>OX451741.1:1314628935-1315828935 GCA_948472305.1 Vicia faba | reverse complement strand
TCGACTCCAAAGATTTCTTATCCAGTCAAAGACCTTCTCTGGTTCAGTCAGATCGACTCCAAAGATCTCCCTGTTTAAAGACCCAGTTGAAGACATTCAAGACCTAGACCGGTTCAGTTAATCGACTCCAAAGATTTCTTATCCAGTCAAAGGCCTTCTCTAGTCCAGTCAAATCGACCCCAAATAGATTTTTCTGATGAAGACTCAGTAGAAGTTTTCCAAGGTTTTCTCAATGATTTCTATTGAGTTGTAATCGCCTATGGTTCTCTCCCCGATACTGCGGAGATGATAATTCCATCCCAGGTTTTCTCAATGATTGCTATTGAGTTGTAATCGCCTATGGTTCTCTCCCTGATAATGCGGAGATGATAATTCCATCCCAGGTTTTCTCAATGATTGCTATTGAGTTGTAATCGCCTATGGTTCTCTCCCTGATACTGCGGAGATGATAATTCCATCCCAGGTTTTCTCAATGATTGCTATTGAGTTGTAATCACCTATGGTTCTCTCCCCGATACTGCGGAGACGATAATTCCATCCCAGGTTTTCTCAATGATTGCTATTGAGTTGTAATCGCCTATGGTTCTCTCCCTGATACTGCGGAGACGATAATTCCATCCCAGGTTTTCTCAATGATTGCTATTGAGTTGTAATCGCCTATGGTTCTCTCCCCGATACTGCGAAGACGATAATTCCATCCCAGGTTTTCTCAATGATTGCTATTGAGTTGTAATCTCCTATGGTTCTCTCCCTGATACTGCGGAGACGATAATTCCATCCCAGGTTTTCTCAATGATTGCTATTGAGTTGTAATCGCCTATGGTTCTCTCCCCGATACTGCGGAGACGATAATTCCATCCCAGGTTTTCTCAATGATTGCTATTGAGTTGTAATCGCCTATGGTTCTCTCCCTGATACTGCGGAGACGATAATTCCATCCCAGGTTTTCTCAATGATTGCTATTGAGTTGTAATCGCCTATGGTTCTCTCCCTGATACTGCGGAGACGATAATTCCATCCCAGGTTTTCTCAATGATTGCTATTGAGTTGTAATCGCCTATGGTTCTCTCCCTGATACTGCGGAGACGATAATTCCATCCCAGGTTTTTCTCAATGATTGCTATTGAGATTGTAATCGCCTATGGTTCTCTCCCCGATACTGCGGAGACGATAATTCCATCCCAGGTTTTCTCAATAATTGCTATTGAGTTGTAATCGCCTATGGTTCTCTCCCCGATACTGCGGAAATGATAATTCCCACCAAGATTTTCTCAACGATTGTTGTTGAAGCTGAAGTCGTCCAAGGTTCTCTCACCGTTCCTGTTGAGGTAGTAACCATCCCTGGTTCATTCATCACCATTTGAAGCTCCAGATTTAGCTCCTGTAACCAGTCAGGACATATCTATACAAAGCATCTGAAGACCAGCTCCTGCAACATGTCAGATACTCATCTTTCTGTTTTGCAGGTACGCAGGTTCTCGCTAAGGAATCTCTTATGCGATTAACATCCATATGGCATCTATAAGCCCATCATCCTATCCAGCGATCTCTAAATGGCATCTATAAGCCCATTCCACCATCACACTACTACTATGTGAGCGCAAATTTCTGGGCACTCTAGTGTTCAATCATCTTCCACCCTCGGATTACGAAAGGCATGTCAGCCAATCTGCATCCTCATGTCTAAGAAGATTGAACAGGGGCAACTGTTGTACCCCAAAATTTGCCCTCCCATATTCTTCAAGAATTGCAAAGTCAAAGCTTCAAAATTCCCCAAGGGTTGCACACTGTAAGAGCCTCCTAAACAGTCAAAATTAGGGTTTTGATTCTGATCAAGAAAATGAAGTTTCCAAGGGTCCAATCAAGCCCCACATGCCTACAAACATGGTCAAGCATCCTCATACCAAGTTTCAAGACTTTCAGCACAAAATTGCACAGTCAAAACCCTAATTGCACTACAGTCAACTGTAGGGGCAAAATGGTCATTTGACAGTCAAAAGTCCAAATTTTTGGTGAACATCTCATTTTGAAGCCATAAACATCATTTTATCAATGCTTGATCATGATTCTCAAAGCTTGGCTCAAAAATCATCAAGATGCAAAAGTTTCTTTATTTGGACAGTTGAAAAAGTCAACTGTAAATTGACCAGGGCATAACTTTCACATGGATTATCAGAAAAATTCCATCCAAAGCTCATGTTGAAGAGAAAGACATTTCCTACAACTCCTCTTCATGCTCAAAGTCCAAGAAATGCTCTCACAAAAAGTTATCAATTTCAACATTATAGGTCATTTTCAAAAGTCAACAAAAAGGGACTTTAAGTCAAAGGCCATAACTTGAGATTGGTAAATCCAAATGACATGGGACGAAAGGCATTGGTTAGAGGACTCAAAGACCTTTCAAAAATGTCCAAGAACATGAGCAAAGCTTAAAAATTGAGCAAGTTATGCCTTGTGGAAGTTGGGAAATTTTTGGATATTTTGAAAAGTCAACATTGATTCAAATGACCTAAAATTACTAATGGGCCTCTTTTTCTTCCACAATTCATTATCCAAGGCAGGCGCACGACCATTTGGCCCAAAGGGAAGTCTTTCTTCATTTTTATTTATTTATTTGGATTTTATTATTAATAATTCATTTAAATTAAAATAAATACATGAAAAATGCTAAACCTAGGTTTTAAATCTTTTTATGCATAATATATACTCAAGATTTCGTGCCTAACCAAATATAGAAAGAATCAATTGAATTGGTCATGATTTGGTAGCAAAAGCATGTGAAAAAGATTTGAAAATCATGGTTTAAAAATCAAATATCATATTCATTAATTCATGGATTTTGGATCAATTTTCTTTGACCTAATCATTCATACACATATAAGGATGCAAACCCTCATGCCTTTAGACTAGAAGCTGTGCTACAGACCAAGCACTAAACTTGAGTTTTTGGTTGAAAAATTGAAAACTGAAAATAGGGATAGAGGACGATTCAAGGCCAAATAACCATCTCATCACCTTCCTGAAGCTTCAAGGAAGGATTTCCAATCAAAATCATTCATCCTAACATCAAGAATTGGTAAAACGAACGTGCCCTATACAGGAGATTTCTTGCATTCGTACATCATGAATCATGCGTTTTTGGCACTTTTTAATGTTTGATTCATATTCATTGTTTGATTCTAATGCTAACCATGTAAATTAATTGTGTTTTTGAGCGTTGTACACGATTCCACCATTGTCATCTTTTAGGGTTTTTCAAGCTGTGAATTGGGGTTTTCCACTTAAGGAAAAATCAGCACTCAAGACCCAGACCATCAAAATCAGGACCTTCATACAAACTCAGTGATGGGATCGCGCTCAATTTATGAGCCACCCTGAGCTAATCGCTATTTTTCAGAAACTGGCCTAAAGGAACGTTTAAAAAACCGTTGCTAATTGTTTTTGTGTTTCAGGAAAAATAAACCACGAAGAAGACGACCCCTGTGGCATCAGCTGATTGGCTAATTTGAATTCTCGCGCTAAAAAGTTCACTAATGCGCGTTTTGTTTTATATTGTTTCTTAGTTATATTATAATCAAAACGCATTGGATGGTTCAGTGGTAAGCATAGGCGTTGGTAACGTTCATGACCTGGGTTCGAGCCCCAGGTCCTCACCTCTTTCAATACTATTTTTCAATTAACGTTCCCATGCAGCTTCAATACTAAAGCACACCATGCATCTCCCAAATCAAACCTGCCACGCGTTCAATCTCATCAATTCAAGGGCCCAAATCTGAAGAGCATGGTACACGTGAGTCAACGCTTGGGTACGTGAGTGGAAAAGTCAGCCAGGCCTAAGGCTTATTGGGCTCAAATTGCTGGGCTTCACCCTCCAAATTAGGGGCAGACCCCCTTAGGTTTGCAAACCTTTTTACCTTCTTTATTTTCATTATTTTTTACTTTCTTTCAATTATTGTTTTTTTTATTAATTTAATATTTTCATAATATATAAAAAAACACCAAAAAAATCAGAAAAAAAATGAAATATCTTTATTTTAGTATTTTTGTAAATAAATTGCACTAATTCACTTAGTTTTAATTTAGGGTTTAATCTTAACATTTTTTTTAATAAAAACCTAAAATTGGTAGAATTAGGGTTTATAATCATTTTTACCCCTTTTTCTTTTCTTTCATAATAATTAAATATTTAATATTATTTACTTTTATAAATTAAAATTGCATGTAAAATAATTAGGTTAAATATTAGGTTAAAATTTAATCTTTTCTTAATAAACTAAAAACAACTAGAATTAGGGTTAATTTAATTTTAATTTCATTTAATCTTTTTTTTATTAAAACTCATAGAAATACAAAAATACCAAAAAAACAATTTCTTTTCCTTTTAATGTTAATTTAATAGTCGTTTAATTTAATTTCGTTAAAAAGGGTCCAACGCCCTCGTTTTAATTCTTATTTAATTCGCATATTTATTTCTTTTTCGTATGATTTTTATGTATCTCTCCCAAAGCCGTGTAATTAATTTCTCGCACTTTATTTTTCTTTAATTCTTTACTTTTCTGTCAAATCGGGTTCTGGAAATTTTGGCGATGTGGACCCGCGCCTTTTGTAATAGCTTAGAACTTTTACTTCTCGCACTTTTAACTGTTAATAAATGCATGCAAGAATGAATGGACAAAAAATAAAAACAAACGCGTCGATCACCATGACATGACAAGATAAATATAAACGAACGTGACACACAAATCACACACCACCCCTAGGGTACGCCTCACTGTTGCCTTGCCTCGAAAGGTGATCGTCGAGTAGAGGATGTCTTAGTAAGTCCTCATGATCCGGGAACCTGGCATGAGGGTAGCTTCTAAGGTGTCTTCCCATTGCTCTGGTGATCACCATGTCCCGAACCTCGAATTGACCCGAACACCTCCAACGGTGGTGCTACCTACCTCTCAATGGTGGGATGGCACTACTTTAAAGGACATCTACACAGACGAATTCCTTAGGGTAGGTAGGTTCTCGTAGATACTTGCTCTAATTTCAAAACAAATTCAAAAAATACTTTTCACACCAACATATTTTCAAAAGCTTTCGAAAGCAATTTTTCAAACACTCTTGAGGACCGATACAAGAGTCGAACTGGAATTTTCAAAGAAACTTTTTAAAACCCACAGTTGAAAAGCAAACAAACCATTTTGAAAACACAAGTGAGCAAGTATCTAAGAGCCCATAGATAACCATGGATAGAAAGGGTGCTAACACCTTCCCTTTCTATAACCTACCTCCCGAACCGAGAGCAATCTCTATAAGGAATTTTTCTGTGCTTTTGTCCTTTCCATTTGGAGAAAATAAAAGACGGTGGCGACTCTTGCTTCCGTGACATTTCGCGAACCAGCGTTAAACAGTCAGTTCCAGATCCACCGATCACAACATGATATTCTCATACGAGAATTCAAAGTTCATTGATTGGTAGTGATCCATAGTTTGATGCGCCAAATGATCTTCCAGCATACTTCCTTTGATTACTTTTTGAGTAGTGTACTGGATATCATATTCATTTAAAATCCTTTGTCATCGGGCTATTCTCCCAGAGAGAGCTAACTTTTCAAATATGTACTTTATAGGATCCATCTTAGAGATCAATAGAGTGTACGAGTCAACATATACTGTCTTAGCCGTCGAGCATCCCATGCCAAAGCGCAACAAGTTTTCTCTAGTAGTGAATATCTTGTTTCACAGTTGGCAAATTTTTTGCTAAGGTAGTATATTGCATGCTCTTTTCGACGAGACTCGTCATGTTTCCCCAGCACACACCCTATTGAATTCTCTAACACGGTTAAGTACATGATCAAAGGTCTTCCTTCAGCTGGTGGAATCGGAATTGGAGGTTCTTGTAAGTACTCTTTGATTTTATCAAAATCCATTTGAGAGTCGTTGTTCCATCTGACTACTTGATCTTTCTTCAACAGCTTGAAGATTGGCTCATAAGTAGCAGTCAAATGAGAGATAAATCAGGAAATGTAGTTTAGTCGTTCCAAGAAACCTCTAACCTCCTTCTCAGTACGGGGAGACGACATTTCTTGGATAGCTTTGATCTTTGTGGGATCAACCTCAATACCTTTGCCACTGACGACGAAGCCTAGGAGCTTTCTAGATCTCACCCCAAGGTGCATTTGTTGAGAGTCAGCCTCAGCTTGTATTTCTCCAGCCTTTCAAAAAAATTGTGCAAGTGGTCAAGGTGCTATTCCTCAGTTTGTGATCTTGCTATCATGTCATCAACATAGACTTCTATCTCATGATGAATCATGTTATGAAATAGAGCCACCATAGCCAGCTGATAAGTTGTGCCTGCATTCTTCAGCTCAAAAGGCATGACCTTATAACAGAAGGTGCCCCATTGTGTGACAAAAGTAGTCTTCTCCATGTATTCAGGCGCCATTTTGATTTGGTTGTACCCTGAGAAGACATCCATGAAGGATAATACCTTGTGTTGAGCCGTGCTGTCAACCAAGACATCAATATGTGGGAGGGGGAAGTCATCTTTGGGGCTTGCCCTATTTAAATTCATGTAGTTTACACACATACGGACTTTACCGTCTATCTTTGGAACTGGAACAACATTTAAAACCCATTGGGGATAAAACGTCACTGCCAAGAGACCTGCATTGAATTGTTTCATTACCTCAGCCTTGATTTTTTCTGATATATCAGGATGCATGCGAAGAACCTTTTGTTTGATCAGAGAACAACCCTCTGCCATTGGCAGACGATGAACCATGATATCATTATCGAATCCTGGCATGTCTTCGTATGACCAAGAGAATACCTCAACATAGTTGTGCAATATTTGAACTAATCTACTCTTGACACTACCTCCCAGGTTGATGCCAATCTTGACTTCTTTTTATCTGCCTCAGTACCCAAGTGTATCACTTAGACCAATTCTTCGTGCGGTTAGATAGCCTTTTCCTCTTTTATCAGGAGTCTGGCGAGGTCTCCAGGTATCTCACAATCTTCTTCACCTTCGTCTTCGGCTTGATAGATCGGATTTTCAAAGTCATAAAAGACAATAGCATGATTATTGTCAATGAGATCCGGAGTGGATGTGGATCTGCAAATGTGTGTGTGCGTGTAAGGTCACATGGCTATTTGAAAATACAGTGAAACCTAATCCAAATTTTTCGGATTTGTAGGAGATATCAGGAAGTTGTCCCCAGATAGTGCAACCTCCATCTCCTACCACAACCCGAGCATCCTTCAGAGAGGCCATCCTTGGTATGTCTTTAGCAATCTTAGGAGTAGCAGGAATGGCTTTAGCTATAACAATCGTTGAAGGGATTACTTCAAATGCTTGGCAGGGGGTTTCAATGAATTCTCCATCCATTTCAACATATTTGAAATAACTCAAATGACTGACCATATATTCTCCCTCTCCACAAACTATGACAATCTTCCCTTTCACTGGGTACTTCAGCTTTTGATGTAATGTAGAGGTAACCGCACCTGCCCCATGAATCCATGGGCATCCGAGCAAGCAGGAGTGGGCCGAGAGGATATCCATTACATAAAAAGTTGAATTGAAGACTTGATATTCCACCTTTATCGGAAGATCAACCTCTCCATGGACCATTCTTTTTGAACCATCAAAGTTTCTTACTATAATATCGTTGGGTTTCAGCATCAAACCATCACAATCCAATCTATCCAAAACACCTTTGGGTAAAACATTTAGGGAGTGTTGCACCCCAAAATTGGCCCTCCTAATTTCTTTTATCTAGCTTAGGTATAGTATTGCATTCACATCTTCTTGTTAGGTCATCTGCATTAACATGCATTTCATTCAAATAAAGTACCTGAGGTACAAAGTTCAGTGGTTGTGCGAGTTGGAGTTTTATAGTGTTTTGAGGTGTATAGATTCAATAAAGCTGATTACTTCTGATTCTTATGGTTATTCTGCAAGCAGTGAAGTGTGGAATTAAGGTTGTAATCCATGGTTATCCTTAGTATCCTTCTCCTAAGCTACAAGGCTAGTAGGGTTTATTTCTCTATGTTTGAGCAAAGATCAGGGCTTTTAAGCTATGGTACTCCAATGGAGGTCATTCTTCAGGAATTATCATGAGTTAGGGTTTTACATAGTGATTGCTTCAAAATAAAGCATGTGATTTGAGATTTAATCACGAACAAGGATTCTCTTTGTTGAGCTATTGGTTATCAGATGGATATTGAGGGTTTGGTTTCATGACATTCATGTGGCGCACTTTGCAATTAAGATTTGTGAATCATCATGAGAAGACTAGTTTATTTGGTTATGTGATTTACAAGAAAATATTATGGATTTGATACAAGATCATCTCAAAGTCAAGTTTAAGCTATTGGGGATTTCATATATGGATCCATTGGTTCAAACATGGAATGAATTTTGATTGAGATTCAAGATTCCTGGTTCAAACAAGGTTCATAAAAATTCAAGTTTCATTCGAGATTCATTCTATATTGCAAAGTCAAGAAGAAAGCTCTAAATGTGAAAGGGCGAATTGCAAGAATTTTTGGTACATTGGTATTTCCGTTCATTGATACTTTCGAGACATGATAAACATGAAATATTGGAAAAAGAAAGAATATTGCAAAATCATGGTTAAAATACATTCATCATCAAAGTTCACAATATTCATCATTATTCTATCAACGATATTTCAGGATCAAATAAATGAGTATTCAATTACAAAGTTCAAAAGAAATTGAGTGAAATTCAAGTTCAATTTGAAGGAGAAAAGCATACACTTTTTTAATACTCGATAAGATTGATACAACAAAGCGCCAACTCATTATAACTTCCATAACTAACTTGAAACATATTTTTGAATTACCTAACTAACTTCCTAACCCTCTAACCGATTCATAACATATTTTAACTTCCCCATAACTAACTCTCTATTACTCAATCTCACCATTGATTCCCTAACTAATCTTCCTCATTGTAATACGGTGGGAGAACTGACTTGGGTGTTTTGCGTTTTATCACAAATATTGCGGATAGTAAGAGTTGCCACCGACTTTTCTTTTATCCAATAAGGAAAGGGTGAATAGAACAGGAAATACCTTTTGAGATGTTTTCTTGAGTTCGGGGGGTAGGTTATGAAAAGGGAAGGTGTTAGCACCATTTTCTTCCGTAGTTATCTACGGGTTCTTAGTTGCTTGATCACTTTGAAAATTCTTTGTTTGAAATGTGTTTTTGATTGGTGTAAGTTTGAAAATATTTTGAAAATATTTTGAAAATGCCTTTGTTGCGGCAAAATTTGTAATGATTCTCGTCTCTATAAGAATGCATACAAAGTGTTGGTTTTGAAAATAATTCAAAGGGATGTTTTTTTGAAGATGTTTTGAAAGTGTGAGTGTGAAAATGGTTTTAATTTGTGAGCAAGCAACTACGAGTGTCCTAACTACTCAAAAGGTCATTGTTCTTTTCTTTCTCCTTTAGATGTGGATATCTTACCATTGATTGGTAAGAAGCCCTATCATTGGATGCGAAGGGACGGGCATGGCTCAATCGTGTAGACATAGAAGGCAACTTATGAGACGTTTTAGAAATTTTCGTAAGGGACTAGATCGTTTACCAAAGGAAACATCGAGGGACATCGAGGGACTATGATCTTTTTTATCTAGGGTCTTTTCTAAAATGTCCATATTCGAGGGACATGACTATTTTCCGAGGAAACAAGCGAGATTACCTTAAAGGTGCGCGTGTGTGAAGTGCACTTGATTGCATGCATTTTTGTCTTTGAGATTAGGGTTTTCTAGCGGTTGATTTTATCTTGACATACACACCCTAATTACTAACAATTTATATGAAAAACGATAAATTTGCAGAAATTAAAATCCTACGCTATTACATCATTAGGGGGATGGGGGTACAATTTACAAATGGGGATTAAGTAGAAGCTTTAATCATTACAACAATGTCGAATAAATGGACAACAATGAAGAAAATCAGTGAAAATGTAAAGACAGTATAAAAAGAAAGAAAAATTGCATTTTGAACTATTATATGTCGACACATGCTGCTATGCATCGACACATAACTATTCTTGCTCCTGTAAAACAAAATCAACTCAGTATGAGTCGATGCATAATGGGATGTGTCGACTCATTCCACTTCCTATTTCTGAAAAAATCCCAAATCAACTCAGTATGAGTCGATGCATAATGGGATGTGTCGACTCATGCACCTGTTTATGTCGACACATACACATTTTGTGTCGACTCATGCACATTTCATCCTTCTGTTTTGGGGCCTGGATAAAAGTATGATTCGATGCATAAGGCCATGTGTCGACTCATACCTTGTTTTGTCACTAGAATGAGTCGACCCATGTGGGTATATGTCGACTCATGCTACAATGTTTTTGCCTCTATCATCATTCTTTTGCATGTATGAGTCAATTTTCAACATAGAATTCATTTCTACCAGTTAATGACAGGCAATCTACAATCCTCTTCTGGGTAGATTTACTTCTCCCAATTAATGACAGGTAATCAATAGACCTCTTCTGGTTAGGATTATTTCCCCAGTGAAGTCGCCAAACAACAGACCTCTTCTGTCACTCTGGATGGCATCTATAAGCCCATCTCTGACAAATTCTTTATCACCTATCCAAATATCATATTTAAGCCCATTCCTGATACAATTAACCAACACATCACTAAGTGCAAAGTTTAGGGCACTCGAGTGTTCAATCATCTTCCACCTTCAAGTCACGAATGGATGACCCGCCAATCTAACTCTTTAAGTTTAAGAAGATTGAACACGGTCAACTGTTGTACCCCAAAATTTTCCCTCCCTTTTCTCAAGATGTTTCCCACAAATATCTCCAATGATTCAAGCTTGCACAAGTAGTGACTAGGTCAAACCATCTCCTCAACACTAATAACTCAAATTAGGTTTTGAGTTTGCACAAGGACAGTTGGACTTCTAATATTTCAAATGACTTTCATGGATCATTATGGACCCTCAAGATTTCCCCTGAAAAGTTTCAAGTCTTGGATCACAAAATCGCTCAGTCAATTGATCAGGTGGTTAAAAATCAACTATATTGGTTAAAAACTCAACTGTGGTCAACCTACAGTCAAACTTCAAGATTTTGGACCAGTATCAACATTTTGAAGTCACATGTATCATTTGATCAAGATTGGACCACAATTCTCCAGGAAAATTGTTCAAATCACCAAAAGGGAAAAATGGTCAAAATTAGGGTTTTGATCGAGAAAGAATGTGATACGGTGGGAGAACTGACTTGGGTGTTTTGCATTTTATTGCAATTGTTGCGGATAGAAAGATTCGCCACTGACTTTTCTTTTATCCAATAAAAAGGAAGGGTGAAAAAAACAGGAAAAACCTTTGAGATATTTTCTTGAGTTCGGGGGGTAGATTATGAAAAGGGAAGGTGTTATCACCCTTTTCATCCGTAGTTATCTACGGGCTCTTAGTTTCTTGCTAGATCACTTTTAAAATTTCTTTGTTTGAAATGTGTTTGTGGTGGTTTTTTGAAAGTATTTTTGAAAAGTGCCTTCGTTTAGGCAAACTTTGTAATGATTCTCGTCTCTATAAGAATGCGTACAAAGTGTTGGACTTTTGAAAATATTTCATGTTTTTTGAAATTATTTGGTGTGTTTGAAAAGATGTTTGATTTGAAGATGGATTTTGAGCAAGAAACTAAGAACGTTCTACCTACTCAAAAGTCTTTTTTTCATTTACTCCTTTCTTTGATATTGTTATATCACCATTGATTGGTAAATAACCCTATCTTGTAATGTAAAGGGATGGGTATGGGTCATCGTATAGTCATAGATAGCAATGCAGTGAGATATCTTAACATTTCTCTTAAGGGACTAAGATCATTTGTAAGGCAACATTCGAAGCGTCATCGAGGGACTATGATCTTGTTTTTTGATTATTTTTGCTAAGATGTCTCACATGCATAACATGACTATTTATTTAAGGAAACAAAGTGGAGTTAACCCTAGAGGTGTAAGTGTGCAAGTGTTTATTTTTCATTCATTTTTATTCTTGGATTAGGGTTGTCTAGTTATTTATTTTATCTTTCCATACAAACCCTAATTAACTAGCATTTTATATTTGAAAGAGGTAAATCACAGAAAGTAAATATCCTATGCTATTACATCTTTTAGGGGATGGGGATACAAGTTTATTAATGGGGAATGAAAGCAATTAAAACCTAATTTCTATTACAACCAAATTGAATAAAAATAATAGCAAAAAAGTCTAAAAAAATCAAGATTTTTGGTGTTGAAGCTGACACCGACCGTGTCCTGTAACACGGGCGCCCGTGTCAGAACCCTGTAATAATTATGCATGTCTTTTTTGTCCCAACTATGCTGACACGGGCAGTGTCAAGTGACCCGGGCACCCGTGTCAGGACCCTATCCTTCCATTTTGTCAAGTTTTAACTTTAGTATGTGGGACATAGGCAGTGTCTTGTGACATGGGAACCCGTGTCAGAGCCCTGTCTTGCCATTTTTTCTGTTTTCTTCATGACACAGCCCATGTCAGGTGACACGGTCGACCGTGTCAGAATTCCAGAAGCACTTTTTGTGATTTTTAGTGTTTGCAACTCTTCTACTTTGATTTATCTTGTTTTTTTTATTTGAAAACGAAGGTAAAATGATGTATGAACAAGGATATCACAGTTTGAGAAAACTTGCCTCTTGAAGTAAAAATTCAAAATGTGTATGGATGTTTTTTGTTACAATGTGATGATTGATTGAGCTTTCTTAGAACTCCTTGATGTTTTTCCAATATTTACTTTGTACTGAAAGTGTTTGAATCTCTTCAACCAAGTCAACTTGCAAAAGAATGTGTGTGAGTTTGGGAGGTGGTGATAATGATGTTACATAAGTTTTCTTATGTTTGGAAAACTTCTATATGATATATGTGAGGGATTTGGATGGTTTGTTTGGGGAAAACTTGTAAGGTATGAGTTTCAAAGATTTGGACTTCAAAGCTCAAGAGTGGAAGTTTTGTGGATAATTATGGTTTTTGAGAGTATGAGGGGTTTTGAGGATTTTTCAACACACAAGAAGCTCTCTATTTTTTCTGACCTCTTTCCCTTGCAAAGTCTCCTTCTATTTATAGGCCAAAGGTTTGTGAACAAGGGCTGAATAAATTTACAAGACATCATGTTATAGTTTGGTTGGGATGCAAATATCAAACTATGTTAAGTACTCCATGGTTCCAAGATGAAGTACCGAAGTTGTTGGTACAGAGGAGCTTCTTTCCATGATTTATGTTGGAGTAAAATCAGAAGCAAACAATGTATGGGCTCAAGACAAGTTTTGTGCCAACAAGCTTGCTTTTCAAGAATGGCAATGGTGCTTTTATGCCATAAATGGAAAGATCTTTTGGGCAATGGCTAAAACACTTTGGTAATAGCTCAAGAGTGGGTGTAAGCATTAAATTATGATCATATTTGCAAGCAAGGATTCCTGCAACACAAGATTATGCATTATAGCATAAGGGTTTTGTTATGTGTTCTTCACTAAAATGACTTGCAATTCAAGAATGGATGCCCAACATCATGCCCTTGAATCTCCTAGCTCAAGTATGATAAATTCATACTCTTGGATGTTTTTGAAAGCTTGAAAAATCCTCTATAACTTTCATGTTGTCCATTTTGACAAAATCATCTTGGAACTATGTGAAAAAATGTCAAGAAGTTGGGATAAAATCCTGACCAAAACTGCTGAAAATTTCTCTAAGTGTTTATTCAAAAATGCCATGACTTCATGAACTTATAATTTTAAATACAAGAATTTATAGAAAAAGTTCTTCCCTACAATGTTTTAGATCTCATTAAGATCTACAACTTTCATGTTGGATGTTTTCCTTGAATCATCTTGCATCATGGTGAAATATTGGCATGAAGAAATGAAATTATCATATATAAAAACACTTAGAAAAGTTTCTAAGTCTTGAAGAGTTTGAATTTTCATATTGACTTTTGACTTTCTTGATTTCTTGATGATCAAGTTTCATATTTTTAAATGTCTTGTTGAATTTTTATCTTTGAAGCTTAAAGTTGACCAAAAAGTCAAAGTTTGACTTTTGGTGCTACAGTTGATTTTTTCATTGGTCGTTTGGTCAATTGACCGAGCAAAATTTATGATACAAAACTTGAAACTTGACACGAGCATTCTTGAAGGTCCATAATGATCCATGAACGTCATTTGAAGTATTATAATTCCAGTTGTTCTTGTACAATCTCAAACCCTACTTTTGAGGTATCAGTGTTGAGGAGATGGCTTGACCTAGTCAATACTTGTGTGAGCTTGAGCTTTTGTAGATCTTTGTGAGAAATATCTGGAGAAAAGAAAGGGAAAATTTTGGGGTACAATAACTCCCCCTGTTCAATCTTCTTAAACTTGAAGAGTTATATTGGCGGGTTCGCCATCTGTGACTTGAAGGTGTAAGATGATTGAACACTAGAGTGCCCAGAAATTTGCACTCGATGATGTATTGATTCGAGAATGGGCTTAAATATGCCATATGGAGAGGTGATGGAGAGCTTACGGAGATGGGCTTATTGATGCCATCTAGGGTGACATAAGAGGTATGTTGTTTGGCGAATTCACTGGGAAGGCCTTTCTAACCAGAAGATGTCTTTGTCTTTTCGATCAACTTTTTCTGCAAGGAAAAGGGTTGGTTGCATGCAAATGTATTCATGTTGCAATGATGTTCTCAAAATAAATGAGATTATGTTATATGCATGTATGTAATACAATGTATGAATGTGAAATGTTATTGAAATGTATTTTTTTGTCTTGGAAAATAAATCCTTGACAAATGCTGGGGAGCCTTTGGGAAGTTAAATCTCAGACTATTGTTGGAGATGAAGAGTAAGAACATCTTCAGGCCTGGTTTAGAATCTTTCCGCTGGGGATTCTTGTTTTGTTGTTTGAGGAAAACTCTGCTGGGGAACATTGACTTTTCCTGAGGGAAACTCTATGGAGAGTGTTGATTTCAGTTTGGGGGACAGAGTTCAGGATTTTTAGTTGTCCACTGCTCTACTGGGGAGTTATCTCTTGATTGGTGAGAATGGAAGTTAGCTGTTATCTGGTCGGATCCAGGCTTCACAACAACTTACTGGGGTAGATGAAATTAACTATTATCTGTTCAGATTCCAGGCTTCACAGTAACTTGCTAGGGATAATGAAGTTGAGTGTTATCTGGTCGTATTCCAGGCTTCGCAACAACTCACTGGGGATAGTGGCAAAATCTACTAGGGAAGAGGAGTTGTATTAGTGATTTGTAAGACTTAAACTGTTATCTGGTTGGGTCCAGGTTTCAGTAACTCAAATTGTTAACTGGTCGGGTCCAGGCTCTGCAGTTGAAGAAGTTAAACTAATATCTGGTCTGGTCTAGGTTTTAGCAACTAAATTTGAGATTTACTTTTATCTGGTCGGGTCCAGGTTTTAGAAATTGGAACTGTTATCTGGTCGTGTCCATGCTTCAGAATATTAAATTGTTAACTGGTTGGGTCCAGGCTTCAGCAACTCGAACTGTTATCTGGTCGGGTCCAGGTTTAAGCAATTTGATCTTGAGGTTAACTGGTATCTGGTCGGGTCCAGGCTTGAACTGTTGACCGGTCGGGTCCAGGTTTAAGCAATTTGAGAAGTTAAACTATTATTTGGTCGGGTCCAAGATTTAGTAACTTTCTTGAAATATATTGTTATCCCGTCAGATCCAGGCTTCAGTAATGATTTCTGAAGTTGAACTATTATCTAGTCGAGTCCAGGCTTTAGTAACTTGCAAATGAGATTAACTGTTATCTGGTCGGGTCCAGTCTTTCAGTAATTTTCTTGAATGTATGAAGTTGAACTTTATTTGATCGGGTCCAGGCTTTGCAGTAACTTGCTTTGGAGGAATGGAGTTAACTGTTATCTGGTCGGTTCCCATGCTTTATAGATAGTAATGACTCTGTTGGGGATTACAATGGCTTTACTCGTGATTAAGGGTCGCGGTCCCTTGATTTGTAATAGTTTTAGAGGTAAACTCAAGTTAGGGAATCTGTAGTTTGTTGGGGAAATAAACCCTATTGAAGAGCATATTTGACGAACTGCTGGGGAGGATATTTTTTTAGGAAGAATTCCATAAGGCTCCCTTTTAAGACCAACTCAGCTGGGAATAGGGTTTTCCGAAGATTGAAACTCTGGCTGGGGATTGCATGAATCCGACTTTGTGGGGATGATGTCAATGAGATAACTCTGTAGGGATATTCAACTGCATTTAAGGAGATGCTTGTTACTATTTTTAAGAATACATTTGTTAAAATTTTAATCATGTTTATATGCATATGTTCATTCAATTTTAGTCATTGGATACTTTTGAACTTAAAACAGAAAAAACAAAAAGTTTGCACTTCAAAGTATATTTATATTGATGTTTTGCCCATTAATAGGCATTTTTGTACAAAGAGACGGAGATCCTAGTAAGAAGAAATTGTCGAAAGGAATACAAAGTGGAAAAAATAAATAGCCATGTGGAAGTGATCTCATTGTGTTCCAACTCTACTATTGTCCCTATGTCTTCAAACATTATCCCTTGTCGTTGAATAAGAGTTAATTGGATTGATCCTAGACCATTTGAACTTTGGACTTTGGTAATAAAGTTGGTTGTAAAGATCCCGCGGGACATAGTCATACGCTTTAATCCTTAATTTTTTCCTGGACCTCCCTTTCGGATTTTCAGCCCACCAGGATACCCATTTTTGACCAAATCGCCCTTTTAGGTTATCGACTTGCTGGGTGGATAATATTTTATGTATATCCCTAACTTTTGCCTGAACCTTTTTTATTCATCGAGATGCCCTTATTTTTTCCCAGGTGTGTCAACCTAGCGGGTCATTTTATGCGTAGTATTTTTTAACTATGTCCGTGTTCACATGATGTGGGAAGTCTCCGTCATGCATAATAGTCAGCATCATGGCACCACCAGAGAAAACTTTCTTTACAACAAATGGCCCTTCGTAAGTGGGAGTCCATTTTCCACTGAGGTTGCCTTGTGGAAGGATGATGCGCTTTGTTGAAAGCCTTGATCATGCATTTTTGGTATATCTGACCATGACAAAAAACAGCCAGACTCTTCTCATAAATCAAGTTCAACTGATCCTACCTATTCTAAATCCATTCGTCTTCGCCTAAGTTTTCTTCCTTCATTATCCTTAGAGAAGGAATTTGAACTTCGACAGGGAGATAACTTCCATGCCATAGACCAAGGAGAACGGGGTTTCCCCAGTTGATGTTCAATCTGAAGTTCGGTAGCCGTGGAGAGTAAGCGGTAACATCTCATGCCAGTCTTTATAGGTCACCACTATCTTTTGCACAATCTTCTTGATATTTTTATTGGCAGCTTCCACGGTGCCATTCATTGTTAAGATTGGTCTCATTGTCGGTGATGATCCTTTCGGGATATCGTAACGGCAGATGAGGTTATGCTTGATAAACCTCACCACAATGTTCTTGGTAACTGAGGCATATGAGGCAGCTTCGACCCACATGGTAAAGTAATCAATGGTGACAAGGATGAAATGATATCCATTGGAGGCAGTAGGTTTAATCTCCCCGATCATGTTAATGCCCCACATTGAAAACGGCCACAGAGCAGTCATGACATTTAAAGGAATATGAGGTACATGGACCTTGTCAGCATAGATTTGACACTTGTGGCAAGTCTTTGAGTGATGATGACAATCAGTTTCCATTATGAACCAATAGTAACCGGCCCTCAGGATTTTCTTGGCCATAGTGTGCCCACTAGAGTGGGTCCCGAAGAGGCCATCATGCATGTCTTCCATAATTTTCTATGCCTCCTTCTTGTCCATATATCAGAGTATAGTAGAATCATGGTTGCGCTTGTATAGAATTCCGTTGCTTAGAAAGAATTTGGCTGAAAATCTTTGCAAGAATTTCTTATCATTGATGGAAGCTCCTTCAGGATATTCTTGTGCCTCAAGATATCTCCTCACCTCATGGTACCATGGTTTCTCTTCGTCAGTGTCAAGCTCATATCAGTGTGCAGGTTCGTCAAATATTTCAATTATAATCATAGGAGCTTCGTTGTCCCATTTGACCTTGAACATGGAAGACATTGTTGCCAAGGCGTCAGCCAACTGATTTTCTTCTCTAGGGAAATTTTCAAAGGTGATTTCCTCGAAGTAAGGTATCAGAGTTAACACAAGCTCATTGTAAGGAATAATGTTAGTATGCTTAGTGTCCCATTCTCCTTTGACTTGGATAATCACTAGAGAAGAGTCTCCGAATACATCCAAATGCTTGATCCTTAAGTCAATGGTAGCTCTTAGACCCAAGATGCACACTTCGTACTCATCCATGTTATCCGTACAATCGAAGCATAGTCTAGAAGTGAAAGGAGTGTGACACCCTTCAGAAGAAATTATCATAACACCAATTCCATTGCCCAGAGTGTTGGAAGCTCAATCAAAAACCATAGTCCATCGGGATCCTTGTTCAGGTCCGTCATACGGTACAGGTTTTGCACAGTCAGTCACTAACATGATATTCTCATCCGGGAAGTCAAAGTTCATGGATTGATAATCATCAACAACTTGATGGGCCAAATGATCTGCCAATACACTTCCTTTGATGTCCTTTTATGTTGTATATTAAATATCGTATTCAGTCAGAATCATTTGCCATCTAGCTATCCGTTTGGAGAGAGTGGGCTTCTCGAAGATTTACTTGATAGGGTCCAGCTTAGAAATCAATAGAGTTGTGTGAGTCAACATATACTGTCTTATCCGGCTAGCAGCCCATGCCAGAGCGCAACAAGTTTTCTCGAGCAGTGAATATTTAGTTTCGCAGTCGGTAAACTTTTTGCTCAGGTAGTATATTGCATGCTCTTTTCGGCCAGACTCGTCATGTTGGCCTAACACACACCCCATAGAATTCTCTAGCACAGTCAAGTACATGATCAATGGTCTTCCTTCCATTGGAGTCATAAGGATAAGATGTTCTTGTAAACATTCCTTGATCTTATCAAAGGCAACTTGGCATTTGTCGTTCCATTTGACTACTTGATCTTTCTTCAGGAGATTGAAGATTGGCACATAAGTAGCAATTAGATGAGATATGAAACGGGCAATGTAGTTAAGACGGCCCAAGAATCCTCTAACCTCCTTTTTAGAATGGGGAACTGGAATTTCTTAAATGGCTTTTACCTTTGCAGGATCAACTTCGATGCCTTTACCACTGACAACAAAACCTAGAAGCTTTCCAGACCTTACTCCGAATGTGAACTTATTATGGTTTAAACTTAACTTGTACTTCTTCAGCCTCTCAAATAGCTTGTGCAGGTGATCGAGATGCTCTTCTTCAGTTTGCGACCTTGCAATAATATCATCCACATATACCTCTATTTCATGATGGATCATATCATGAAATAAAGATACCATAGCTCTTTGATATGTTGCCCCTGCATTCTTTAATCCAAACGGCATGACCTTGTAGCAAAAGGTGCCCTATTGTGTAACCAAGGTGGTCTTTTCCATTTCTTCGGGAGCCATATTGATTTGGTTGTAGCCATAAAATCCATCCATGAAGGAGAAAACTTTATGTTGAGCGATATTGTCAACCAAGACGTCAATATGAGGTAGAGGGAAATCATCTTTGGGGATTTCCATATTCAGATCCCTATAATCTACACACATACAAACCTTTCCGTCTTTCTTGGGCACGGGAACCACGTTCACGACCCATTGAGGATAAGATGTCGCAGCTAGGAAACCTGCATCGAATTGTTTCATCACTTCAGCTTTTATCTTTTCAAACATGTTAGGCCGCATGCGACGAACCTTTACAGGAGGGAAATCTTCCTTTGTGGGCAGGCGATGAACCACAATATCGGTATCCAACCATGGAATATCTTCATACGACCAAGAAAATACTTCATCATAGTCATGTAGAATCTGAAACAATCTTCTCTTGATATCGTCTTCTAGGTTGGCGCCGATCTTAACTTCTTTCCTGTCTGTTTCGGTACCTAGGTTGATAACTTCGACTGGCTCTTCATGAGGTTGAATATTTTTCTCCTCTTGCATCAACAGTCTGGATAGTTCTCCTGGTATTACACAATCTTCCCCGCCTTCGTCTTTGGCCTGGTTAATTGGATGTTTGAAGTCATAACTGGAAATAGTAGAGTCGTTGGCAATGAGATCAGGAGTGGATGAAGATCTGCAAGTGTGTGTGTGTGTGCATGTAATATACATGGCTATTGAAAAATGCAATAAAGGAAAAGAATGACAATTAACACAAAAGTTAAATTCAAAAGGTCCAACAGTTTATATTAAATGATCATATGATAAATGAACATGAACAAAACCCTTAACAAATGGACCAAAGTTCCCCGAGAAAGGCACATGGCTTAAAAGTCATTGTTTGTAATTTAAAATTACAGACAAAAGTTCTTGAATTGATAGAAAATAGTAAACAGTAATTACTCTTCAATGAAGGAGATGGGAGTAAAATACTTTGCATACCAGTTGTTGAGCTTTCCTCCGGCAGTAGGGTAGATCCATTCTTCAAAATCGCATTCATCATAAGAGTCTTCGATGACATTTACTTTAGAATTTCTGATGCAAAGAGGTGGATTTCCCACACAAGCGTGCCTGACCTCTCTTTGAGCCTTGATGGTGAAACCTAGTCCAAATTTGTCTGCTTTAAACAGAATCTCGAGGAGTTGCCCCCAGGCAGTACAACTTCGATCTTTGACTGCAGCACGTGTAATGGTAGAAATGTTTAAGACTAAGCCAGTGGATTGACTTGACTTGTACATATCAAAATAAAAATCGCCACCGCGCTTTATTGTTTCCAAAGGAATGGGAAAAGAGCGAGTAACCCAAAAAGAGGGGGAAAGATTCAAGGTAAGGGGGTTGGTTATGCAAAGGGAAGGTATTAGCACCCCAAACATCTATGGTACTCCGCAGGAACCTCTTTGAAAAATATGTATATTTTGGCTATAAAATGTTGTATAAAAAATAGATGGTGGAGGTGAGAAAAGAAGTATTTTTTATGATTTTTGCACCCGCCGCGGTTGCGAACCTTTAGTGCCTACGTACCACCTTCCGTGCAATAGGGGATTAGGGTACACATAGTTCCTCTTTTAAAAATTTTAAAACACAAGTGCGTTGGTTAATTTTATGAGATAAGACATCATCGTCATTGTCCATGTGGAAAACATACTTACTACCCATAATCATGAGAAAGGAGAATTTTCATCATCTCAAAGTGGAGGATATGGCTTAGATTTTAAAATAAACAATGCCTCATTCAACACCCAAGTGAAAAATATCTCTCTTCATTATATATTGTAAAAGTATAGTTGTTTACATCTGTTATGCCCCAAAATTTGCCCTCTCATTTTATTCAACACATGCCCATTGAGGTCCCCAACTTGCCCTAGGATGACTAAGAATTGACCAGACAAATTCTCCACCTAAGGCAATGAACCTCTAACTAGGGTTTCAATTTTAATCAATATGTGTGAGCTCCAAAGTCTCAAATATTTTCCATAGTCCTAATATGTCTTCAAGATTTTCCATGCCAAGTTTTAAGCCTTGCACAACAAGTTTGCTCAGTCAATTACTCAAATGCTTGAAAATTAACTCTACTAGGTCTAAAGTCAATTGAGGCCTATATACAGTCAAAATTCAAGGTTTTTGGTCAACCTGGACATTTTGAAGTAATATCCATCATTTGATCAAGGGTTGATCATGATTCCTCAAGAAATGCCCCTAATTCATCAAAAGTCAAAATTGCTAAATTAGGGTTTCTATAGGAAACGTCAACTGAACTTTGACCAGGCATAACTTTCACATACTTCATCCATATTTCACCAACCAAAGCTCATATTGAATATAATCTCATTCCCTACAACTTCTATTCATCCATCAAGTCCAAGAAATGCACCATTTGAAAGATAGATGCTCATAGATTACATGTCATTTTCAGAAAGTCAACAAAAGCCACTTTTTGCCAATACCTTTTACATCAAGATAAAATCTTCAAATGCAAAATTGATCAAAATAGGGATTGAATTAGACATCTTGGGATTTCCAAAAAGTCATAGATCATCATCATGAGATAAATATTGAGAAAGTTATGGCTTGCCCGAGTTGGGAAAATTTGGGAATTTTCAAGAATTATGCATTGAGAAAATTTGAAGTTTTAAGGCTAGGGCTCAATTTCTTGGACTTCAAGAATCTTCCTAAGTTTATAGAGGACCTATAAAATTATTCTTGCCATGCCTTGCATTTTCTAACTATTTTATTCATATTTATTTTAATTTATTTCAAATAAATATAAAATGTAAAAAATAATTGGAAATGGGATTTGAGCTTTGGGTTGATGTTTTGGTCCATAAAATTTCGTGAAAATGTGTCCACATTCATTGAAATTCAAAAAAATGACAAGTTTCCTTGTTTTTGGCCAAAGTTACAAATTTCATTCATGGCTTTGAAACGTTTTCTTTAAGGTTGTTTAAATATTTGTTTTCTTGTCTCCTCATTCCTCTCTATATAAAAAAGCATCTAGAAACCATTTCAATAAGCCTACACAGCCTAGAGAGAGCTCTACCATTTTGTCAAAATTATCAAAAGTGGTAAAAATTCAAAACCCACTTTGCAGGTACTTTTGGTCTGAACTAGTAATCATACATTGCTCTTGAGTTTCCCATGGACTTGTTCCAACCATCCTCAAAGCTTGCAAGGTCCCATATTACCAGATCCAAGCTATCGTCGTTTGGTATAATCTCAAATTCGAACCTCTATTTTTATTAATTTGTTGAATGTTCTAATGTGTGTATATGAGTTCCTGGATATCCTTAAAGCGGGTTAGGGGAATTACATGGAATGCATGACGTCTAGAACATGAGATACCATGTACCATCAAGTACTTCTCACACTGGATCCAAGGATGGACCTAGGCTTCACAATCTGGGCTTAGCAAAATTTCAATTGCAACCCCCATTCTACTTCAGCCATCAAACCCAATCTCTTTTCTTTTTGTTTTATTTAGTTTTTTCATTTCTTAATCTTTTTTAATAATAATAATAATAAAAACTCACAAAAAAATTAGGCATAGATTTTTTTAATTAAATAATTAGTTTCTTTAATTAATTAATTAATTAAAACTTTAACCTTTTTCTTAATTAAAAATGAATTAGAATTTAAGTCTAATTACTTTCTTTTCATAATAAAAAAACTACAAAAAAGGCTTAGTTTATTTTTCTTAATTTAATTTTATAAGTAGACTTTAGGATAATTAATTTAATTGTTTTTCTTAATCTAACTTTTTTTAAAATAAAAACCAACAACAAAAATATTTTCTTTTATGTTTTCAGGAGTACTTTCAACTTTCCGCGCGTTTATTTCCTTTCGCACTGTTTATATTATTGTAATTGCTTTATGAGATGTAATAGATGATAAGTAGACTCTTTTAATTGATTTATTTTCTTTTCCCCAATTGCTTTGGAATGTAAATCCCCCTCCCCGAAGCCATGTAATAGTCTAGATTTATACTTTCCGCATTTTATTTTTCTGTATATATTACTGTTAGTAACTAGGTGTGTATGGAAAGACTAATATTCAAACTTTAGCTAACCTAACAAAAAGATAAAAAAAATAACCGAATCTCAACACACTTGCACATGCACACCTATAAGGTATCTCCCACTTTGGTTGCCTTTAAATAAAACTGTCATGAGGCAGGAACGCTTTAGTAAAGACCCATAAATCAAAAAAGATCATAGTTCCTCGATGACCCTATAGTTGCCTTTTGTTGTACCCTAAAATTTTCTCTCTCATATCACTCAACATATGCTCATTTAAGCCCTCAATCTGCTCAAGGATGCCCAGGAGTTGACCAGACAAACTCTCTCCTAAATCAATGAATCTCCAATTAGGGTTTCCATTTTCATCAAGATGGGTGAGATCCAAAGGCCTCAAATGTTTTCCATGGTCCTAATATGTTCTCAAGACCATCCATGTCAAGTTTCATGCCTTGCACAAGAAGTTTTCTCAGTCAACTGCTCAAATGCCTAAAAATCAACTATACTAGGTCAAAAGTCAATTGTGACCCACATACAATCAAACTTCAATATTTTGGGTCAACATCAATATTTTGAAGTGATATCCATAATTTGATCAAGGTTTGACCATGATTCCTCAAGGAATGCTCCTAATCCAACAAAACTCAAAAGTTGCTAAATTATGGTCTTTGTAGAAAAGTCAACCAAACTTTGACCAGGCATAACTTTGTCATACTTTATCAGAAATTTCTCATCCAAGGCTCATTTTGAAGAGAATCCAATTACCTATAACTCCTATTCAGCCCTTAAGTTCAAGAAATGCACTCATTGAAAGATATAAAATCAAATATTATGGGTCCTTTCAAAAGTCAACAAAAATACCTTTTGGGTCAAAGCTTCTTACATGAACATGGAAGATCCAATTGAGATGAAACCAAAAGGGTTGTTTAGAGGACATCCTAAGATTTCTAAAAAGTCCAAGAACACCCTCCTAGGGTCAAAATTGAGAGAGAAATGCATTGTCAAAGTTGGACATTTTTGGAAATTTTACACAAAGTCAACAATGCGTAAAATTGCGTTTTTTCCACATGGGCCCATCTTTTCAAGATTGAATCTTAGTCCTAGTATGGTTCATGATCTATGGAACCCTCCTTTCCACATTTGTTTATTTATTTATTTAATTTATTTAAAATTCAAATAAAATCAAATAAAATCAAAATAAATAAAATCAATGGGATGAGATTTGTTTTGCATTGAATTAGAGATCATGCTTGCTGTCACAAAGCCAAAAAAAATCGTGAAAAATAAAAAACAAGAGGAAATCTCCTAGTTTGGAAAGTTTGGAAGAAATTTTCAAAAGTTATCAAATCTTGGATTTTTTCTAAACTTAGCACCCTAATTTGATTCACATACTTATACACAAGCATTCTCAACCCTAAGGACAAGGATTCAGACGCGCAGCCTGCCTCAAGGAGTCAAACAAAGTTCCAAATTATCAAAGAAAAGTGCAGATCAGATCTTTCTCTATAGGCCAATTCAAGGAGTTTTGGAGCATCAGTGGTCATCCACAAAGGTCCTTGAAGCTTTTCCAGTCACTATCCAAGCTCACAGCCTTAGGAATCTCCAGATATAAATCATGGTTTGCACCCTTGTAACTTAAATTTGCTTTCTTGGTTTTACATGTTTTAAATCGAATTTTATTGCATAAACGTGTTTATAATCATGCTTGGAATTTGTTTGAAGGTCTGGATTTGAGTTTTGGCGCACGAACGGGCTTACACCATTATTAGGGTTTGTAAGCTCAAAATTAGGGCTTCTTTTTCTAGCACAAATTGAAGGGGATTATGGGTACTACTGGATTCGGGACAAAATTCCTGATTGATCCCTAGCATTTATTTTGATTTATATTGCTTGTATCATATTTTTGAATAATGCAGGGTTTTAGCTACGAACAAAATCCGTCACTATAGCCTATAGTGACAGAAAACTGCTGTAGGTAAAAGTTCCCCACCTAAAACGACGGATCCATGAAGAAGGTGATGGCGTGGTGCTCACTGATTTGTCCATTCAAACTGTTTAGGACCCACAACATACGCGTTTTTGACATGTGTCCATAGATCTTTGTTTGCCTTATGTTATTTTTGTTTTAATATGTACATGAATGACAAATGGTGCAGATGGCAAGGGTGATAAACTGGTGAAGGTAAGGACTTGAGTTCGATCCCAGGTCTAGGCATTTTGTATTTTCTCAATATTTCCTGCAGAATCCCATGCGTTGCTCCTCCAAATGTTCACCCTGTATCCTCAGATACCACCCTTTGGATCATCTCAAAGCAAATCCAATGCTCCAGAATTGAAGATCCATGGTGCATTCCCTGAAGGCTGATCACACTGGAATGCACGCTGGACAACTGGGCTAACACAACTAGGGCCTAACGATTCAGCTTCACACCCCCAGATTACTAACAACAGCAACAGGCCCATTTTCTAAACTCTTTTGATTTTTCTTATTTTATTTTCATTATTTAGTTTAATAACTTTTTAATCATTTTTTTTATTATTTATAAAAAAATCATAAAATCAAAAAATCACAAAAATAGAATTAGAGTTTTTATAATTAAAATTAATTTTTGAAAATTAATTATTTTAATTATGTCAACATTGATTATTTTGTTAAATAAAATTAATTAGAAAATTAGGTTTAACTTGCAAATTTCAACTATTTTTCTCAATAAAAAATACAAAAATATTTTTTAATTAATTAGATTTTTTAGGCTTCTAATTTGTTCTCGTCTTAACTTTCGCACGTTTATTTATTTTCACTTTATTTTCCAATTGTTGTAATTGCTCCGAGTTTGTAATAGATTTTAACTTAGGTTTATTATTGCTTTCATTTACTGTTTCAATTCCCCAAGTTTGGTCATGTAACCCCCCTCCCCAAAGCCTTGTAATAGCTAGGTTTAAAATTCTCGCACTTTATTTTCTATTACTATTAACTGTTATATGATTGATAATAGGATTATATGCAAAAGATCAATAATTTAAAACAATAGAACACCCTAAATGCGCAAGATAAATGAAACTGAAAACAAACACTTGCACATGTTCACTCTTAGGGTATATCCCCACTTCGGTTGCCTTTGGTAAACAGTCATGAAGTATAGGGAGTTTTAGTGGTTGCCCTCTAGTCCCAAAAGATAAAAAATGACCCATTCGAATGTTGCCTTGGAAAGATCTTTAGGACTCTAGGGTAATTACTAAGGTTTCCTAACCCTTGCTTCAGCGACCGTAATTGTCCCTTCGAATGTCCCTTTAACTCCAACTATGGGGCTACCTACTCCTTAATAGTAGGATAGAGTTGTGTAAAGGAAACGAGAAAACAAACAATATTTTTCGAGTAGGTAGAAACTCTTAAGAACTTGCTCAAAACAGTTTCCAAAAAAAACTTAGTCACACTCTTGAGGATAGATATAAGGGTTACCACGAAGTTACACAAAAACTTTTCAAAACACACACAAGCAATTTCAAAATGAGCAAGTACCTAAGAGCCCATGGAAAACCATGGATAGAAAGGGTACTGACACCTTCCCTTTCTATAATCTACCCCCCATACTCAGAAAACTCACGAAAAAGGTTTTTTCTGTTCTTTTTCCTTTTCCTTTGTTGGATGAAATAAAAGTAGGTGGCGACTCTTGCTTACCGCATATTTGCGAACAAAAAACGAAAACCAGTATAACAGTCGGTTCTGCCACCGTATTACAGAACTATCAACTCTGCTGGGGACCATGATTTATAAAGTGGGGTTCACCTTAGGATTTAGGTCATTCTTAATTTCTTCTTTGGTTTGTCTTGTCTGATTTATTTTTAAGGGTATCTGTTTAGGTTATTTGGATCCTAAACCCGGATCTGGGAATTCCTTTTAGGTAAGTAGCAATAAACTGTGAGGGAGCTATGTGGGGTATACCAACCCAGTTGAAACAGTATCTACGTTAATGCGATACTTTGGTGTGTACCGGTAGCCCTTGAGTAATCAAGGAGAATACGGGGCCGCTGCGTGGTATCATAAAGCATCAACTGACCTTAGCACCTTAATTGACCAACTTGGCTTTTAGGACGTAGTGAGATAGCCGTCTTTGGTGTAAACCCAAAGTCGTTTGATACTCGATGCTACACTCATTGAGGTTTGACTCTCGAGTTTTGTTTGGTGGAAAGTCAATTGTCTATCGAAACAAAATTTTGGGGAAAGATCGGTGATATTGAGATCCCTTAGAACTCGGTTACTATAGTTAGGATAGGTTGAACTAATCCAACTTCAAGAGGGTATACCTTAAAATCCATGCAAGCCTTAAACCTAAGGTCTTTGTGTGATTTGCCTGTGTTTGCTATATCTGCTATATCTGAGCATAATCATGACATCATAACATAGCATATCATACTAACCATTTCAAGGATTCTTAGGGTTTACTTTTGTCTTGTTTTGTAGGACATGGCCCTCGCCCGCAGATTCACTATCCAAGTCAGTCTGGTAAAGGTACCTCCCCGGCTTAAGGAATTGGTATCAAGGGTTCCTGAAAGCTCTCCCTTCACTGAAATAAATGGTCGACTTCTCAGCTTGGTCACCTCAAACCCTGATGAAGAAATGTTAAAAGTGCTCTTCCAGTTATTTGACCCTCTACATCACTGCTTTACTTTTCCGGATTACCAGTTAGTGCATACTATGGAAGAGTTTTCTCTGTTACTAGGAGTGCCTATCCTTAACAAGGTAACTTTCAATGGCATGGAAAGAGACCCTAAACCTGAAGATCTGGCTAAAGCTCTATCCTTACAGCGGTCTGACGTAGTAGCAAATTGGGAAACCATGAGAGGTGTCAAGGTTTTTTTGGCTAAGTTCTTGTTTGAGAAAGCTCATCATTTTTGGGATACCCTGGACTTAAAATCTTTTGAAGAGGTATTAGCCCTTCTCATCTATGGGTTGGTATTGTTCCCCAATCCGGACCAGCTCATAGACATGAATGCGGTTAAGGTTTTCTTGTCGCGCAATCCGATACCTACCCTGCTTGGAGATATCCTACATTCTCTGCATACTCGCTCTATAAAGAGAAGAGGGACCCTTATGTGTTGCACTCCTATTTTGGATAGGTGGTTTATTTCGCACGTACCCCGATCCAACAGAGTTCGAGGTGGTATCATAGGCTAATGACTCTTACATATTTGGATATTCATTGGTGTCCTTGATCCTCAGAGAATGTTACCATCATTGATCGATGCGGAGAATTCCCTAATGTCCCTCTCTTAGGCATTAGGGGAGAAATCACTTACAACCCTTGTTTGGCGCTGCGACAGTTTGGATATGCGAGAAGGGATGGTCCTCATGACGCATTTATCCAACGAATCATCTTCGACTACGGGAATGATGCTCAGGGTTACCGTAAAAAGTTCATGTGAGCTTGGGGCATGGTATATAGAGTTGATAGCAAGACACTGGGGCACAAGAACTCAATCCTTCTTGAGCCTTATCTCAAATGGGTGAGAGCCCGTGCTCAAAGCCTTATGATGCCTTACCCCACTATCCTACCAACGATTGTGGAACCGGTTACTGAAGGAGACACTTCTTATCTTGTTCTCCATCCTAACATGCCAACTGATCATGAGGAATTACAAAAATCCTGGGTTCAACTCAAAGAGGAACGAGATACATTTGAAACTCAATTCTACACCAACAGGAAGAAGGTCCTGGAACTCACTAGGCTACTTCGTGAAGAGAGGAATATAAACGCCTACATTTCATCAAAGAGGATGCGCTCCTGGGGGACCTAATTTTCTTTTTTGCTTTAAGTTTTGTTTTGTTGTAAGCCTAAAAGGAACCCTTTGTAACAATTCAAACTTATTAATACAATTAACGTGTGTTTCTTTTGGTTAAGCAAATTTTAGCCTTTAAGAGTCCTTGAAATCATTGCATACGCATATCATCCATGACATTGCATAAAGAGGTTTCATAACAGGTTTCTCATCTTCTGCGCTGTTTATTTCAGCAAAAATGTCTTCTGAACAAAGCATCAAGGACCTCCAGGCACAAAATGCCCAATTTCAACAAATGATCGTAGCCTTGGCTAAGGGGCAGGAAGATCTGAAGGCCCTTATTCTGAAAGAGAAGAAGAAGAAGAAGACCGCTGGTGTCCTGAATCTGGGCAGAAGATTTAAGGGACCGTTGAAGCAACCGGTTGATCTGACCTCCTCGTCCAAAGAAGGGGAGAATCAAAGAGAAGAGACAAGGGAGGAGGACCCTAGCCCTGAGATTTATGATAATGACACAGATACAATGATGAACAATATCCTCCTGCTGAGGATAAATACAAACAGTTAGAGGATTGTCTGAGCACAATGGAGATCTAAAGAATACCAGGGCTGGATTTTGAAGAGCTGGGTTTCGTATCTGGGGTAGTCATCCCGCAGAAGTTCAAGGCTCTAGTAGTTGCCAAGTATGACGGGGTGTCTTGTCCCAAGCTTCATCTTCGTTCCTATGTGAGGAAGATGCATCCTCACACTGCTGATAGGAACTTATGGGTCCATTTCTTTCAGGACAGTCTGTCCGGGACTCAACTTGAGTGGTTCTATCAGCTGGAGGGAACCAATATCCGTAACTGGGAAGATTTGGCTGCTACTTTTTACAAGCAGTATCAATATAACGCTGACCTCGCTCCTACCCGTACTCAACTCCAGAGTATGTCCATGGGTGCAAGCGAAGGGTTCAAGGACTATGCGCAGAAATGGAGAGATTTGGCAGGGAGAGTCCAACCCCCTTTGTCTGATAGGGAGTTGGTCGACATGTTTCTTGGTGCACTGTCTGGTCCATTATTCAATCACTTGATTGGTAGCTCCTCAGTTGGTTTCACCGAGCTGATATTGACTGGAGAAAGGGTAGAAGTTGGGATCCGGAGTGGCAAGATCCAGAAAGACACCTCGTTAAGTACAGTGAGGAAGCCATTCACGGGTAAGAAGGAGGTCAGTGCCATTTATAACTCAAGAGGTCAGAGCTGAGCTGAGCACCGTCCAACATAGGGGCTATGATGATACCTAGGCCTGCGACTACTCAACAACGAAATAATCAGCAAAGGGTAGAAAGACCGCAAAGGCAGTTCTCCCAGATTAATATGACGTTGAATGAGGTTTTACCCCATCTGTTAAGATCTAACTTGGAAACCTTAAAGGAGGCTCCCAAGAATCCTAACACCTAATGTCCTCGATACAATCCAAATGCTCGGTGTGCTTACCATTCTGAGAGTCCAGGCCACGATATAAATGACTGCTGGGCTCTGAGAAATAAGATACAGGATCTGATCGAAGCCAAGGAGATTAAGTTTGATGCTCCAGAGAAGCCTAATGTCATAACTGCTCCCATGCCCAAGCACAACCGTGGTGTTAATGCCATTGATACCGATTTGTTTGTCACCTCTGTTGAAGAAGTTTCCACTCCCCTCATGATTGTCAAGACGAATTTGTTGTTGGCCGGTTTATTTCCGGGCTGTGGTGAAGGTTACCACACGTGCTTATCTCTACCTTCTGGTTGTTATTTGCTGAAAGCAGGTGTTCAACGCCCGATGGATAGCAGAGAGATTTTGTTTGAAAAGACTCTGATTCTGACGGTTCCGCATGAAGATGTCACTATCATAACCATATCCGCCAATCCTTCCAAGGTCTCCTCTAAAAGACCTGTTAGGATTACACCTGCTCCAAGAATTTCTCTGTTGATAATCACTTTTCTTGGTCCTGTACTGTACTCCCCGGACAAAGCTTTCCCTTGGAATTATGGTGCCGACGTTTACTATCATGGCGTCAAACAAGATTTGAAGATTGAAGAGGCTGATCCTGATATCAATAACATTGTCGGGACCAACAAAGTTACCCGAAGTGGAAGGGTTTTCTCTCCCGAGATCTCCCCGAAGACTGTTGCTAAGCCTGTTGTTATTCCATCTGTTGTTCTTGCTAGTACTTCTGATACTACTCCGATTCTTATTCCAATTGTTACCCCTGCCGATGAGTCATCTGGGACTCGGGGCAAAGAAGATATTGGTGAGTCTGCCCATACGGAGGCAACTAGAAAAGTTGTTTTGGAATCCTCTAAGCAAGAAATGGAAGAAATTTTAAAAATAATCAAGAAGAGCGACTACAACGTGGTCGAGCAGCTGGGGCAGACCCCTTCAAAGATATCAATGTTGTCTCTACTGTTATGTTCCGAAGTCCATGCAAAGAATTTGATTGCATTTCTCAAGACTGCGCATGTGCCGCAAGAAACCTCCGCTGACCAATTCAAGGACTGTGTGGCTAGTTTGACTGCTAACAATGGGTTGGGTTTTTCAGATGCCGATTTAACACCAAAGGGGAGAAAGCATAATGATGCTCTGCATGTCTCGATCGAATGCAGGGGCACTACTATGGCTCATGTTCTAGTGGACACTTGATCGTCACTAAATGTTCTGCCTAAGAAGGCTCTTGATCGGCTAGATTGTGAAGGTTTGACCTTAAAGCCCAGTAACATTGTGGTGAGGGCTTTCGACGGTTCAAAAAGAATGGCGCACGGGGAGGTGGACATCCCTGTCAAAATGGGTTCCCAGACCTTTGGATCCACCTTTTATGTGATGGACATCAGGCCATCATACTCTTGTTTGTTGGGTCGTCCTTGGATCCATGAAGTTGGGGTCATTACTTCTACGCTGCATTAAATGCTGAAGTATCCAGTAAAGGGGAAGATTGTCATCGTGCATGGTGAAGAGGAGTATATGGTGAGCCACCTAAACTCTTTCAAGTATGTGGAGATGGACGGGGAATTCATAGAGACCCCTTGTCAAAATTTTAAAGAGGTTCCCCAGATTATGGCATCAACCGAGGCCATCACTAATGCGCCGAAGATCACCAAATCTCCTTTGAAGATGGCTTCTCTCAAGGATGCCAGAGCGGTAGTCGAAGAAGGTGGGTGTACCACTTGGGGACAACTCCCTGATTTTCCGCATAAAATTGACAAATTTGGTTTGGGCTTTATTTTAGGAGCTCAAATGGATGTTCGACGTGCTCAGGCTAGAGGACCTCCGTGACGCATCAACAATCGTAGGGTCAATGCTATAGAAGACAATGATGAGGATTCTGATATTAACAGCTGGATCTACCCTACTACCAACGGTGGACCTAATAACTGGACGGCCAAGGATTTTGTGCCGAATACTTTTGTTCAGTAGTAATTGTCTTACTTTTTTTCGAATTTGTAATAAACAATATAAACTTTATCGCCTTGTGTCTTACCCGAGGCACAATGGTTTATTTGTAAGGGTTATTATATGTCATTATCATTTGTCATCAATAAAACATTGGACGTTCTTGCATACAAATTTTGCACTCTCTATTTTTCCTTTTCTGCTTTTCATTTTATCAATACAGCTATACTCTTACACACACTCACATATCAAACTGCAGATCCATATCCACTCTGGATCCCATTGATAACAGTTCTACTATTGTCAGTTATAACTTCGAAAGTCCGATCAACCAAGTCGAGGACGAAGGTGAGGAAGATTGTGAGATGCCTGGAGAACTTGCTAGACTGTTATAGCAGGAAGAGAGGGCTATACAGCCTCATGAAGAGCCAATTGAGACGATAAACTTGGGAACGGAGGTAGACAGAAAAGAAGTTAAGATCGGCGCAAATCTGAAGAATAATGTCAAACAACGGTTGATACAGATGTTGCACGACTATGTTGAGATCTTCGCCTGGTCATATGAATACATGTCTGGTTTAGACACTGATATTATGGTACATTATCTGCCGACTAAAGAAGATTGTCCTCCGTTTAAGCAAAAAGTTCATCGTATGCGCCCTGAAATGTCAGAGAAGATTAAAGTAGAGGTTATGAAATAGTTCAACACTGGGTTCTTAGCTGTCACCTCTTATCCGTTGTGGGTTGCTAACGTCGTTCCGGTACCTAAGAAGGACGGAAAGGTACGGATGTGTGTGGACTATAGAGACCTGAACAGGGCAAGCCTCAAGGATGACTTCCCGCTTCCCCACATTGATGTTCTGGTTGACATTACCGCACAGCACAAGGTATTTTCCTTCATGGACAGTTTCTCTGGCTACAACCAGATCAAGATGGCTCTTGAAGACATGGAGAAGACAACCTTAGTCACACAGTGGGGCACCTTCGGTTACAAGGTGATGCCGTTCAGGTTAAAGAATACTGGGGAACTTATCAACGAGCCATGGTAGCTTTGTTCCATGATATGATTCACCATGAGATAGAGGTTTACTTTGATGACATGAAGCCATGTCTCAAACCGAGGAAGAACACCTGGATCATCTACAAAACCTATTTGACAGGCTAAAGACATACAAGTTGAGGTTGAATCTGAACAAGTGCACCTTCGGGGTAAGGTCTGGTAAGCTTTTGGGGTTCATCGTCAGTGACAAAGGTATTCAAGTAGACCCTGCAAAGGTAAAGGCCATACAAGAGATTCCAGCTCCCCGTACTGAGAAGGAGGTTAGAGGTTTTTTGGGATGCCTAAATTATATCGCCAGGTTCATTTCACATCTGACTTCTACTTGTGAGCCGATCTTCAAACTCCTGAAGAAAGATCAAGTGGTAAAGTGGAATGATGAATTCCATATCTCTTTTGAAAGAATCAAACAATACCTTCAAGAACCACCAATTCTGATGCCTCCTATTTAAGGAAGACCTTTGATATTGTACTTAACGGTGCTAGACAATTCAATGGTGTAGTTGTTTAGGTATTGGCTTGCATTTTTGGTAAAACCCAAGTGTATGTGTGAATGTCATGACTGATGTCATAACATTCTAGTTTAGTTTGTACTGACTCATTAGGTACCTTTGCAGAAAAATATTGTAATTCAAGTACTGATGCTTATAAGTGTGTATCTGAGCATTTTGCAAAATGATCACATTTTGCTAAATCAGTAGACAGGTTTTCTCAGATGTCATAACAGATGTTATGACATCCTGTTCTGAACTAACAGGTGTGCAGGTTGGATAAGTCTGAGTTTTTTCAGGAAAATAACTCAGTCTTTCCTGAACAGAATCCTGCGTTTTCTGAGGGGTAACCTAGCTCAACCCTAACCTGGTTAATAAAGTCCTGTGACCTGGTCTTTAGGTCAAACGGAATTAACCCTAGGTTTTTGTGGAAACCCTAACTGAAGTTGCAGCTGCTATATATTCAACAGAGCTGCTGTTTTGCAAGGCATCCCTTTTATTGATCAGAAGATCATTTGTAATCTATATAGGTTTGATTATTGTACTCCAAGCAATTATCATTGTGATAAGTGACTTGGAATAGGTTTCTAATTGTAAGGGTTGTGTAGCACTCAAAGCTTTGAAGCAAGAGTGTTTGAATGTTCCTTGACTAAAGCTGTGAAGCAGAGTCAAGTTAGCTGTGTGCATCACTCAAAGCTGTGAAGCAAGAGTGATTGTGTTGCTTGATTAAAAAGATGTGAAGCTTAATCAAGTGTTTGTTTTTGAAGAGTATCTTCATCAATTCTTAAGTCAAATTGGTTTATGTATCACTGCTGTGATTGAGGGGGAGTGAGTAGGAACTCAGGTTTAAGTTGTACTTAGATTGGAATTGCATTGGGTAGGTCTTAAGTGAAGGAGATAAACTGGTTGGTTTATTCCTGAATTAACATCTCTTATAGTGGATTTCCTCCCTGGCTTGGTAGCCCCCAGAGTAGGTGTTGTTGCACACTGAACTGGGTAAACAATTGATTGTGTTCTTTATTGCTTTTGTATTTACTGTCATATAGTAAGTCAGATACGGTGTCATAACATTGAACGTGACATTGAGTATCTGCAGCCAGAATTTCAATTGGCATCAGAGCAGGCACCCTGCCTGTATTACTGGGTGAGATCTAGGGATATCACTTTCTGGCACTATGGACAAAGAAGGAGTTTTTGGAAATAGACCACCCATTCTGGATGGAACGAATTTTGACTACTGGAAACCTCGTATGATTGCCTTCCTAAAATCTCTGGACAAAAAGGCTTGGAGAGCTGCTGACAAAGGTTGGATTCATCCCACTATAACTGAGAAAGATGGGACAATCAGTCTGAAGCCTGAGGAAGATTGGAGTAAAGAAGAAGATGAGTTAGCTCTGGGAAATTCAAAAGCTTTAAATGCCTTGTTCAATGGAATTGATAGAAACATTTTCAGACTAGTACATCAATATGAACTGGCCAAGGAAGTTTGGGACACCCTCAAAACTACTCATGAGGGCACTTCCAAAGTAAAAATGTCAAGGCTTCAGATGTTGACTACCAAATTTGAGAATCTAAAAATGATGGAAGATGAAACCATTCATGAGTTTCACATGAACATCTTGGAGATTGCCAACACCTCAGGAGCACTGGGAGAAAAGATGTCAGAAGAAAAACTGGTGAGGAAGATTCTCAGATCCTTGCCTAAAAGATTTGCAATGAAGGTAACTGCCATAGAGGAAGCCCAGGACATTAGCAAGTTGAAAGTGGATGAACTTATTGGGTCTCTTCAGACTTTTGAGATGGGGATCACTGATAATGGTGTCAAGAAGAACAAGAGCATGGCACTTATGTCCAACACTGATGTTGAAGAAAATATTTTAGAAGCTGTAGCCATGCTTGGAAGACAGTTCAACAAACTCATCAAAAGAATAGATCCAAAGTCAAGGTCTAATGTTCATAACATTCCCTATGACATTGACAGTTCCAGCAGAAGACCAAGGTCAGAAGAGAAGGGAATTCAAGGCAGAGGAATTCAATGCCATGGTTGTGAAGGATATGGGCATATTCGAGCTGAATGTCCTACCTTTCTTAAGAAACAAAAAGGAATGACAGTTACTTGGTCTGACTGTGATTCAGAAAGTAATTCTGAAGAAGAATCTGCCAAACGAGTTACTGCTTTAACTGGTGTTTGTACCTCTGAAAGTGACATCAGTGATGAAGAGGTGACTTTTAAAGAACTGGCTGATACTTACAAGAAATTGTGTATCAGAAGTACTGAAGTCTGTGTGCAGAATGAGAAACAATCAAAACTCATCATAAAGCTGGAGGCTGAAAAAAGGGCAAACCTTGAAACTATAAGTCATCTAGAAGGAGAAGTTCAATTGCTAAACTCACAACTGAATCAAATGACTAAATCTGTCAAGATGTTGACAAATGGAACAGACAAATTGGAAGAGATCCTTCAGGTTGGACAAAATGTAGGAAATAAATCTGGACCAGGGTTTATGGAAGCAAAGAAATCTGGTACTGGTAAGAAAATGTCAAAACAGATGTCTCAACACAACTCTCAACATCAGGAACAGAGACATATGAAGAAAAGGTACCAAAGATGGAGATGTCATCATTGTGGGAGATATGGCCACATAAAGCCCTTCTGCTTCAGATTGCATGGATATCCTAATCAGAACTCAGGTGTCAAACCTAAGTCTAAAAAGGTACCACATGCTACTAAATGGAAGAAAAAGGCTACTGCACTGATAGCTCACACTTCCCTGAGGGTCTCTGCAAAGGAAGACTGGTACTTTGACAGTGGATGTTCCAGACACATGACTGGAATCAAGAACCTCCTCAATAATGTTAAGCCTCACACCACCAGTTTTGTGACCTTTGGAGATGGGGCTAAAGGTGAAATCAAAGGAGTTGGGGATTTGGACTGCCCTGGAGTTCCAAATCTGAATGAAGTACTGCTGGTGAAAGGGCTGACCGCTAATCTCATTAGTATCAGTCAATTGTGTGATCTAGGATTCAAGGTCAATTTCTCAAAATCTGAATGCCTTGTAATCAATGACAAACAAGAGATAGTAATGAAAGGAGTCAGATCCAAAGACAACTGTTACTTGTGGGAGCCTGAGAACACTAATTTCTCATCTGTGTGTTCCATTGCAAGAGAAGAAAAAGAGGTGAAACTGTGGCACCAAAAACTTGGCCATCTTCATCTAAGGGGTATGAAGAGGATCATCTCCTTGGAGGCAGTCAGAGGGATTCCAAGACTGCAAATTGATGAAGGAAGAGTTTGTGGTGAATGTCAGGTTGGTAAGCAGACTAGGATGTCACATCCAAAGTCAAGACATCTGACCACCTCTAAGGTTCTAGAACTCCTCCATATGGATCTGATGGGACCAATGCAAGTAGAGAGTCTTGGTGGTAAAAGATATGCCTATGTGGTTGTGGATGATTTTTCCAGATTCACCTGGATTAATTTCATTAGGGAAAAATCAGATGTATTTGAAGTTTTTAAAGAATTGTGCAAAAGAATTCAAAGAGAGAAGGAAGGATGTATTGTCAGAATCAGAAGTGATCATGGCAAGGAATTTGAAAACAGCAAGTTTGGTGATTTCTGCTCTTCAGAAGGAATTAGTCATGAGTTTTCTTCTCCTATAACACCTCAACAAAATGGAGTTGTGGAAAGAAAAAACAGGACCATACAGGAATCTGCCAGAGCAATGTTACATGCCAAAAGACTTCCTATGTACTTTTGGGCTGAAGCTATGAATACAGCCTGCTATGTTCATAACAGGGTCACCTTGAGGAAGGGAACCTCATCCACCATATATGAACTCTGGAAAGGAAGAAAACCAACTGTGAAGTACTTCCATGTGTTTGGCAGCAAATGCTATATTCTGGCTGATCGTGAACAAAGAAGAAAACTGGATCCTAAAAGTGATGAAGGCATATTTCTAGGATACTCCTCAAACAGCAGAGCTTATAGAGTATTCAACTCCAGAACCAAAACCATGATGGAATCAATAAATGTTATAATTGATGACTATCATGAAGAAATAGATGTTCCTTGTACTGTTGAGACATTCTTTGAGACTTCAACCCAACAGAATGACCTACCCAACTCCACCACAACAAAATCTGAATCAAAGGAAGCTAGCAAGATCCCTTCCATCAGAATTCAGAAGGATCATCCAAAAGAGCTCATCATAGGAGATCCCAATAGTGGAGTCATCACAAGATCTAGAGAAATCATCTCAAACTCTTGTTTTGTGTCCAAAATGGAACCAAGAAATGTCAAGGAAGCCTTAACTGATGAATATTGGATTGGTGCAATGCAAGATGAACTGAACCAATTCAAGCGACATGAAGTTTGGGAACTGGTTCCTAGACCTGAAGGAACTAACATCATTGGGACAAAATGGATATTCAAGAACAAGTCAGATGCTGAAGGAGTTGTCACCAGAAATAAGGCAAGACTTGTTGCTCAAGGATACACCCAGGTTGAAGGGGTTGATTTTGATGAAACCTTTGCACCTGTAGCTAGGCTGGAATCAATCAGACTCTTGTTGTCAATTGCTTGTCTTCTGAAGTTCAAGTTATTTCAGATGGATGTGAAAAGTGCCTTTCTAAATGGGTACTTGAATGAGGAAGCTTATGTGGAACAACCTAAAGGCTTTGTGGATCCAACCCACCCTGATCATGTCTACAAATTGAGAAAAGCCCTATACGGCCTGAAACAAGCTCCTAGAGCATGGTATGACAGGTTAACAAAGTTTCTCTCAGACAAAGGCTACAGAAAAGGAGGCTTGGACAAAACTCTCTTTGTCAAAACTGAAGGAGGAAAGTTGATGGTTGCCCAAATATATGTTGATGACATAGTGTTTGGAGGAATGTCAGAACATATGGTTAAACACTTTGCTGACCAAATTCAGGCTGAATTTGAAATGAGTCTCATGGGAGAACTAACTTATTTTCTTGGACTACAAGTCTCACAGATGGAGGACTCAATCTTCTTATCACAAAGCAAGTATGCTAAGAACATTGTAAAGAAGTTTGGTATGGAGAATGCAAGTCACAAAAGGACTCCTGCTCCTACTCATCTAAAGCTTTCCAAAGATTCAAGTGGGGTTAAGGTGGATCAAAGTCTGTACAGAAGCATGATAGGAAGCTTGTTGTACTTAACTGCCAGCAGACCTGATATTGCCTTTGCAGTTGGAGTTTGTGCAAGATACCAAGCTGATCCCAAAGTCAGTCATATCAATCAAGTGAAGAGAATTTTGAAGTATGTAAGTGGTACTTACAACTATGGATTGATGTATACTCATGGCTGTGAACCAGCTCTGACTGGGTACTGTGATGCTGGTTGGGCTGGTAGTGCTGATGATAGAAAAAGCACCTCTGGAGGATGTTTCTTCTTGGGAAGTAATCTGGTTTCCTGGTTCAGCAAGAAACAGAATTGTGTGTCTCTTTCCACTGCTGAAGCTGAATACATTGCAGCTGGTAGTAGCTGCTCTCAAATGATATGGATGAAACAGATGCTCACTGAGTATAATGGCACACAAGATGTTATGACATTGCACTGTGACAATCTGAGTACAATCAACATTTCCAAGAATCCCATTCAGCATAGCAGGACCAAACATATTGACATACGACATCACTTTATCAGAGACCTTGTAGAAGAGAAGACAATCAAATTGGAACATGTTGCCACTGAGCTACAGCTGGCTGACATTTTTACCAAGGCTCTGGATGCAAATCAATTTGAAAACTTAAGGGGTAAGTTGGGTATTTGCCAACATGAGGAATTGTAGCAATTAATTTTGCTTAAAACAAGGATCAAAGGAGTTACGCCTGTTCTGATTGGTTTAAAATTATATTTTCCCATTTCCTACAATTCTTTTAAGAAGTTGAATAGACACTCCCTTGCTTCCTTCCCCTCTCGTCTCCTCATCAAAACCCAGTCTCTCAATCAGAATTTTCTCCTCAGTTGCTGTTGGTCCTCTAGGACTGTCAAAATGTCTCAAACACCATCATCATCCAATACGACTATTTCAACCTCTTCCTCTGATCAAGATTCTAGGACAATCTCTTCTTGTCTGGACTCTGAAGTTCTGGAGATCTCTTCTCGTAGAAAAGTGGGAACTAACCCCACCAAGGTCAAAGAGTTGAGAACAAGACATGCAGGAAAGCCCCAAGCTTCTGCCTCTGGTAATCCATCTCATCCTTCTTCTTCAGTTCCCCCTGAAATTGCAAATAGGGAAGGGACAACCAATGTTAATCAAGCAATAGCAAAAATTGTTTCAAGAATTCTGAACGAGAACCACTCAGTTCCTGGCATTTCTGTTCCTCTGAACCAAGAAAGTTCAAATGCTGAAACAAATCCAAATGTCTCTAAGAATGTTGAGACATCAAACAAAGAGAAGAATGCTGACATTGCTCACAAGAAAAGAAAGAAGCCCGAATCCTCTGAGTCTGATGACAGTGCTTGAAGGTTGGTTGCTGTTGCTGGTTAGTGCTGATATCTGGTGGAGTTTGGAAGTGTGTTCAGTTCTTTTTTTCTGCTGCTGCTCTTATTAATTTTTTTTGGATAACTGTATAATCATTATGAACATGTATCTTTGGCCCATTTGTGGCTAAAGAGAGGGAGAATATTTTGGTACTTAATATGTACTTGCTCAATTAGACATTCTATTTTTCCGCAGTCATTTATTTCTGCTGCTATCTATCTCTGATTGCTTAGGGTCTTTAGCCAAAAATCTGCCAAAGGGGGAGTTTGTAGTTGTTTAGGTATTGGCTTGCATTTTTGGTAAAACCCAAGTGTATGTGTGAATGTCATGACTGATGTCATAACATTCTAGTTTAGTTTGTACTGACTCATTAGGTACCTTTGCAGAAAAATATTGTAATTCAAGTACTGATGCTTATAAGTGTGTATCTGAGCATTTTGCAAAATGATCACATTTTGCTAAATCAGTAGACAGGTTTTCTCAGATGTCATAACATATGTTATGACATCCTGTTCTGAACTAACAGGTGTGCAGGTTGGATAAGTCTGAGTTTTTTCAGGAAAATAACTCAGTCTTTCCTGAACAGAGTCCTGCGTTTTCTGAGGGGTAACCTAGCTCAACCCTAACCTGGTTAATAAAGTCCTGTGACCTGGTCTTTAGGTCAAATGAAATTAACCCTAGGTTTTTGTGGAAACCCTAACTGAAGTTGCAGCTGCTATATATTCAACAGAGCTGTTGTTTTGCAAGGAATCCCTTTTATTGATCAGAAGATCATTTGTAATCTGTATAGGTTTGATTATTGTACTCCAAGCAATTATCATTGTGATAAGTGACTTGGAATAGGTTTCTAATTGTAAGGGTTGTGTAGCACTCAAAGCTTTGAAGCAAGAGTGTTTGAATGTTCCTTGACTAAAGCTGTGAAGCAGAGTCAAGTTAGCTGTGTGCATCACTCAAAGCTGTGAAGCAAGAGTGATTGTGTTGCTTGATTAAAAAGCTGTGAAGCTTAATCAAGTGTTTGTTTTTGAAGAGTGTCTTCATCAATTCTTAAGTCAAATTGGTTTATGTATCACTGTTGTGATTGAGGGGGAGTGAGTAGGAACTCAGGTTTAAGTTGTACTTAGATTGGAATTGCATTGGGTAGGTCTTAAGTGAAGGAGATAAACTGGTTGGTTTATTCCTGAATTAACATCTCTTATAGTGGATTTCCTCCCTGGCTTGGTAGCCCCCAGAGTAGGTGTTGTTGCACACTGAACTGGGTAAACAATTGACTGTGTTCTTTATTGCGTTTGTATTTACTGTCATATAGTAAGTCAGATACGGTGTCATAACATTGAACGTGACATTGAGTATCTGCAGCCAGAATTTCAAATGGGCTGTGTACTGCGGCAGCATGACGAGTCTGGTCGAAAAGAGAATGCAATATACTACCTTAGCAAAAAGTTTACTGACTGTGAGACATGATACTCACTGCTCGAGAAAACTTGTTGCGCTTTGGCATGGGCTGCTCGTCGACTAAGACAATATATGTTGACCCACACTACTTTGTTGATATCTAAGATGGATCCAATCAAGTACATCTTCGAGAAGCCAGCCCTCTCAGGAAGAATAGCAAGATGGCATATGATCTTAATTGAATACTGTGATACGGTGGCAGAACCGACTGTTTAATACTGGTTTGCGTTTTGCATTTTTTATTCACAAAATGTCGCGGTAAGCAAGAGTCGCCACCAACTTTTATTTCATCCAACCAGAAAGGAAAAAAGTACTGGAAAAAAAATCCTTTTTTGAGATTTTGAGTACGGGGGGTAGATTATAGAAAGGGAAGGTGTTAGCACCCTTTCTATCCATGGTTTTCCATGGGCTCTTAGGTACTTGCTCATTTTTAAATTGCTTGTGTTTATGTGCTTGTTTTTGAAAAATGTTTTACTTCATGATAACCCTTGTATCAGTCCTCAAGGGTGTGATGAAGTTGTTTTGAAAATTGGTTTTGAAAAGTGTTTGTGTGAACAGTTTTCATTGAGCAAGTACTTAAGATTCTACCTACTCGAAAAAAAGATTGTTTCTATTCTTGTTTCCTTTAGACAGTGCTATCCCACTATTAAGGAATAGGTAGCACCGTCATTGGAGTTGTAAGGGTCAATTCGAAAGGGACGTACGGTCACTAAAGAAATATTAGGACACCTTAGTAGTAACCCTAGAGTCTTAAGATATTTTCCGAGGCAACATTTCCGAGGAAACGTTTTCGAGGCAACATTCGAATGGTACATTTGATCTTTTTAGACGGGAGGGCAACCACTAAGACACCCTATGCTTAATGATCGTTTACCGAAGGCAACCGAAGTGAGAATATACCCTAAGAGTGAATATGTGCAAGTGATTTATTTTCCGTTTATTATCTTTGCACATTAGGGTTTTCTAACCATTTTAATTTTGTCATGCATTCTTGCCATACAATCCTATTAGCATTCATCTAATAGTTAATAATTACGGAAATTTAAAAGTGCAAAAATATAAAACCTAACTATTACAAGGCTTCGGGGAGGGGGATTAATTATATAGCCAAAAATCGGGGAAAAGCGATAAGTAAAAACCCTAGTTAAAACTATTAGATCCTCAAAGCAGTTACAAAAATAATAAAAGAATTAAATGCGTGCGGTAAGTTAAATGCGAGGCGATTAGGGTTTTGACCCTTTGACTAATCCTACTGGCGATTGATTAAAGAAAAAAATGTTTTTTTAGTCATTTTTTATTTGTTGAGAAAATAATGGAGAATTAAATTAAAAGAAAATCCTAAGTTCTAATTAATGTTAATTTTTGAAAATAAATTAATTAATTCTAAACAACCTATTTTTGTATTTTTTTTTATTTGAGAAAAAGGAGAAAAAATTAAATCAAGAGTTAACCTAATTTTATAATTTAATTTTAATTGTGAAAAACAAATTAATGTTACCCTAATTTAAATATTAATCTAATTAATCAACAAAATTAAATTTAATAAGAAAACAACTAAATCTAATTTTTTATGACCTTTTTGATTTTATATGATTTTATAAAAAAACTGATTTTAAAAAATAAAATAAATAAAGAATTAAAAAAAAGCAAAAATAAAAACTAAGAAGAGAAAAAAAAAATTGAGAAATGGGCCTGTGTTGTTGGCTGGTTAGGGGGTGCAAATCTGAATTCCTTGGCCTAAATGCTCCAAGCCCAGTCAATGCGTTGGATCAGGTGTGGTGTTGACTTTCTAGTACACCATGGTCCTCCATTAGAGAGGCGTGGGATCTGATGATACGGTGGATCATATGGATGGATGTTGATGGAGTATGGTGGTCGCTAGATAGTGCAATGCATTGGATCTATTGAATGAAAATAAAATAAATGAAACGCTGGGACCCGGGGATCGGACCGAGGTCCTTATGATCAATACCACTGCTTGCTTGCCAGTTGTGCTGCACGTTTTTGTTGTTAGTGTAATAATAATAAAGCATAATATAAGAAAAGTAAAAGGGATGATTCCAAAGCGCGCGATCTTCAAATGTCCCAATGGTTGGCTGACATGCAAGCGTCTTCTTCCTTTCTCTGTCGTTTTAGATGAAGGTACTTTTACCTACAGCGGTTTTGCTGTAACTATAAACCTGTAACATTCAAAAATCATGTACAAGCAATATAAATGAAAGGTAATGGTACCAATCAACTCGTCTCATCCTCACGAGCTTCATGGTACCTGATTCAAAGCCCAATTATTCCTGTACAAAAAGACCTTAAAAATAACTCAGAAACCCTACAATGGCAACATCGTGTACATGCATCATAAACACAATTAAATGACATGGTTAGCTTGCAAACATGATGACAAACACAAATACAACAATCAAAAGTGATAATGATGCAAGAATCGTGATAATCGAAAATGAAAAAAATTCCAAACCGTATGAAGTGTAGTGCACGTTTCCGAGTGTTTTAGGCCTTGCAAATGATTGGGACAGCTTCCTGGGACGTCCAACAATTGATTAGGATAGCTAGGATGACTTGAGATGGCCTGTGGAGTGAAAACCAATTCAAACTTTTGCAAACTTTTTTGAGTTTTGTTCTATGCTTCTCACGACCTCTAACCCCTGTTTTTTGATCTGGAATTCTTCATTATATAACCTAGAGCGAATTAGGTTAACAAACTTGGACTAAATCTTTGCATTTATCCAAGATTTGATTTGATTTGTAAGTTATATGATATGTTTCTATTTTGAGCCGAAACATGCCTTTCTTGTACCAATTGTCCTTGATGCAATTTGATCTTGTTTACTCAGCATATCTTGATTGCCAATCTGTCAAAAAAACAAACCAAATCATATCTTTATTAATTTTCATCATTTATTTGATTTCATTCTCTTTTTAATTAATGAAAAATCAAAATAAATTGAAAAATGAAGCACATAATGGGTGAGTGAACATTTGAGTCGTGGACCACATTATAATTGAGGTGCAAGCATAAAAAGTTGGGCCCATTTAGCAAAAAATGCAAATTTGAGCACATTTGACTTTTGGCAATTTTTCAAAAATGGTCAACTTAGCCAATGCATAAGTCTCTCCATTTTGACCCTAGAGAGGTGTTCTTGGACTTTTTAGAAAGCTTAGGATGTCCTCTAAACACCCTTTTGGTCTCATCTCAATTGAGTCTTCCATGTTCATGTATTAAGCTTTGACCCAAAAGGTGTTTTTGTTGACTTTTCAAAAGGACATATATGTCAAAATTCATATCTTTTTGTGAGTGCATATTCTGGACTTGGGAGCTGAAGATTAATTGTAGGGAATTGCATCCTCTTAAAAAGGAGCTTTTGATGGGACATTTTTGATAAAGTATGAGAAAGTTATGCTTGGTCAAAGCTGAGTTGACTTTTCCTACAAAACCCTAATTTAGCAAGTTTTAGGTTTTGATGAATTATGAGCAATCCTTGAGGAATCATGATCAACCATTGATCAAATGATGGATAATACTCCAAAATGAGGATGGTGACCAAAAATCTTGAAGTTTGACTGTATGTGGGACACAATTGACTTTTGACCTAGTACAGTTGATTTTCAGGCATTTGAGCAATTGATTGAGCAAACTTCTTCTGCAAGGCTTGAAACTTGACATGGATGATCTTGAGAACATATTAGGGTAATGGTGAGCATTTAAATCCTTTGTGGTTCACACATCTTGATGAAGATGGAAACCCTAATTTGAGGTATACTGCCTTAGGAGAGAGTTTGTCTGGTCAATTCTTGAACTTCCTTGAGCAATTTGGGGACCTCCCTTGCCATGTGTTAAGAAACATGGGAGGGAAAATTTTAGGGTACAACAAATACTATATAAAATATAAAACCAAGAAAGAAATCAAGGGAAGTGAATTGGCTGATCATTTGGCTCATCAGGTCGTGGATGACTATCAGTCCATGAATTTTGAGTTCCCGAACGAGAATATTATGCTAGTGACTAACTATGAAGAACCTGGACCGGATGAAGGACCTGAAGAAGGATCCCAATGGACTATGGTTTTTGACGGGGCCTCAAACGCACCCAGTAATGGCATTGGTGCTGTAATCATATCTCCTGAGGGTTGTCATACTCTTTTCACTGCTCGACTATGTTTCAACGGCACTAACAACATGGCGGAGTATGAAGCTTGTATCATGGGTCTCAAGGCTTCTATCGACCTAAGGATCAAGTTCTTGAATGTTTTCGGGGATTCATCCTTGGTGGTAAGTCAGATCAAAGGAGAATGAGATACGAAGCATCTGAATCTCATCCCGTACAAAGAACATGTACTGACATTGCTCCCACACTTTGAGAAGGTAACCTTTGAACATTTCCCACGAGAGGATAATCAGATAGAGGACGCGCTAGCTACCATGTCTTCTATGTTCAAGGTCAGGTGGGACAACGAAGCTCCCCGAATAACTATTGAGAGGTTGTATGAACCAGCGTACTACTGTGAGATTGATACTAAAGAGGTAGCAGGAAAACCCTGGTTTCACAAAGTAAAAAGGTATCTCGAGACTCAAGAGTATCCCGAGGGGGGCATCTGTCAATGATAAGAAGTTTCTGAGAAGGTTCGTCGCAAAATTCTTCCTCAGTAATGGAATCCTCTACAAGCGCAACCATGACTCTACCTTACTGCGGTGTGTAGACAAGAGCGAAGCAAGGATGATTATGGCAGACTTACACGAATGTACCTTTGGCACTCATTCCAGTGGACATACCATGGCTAAGAAGATCCTACGTGCAGGATACTATTGGTCCACTATGGAAGCAAATTGTTATTAGCACTCCCAAACTTGTTATAAGTGCCAAATCTATGCTGATAAGGTGCATGTGCCTCCGGTTCCTTTGAATGTCTTGACGGATCCTTGGCCCTTTGCAATGTGGGGCATTGACATGATCATAGATATTAGACCTACCGCTTCCAATGGGCATTGCTTCATCCTGGTGGCCATTGATTACTTCACGAAGTGGGTTGAAGCTGTCTCTTTAGCTACCGTTACCAAGAATGTTGTGGCACAGTTTATCAAGCATAACCTGATTTGTCGATATGGTGGGCCAGAGAGAATCATCACTGACAATGGTATGAATCTCAACAACACGATGATCACCGAACTCTGTAAACAGTTCAAGATACAACATCATAACTCTTCTCCCTACCAGACGAAGATGAACGGCATTGTTGAGGCGGCTAACAAGAACATCAAGAAGATTATACAGAAAATGACGGTGACATATAAAGACTGGAACGAGATGTTACCATTTTCTCTTCATGGGTACCTCACTTCAGCACGGACGTCAACAAGGGCAACACCCTATTCTTTGGTATATGGCAGGGGGACAATCCTACCTATTTAGGTCCAGATCCATTCTTTAAGGATTATGAAGGATGAGGGTTTGAACAAAGAAGAATAGATCCAGGATCGACTTGATCAACTGAATTTGATCGATGAGAAGATACTTACTACTGTCTGTCATGGTCAAATGTATCAAAAACGGATGATCAAGGCTTTCAACAAAAAAGTCAGATGCTAATAATATCAAGTCGGGGATCTAGTAATCAAGCGCATCATACTGCCGCAAGGTGATCCCAGGGGCAAATGGAATCCCACATACGAAGGGCCATTTGTGATTAAAAACATTTTATCGGGTGGAGCCATGATTCTAACCACCATGGACGGTGACGACCTTCCGCACCTTGTCAATGCAGACATAGTGAAAAGATACTACGCATGATTAAAGACCTGCCAGGGTAACTGGCCTAGGCAAAAATAAGGGCTTCCCGGCAAACCAAAAGGGTTAGGGCAAAAATAAGGGATGAAAACGAAAAAAAATATATACACCCGGCAAGCCGAAAACCTGAAAAGGCGGCTTGGGTAAAAAAAGGTATCCCGGTGGACTGAAAACCCGAAAGGGCAGTCCAGGCAAAAGTTAGGGATGTAAAGCGTATCACTATGTCCCATTGGATCACCTTGCGATTAGACCTCAGTATCAACTGTCAAGCTCGAACGACACCGATCAATCTAATCAGCTTCGGACAAGCAGCAAAGTGATGAGACGCTCGAAGACATAGCGGCAATAGCAGAATTGAAACTTAGATGGGATTATTGCACATAGCTGTTTTATTTTCGTTGTACACAATATTGTATAGCTTCCATTTTTACGGCGGCGTTCTCTTACTAGATTGTCAGCTTCCTTGTACAAAAATGCCTGTTATAGGCCAACTTCAAAAATTAATACAAGTCATTTTTAGAAAACCATTTGTTTTTCTTTTTCTATTTTGTTTTGCAAAAAATGTCCAATGATTTATTCTTGACATATATATTTGAATATGTTTGTTATTCATAAATATTTGTATAGGAAACAGAAATACAATTGCTCGTAACTTAAGAAACAGGGGCAAAAACTAAAAAGAATGTCAAACCCGACAGTTAATCTGTCCAACAGGTACTGGGGCAGAGATAGCTTTGAAACAAAGTCATCAGTACATACGACCCCATGACGTCTATACTCCCCACAAAGTAGAGGCAATTAAAGCTTTGACATCGGCTTCCCCAAAACAGGAGGTACTCTCCCCAGTCGGGTTCCTTCAGAAAACTGACATCTATTTCCCCAGTCGAATTTCATAATCGCAAGCGCGTCATAAAGTTTTCTCCCGAACAGAGTTTATTTCTCTGAATACAGAATCTCAATCCCCGACAGAGTTTATCCCTTCAGCTATGGAAGTTCATCCTCCAACAGAGTTATTTCCCCCAGAGTTATTCTCAAGCAGGGTCTCTCCCCGGCAGAATATCCGTAAACAAGGAGCAAATCTCCAGCATAGTCATCTCTGTTCACCATCCCTAGCGGAAGTAGAAGAACCACGGTTTTCTACAACAGTCAGGAATTCTATTTCCAATACTCTCCAGCAGCAATCAGGGATTTATTTTCCCAGACTCGGATATGTCACAATGGTATTTCATGTTCATACATCATGACATGCGCATACATATTGCATACAACATAATCTCATTTATTTTGAGAACATCATCCTAAAATGCATTTCATGAATCGCATATGATTAACCCTGTTACCTTTTCAGGAAAGATGGTTATCATCAACAATTCCAACAGTTCAAGATTAAATACATGAAGCTATACATGTCATATCTGCAGACAACTAATGGAAAATCAGTTCCCGAAATCAAATGGGTTAACTAATCTACGTGATCAAATGAAGCTGCCATACTATCCAGACTTTCATTTCAAAGTAACCCTACTATTTGGGTTCCTTCCCATAAGCCCTACTATCCAGGCTTTCATCTCGAAGTAACCCTACTATCCAGTGTCCTTCCCATAAGCCCTACTATCCAGGCTCTCATCTCAAAGTAACCCTACTATCCAGGTTCCTTCCCATAAGTCCTACTATTCAGGCTTTCATCTCGAAGTAACCCTACTATCCAGGTTCCTTCCCATAAGCCCTATTATCCAGGCTTTCATCTCAGAGTAACCCTACTATCCAGGTTCCTTCCCATAAGTCCTACTATCCAGGCTTTCATCTCGAAGTAACCCTACTATCCAGGTTCCTTCCCATAAGCCCTACTATCCAGGATTTCATCTTGAAGTAACCCTACTATCCAGGTTACTTCCCATAAGCCCTACTATTTAGGCTTTCATCTCGAAGTAACCCTACTATCCAGGTTCCTTCCCATAAGCCCTACTATTCAAAATTTCATCTCGAAGTAACCCTACTATCTAGGTTCCTTCCCATAAGCCCTACTATCCAGGCTTTCGTCTCGAAGTAACCCTACTATCCTCGTTCCTTCCCATAAGCCTTATTATCCAGGCTTTCATTTCGAAGTAACCCTATAACCCAGGTTCCTTCTCACATCCCTACTACCCAGGCTTTCATTTCAAAGCAACCCTACTATTCAGGTTCCTTCTCTCTTATCTCCAGACAACAGTTTATAACAATATAAGACCTGGACCCGACCAAATACGGTCGATTTCATATTTCCCCAGTAAGTCGCTGTGCAACCTAGACCCTGACCCAACATGTAGTTTACTTCCACCTCCTCAATCAAGAGTTAATTCACCAGTAGAGTAGCATACAACTGAAGCTCCTAGCCTCTATTTCCCAATACATAAATCAACATTCCCCGGTGAAGTTCTCCTCAATGGCAGTTACAGGAATTCTCGCAAAGGAATATCTTATCCGAAGACTCTCCATCGCCTTCCAAATGGCATCTGTAAGCCCATTCCCAATATTATCGACTGACACTCACTTCATGCAAGTGCAAATTTCTGGGCACTCTAGTGTTCAATCATCTTTCACCTTAAAATCATGAAAGGAAGACAAACCAATCTACATCCTCGGGTCTAAGAATATTGAACATCGGCAGCTGTTATACCCTAAATTTTTCCCTCTCATATCACTCAACATATGCTCATTGAAGCCCTCAATCTGCTCAAGGATGCCCAAGAGTTGACCAGACAAACTCTCTCATAAAGCAATGAATCTCCAATTAGGGTTTCCATTTTCATCAAGATGGGTGAGCTCCAAAGGCCTCAAATATTTTCCATGGTCCTAATATGTTCTCAAGACCATCCATGTCAAGTTTCATGCCTTGCACAAGAAGTTTGCTCAGTCAACTGCTCAAATGCCTAAAAATCAATTGTACTAGGTCAAAAGTCAACTGTGACCCACATACAATCAAACTTTAAGATTTTTGGTCAAAATCAATATTTTGAAGTGATATCCATCATTTGATCAAGGGTTCACCATGATTCCTAAAGGAATGCTCCTAATCCATCAAAACTCAAAAGTTGCTAAATTAGGGTCTCTGTAGGAAAAGTCAACCAAACTTTGACTAGGCATAACTTTCTCATACTTTATCATAAATTTCTCATCCAAGTATCATTTTTAAGAGAATCCAATTCACTACAACTCCTCTTCAGCCTTCAAGTTCAAGAAATGCACTCATGAAAAGATATAAAATCAGACATTATGGGTCCTTTTCAAAAGTCAACAAAAACACCTTTTGGGTCAAAGCTTCTTACATGAATATGGAAGATCCAATTGAGATGAAACCAAAAGTGTTGTTTAGAGGACATCCTAAGATTTCTAAAAAGTCCAAGAACACCTTCCTAGGATCATAATTGAGAGAGAAATGCATTGTCAAAGTTGGCCATTTTTGAAAATTTTTCACAAAGTCAACAATGCTTAAAATTTCATTTTTTCCACATGGGCCCATCTTTTCAAGATTGAATCTCAGTCCTAGTATGGTTCATGAACTATAGGACCCTCCTTAACTCATTTATTTATTTAATTTATTTATTTAAATTTCAAATAAAATCAAATAAAATCAAAATAAATAAAATCAATGGGATGAGATTTATTTTGCATTGAATTAGAGATCATGCTTGCTGTCACAAAGCCAAAACAAAATCGTGCAAAATAAAAAACAAGAGAAAATCTCCTAGTTTGGAAAGTTTGGAAGCAATTTTCAAAAGTTATCAAATCTTGGATTTTTTCTAAACTTAGCACCCTAATTTGATTCACATACTTATACACAAGCACTCTCAACCCTAAGGACAAGGATTCATACGCGCATCCTTCCTCAAGGAGTCAAACAAAGTTCCAAATTTTCAAAGAAAAGTGCATATCAATTCTTTCTCTACAGGCCAATTCAAGGAGTTTTGGAGTATCAGTGATCATCCACGAAGGTCCTTAGTCGCTATCCAAGCTCGCAGCCTTAGGAATCTCCAAATATAAATCATGGTTTGCACCCTTGTAACTTAAATTCGTTTTCTTGGTTTGACATGTTTTAAATTGAATTTGATTGCATAAATATGTTTATAATCATGCTTGGAATATGTTTAAAGGCCTGAATTTGAGTTTTGGCGCAGGAACAGGCTTACACCATTGTTAGGGTTTGTAAGCTCAAAATTAGGGCTTCTTTTTCCAGGACAAATTGAAGGGGATTATGGGTACTACTGGACTCGGGACAAAATTCCTGATTGATCCCTAGCATTATTTTTGATTTATATTGCTTGTATCATATTTTTGAATAATGTAGGGTTTTAGCTACAAACAAAATCCGTCACTATAGCCTATAGTGATGGAAAATTGTTGTAGGTAAAAGTTCCCCACCTAAAACGACGGATCCATGAAGAAGGTGATGGCGTGGTGCTCACTGATTCGTCCATTCAAACCGTTGGGAATCCACAACGCGCGTGTTTTTGACATGTGTCCATAGATCTTTGTTTGTGTTATGTTATTTTTGTTTTATTTATGTACACGAATGACAAGTGGCGCAGATGGAAAGGGTGAAAAGGTGGTGAAGGTAAGGACTTGGGTTTGATCCCAGGTCTAGGCATTTTTTATTTTCTTAACATTTCCTGCAGGATCCCATGCGTTGCTCCTCCAGATGTTCACCCTGCATCTTCAGATCCCACCCTTTGGATCATCTCAAAGCAGATCCAATGCTGCAGAATTGAAGATCCATGGTGCATTCCCTGAAGGCTGATCACACAGGAATGCACGCTGGACAACTAGGCCAACACAACTTGGGCCTAAAAATTCAGCTTCACACCCCCAAATTACTAACAACAGCAGCAGGCCCATTTTCTAAACTCTTTTGATTTTTCTTATTTTATTTTCATTATTTAGTTTAATGATTTTTTAATCATTTTTTTATTATTTATAAAAAATCATAAAGTCAAAAAATCACAAAAATAGAATTAGGGTTTTTATAATTAAAAATAATTTTTGAAAAATAATTATTTTAATTATGTCAACATTGATTATTTTGTTAAATAAAATTAATTAGAAAATTAGGTTTAACTTGTAAATTTCAACTATTTTTCTCAATAAAAAATACAAAAATATTTTTTAATTAATTATATTTTTTAGGCTTCTAATTTGTTCCCGTCTTAACTTTCGTACGTTTATTTATTTTCACTTTATTTTCCAATTGTTGTAATTGCTCCGAGTTTGTAATAGCTTTTAACTTAAGTTTATTATTGCTTTCATTTACTGTTTCAATTCCCCAAGTTTGGTCATGTAACCCCCTCCCCAAAGCCTTGTAATATCTAGGTTTAAAATTCTCGCACTTTATTTTCTGCTACTATTAACTGTTAGATGACTGATAATAGGATTGTATGCAAAAGATCAATAATTTAAAACAGTAGAACACCATAAATGCGCAAGAAAAATGAAACTAAAAACAAACACTTGCACATGTTCACTCTTAGGGTATATCCCCACTTTGGTGGCCTTCGGTAAACGACCATGAAGTATAGGGAGTTTTAGTGGTTTCCCTCTAGTCCCAAAAGATAAAAAATTACCCATTTGAATGTTTCCTCGGAAAGATCTTTAGGACTCTAGGGTAATTACTAAGATTTCCTAACCCTTGCTTCAGCGACCGTAATTGTCCCTTCGAATGTCCCTTTAACTCAAATGATGGGGCTACCTACTCCTTAATAGTAGGATAGCCATGTCTAAAGGAAACGAGAAAATGAACAGTCTTTTTTAAGTAGGTAGAAACTCTTAAGTACTTTCTCAAAAAAACAAAAACTCTTTCACACAGACACTTTCAAAATAGTTTTTAAAAACAACTTCGTCACACTCTTGAGGACAGATACAAGGGTTTCCACGAAGTTAAGCAAAAACTTTTCAAAACACACACAAGCAATTTCAAAATGAGAAAGTACCTAAGAGCCCATGGAAAACCATGGATAGAAAGGGTTCTAACACCTTCCCTTTCTATAATCTACCCCCCGTACTCAGAAAACTCTCGAAAAAGGTTTTTTTTGTTCTTTTTCCTTTTCCTTTGTTGGATGAAATAAAAGTCGGTGGCGAAACTTGATTACCGCACATTTGCAAACAAAAAATGCAAACCAGTATAACAGGCGGTTCTTCCACCGTATTACACCTTTCGGTAAATGATCTAGTCCCTAAAAGAAAATTGCTAAAGCGTCTCCAAAAATTGCCGTCGTGATTGTGAAACGTCCCTTCGATTGTCCCTTAACATCCGACAATAGGGATACCTACTCACTAATAGTAGGATAGCACTCTCTAAAGGGTAGGAGGAAAAGAACATCCTTTTTCGAGTAGGTATATTGTTCTTAAGTACTTGCTCAAATCTGAATTTTTCACACTTACACACTTTTCAAAAACTATTTTCAAAAACGCTTTATCACACTCTTGAGGACTGATACAAGTGTTACCATAAAGAAAATAAAAACTTTTAAAACATACAAACACACAAACAATTTTCAAAATGAGAAAGTACCTAAGAGCCTGTAGAAAACCACGGATGGAAAGGGTGCTAACACCTTCCCTTTCCATAATCCACCCCTTACTCAGAAAATCTCGAAAAAGGTCTCTTTCTTTTCTTTTCACCCTTTCCTTTGTTGGATAAAATAAAAGTCAGTGGCGACTCTTGCTTACCGCAACATTTGCGAACACAAAACACAAAACCAGTATGTAACAGTCGGTTCTGCCACCGTATCACAGAACTGGCGACTCTGTTGGGGAAATAATAAAGTGGGGTTTACCTTAGGGTCTAGATCATTTCTAAATTGTTTATTTTTTGTTTGCTTTACTTTTAGGGATTGTTTGGGTTACTATAGATCCTACACCCAGATCTGGGGAAACCTGTTAGGTAAGTAGCAATAGATCATGGAAACTGTGTGGGGTATACCGACACGGTTGAAGCGATGGCTACATTGATGCGACACTTTGGTTGGTACCGGTAGCCCTTAAGTTAATCAAGGAGAATACGGGGCCGCTGCATGGTGTTATAAAGTGTCAACTGACCTTAGAACCTTTAAATGAACAACTTGGCCATTAGGACATAGTGAGATGGTTGTGTTTGGTGTATTCCCAAAGTCGGAAGATACTCGATGCTACACTCATTGAGATTTGACTCCTGAGTTTTGTTTGGTTGCGAGTTAGTCGCCTATCGAACGAAGCTTGTGGGAAAGATCAGTGATATTGAGATCCCTTAGAACTCGGTTACTATTTATAGGACAGGTTGAACCAATCCAACTTCAAGAGGGTCCTACCTTAAAACCCATGCAAGCCTTAAACTTAAGGTCTTTTGTGTGATTTGCTTGCTATATATGTGATTTCTTAGCATAATCATACACATCATAACATCATGCCACATCATTTCCTTAACCATTTAGAGGATCTCAAGGGTTTGTGATGCAGGTTATGGTAAATCAGACGTCTAGTAGGGGAAAAGGGGATTTATTTTTCCTCTAGCCAATACCTTCAGAAGATCAAAACTCAACAACTTGAGTCAGGGGCTATGACCCACTTGATATGGTGAGCTTGACTCTCATAGAAGGACACTCAATGATACGAAGTTCTTCAATCAAAGCTGCAAATTTCAAATTCTGACATTTCTTATTTACCCCGCGAGACCCTTGAAAACATTGCATACATATATCATACATATCATTGCATAAACAGGTTTTATAACATGTTTCTCATCTTCTCTGTTGTTTATTTCAGCAATGCCTCTAGAACAAACAGTGAAGGATATACATACTCAAAATGCCCAGTTTCAACAGATGATCATGGCTCAGACCAAGGGGAAAGAAGAACTGAAAGTCCTGCTTGTTAAAGAAAATAAGAAGCCAAGGAAACCTGCTGGTGTGGTGAACTTGGGAAGAAGGATCAGAGGACCAGTGCGGAGAGCCTCTGAGCTGGTAACTACATCAAAGGAAGGAGACAATTAAGAAGAGGAAACAAGAGAGGAAGACTCCAGTCCAAAAGAATCTGATGATGAATCTGACTATGATGAGGAGTAGTATCCTCCTGCTGATGAAAAATACAAACGATTGGAGGATCGTTTGAATGAAATGGAGGTCCAGAAAGTAACAGGTCTGGACTTTGAAGAGCTGGGTTTGGTCTCTGGGGTTGTCATCCTATAAAAGTTAAAGGTGCCAGTGTTTGCCAAATATGATGGTGTTTCATGTCCCAAAATGTACCTCCGATCTTATGTGAGGAAGATCCAGCCTCACACTATTGACAAGGACTTGTGGGTCCACTTATTTCAGGATAACCGATCCGGAACTCAGCTAGAATGGTTCTATCAGCTCGAGGGGGCCAACATCTGTAATTGGGAAGACCTGACTGCTGCATTCTACAAGTTGTATCAGTACAACACAGACCTCGCTCCCACCCGCGTTCAACTCTTAAGTATGTCTATTGGTTCGAGCGAGGGCTTTAAGGACTATGCTCAGAAGTGGAGGGACTTAGCAGGAAGAGTCCAACCCCCCTGTCTGATAGGGAGCTAGTGGATATGTTTCTGGGTACCCTGTCTGCTTCGTTTTTCAATCATCTGATTAGAAGCTCCTCAGTCGGCTTTACCGAATTGATTTTGACAGGAGAAAGGGTGGAAGCTGGAATTAGGAGTGGTAAGATTCAAAAGGATGCATCCTCCAGTACAGTAAGGAAGCAATTTTATTGAAAAAAGATGTCAGTGCCACTTATAGCCAAAGGAATCAGGACAGAACTGAACGCCGTCCAATGGTAGGGGCTATTATGATCTCTAGACCTGCACCTACTCAACAAAGGAACAATCAGCCTAGAACAGAAAGGCCGGTAAGATAGTTTACCCAGATAAATATGACTTTGTCTCATGTATTGCCAAAATTATTGAAGTCCAATCTGGTAACTTTGAGGGAAGCTCCGAAGAATCCTAATACTACTTCTCCCCGCTATAATCCAAATGCTCGATGCCCATACCATTCTGAGACTCCGAGGCATGACACGAACGGTTGCTGGGATTTGAAGAACAAGGTGAAGGATTTGATCGAGGAAAAGGAGATTGAATTCGATCCCCCTGAGACTCTGAACGTCATAACTGCACCAATGCCCAAGCACGGCCCGAGAATCAATGTTATTGATGTTGTCTCGCCATAGAAGATGCTGACAGTAGCTATGACATGGATAGCTGGATCTTCCCTACTACCAATGGTGGACCCAATAACTGGATGGCAAAAGAATTTGTACCAATTACTTTTATTCAGAAGTAATTTTCTTTCTTGTTTTTGGATATGTAATAAACAATATAAACTATATGGCCATGTGTCTTACCCGGGGCACAATGGTTTATTTGTGAGGGTTATCATGTTTCAATTTCATATGGCTTTAATAAAGCATTGGACGTTTATGCATACAAATTTTGCACTCTCTGTTTATCTTTTTTGCTTTTTACTTTGTCTATACAGCTATGCTTTTACACACATTCACATATCAATCTGCATATCCATATCCACTCTGGATCCCATTGATAACAATTCTGTTATTGCCGATTATGACTTTGAAAATCCGATCAACCAAGTCGAGGACAAAGGCGAGGAAGATTATGAGGTACCCAGAGAACTTGCTAGGCTGTTACAGCAGGAAGAAAGGGCCATAAAGCCTCATGAAGATCCAGTTGAGACAATAAACTTGGACACGGAAGAGGACAGAAAAGAATTCAAGATAGGTGCAAATCTGGAACTTGGTGTCAAACAGCGGTTGATACAAATGTTGCATGATTATGTCTAGATCTTTGCATGGTCGTGTGAAGACATGCCAAGACTGTATACAGATATTGTGGTGCATCGTCTGCCAACTAAAGAAGATTGCCTTCCAATAAAGCAGAAGGTCCATCATATGCGCCCTGAAATGTCAGAGAAGATCAAAGCAGAAGTTATGAAACAGTTCAATGTTGGGTTCCTAGTTGTCACCTCTTATCCTCAATGGGTTGCTAACGTAGTCCCGGTGCCTAAAAAAGACGGCAAGGTACAAATGTGCGTGGACTACAGAGATTTGAACAGGGAAAGCCCCGAGGATGACTTCCCACTTTCCCACATTGACGTTCTGGTTGACAACACCGTGCAACATAAGATCTTTTCCTTCATGGATGGTTTCTCTGGTTACAATCAGATCAAGATGGCACCCGAAGACATGGAGAAGATAACCTTCGTCACGCAATGGGGCACTTTCTGCTACAAAGTGATGTTGTTTGGGTTAAAGAACGCTGGGGCAACCTATCAATGAGCCATGGTAGCTTTGTTCCACGACATGATTCACCATGAGATAGAGGTCTATGTTGATGACATGATAGCCATATCTCAAACTGAAGAAGAGCACCTTGATCATCTACAAAAGTTGTTTGATAGGTTGAAGACGTACAAGCTGAGGTTAAATCCGAACAAGTGCACCTTTGGGGTAAGGTCTGGTAAACTCTTAGGTTTTATTGTCAGTGACAAAGGTATTCAGGTAGACCCTGCAAAGGTGAAGGCTATACAAGAGATGCCAGATCCTCGCACTGAGAAGGAGGTTATAGGTTTCTTGGGACGCTTGAATTACATTGCCATATTCATTTCCCATTTAATTGCTACTTATGAGCCATCTTCAAACTCCTGAAGAAAGATCAAGTGGTAAAATGGAATGACGAATTCCAGACTGCCTTCGAGAGAATCAAGGAATACCTTCAAGAGCCTCCGATCCTAATGCCTTTGATTGAAGGAAGACCCTTGATAATGTACCTAACAATGTTAGATAATTCAATGGGGTATGTGCTGGGGAAGCATGACGATTCCGGTCGAAAGGAGCACGCAATATACTACCTTAACAAAAAGTTTACCGATTGTGAAACAAGATACTCACTGCTTGAGAAAACTTGATGCACTTTGGCATGGGCTGCTCGCCTACTGAGACAGTATATGTTGACCCACACTACTTTTTTGATAACTAAGATGGATCCGATCAAGTACATCTTCAAGAAGCTCGCTCTCCCCGGAAGAATAGCAAGATGGAAAATAATCTTGACCGAATACGATATCCAATAGATGACCTAGAAAGCAATCAAGGGAAGTGTACTAGCTAATCATTTGGCTCATCAGGCAGTGGATTTCTACCAATCCATGAATTTTGAGTTCCCAGATGAGAATATTATGCTAGTAACTGACTGTACAGAACTTGGACCAGACGAAGGACCTGAGGAAGGATCCCAATGGACTATGGTTTTTGATGGGGCTTCCAACACACCCAGCAATGGCATCAGTGTTGTAATCGTATCTCCTTAGGGTTGTCATACTCCTTTAACCTCCAGATTATGTTTCAATTTTACCAACAATATGGCGGAGTATGAAGCATGCATCATGGATCTCAAAGCTGCTATTGACCCGAGAATCAAGTTCATGATTCTAACCACCATGGATGGTGACAACCTTCTTCACCCTGTTAATGCAGACATAGTGAAAAGATACTACGCGTAAATAAAGACCCGCTAGGTCGACTGGCCTATGAAAAAATAAGGGCATCTCGGCGAACCAAAAGGGTTCGGGAAAAAATTAGGGATAAAGACAAAAAAAATCTGTACACCTGGCAAGTCGAAAACCTGAAAAGGCGGCTTGGGCAAAAAAATATGTACACCTGGATACCTAAAAATCCGAAAGGGCAGTCCAGGCAAAATTTAGGGATTTGAAGCATATAACTATTTCACATTGGATCACCTTGCTACCAGACTTCAGTATCAACTAACAAGCTCAAATGGTACCGATCAATCCAGTCACCTTCAAACGAGTAGAAAGGTGATGAGACGCTCAAAGACATAGGGGCAATAGCAGAATTGAAACTCAATGGGATTATTACACATAGTTGTTTTCTCTTTGTACACTATTTTGTGTAATTTTCATTTCTTACGACGGTGTTCTCCTACTAGAACGCCAGTCTCTTTGTACAAAATTCCTGTCATAGGCGAACTTCATAAATCAATACAAATCATTTCTTTGAAAGTACAAAACTATTTATTTTTCTTTTTCTGTTTTGTTTTGCAAAAACTTCCAATACTTATTTTTGACTATGCATTTGAATATAATCACTATTCACAAATACTTGCATAAGAAACAGAAAGACAATTACTAATGACTTTAAGGAATAGGGAAAAGTCTAAAAAATAATTTGTAGTCCCGACAGTTACTCCTTCTAGAAGGTACAGGGGCAGAGACATTTTGAGACGAAGTCACCGCTACATACGACCCAGAGACGTCTATGTTCCCCACAGAGTAGGAACAACCAGAGTTTTGATCTCTTCTTTCCCAAGCAGGAACTATCTCCTCCTGTAAAGTTCCTTCAGAGAGCTAAAATCTATTTCCCAAACCAAGTTTTATAATTGAAAACAGTTTATAAAACCTCCTCCTGGGTAGAGTTTATTTCTCAAACTGTGGAAGTTCATTCCCCAACAGAGTTTATTTCTCTACATCAGAAAAATCTTCCAACAAACATCCGTCCTCCACAGAGTTATTCTCAAGCAGAGTCAATCTCCGACAGAGTATTCACAAACAGAAAAAAGGAAATCCCTAGTAAATCATATCCATTCGTCATCCCCAGTGGAAATGAAGGATTCATCTTCCCAACGCTCTTCAGCAGCAGTCCAGGATTTACTTTCCCAGACTAAGGAACATCACAATAACATCCCATATTCATATATCATGGCATGCACATTCACATCACATACAACATAATATCATTCACTTTGAGAATATCATTACACAATGCATTTCATCCATCATGACATTGCATACGACTAACTCTCCACCTTTTCAGGAAAGATCAGATCAACAAATACCTTTGACTACTTACATGACCTGGCAGTCTTCTCAAAGGCTATGTCAAATGAAGTGCTATTTCAGCATCCTCCTCAAAAAGATATTCTCAAAAGACCTTCTTTGGTCCAGTTAGATCGACACTAAGATCTCTCTGATTTCTATTCCAGTTGAAGATATTCCATGACTTTTGTCTGGTTCAGTTGAATAGATCCTAAGATTCTTCCGATTTCCATTCCATTCAAAGTTAATCCAAGACCTTCTCTGGTTCAGTTAGATCGACACTAAGATCTCTCTAATTCCTATTCTAGTTGAAGATATTCCAAGACTTTTCTCTGGTTCAGATGAATCGATCCTAAGATTCTTCTGATTTCCATTCCAGTCAAAGTTAAATAAAGACCTTCTTTGGTTCAGTCAGATCAACACTAAGATCTCTCTGATTTCTATTCCAGTTGAATATATTCCAAGATTTTGTCTGGTTCAATCGAATCGATACTAAGATTCTTCTAATTTCCATTCCAGTCAAAGTTAATCCAAGACCTTCTCTGGTTTAGTCAGATTGACACTAAGATCTCTCTGATTCCTATTCCAGTTGAAGATATTCCAAGACTTTTGTCTGGTTCAGTTGAATCGATCCTAAGATTCTCCTGATTTCCATTCCAGTCAAAGTTAATCTAAGACCTTCTCCGGTTCAGTCAGATCGACACTAAGATCTCTCTGATTCCTATTCCAGTTGAAGATATTCCAAGACTTTTGTCTGGTTCAGTTGAATCGATCCTAAGATTCTTCTGATTTCCATTCCAGGCAAAGTTAAATAAAGACCTTCTCTAGTTCAGTCAGATCGACACTAAGATCTCTCTGATTCCTATTCCAGTTGAAGATATTCCAAGACTTTTTTCTGGTTTAGTGGAATCGATACTAAGATTCTTCTGATTTCCATTCCAGTCAAAGTTAATTAAAGATTTTCCTCTGGTTTAGTTAGATCGATAATAAGATCTCTCTGATTCCTATTCCAGTTGAAGATAATCCAAGACTTTTTCTGGTTCAGTTAAATCGACACTAAGATTTTTCTGATTCTTATCCAGTCAAAGATAAATCAAGACCTCTTCTAGTTGAGTTTGAATCGACCATTAATTTGTTACCGATTCTTTTCCGGTAGACCTTTTTCTGGTTCAGTTAAATCGACACTAAGATTTTACTGATTCGTATCCAGTCAAAGATAAATCAAGATCTCTGCTAGTTCAGTTCGAATCGACCATTGATTTGTTACTGATTCTTTTCCGATAGACCTTTTTCTAGTTCAATTAAATTTATACTAAGATTTTTCTGATTCTTATCCGTCATACGGTCCAGGTTTTGCACAGTCAGTCACTAACATGATATACTCATCCGAGAAGTCAAAGTTCATGGATTGATAATCATCAACAACTTGATGGGCCAAATGATTTACCAATACACTATATTTGATGGCCTTTGTGTTGTATATTGAATATCGTATTCAGTCAGAATCATTTTCCATCTAGCTATCCGTTTGGAGAGAGCAGGCTTCTCAAAGATGTACTTGATAGGGTCCAGCTTAGAAATCAATAGAGTTGTGTGAGTCAACATATACTATCTTAGCAGGCGAGCAGCCCATGCTAGAGTGTAACAAGTTTTCTCGAGCAGTGAATATCTGGTTTCACAGTCGGTAAACTTTTTTCTCAGGTGGTATATTGTATGCTCTTTTCGGCCAGACTCGTCATGTTGTCCCAGCACACACCCCATAGAAATCTCTAGCACAATCAAGTACATGATCAATGGTCTTTCTTCCACTGGAGGCATAAGGATAAGAGGTTCTTGTAAACATTCCTTGATCTTATCAAAGGCAGCTTGGCAGTCGTCGTTCCATTTGACTACTTGATCTTTCTTCAGGAGTTTGAAGATTGGCTCACAAGTAGCCATTAAATGATATATGAAACGGATAATGTAGTTAAGACGACCCAAGAATCCTCTAACCTCCTTTTTAGAACGGGGAACTGTAATTTCTTGAATGGCTTTTACCTTTTCAGGATCAAATTCGATGCCTTTACTGACAACAAAACCTAGAAGATTTCCAGACCTTACTTCGAATGTGCACTTATTATGGTTCAAGCTCAACTTGTACTTCTTCAGCCTCTCAAATAGCTTGTGTAGGTGATCGAGATGCTCTTCTTCAGTTTGCGACCTTGCAATCATATCATCCACACATACCTCTATTTCATGATGGATCATATCATGAAATAAAGCTACCATAGCTCTTTGATATGTTGCCCCTGCATTCTTTAATCCAAACGACATGACCTTGTAGCAAAAGGTGCCCCATTGTGTAACCAAGGTGGTCTTTTCCATGTCTTCGGAAGCCATCTTGATTTGGTTGTAACCAGAAAATCCATCCATGAAGGAGAAAACTTTATGTTTAGCAGTATTATCAACCAAGACGTCAATATGAGGTAGAGGGAAATCATCTTTGGGGATTTCCCTATTCAGATCCCTATAATCTACACACATACAAACCTTTCCATCTTTCTTTGGCACGAGAACCACGTTCGTGACCCATTGAGGATAAGATGTCACAGCTAGGAAACCTGCATAGAATTGTTTCATCACTTCAACTTTTATCTTTTCAAACATGCCAGGCCGCATGCGACGAACCTTTTGCTTAACAGGAGGGTAATCTTCCTTTGTTGGCAGGCGATGAACCACAATATCGGTATCCAACCCTGGAATATCTTCATACGACCAAGAAAATACTTCAACGTGGTCATGTAGCATATGAACCAATCTTCTCTTGATACCGTCTTCTAGGTTGGCACCGATCTTGACTTCTTTCCTGTCTGTCTCGGTACCTAGGTTGATAACTTCGACTGGATCTTCATGAGGTTGAATAGCTTTCTCCTCTTGCATCAGCAGCCTGGCTAGTTCTCCTAGTATTTCACAATCTTCCCCGCCTTCGTCTTCAGCCTGGTTAATTGGATGTTTGAAGTCATAAATTGAAATAGTAGAGTCGTTGGCAATGAGATCCAAAGTGGATGAAGATCTGCAAGTGTGTGTGTGTGTGTGCATGTAAGATACATGGCTATTCAAAAATGCAATAAAGGAAAAGAAAGACAATGAACACAAAAGTTAAATGCAAAAGGTCCAACGGATTATATTAAATGATCATATGATAAATGAACATGAACAAAACCCTTAACAAATGGACTAAAGATCCTCGGGCAAGGCACATGGCTTAAAAGTCATTGTTTGGAATTTAAAATTACAGACAAAAGTTCTTGAATTGACAAAAAATAGTAAATAGTAATTACTCCTCAATGAAGGATATGGGAGTGAAATCCTTTGCATACCATTTGTTGAGCTTTCCTCTGGCAGTAGGGTATATCCATTCTTCAAAAGGGCATTCATCATCAGAGTCTTCGATGACATTTACTTTAGAATTTCTGATGCAAAGAGGTGGCTTTCCCATGTGAGCGCGCCTGACCTCTCTTTGATCCTTGATGGTGAAACCTAGTCCAAATTTTTTTGTTTTAAACATAATCTCGGGGAGTTGCCCCCAGGTAGTACAACTTCCATCTTTGACTACGGCACGTGTAACAGTATAAATGTTTAAGATTAAGCCATTGGATTGACTTGACTTGTACAGATCAAAATAAAAATCGCCACCGCGCTTTATTGTTTCTAAAGGAATAGGAAAAGCGCGAGTAACCCAAAAGAGGAGGAAAGATTCAAGGTAAGGGGGTTGATTATGCAAAGGGAAGGTATTAGCACCCTAAACATCTACGGTACTCCGCAGGAACCACTTTGAAAAATCTGTATATTTTGGCTATACAATATTGTATGAAAAATAGATGGTGGAGGTGAGAAAAGAAGTATTTTTTATGATTTTTGCACCTTCCGCGGTTGTGAACCTTTATATAAGACATCATCGTCATTGTCCGTGTGGAAAAAATACTTACTACCCACAATCATGAGAAAGGAGAATTTTCATCATCTCAAAGTGGAGGATATGGCTTGGATTTTAAAATCAACAATGCCTCACTCAACACCCAAGTGGAAAATATCTCTCTTCACTACATATTGTAAAAGTATAGTTGTTTGCATCTGTTGTACCCCAAAATTTTCCCTCTCATTTAATTCAACACATGCCCATTGAGGTCCCCAACTTGCCCTAGGATGACTAAGAATTGACCAGACAAATTCTCCTCCTAAGGCAATGAACCTCTAACTAGGGTTTCAATTTTCATCAAGATGTGTGATCTCCAAAGGTTTCAAATTTTTTCCATAGTCCTAATATTTCTTAAAGATTGTCCTTGCCAAGTTTCATGCCTTGAACAACAAGTTTGCTCAGTTAATTACTCAAATGCTTGAAAATCAACTGTACTAGGTCAAAAGTCAACTGTGGCCTATATACAGTCAAACTTCAAGGTTTTTGGTCAACCTCAACATTTTTAAGTAATATCCATCATTTGATCAAGGGTTGATCATGATTCCTCAAGAAATGCCCCTAATTCATCAAAAGTCAAAATTGATAAGTTATGGTTTCTATAGGAAAACTCAACTGAACTTTGACCATGCATAACTCTCACATACTTCATCCAAATTTCCCCAACCAAAGCTCATATTGAATATAATCTAATTCCCTACAACTTCTCTTCAGCCCTCAAGTCCAAGTAATGCACCATTTGAAAGATACAAGCTCATACATTACAGGTCATTTTTAGAAAGTCAACAAAAGCCACTTTTTTCCAAGACCTTTTACATCAAGATAAAATCTTCAAATGCAAAATTGAACAAAAGAGGGATTGAAGTAGACATCCCGGGATTTCGAAAAAGTCCATAATCATCATGAGATAAATATTGAGCAAGTTATGGCTTTCCCAAGTTGGGAAAACTTGGGAATTTTCAAGAATTATGCATTGAGAAAATTTGAAGTTTTAAGGAAAGGATTCAATTTCTTGGACTTCAAGCATCTTACTAAGTTTATAGAGGACATATAAAATTATTCTTACCATGCCTTGTATTTACTAACTATTTTATTCATATTTATTTTAATTTATTTTAAATAAATATAAAGTAAAATATATAAAAAATTGGAAATGGGCTTTGAACTTTGGGTTGATGTTTTGGACAACCTAGCCCCATTAAAGTTCGTGCAAAGGTGTCCACATTCATTCAAATTCAAAAAATGACAAGTTTCCTTGTTTTTGGCCAAAGTTACAAATTTCATTCATGGCTTTGAAACTTTTGCTTTAAGGTATTTTAAACCTTTGTTTTCTTGTCTCCTCATTCCTCTCTATATAAACAAACATCTAGCAAGCATTTCAACACGCCTACACAACCTAGAGAGAGCTCTACCATTTTTACAAAATTATCAAAAGTGGTAAAAATTCGAAACTCACTCTGCAGGTACTTTTGGTCCGAACTAGTAATCATACATTGCTCTTGAGGTTCCCAGGGACTTGTTCCAACCATCCTCAAAGCTTGAAAGGTCCCATATCACCAGATCCAAGCTATCATCATTTTGGTATAATCTCAAATTCGAATCTCTATTTTTATTAATTTGTTGAATGTTCTAATGTGTGTATATGAGTTCCTGGATATCCTTAGAGTAGGTTAGGGGAATTACATGGAATACATGACGTCTAGAACATGAGATACCATGTACCATCAAGTACTGCTCACACTGGATCCAAGGATGGACCTGGGCTTCACAATCTGGGCTTAGCAAAATTTCAATTGCAACTCCCATTCTACTTCAGCCATCAAGCCCAATCTCTTTTCTTTTTGTTTTATTTAGTTATTTCATTTCTTAATCTTTTTAATAATAATAATAAAAAACTCACAAAAAAATTAGGCATAGTTTTTTTAATTAAATAATTAATTTCTTTAATTAATTAATTAATTAAAACTTTAACCTTTTTCTTAATTAAAAATGAATTACAATTTAAGTCTAATTACTTTCTTTTCATAATAAAAAAAAACCACAAAAAAGACTTAGTTTATTTTTCTTAATTTAATTTTCTAAGTAGACTTTAGGATAATTAATTTAATTATTTTTCTTAATCTAACTTTTTAAAAAAAAATAAAAACCAACAACAAAAAGATTTTCTTTTATGTTTTCAGGCGTACTTTCAAATTTTCGCGGGTTTATTTCCTTTCGCATTGTTTATATTATTGTAATTGCCGTATGGGATGTAATAGATGATAATTAGACTCTTTTTATTGCTTTATTTTATTTTCCCCAATTGCTTTGGAATGTAAATCCCCCTCCACGAAGCCATGTAATAGTCTAGATTTATACTTTCCGCATTTTATTTTTCTGTATATATTATTGTTAGTAACTAGGCGTGTATGGAAAGACTAACAATCAAATGTTATCTAACCTAACAAAAAGATAAAAAATAACTGAATCTCAACACACTTGCGCATGTGTGCCTCTAAGGTATCTCCCACTTTGGTTGCCTTTAAATAAAACAGTCACGAGGCAGGAACGCTTTAGTAAAGACCCATTAATAAAAAAAAGATCATATCCCCTCAATGACCCTATAATTGTCTTTTGGTAAATGATCTAGTCCCTAAAAGAAAATTTCTAAAGCGTCTCCATAAATTGCCTTCGTGATTGCAAAACGTCCCTTTGATTGTCCCTCAATATCCGACGATATGGCTACCTACTCACTAATAGTAGGATAGCACTATCTAAAGGGTAGGAGGAAAAGGACATCCTTTTTCGAGTAGGTATACTGTTCTTTAGTACTTGCTCAAATCTGAATTTTTCACACTTACACACTTTTCAAAAACTATTTTCAAAAACGCTTTATCACACTCTTGAGGACTGATACAAGAGTTACCATAAAGAAAACGAAAACTTTCAAAACACACAAACAGTTTTCAAAATGAGCAAGTACCTAAGAGCCCGTGGAAAACCACGGGTGGAAAGGGTGCTAACACCTTCCCTTTCCATAATCTACCTCCCTTACTCAGAAAATCTCGAAAAATGTCTTTTCTGTTCTTTTCACCCTTTCCTTTATTGGACAAAAGAAAAGTCGGTGACGACTCTTGCTTACCGTAATATTTGCAAACATAAAACACAAAACCAATATATAATAGTCGGTTCGGCCACCGTATCACAACATCACTACAAAGATTGACACGAGTCTAATCTTTTGAGAAATGTTTTTAAAATAAATATCCAAAATGGAAAAATGGTTTGAAATGAGATTGATTGACTTTTAGTCTTCTCACAAAAATGTCAAGGTATTATTAAATTGATTGAAGTTTATTTATGAGGAAAATTTTTGAGAATGCATGGACATAAGTCCAAGTTTATTATGAAAATGGTTCAAGTTTCAAAACAAGAAAGCTTTTCAAAAGGGGAGAGAAGATTTTTGAAATTAAAGAAGATGGGAGGAGAATAAGAGACTATCCTAAAGCACAAGGTAAAAGCTAGGGATAAGAACCATCTAACCAACAAGAAGCAAATACTTGACATTATGAGTCAAGATAGAATTCTCATTCTTTGGATTGAAACCAAGCAAGAAAAGATACTAGACCTCTTGAGAGAACCAACCTATAAGTGTATTAAGTCTTCACAAAAATTAAGCAGAGTAACGACTGTATACGGGTGAATTCCAGATTACAAACAAAGAATGTAATCATAATAACCTGCACACAAAACAAATAAACAACACAATGTCTTGAGGTAAACCTCAAGAACTCAAGATAAAATATCAATTAAGGTCACAAGGTCGCCAAGGTTTCTAATCCTAAGTCCAAGAAGTCCAATACTCCATAATGCTAAGGATAGTAACAAAATAGTCCAAGTATCATTAAAGTTTTTTATGGTTTATGTTGATTATTAGGTGTCTTAAAAAAGAAAAGAAAAGCTAAAGTGAACAAAGTAAAAATAACAAGAATATAAAGGGGCTCAAGTGAGCAAAGATGAAAAATAGCATGAAATGTAAATGCTTATAGTAAATGGTACATAAAGTAAAAGAGCATAAGATAAAGCACAAAGTAAAGTCAATTATCAATAATTAGTGGTTAGTTGGATGACCATCTTGAAACTTGCATTTGGAACTCATTAGAGGATTGGTAGAACCAAAGCCTCCACACAACAAGTTGCATTTTCTTTTTGTCAAGTATATCATCCATTTGGAATCCTCAAAAGTACCATTTAAAGATCAATGATGTTTAAGTGATTCGCGTTGACCAAAAGTGATGTAAATCCATTAGAGGATTGGTATAACCAAAGCCTCCACATAATGAATCTCAAGGTTATTGGATCAAAGAGATCAAATTAACATAATTGGTCTTGCAAACATAGGTTTGGGCCACGAATGATCGTTTATTTGAATCGAGACAAAATTTAGCGCTATGTTAAGCAATCGTAAGTGGACTTATATAGAAGTCCCACCAATTTTGAGGTCGGTCAATAGAAATCTATGTACCATTTGTTTTGAGACATGATATAGAGATCATGCTCCAATAACACTTAGTGCAATAAAAAAGGGACAAGATGAAGAGGGGTGGGAAAGAATATACAAACCACATTTGAATTAAATTTTAATAAAACTATTGTTAAAATTATTCGTCCATTTTTATGGAGTTAGACTCAACACCATTGATCCAATAATGTTAAAAAAGTTTATGATCAAAAATTCAACCCAGGATCAGCCAGAAAATAATCACAAAATAATATTACATTTAATATATGCATTAAAAAGGGTTTTTTAAATGTTTTAAAATGAAAATAAGAGAAAAATATCAACTATGTTCAAATTAATCAAGAAAAATTAAGTAAGACCATAGAAAAATCAGAAATGAACTCAAATATTTTTATAAAACTTTTGGTAATTTTTTAAAGTCGGAAACTATTTTTAAAATTAAAAGAAATGAGCAAAATAAACCAAAAATTGTAAAAAATAACAATGTCAGAAATAAAAAATAAACGAGGTCACCAATATTTGTCACAATATCATTGGATCATTCCAAAAAAATTTCAGAATTTAAAAATGCATACAAGTATTTTTAAACATTTAAAACAATTCAAATAAAGTGAAAATTTATAAAAAATATCAAAACAAAAATAAAATTGTAAAAAAATAAAAATAAAAAAGAGAAAAATCAAAAATAATTTTCATAATTTTTCCAGATTTTTTGGACTAAAAATGAATTTTCTATTTATTTTTGAAATTTAAATCAATTAAAATAAAAATCAGAAAATAAAATATTAAACCAAAGAAATATGGGCCATTTGATCATTGACAAAACACGTTAGTAAATAGATCAAGTAGACCTGGCGAGCTGTGCATGTTATGGACTTTAGTGAATAAAGCACTAAATCAAATGTAAAATCAGATTTTCAAAAAACACAAATGGCACGCCATCATTGGTTGGAAGATGACACGTTGGTCATCTTCAACCTCAAACCAACGTGAATTGCAGGTCTCTCAAACTATAAAATCAGAAGCTCAGACCTATGCCATTCACTTCGTCTCATCAAGACGAAGACAACCAAACCTTCGCGAAAAATTTATATAAACTGTAGCTCAAGCAATTTGGAAGAGAATTTTTGAAAAGGGATTTGAAATTTCATGGTCAAAACGTGTTTCCAATTAAAAGAAAGTGTTGCGACTAGAACCAAGGCAGCGAGAGCTTCACAATGATATCAAAGTTTGAGAGAATTGGTGAAGAAATCTACCTATTGAAGTTAAGTTGTAGAGCTCTGAAAATGGACTTCTATGGATCTATATAAGTCACGATTCTTGAAGGTAATTGTATGGTTAGCTTCAGGGAAGATCAAGGAAGGTGAATTGATAGAAAAAATGGATTGAAAGAGGCTTGAACACTGATTTCGAAGTTGCAGAAAAATGAGTTATGGAGCAAGTTTGGCAGGGTGATTTTGGTTGTTCAAGCTTGAGGAAATGAATGAGGGATGACCCTATATTTATAGGGAATCAAATGGAATGTTCAAGCGTGTGAAGTTGCAAACAAGAAAAGTGTGACTTCCATTTTTATCAAAACTCATCCAAAACGCGCATTTTGCTATGCTAATCACTTCTAGAAGTTCACTAAACATGTTTAGAAGCAAAAGCGCATAGAAAAAATGTGTTTAGAAGCTAAATCAAGGATTTCAAATTCTGACTTTTGAAGAAACTTCAGTTTCAAGTTACCAAGTTTAAATCAATGACATTCTCAGCTCAAGGGGTCTTAGGGCATGATTCTTGAAGCTTTAGAAAGATGAGATTACAGGCTTTGCAATGGGAAAAGAATGGAATCAAATGGATGTTTGAGCTGAAAGTCGTAATGAGTCAAAGTTAGGAAAAAGAAGTTGACTTTCCATACTTAGAAATATTTCAAGTTTTTCTTCAAAAGTGACCTATAATGTTTTGCATCCAAACATGCCCTTACACTTGAAATTTGGTCTTGAGAAAAAGAGATGGCATTAAATAGACCTCTTGAATGAAATTTTGAAACTTTAACCATTCTAAATCTCAAAAAATTGAGAGAGTTATGACTTGTTGAAGTTGGAAAAAATTCATGAAATGGCCTATATTCTTTTGTATCCTTAGGGCATCTTCCATCTATTTTGTCACTTTGCACATAAAATAAGGAATAAATTTCACATCCTCAAGATCATTGTGGAAAAAGAGTGGGCTCAAGGTGATAAAAATTGACCAAGTTATGATCATTTGAAGTCACACATGGGAAATTGGGGGTTTATCTGGAGGACTTGTAATCTTTCTTCATCATCAAGTTTCTTCCACATGAAAAATCTTTGAAACTTTTGAAGTGATTTGTTAATAACCCTTTGAAGAGAAGTATGTTTTTGTAATCACTCAAAAATACCAAAATATGATCAAGATATACTTCTTTGAAGTTCAAAACCCTAGCTCTTAGATCAAGAAAATGCTTTGAGGAAGTTTGACAATTTTAAACCACCTTCTTGTACCAACACTTTTGCTTTGTAAATAGGAGTTGTTTAGGATGATAATGAGAACTCATAGAAACAAAAACCACTTACATATCTTAAGAATTGAGATAAATATGCACTTGTGACCAATGGGAACAAGGCCTTGTCCAACCATGACAACTTCTTCAATCAACCCCTTGTACTTTTGAATCAATCTTGATAACTTTGAAATGTGGTTAACCAAAATAAACTTTGCCATGCAATTTATTCCCAAATAACTTCAATGGTGAGGTTTGAATTTCTCAAGCTTTATTGACTAGTGCATGGAAATAAACTCATGAACCCATGGATCAACTTGCTAAGCCACATTGCCTTTACCTACATTAATAACAAGTAAGACAAACCAACTTTGCATTTTATTAATTAAAAGTAAAGTTAAAACAAAACATGTATGATCACAAAAGAAAAACAAGTCAGGGTGCTTGGTGATTCCTCAAAGAGCAAAGCTAAAGATAGGGAGGAAAACAAAATCCCTAATGTGATGTTATTATGATTGAATCAATATGGTATGATGAAGGGATCTTAGGGGAAAAATTGGAGTACAACAGCTACCCTTATTTAAGTTTCTTCTATCCAGAGATACGAAGGTTAAAAATCTTCATGTCGACGCGATCGAAGATACTTAAATATAAAACAAACCCTATTTTTGGCCCTAAGATGCCATGTAATGCTTATGAGTATGAATGCATATGAATAACATCAAAGGGACGAAAAATAACACTGGGGATGTGGCAAAAGAAATAAGGATAAAAAAAGAATCCAACCAGGAAAATAAATCACTGGTGAATCAAAAAGACCCGACTCTAATGGTGTAACACCAAAAGAAGAGATAAGTTAGTATCAACTCAGTTAAAGAGGAGATAGTATAGGAAGATAATGACTCATAGATGATGGTAAAAGATCAAAGGATACACCAATTTTTACTGAAGGCGAAAATACCAACGTTCACTGAAGGTACAAAGAGAAGAGAATAACAACACTGACATTCACTGACGGTGAGCTACCAACGTTCACTGAAGGTAGAGAGACAAACATCGACGTTCACTGGCGATGAACTACCAACTTTCACTAAAGGTATAGAGAAAAGGAATATCATAGCATCGACGTTCACTGACGGTGAACTACCAACGTTTATTGAAGGTAGCAAAAAGATGACAATCACCAACGTTCACTGATGGTGAACTACCAACTTTCACTGAAGGTAGAGAGAAAAGAAATATCATAGCACCGACGTTCACTGACGGTGAACTAACAACGTTCACTGAGGGTAGAAAAAATATAGCAATCACCAACATTCACTGATGGTGAACTACTAACTTTCAATGAAGGTAGAGAGAAAAGAAATATCATAGCATTGACGTTCACTGACGGTGAAATACCAACATTCACTAAAGGTAGAAAAAAGATAATAATCACCAAATTTCACTGAAGGTGACCTACCAACTTTCACTGAAGGTAGAAAGAAAAGAAATATCATAGCATCGACGTTCACTGACAGTGAACTACCAACGTTCACTGAAGGTAGAAAAAAGATAATAATCACCAACTTTCACTGATGGTGACCTACCAACTTTCATTGAAGGTAGTAAGAGAAAGTACCATAGCACCGAAGTTCATTGACGGTGAACTACCAACGTTCACTGAAGGTAGCAAAAAGATAACAATCACCAACTTTCACTGATGGTGAACTACCAACTTTCAGTAAAGGTAGTAAAATAAAATATATCATAGCACCGACATTCACTGACGGTGAACTACCAACGTCCACTGAAGGTAGCAAAAAGATAATAATCACAAAATTTCACTGATGGTGAACTATCAACTTTCACTGAAGGTAGTAAGAGAAAATATCATAGCACTGACGTTCACTAACAGTGAACTACCAATGTTCACTGAAGGTATCAAAAAGATAATAATCACCAACTTTCACTGATGGTGACCTACCAACTTTCACTTAAGGTAGTAAAATAAAATATATCATAGCACCGACGTTCACTGACGGTGACATTCATTGAAGGTAGCAAAAAGATAATAATCACCAACTTTCACTGATGGTGACCTACCAACATTCACTAAAGGTAGTAAGAGAAAGTATCATAGCACCGACGTTCATTGGCGGTGAACTACCAACGTTCACTGAAGGTAGAAAAAAGATAATAAGTTTCCCCAAAATTCCGGCATTTCACCTAGAATTGGTCTCAACTTCTTATTTAACCAAGACATTGCGCCCGGAAAGGGTAATATATAAGCTGTCTCAAATAAAGAGACTACCACTTGCAAAGGTTTCTTAACGAACTGTCTCTGTCATATTGAAAGAATTGCCATCCACTGGAGTAATTTGACAACGAACTGCGAACTATCCACTCATAAAGAAGATAACTTTGACTTTTACAGGGAAGTATAAGTTGCTCAAATAAAGAGACCTACTATTTGCTGTTATAGGAAGGATTGTAAAAAATGACTTTTTGGGGAAAGCAATATGGCTTCCTGGGGAAAGAAATATGACTTCCTGGGGAAATCAATATGACTTCCTGGGGAATGAATCATGGCTTCCTGGGGAGATAAAGTCTTCTCGTGCAAAATAAATTCACATTTTCAAACCAAAGCTCGAAGTTTGCAGAGATCCAAAGTAATAATATTGCTGGGAAACAAAGATTCACACCAGAAATAAACTGGAGTGAAATAGTCAACCAAAATACATCCTTTGAGAAATAAACTCAAGAGGGAAACCCAATCTATCCAGTTAAAGAGCTGTATAGGAAGGCTAAAGCAAAAATCTTCCACGAGGGATAACTCAGTGGGGAAATTGAAAGAATATACACTTTCTGCTTAAGGCCGACACTATTGGAGAGAGGACAACACAATTCTGCACAATAGGGTAATATGCCAACAAAATATTAACGAATGTGAATGAACAATGATTTTCTAAATTTAACTATGCGTGATGTATGTATGAATGTATGAGTGTTATCATGTATATGTTGACAAAACAGACATATATCACCAGGGGTAAACAAAAAAAACTAACTCGAGCACAAACAACACTCGGCTAAATCACATCCAAGATGAACATTCCATAATAAAGATAAGCACCGACTGAAGAACATAATCCCATTTCACGGGTAAATATTCACTGGGAATGAACATAATCCAAAAATAAACAAATCATAGTGACATATCAGTACATATACAGAGATATAACATCCTTCTCCAGGTTTCACCGGGGAATAACACACCGACTTCAATGGGAAAAAAATGTCTCACAGTCCGTACTCCTACTGGGGATTGCAATACTGATTCTAAATAAGGCAGATGAAAACCATATTGTCAAAACATCAACTGAGGATCTCGAGCTAACTTCATTGGGGATGTATCATACAGACTTCACTAGAGGGGATAACGCCTCATCATCGAGATACCAACTGGAGACCTCAGGCTGACTTCATTGGGGAGGCCAACACCATATAGAAGAGGGTTAACCAAGATACGTTCTTCAATATTGAGAGTAAGTATTGCACCAACTTCTCTGGGGAGAAATTATGAAACCTCATGGGGATAACAACTTGGGGAGTTAAGAAGTCAAACATTACAACAAGAAATCAATCTTATGGGGATTTTAAATCAAACCCAGCACCTAGCGGGAGAAAACCCAAAAAGTTGATAACCAATTCAGTACTTCTTAAATAAAACTCTGCCCTTGCCTGATTATCAGGCAATCAAATAAAATGCAAGTACTGTCAAAAGGGAGATGCTTCATAAATGAGTCAAACCCAGCATGCATGGGGAGAAAAGACTTCTATCAAATAGCGAAACCTTCACTAGGGAATCTTGGATTGAGTCTTCATATCTTGCAAACTCATTCCAACAAAAGATGCCCTGAGATAGCCTTCCCGGGGAATCAAGAAGTCAACATTATAGAAAAAGCTCAAACTCTCGGGGATTTTAAATCAAACCGAACACTGGGTAGGTGAAAACCCAAAAGTTGACAACTTTCTCAACACTTCTTAGAAAATATACTGCCCTGTTCTAGTTGTCTGGGAAATAAATACCAACAATAATGCCAACACTGTAGAAAGAGAGACATTTTGCAAATAGTTCCTATTGTACCCCAATTTTTTCCCCTAAGATTCCTCTATCATATCATATCAACTCGATCATAACAAGATCACATTAGGTTTGGTTCTTCCTCTTTTTCTATCTCATATCTTTAAGTTTGCTTTGAGGAATCTCCAAGCACCTTAGTTGTGTATTTTATATATGTGTTGTTGACTAACTTCTAATCAAAATACAATAAATATTTGTCTTTGTCTTTGTATATTTTTGTTTTGTAGGTACCAAGTCGAATCATCTGACAAATAAGGATTTCTGGTATTATTTTCCTAAAATCACTATTTGCAAAAGAAAAATTAACAAAAATTCATCTTTTTCACTGATGCAATCGATTGCTCTTAGAGTGCAATCGATTGCACATAGTGCATTTTATGCCATTTTTGAAAAATACACTGTGCAAATTGATTTGCGCTATAGTGCAATCGATTGCACAGCGTGAAAATTTGAAAAAAATCAACAATTTTAAACTTGTCAAATTTTGGCTCCAATTCTTCTTCATTTTTGACAGATGTATCATTAATTCAAAATTTAGTGTCAATCTTTCATTTTTAAGAAGAATTATCATTAATTCAAATTTTGGCTCCAAGAATCAATTACCAAATTACCACTAATCCCAATCCTAAAACTCTATAAATAGAGCCCTCATTTCATTCAAATTTCAAGCTTTTGATAGCCAAATCCACCTTCCTAAAAAATATCTCAATTCTCTCCATTTACCAAATTCACTCAAAGCTCTATTTTCAAAAAGTTAGTAAGCTTTGCATTAAAGCTTACTAATCTTTGATCGAAACCTTCATCGAAACACTTTTTCTTATCAATTCTGTACATCTAAGTTTGGGCAATTGATTCTTGTGGTTGAATTGAAGCAATTTCTTGAAATTGTTTTGATAATTATTTAGATCTACCTTTGGTAAGTAGGATAATTCATCTTTCACAATGTGATCTCTTGTTGATCTTTGGGTTTGATTCATTGAGCATTATTTTGTGATTCCAATGGTATTATTTTCTCATAATTTGATGGAATTTTCATGCTCAATTGGATCCATGACCATAAGGTATTTGATGGAAAGTTTGAACAAGAATTTGGCCTTTTAAAATGTTGTTTTGTTGTCTGTAACAGCGTGCAATCGATTGCATTCGTGCAAATTTTTGAAAATTGTACTGTGTAAATCGATTTACACGGTAGTGCAATCGATTTACACAGGGATAAAATGCATTTTTTTGCCTTTTTTTGAGGCAGCCTTTATCCAATATGCTTCATCTACTCACTCCTTTTGATTGTTTGTTTGGATTACAAATTTAAATGTCCAATTTCTCTTTAAACTCAATGGACTTTGTGATGTAGATGAAGTTGGATAAATGTTCATCAATTCAAATCTACCAAAGAGTGAATTATTTAATTAATTTTTGGTGCTTTGGATTAATGATATGTTTAGTTCTTTAATCCATCTAGAGGAGTGGTTGAATTTAAAGATGAAAGAATTTTGAGGTGGTAATCCAAATTAGGTTATCATTCCCCTCCCTCTTCATCTTATCCCTTTCTTTTTTAATTGTGCTACATGTTAAGGGATGGTGATCTCTATATCATTTATCCAAACATGAAGTACATGGATTGCTATTGACCGGCCTCAAAATAGGTGCGACTTCTACATAAGTCCACTTACGATTGCTTAACATAGTGCTAAATTTTGTCCCGATTCGAATAAATGATCATTTGTGGCCCAAACTTATGATTGCAAGCCCAAGTATGTTAATTTGATCTCTTTGATCCAATAACCTTGAGATTCATTGTGTGGAGGCTTTAATTCTACCAATCCTCTAATGGATCTACAACACCTTTGGTCAACGCGGATCACTTAAACATCGTTGATCATTAAATGTTATTTTTGAGGAAATCCAAAATGGATGATACCCTTGACAAAAAGCAAATGCAACTTGTTGTGTGGAGGCTTTGGTTCTACCAATCCTCTAATGAATTCCAAATTCAAGTTTCAAGATGGTCATCCAACTAACCATTAATTTCTAACAATTGAATTTACTTTATGCTTTTATTTTTATGCTTCATGTACCATTTGCTTTTAGCATTTTACATTTCATGCTATTTTCATCTTTTCTCACTTGAGCATTTACTTTTATGTCATTTTTATTTTGCTCACTTGAGCTTTTCTTTTCCTTTTGAAGACACCTAATAATCAACATGAACCATAAAAAACTTTAATGATACTTGGACTATTTGGTTACTATCCTTGGCATTATGGAGCATTGGACTTCTTGGACTTAGGATTAGAGACCTTGACCTATGTTGGAGACCTTGTGACCTTAATTCATATTTTTTCTAGAGTTCTTGAGGTTTACCTCAAGACATTGGTTTATTTGTTTGTTTTTTGTGCAGGTTATTGTGATTACACCCTTTATTTGTAATCTGGAATTCACCCGTATACAGCCGTTACTCTGCCCAATTTTTGTGAAGACTTAATACACTTGAAGTTTGGTTCTCTCAAGAGGTCTAGTATCTTTGGTTGCTTGGTTTCAATCCGAAGAATGGGAATTCTATATTGACTCATAATTTCAAGTATTGGCTTCTTGTTGGTTAGATGGTTCTTATCCCTAGCTTTTACCTTATGCTTTAGGATAGTCTATTCTTCTCCTCCCATTTTCTTTAATTTCAAAAATATTCTCCCTTCTTTTGAAAACCCTTCTTGTTTTGAAACTTGAACCATTTTCATAATAAACTTGGACTTAGGTCCATGTATTTTCAAAACATTTTCATGAATAAATTTCAATCAACTTAATAATACCTTGACATTTTTGTGAAAAGTCAATCAATCTCATTTCAAACCATTTTGCCACTTTGGCTTTTATCTTTAAACTTTTCTTAAAAAGATTAGACTCTTGTCAATCCATGTAGTGATGCAAACAACTATACTTCTACAATATGTAGTGAAGAGAGATATTTTCCACTTGGATGTTGAGTGAGGCATTGTTGATTTTAAAATCCAAGCCATATCCTCCACTTTGAGATGATGCAAATTCTCCTTTCTCATGGTTGTGGGTAGTATGTTTTCCACACGGACTATGACGATGATGTCTTATCTCTTAAAATCAACCAACACACTTGTGTTTCAAATTTTTAAAAGATGAACTACGTGTACCCTGATCCCCTATTGCATGAAAGGTGGTACGTAGGCACTAAATGTTCGCAACCGCGGCGGGTGCAAAAATCATAAAATATATATATTTCTTTTCTCACCTCCACCATCCATTTTATATACAAATTTTTCAAAGAGGTTCATGCGGAGTACCGTAGATGTTTAGGGTGCTAATACTTTCCCTTTGCATAACCAACCCCCTTACCTTGAATCTTTCCCCCTCTTTTGGGTTATTTGCTACTTTCCCATTCCTTTGGAAACAATAAAGCATGGTGGCAATTTTTATTTTGATTTGTATAAAGTCTAGTCAATCCAATGGCTTAGCCTTGAACATTTCTACCGCTACAGAAAAATGGCGACTTCACTGGGGAGAGATTGACATCTTGCTGGTCCATCCCTAAGTGGGTTGAGCCTGTCTTTGTTTATATCTATATATGTGTTATTGTGTTTATGTGTTATATTTTATATATATGTTTGTCTGGATTTTCCTGGGTTTCAGGGTGCTTGGTGATTACTCATAAGTCCTATACCCAGACTTGGGAAAACTTTAAGATAGGACGGGCGGTATAGTCATGTTAACTTTGAGGGAGTAATCCCAAAAAAGGAGGCATGAGATCCCCCACTCAGTGGAGGCCCCTTTGACTATAGTGTCGTTTACCGAGTAATCAGGAAGACGTACTGCTTTTGACCTGGGAGCCTGCTGAAACTGAGGACCGTAGAATACCAAACCCATCTTGGCCTTTTAGGTGTAGTGCAGAAGCTATGACGGATTAATCCGAAAATAGTTGTCACACGATACTACGCTCGGACGAGTTTTTCTTGAGAATATTACTAATTACCGAGTTAATCGGGAAGTTGGTAATATCCGAAGGAAGGATGTAGACTCTGGGAACCTCTAGAACCTTGTTCGACAGGTGATAACTTTTTATACCAACACCTTATGGGTAGTACCTTCGGCTTCATGCTCGTGACGTTGAACCTATTAACCCTATATGTGTGATCTTGTGTGTGATTGTTGCATCATGCATCCATGCACTCATAAGCATCTTTTGAAGAAACCATATTTCAAGGGATTTAAAGGTTGACTATTTGTGAATATCTCAGGTACTTTTAACCATGGATTATGGAAAGATAAAGACCGGGAAATACAATTTCAAGGATCCTAAGATAGATGAGTTGGTCAGTCTAATTCTAGAGATCGAGTGTTCTGTGGACTTTCGGAAGAAGTATGGATCCATTATTCCTCTCATGAAGCTGAAGATGAAGGAGGGTATTCTCTTGACCTTGATCCAGTTCTATGATCTGGTGTATCACTGCTTTACTTTTCTCGATTATCAGTTGATGCCTACACTGGAGGAGTATTCCTATCTATTGGATTTACCTGTTACCGATCGTGTTCCTTTTACTGGTTTGGAGGGCGAGCAAAAACCACATGAGATTGCTGCTTTGATTCATCTGGGGAAGTTTGAGGTGGAAACCCATATGACTACTAAAGGAGGGATTAGAGGATTACCAGCTCAGATCTTATTGGAGAAAGCTCGTTACTTTGCAAGGATGAATAGTACAATTGCTTTTGAGGCCATCTTTGCTCTACTTGCTTATGGGTTGTTCTTATTTCCTAATGTGGACAGGTTTGTTGACATTAATGCTATCAGGATCTTCATGATTGGAAACTCAGTTCCTACATTGTTGGGAGATGTTTATTACTCTATTCATCTTCGGAATTCTTATCATGGGGGAAGGATTATCTGTTGCATGCCTTTGTTGTACCAGTGGTTCATCTCTCATACGCCTCAGTCTGATGGTTTTTGGGATGTCAAGAAGGAACCCCGTTGGGCCCCTAAGATCATGGCACTTACTCACTCGGATATTGATTGGTATCATCGAGCTTACATAGATGTGGAGATTATTGACAGTTGTGGTAGTTTCCCTAATGTGCCTCTTCTTGGTACAAAGGGAGGAATTAACTATAACCCTGTTCTTTCACGGTGACAGCTTGGTTACCCGATGAGGGATAAAATGAATAGTATTAATTTGAGTAGTTTCTTTCTGAAGGAAGGAGAAGACCATAGGGAAGCTAGGGAGCAGATTGCGAAGGCCTGGCGTCACATTCATAAGAAGAGTAGGAAGGATTTGGGACCTAGGGGTGCTGTTTATTTGGAGCCATATCTTCAGTGGGTCCGATCGAGAGCTATTCCGTTGAAGATGCCGTATACCCAGGAAACACCCATGCCCGATCTATTTGTAAAGATCACCCCTCCCTTATTAGATGATCTGGAAGAGCTGCAACTCGCTTTGGTTAGGATGCAACAGGAAAGGGATGCTTGAAAGAACAAGTTCCAGACTTTAGAGAGTTCCTACAGAGCATACCTGAAGGAGAAAGATGATTTGATCGAGATCCTTGAGAGTCGAGCGGTGGAGTCTATGGAGAGGGAAGGGGATTTATTTTCCCCTAAGTCCCAAACAAGTGTTGATTACCCACTTCTTGCTTCAGATGATTGGAAGGAAGTTGCCATCAGGCATTTGGAAGAAAACCAGAGATTGAGAGCTCAGATTTCCAGGCTCACAGGGAAGCGCTAGTGTATAGATTGATCTCTATCAGTTCTTTTTCTCAGGATTTTAGATTGAATTTTCATATTGTACTTGGGATCATTGAAACTTGTAATCCATTTTGAAGTTATTATAATAAAAAAATTTCAGTATTTCAAATGCGTTATTATTTTGATGTTTGCAATATATCTATAAACGTTAAATCCCTTGAAATATTAAATGATAAAGTAAAAATAATCATATGTATTGCATATCATGCATCATATTGTAAATATTTCTTGCATTTATTATGCATATCCAGGTGCCTTACCCGGCTTCTTTACTTTGTTCAACAAGCTGACTCATCACTACAACACTCAGGCTAACTTCAAAAAGAAGATGGATAACTTGGAACCGGAGAATCGCGAGCTACGCGAAGAAGTTTCCACTTTGAAGGCTGGTTTGTCCAACTTGACTACTCTGATGGAAGCTCTGGTGGTTGCTCAGAATCAGCCACCGAGTGTTCAAACTCAACCAACAAGGGCAAGTACTGAAGTTACGACTGTTCTTGTATCCGCTATTCCGGCTTTTATTCAAAACCGTATGCCTCAGGGTTATCCGTAGGGAATGCCATAGAATTTTGCACCTGAGGGTTTCAATTTGGGCCCCCAAGATACTCCAGTGGTTCAAAATGTTGTTAATCCAGCACCTCCTGTGGTGCATACTGTTCCTGCTGCCTCCTTCGGTGAAGTTGGTTCTGTTTGTTAATGAAGATATGTGTCGTCCTTTCCCTCCGCCGAGTGAAGACTTGGGTCTTTATGACAGAATGGATGATTTCCAAGAGCAGTTTGATAGAATGCAAAGAGAGATGAAGGCTCTTAGGGGAAAAGAGCTATTTGGGCAGAATGTGAATGAGCTATGTTTGGTCCCGAATGTAAATATACCTGCTAAGTTCAAGGTCCCAGAATTTGAGAAGTATAAGGGAAATACTTGCCCTCATGCTCACTTCGTGATGTACATAAGAAGAATGTCTACCCACACTGACGATCAGTGTCTGTTGATTCACTTTTTTCAGGATAGTTTGACTGGTGTTGTGTTGAAGTGGTATATGAGTTTGGACAACGCCAACATCCATGATTTTAATGACTTGGGAGAAGCATTTATCATATAATACAAATACAACATGGACATGGCGCCCAGACGTGATCAACTCAGGGCCATGGTTCAGAAAGACAGGGAGTCATTCAAAGAATATGCACAGAGATGGCGTGAGGTAGCCGCCCAAGTGATTCCTCCCATGGAAGAAAAGGAGATGACAAAGATCTTCTGGAAAATTCTCAGTTCCTTCTACTATGAGAAGATGGTTGTAAGTGCTCCCACTGATTTCAACGAAATGGTAAGTATGGGAGTCTGTTTAGAGGAAGCTATCTGTGAAGGTCATTTATCTGAAGATGGGGAGTCGTCAAATGGTTCTAAGAAGTATGGTGATAGTTGTTCCAAAAAGAAAGAGCAAGACTCCTACGCTTTACTTCGTGGTAGGAAAGGAGGATCTCATGATAGGAATCAACAAATTACTTCTGTGACTCCAGTCGTCAATGTGACTCCGACTGTTGTTGCATATCAGAGGGCACCTCAAAAAGGAAATCAAGGGCAAGCTCATCAGAGGAAAATGAGCTTTGATCCAATTCCAATGACATACACAGAGTTGTATCCTTCTTGTTGTACCCCAAATTTTGACCTAAGACGTCGTCTCCTATCTGCATCTTTACATTACATTTGTTTTGATCCATCGATTTTAAATTTCATGACTTTTTCAGGCCAAGAGCTATTTATGCTGAACATTAAATCATTTAACCGATTCGTGCGAAAAATGATGTTTATTAATTATCTATTATCTAAAACTTAAATAATTGAAATTCATTTTGATTATTATTTAGTTTAAAGATGTATGGATAATAAAATGAACATCAGAGAAGAAGCGCATTAATTGTGTGGATAGTATTTATTTATTACTCATTATTTTAAATTTAAGTAACTAGAATTTATTTTTAGTTATTACGTAATTTAAAAGTTATGAATAATATAATAAGCATTCGAAGAATTCATTGGTCAATAACGATTGTTTAATCACTCGCCGTTCTAAGTTAAATAATTGAAACCCTGTTTTAATTATTATAATTTAGTTGGGAATGAGGAATTAAATAACCGAAGATATTAGTTGATCAATGATATTTATTATTTATCTGCTTATTATTTTGAATGTAGGTAATTGGAAATTTGTTTTCAATTATTATTCGTTCGGAGAAATAATAAACGATAAATAAATAAAGAAGAAGAATTAATGGACAAATAGTTTCTTTTATTCATTTTTTGGTACAAGTTATTTTGTAAATATTGTATATATTACAGTAAATTACAATAATGAATTGACAAAATTAAAATGAAATGAAATAAACTAGTCTATCTTAATTCTAAAGCTTCCAATCCAATGCGTGTCCGCTCATTTAATTTTACCTGCACAATTAAAAGAAAAGAATTAGAATTCAAATAAATAATTAGATGCAGAAAATTATTTAATGCTCATCATTAAAAGCACGGGCCGGAATCAGTTTACCTTTTTTGCAAATCACGGGATTTCTCCCGGTTCACAAAAAAGGGAGGAATTTTATTTCATAAATGAATGCAATTTAAAACATGCACAAACTCATTTTTTCATTTTTCAAAACTGCATATTTGAAAGTAATTGCATTTTCAAAAATCCAAATGCCTATTTCAAAAGAGCATACAGCATACACAAAGTAGCAGCAGCATCAAGAATAAAGCCAATGCCAACGTAAACCCACTGTACCATGCAAAAGAGAATATGCAGTTTAACCAATATGCAAGCAATGTTTGTTTCCTATTTTCATCATTTTCCAGCAGGGGTGCTTTTTCAGAGCAAATGCAAACATCATTTTATATCAAATTTGCATTGAAGAGAGAGAAGAGAGATAGAGAATTGGTTTTGCAGGTTTGGTTTAGGCAGGAAGAGATACAAGACAAACTGCAGTAATATGGCCAGTAGGGAGTAAAACATAAAAGAGGAATAGAGACAAACTAAATGTAACAGTTTGACGCAGAAGGCCAAGAGGAGGGTAAAAAATATATTTTCAATCTTCAGCCTGTAACAAAAGGAGGCAGTGATATAACGTTAGGATCACTTGAGAACAAAAAAAAAGAAGTCAATCTCCAAGCCTTAAAAACTTAGAAACACTGCTGTTAACAAAAAATATACAAACCATTTTTTTCAAACATCTGGCATACATAACCATAAACCTGTTCATCACCAAAACAAAAAAAACAACCCTCAAACCATTTTCAAAACCTGTAGAACCATCATTCAAAACCTGATAGCCATCACCAAACCAACAAAAACCTGCAATGGCCTCACATCAGTAAAACCTTGGCCCTGTCCAACCTAACCGAAAACCAGTTCACCATATCAAAATAACCTGCACAAACCTAAAGCCTTATAGCCCTTCTTCAAAACACAATCCACCTAAACCAAAAGAAAACTATAGAGCTTACAGCATAAACACCATGCCTATCTACATGGCCTAACCCATTTTCAAAAAACCAGTGAAAACATACTGCTAAAACCGTTAGCCTGCTGCTGTCAAACCAGTAAACATGGCCTAAACCTCAAAGAATTTGATTGAGCCACCAAAAGCCAATATCACCCCTCATAAAACCAAAACTATAGATCAAATACCCAAACCTCAGAGTCCATCATAAAACTCTAGGATTGTACAAAAATCAGAAAAAGAAGAAGAAGAAAGAGCCAAAGTGCAGTTCAACGGGTTCCAACAATAGCAAACACAGTAACATTCAAGCAAAAGGAAGGAAATCAAATACCGTTCACCACCGCGTGCGCCCGCTGCCTCCCTGCTGTCCGGCCTCCATCACCCCCAAACTCCTCCTCCTTCTCCACCTAGGTAACGCTTTCTTTCATTCTTATTCCTTAAAACATCATTCAAATCGACATGGACAGTAAAAATGGTAAACTAGTCAGAATCAACCAAGAAGCCATAAAATCAACTAAGAAATTGTAAAATCAACAGCGAATCTGTAAAGCTTATACGCGAATTAAATCAACAGTAAAGAAAGCGTTTTGGTCATTACCGTCTCCGCTTGAAGCCACCGCGTCAACAATGGAGGGAAGAGAAAGACTTGGTGTGGGTGGCCGGAACATGGAAACATCGGCGTTGGAGGCAAAGAAACGAAGAAGTTGCGCGAGAGAGAGATGAAGATCGTGAGAGAGGCGCCGTTCTGCCTTAAACCAAACCCTAAAATCCCTTTATCAAACAAACACAACCCTAATTAGGATTTAATCCCTTGGACCCCTTAAACCCACGACCCGCTCCATTTCTCAACCCAACCCAATTCTTTTCTTACACTAAAAGCCCATTGCTAATTGTTATCCACCCCATATTTATTTACTCTTTAGTTAATTTTATTTCATTTTCTTAACTTAATTAATTTAGATTAGTTAATTTTTCTTAGGAACACACATATGATTTTAAATAGATAATTTTGACACTTTACCCAAATATTATTTAAGTTTATTTAATTTTAGTCTTCTTTATTTTAATTAGATATTTGATTTATAAGTTTTGTTTAATTTGATAAATATTTAATATCTTTAAAAAACATGTGAAAGTAAAAAAATGAAGACTAAAAGACATTTTATTTTATTCCCCTCATTTTGATTAAGTACCAATATAATAAAAACATAAAAAAATAGAAACATATAAAACTTAAAAAAAAAACATTTCTATTATTTCTCATTGCCTTTGATCATTAAAAATGCGTAACAAGTGAAAACCAATTAAAACTTTTTCTTTTCGCATATTAAATAAAATCATATAAAATGCATGTTCATATTTAATTGTTGTGTATCGTTTTCTGTCAATATCTCGCATTTACTTGATTATTCTGTTTGCGTCAATCCAAAGGGAATTGTCTAATTTTTTTTGTTGACTTCATGTCCTCAAAAATGATCGAGCGAATACTCTCATTCATTAAAAACTTAGGTTAATTTTCCTCAAATATTCACCTTTCTTCAAAATTTCAACCTTTTCAAGACTTATCCCTTTCAAGCCAAAACTTCGACATTAGGTCGTCGCATCTTCAAAAACCCGTCCGTATCCCTTTTTCGGCCAAAACGATTTATTTTCAATCAAGCGATCAATTTTAAATAAAACAGATATTTCAAAAGGTTCCTATAGAGTACTATAGATGCATTGGGTGCTAATACCTTCCCATTGTATAACCAACCCCCGAACTCTCGATCTCTTTTCGAAAAAACGCTTTGTATTTGTATTTTTATTTACATTGCATAATTAGGGTTTTATTTCGCTCTTTTCCCTTTTCCTTTGGAAACAATAAAGCGCGGTGGCGACTCTTGCTATTGCGAGACGAATTAATCAATAATTCGATCTCCGATTTACCCCGCTACATTTTTTATCGCTACAGAATTGGCGACTCTGCTGGGGAAAGATTGACCTCTTGCTGGTCCATCCCTAAGTGGGTTAAGCCTAATTTGTCTTATCTGTTTTACTATTATTTGATTTGCTTGATTATATGTTTAAATTGGGGTGTTTGGGTTTTTTGAAGGACAAATCCTATACCCGGATTAAGTAACACTTAAGGAATAGGACGGGCGGTATAGTCATGTTAACTTTGAGGGAGTAATCCCGAAGAAGGAGGCATGAGATCCCCCACTCAATGGAAGGCCCTCTTGGACTTAATATTTGTTTACCGAGTAATCGGGAAGACATTATTATTTTCGACCTAGGAGCCCGAGAAGTTGAGAACCGTAGAACCCTGACTCATCTTGGCCTTTTTAGGTGTAGCGCGTAGACTATCACGGAGTAATTCGGAAGTAGTTGTTACGCGATGCTACGCTCGGACGAGTTTCTCTTGAGAATATTGCTGATTATTGAGTAATCAGGACGTTGGTAATATCCGAAAGAGGGATGCAGACTCTGGGAACTCTTAGAACCTTGTCTTACAGGTGTGATCGAAACATTAGTACATACCTTTGGGTGGGCTTTACCCTCGACTCCATGCTGAACTTTGAACCTTTAAACCCCATGTTTGCAAATTTGTGTGTGACTGTCGCATTATCATTCATTCATGCATTCATCAACATCTTTGTAAAAACTCGTTTTTCAAGGAACTTTGGAATGATTTTTGCAAATGTCTTAGGGTACTATGGAACTTGGAAGGAGAAATACTCGAAGCTTTAGCTTCAAAGAGCCTGAGATTGAAGAATTGAAGAGTTTGATTCCGAAGATAGAGAGTCCGACAGATTTTCAGAAGAAATATGGGTCCATCGTACCGCTCATGAAGCGCAAGATGAAGAAAGGCATCCTCAACACTTTGGTTCAGTTCTATGATCCCTTGTATCGATGTTTCACCTTCCCGGATTATCAGTTGATGCCTACCTTAGAGGAGTACTCCTATATCCTTGGTTTGCCGATCGTCGACCGTGTTCCTTTTTCTGGATTAGAAGAGGAGCCTAAATCTCATGAGATAGCAGTCATCACTCATCTAAAGAAGTCAGAGATAGAAGAGAATATGACTACGAAAGGAGGAATCCGGGGTTTGCCGGCTCAGTTTCTGTTGAAGAAAGCTCGTCATTTTGCTGATACAAAGGATACCGTTGCCTTCGAGGACGTGTTTGCTTTACTCGCGTATGGTCTTTTCTTATTCCCTAACATTGATAAATTTGTGGATGTCAATGCCATCAGAGTTTTCCTGATTGGAAATCCGGTCCCTACGCTGCTAGGGGACACGTATTACTCTATCCATCTTCGAAACTCTCGTCAAGGAGGAATGATTAGTTGTTGCGTGCCGTTGCTGTATCAGTGGTACGTCTCGCATTTACCTGGGTCCGATGCTTTCTGGGATCTCGAGAAAGAACCGCGTTGGGCGCCAAAGATTATGGCTCTCACTCATTTCGACATTGACTGGTACAATCGAGCTTACCATGACGTAGAGATCATTGACAGCTGTGGTGCTTTTCCCAATGTACCTCTTCTTGGTACGAGGGGCGGAATCAACTACAACCCTGTTCTAGCGCGCCGTCAGTTCGGGTACCCAATGAGAGATAAGCCGAACAGTATCCATGTGAGTGGTTTCTTTCTTCAGGAAGGACAAGATCATCAGACTGCTAAGAGAGAGATTGAAGGAGCTTGGCGCCATATCCACAAGAAAGGGAGAGATATGCTGGGACATAGAGGTGCCGTTTCTTTGGAACCTTACCTACAGTGGGTCCGTGCTAGGGCTTGTGCTCTCAAGATGCCGTATAAACTTGAGAAACCTTTGTTCCCTGCCATCGCACCATCATCAGTTGCTATCCCAATCGCAGATGTAGGAGAATATCAAGGGAACCTGGCTAGGATGAAGTCCGAGAGGGATGCTTGGAAGGAAAAGTACCATATGTCCGAATACGAGAATCGAGTCCTGACTCGACAGCTGAAAGAGAAGAAGGAGTTGTTGCTTATTCAAGATGGCCGATTCGTTGACCACGATGAGAAGCTTCGCCAGAAGGATGCCTTGTTGAAGAAATACGCGAATGAAAGGAAGAGGAAAAGGGAATGTTCAGTAAACGTGGCTCTCGTTCCTAATCCACAAGAAGAAATCATCGATCGACTGATAGCGGAAAAGAAAGATTTGGAAGACTTTTATGAAGAAAAGATCAAGAAGCTCCGACTACAGCTGGTGTTTGGTCCGTCATCTGAGGATTCTGAGTGAGCTTTAGCTTTAGTTTATTTTTATTGATGTCATTTTGTAAAACTATGTAAAAGGGCTTCATGCTCCGAAGTTGTAATTTATTGTTTTCTTAAGGGCTTCATGCTCCGAAGTTGTAATTTATTGTTTTCTTAAGGGCTTCATGCTCCGAAGTTGTAATTTATTGTTTTTCTTAAGGGCTTCATGCTCCGAAGTTGTAACTTATGGTCTTATTTCGGGCTTCATGCTCCAAGTTGTAATTTACTGCTTCATGTTTTAAAATGTAATTTATCACTTTATTATGGTTTTCAGGTTGTAAGTTGTAATTTATTGCTTTCATTAGTGGATTTGTTATTCCAAGGTTGTAATTTACTATTCCAATTTGTAAGTTGTAATTTATCGCTTTCGATTAACGGATTGAGTTTTTGTTGTTCCAAATTCCTTTACCATTGATGTATGCAAAGTTACTAAAAGTTCCTTGAAAAACTTTTAAAACGAGTCATCATTTGCATCACCATCATGCATCATTTCACATTCCACATCACATGTTTTCTAGAGTCTCATTCTTGTTCTTTTTCCACCGAAGGTTGCCAAGCTGTCTCACCAACACGACACTCGGGCCAGTCGTCAGAAAAGAATGGAAGATTTGGAACAGGAAAATCAAGAGCTTCGTGGGGAAGTTGCTACGCTTCGTGCCGAGATGGAAAAGTTAACAGCATTGGTGGAAAGTTTGGTGGCTGTTCAGAATCAGCCATCGACTACGGCTGCCGAGATTCAGACTTCAACTCCAGTGGTTTCCGAGATTGTTATCGCTCCTGCCTCCGCAACTCAAATCAACTCTCCGATCCAGCATCAGATGCCGAAAGGTTTTCCTTGGGGAATGCCTTACAACTTTATGCCAGAGGGGTGTCAGCCTACCGCCCAACCTATATTTCAGCCTGCTTTGTCTCTTCCTCAACCGGAGACGACTACACTGCCGCCAGTAATTCCATCTGTAACACCCTTTCCGCAACCAGTCATGACGACCGTTGCTCCTGTGATCCACTCAGTGCCATACTTGAACGAACCAGTTTATCCTGCCGAACCTGCTGAAAGTATGGGCCTTTTTGATAGAATGGAGGAATTTCAGGATCAGTTCCAGGAAATGCAGAAAGAGCTTAGAGCCTTGAAGGGGAAGGATCTGTTTGGGAAGAGCACACATGATCTTTGCCTGGTTCCGAATGTCAAGATTCCGGCAAAGTTCAAAACACCAGACTTTGAAAGATACAAGGGGGATTCGTGTCCTAGAAGCCATTTGACAATGTACGTGAGGAAGATGTCCACGTATTCTGATAATCATGATTTATTGATTCATTATTTTCAAGATAGTTTGACGGGTGCTGCCTTGAAGTGGTATATGGGATTGGACAGCATTCGAATCCGCAATTTTAACGATCTCAGTGAAGCCTTTGTCCATCAGTACAAGTATAATGTTGACATGGCGCCGGACAGGGATCAACTCCGGGCAATGTCGCAAAGAGACCGAGAATCTTTTAAGGAGTACGCCCAGAGGTGGCGTGAAATTGCTGCTCAGATCCATCCACCTCTGGAGGAGAAAGAGATGACTAAGATATTTTTGAAGACTTTGGGATCCTTTTACTATGAGAGGATGATAGCCAGCGCGCCCAGTGACTTTACCGAGATGGTGAGCATGGGTATGCGATTAGAGGAAGGAATTCGTGAAGGACGTTTGATTAAAGAAGGGAGTACGTCCAGCAGTGTGAAGAAGTTCGGAGGTGTTTTCCCGAAGAGGAAAGAACAGGATGTTAGTGCTTTGTTTCCAGGTAGGCCTAGGAGAGGCTACTCTCACGTCGCGGCAGTCACTCCGGCTGTCCGCCCGGCTTTGGTAGCCCCATCTCATCAGATTCCGCCACCTCAACAACGACCTTTTCAACAGCAGCCTCGACAACAGGCCTATCCGCTCAACAATCAGAATCGCTCGCCCAGAAAGCCGCAGTTTGATGCCATTCCTATGACGTATACTGAATTGTTTCCCGCTCTCATTAGAAAGAATCTCATCACAACAAAACCACCTCCTGTCGCACCGAACAGTGCTTCCCCGTGGTATAAGGCGGATCAATTCTGTGAATATCATCAAGGGTCACCGGGGCACAACCTTGAGAATTGCTTTGCGTTGAAGGCGGATGTGCAGAGATTAATTAAGCATGGCATCTTGTCTTTTAAGGATGTGAATCCAAATGTCAGAGATAACCCTTTGCCCCGACATGGGGCAGCTTCTGTGAATATGGTGGAGGGTTGCCCGGGGAAGTTCCGAGTTTTCCAAGTCGAGCACATCAGAGAATCATTGATCAGGTTACACCAAAGTTTGAGAAGACTTGCCTTTGTTAGGCACCAACATGACTATGACGTTTGCCAGTTTTGTTCAAGAGAAGAGGATTGTCCTATTGTGAAGGAGGACATTCAGAAGTTGCTAGATCAGAGAATTATTACTATTACCTATGACCGAAATCCTGAAGATGAAGTGAATGTGATAACCCCACAGTTTAATTTGCCAGAATCAGTAGAGATTGCTTACAACAGCCAGACTGCGTCTGCTGATCCTTTGATTATTTACCCACCTGGCCCTGTGCCTTATAGCTCAGACCAAGCCGTGCCGTACAAGTATAACGCCACCATGATCGAGAACGGGGTAGAGATCCCCATCCCAACTAGACCGTCCTTCGTTAATATTGCCGATGTAAGTAGAGTGACAAGAAGTGGGCGTGTTTTTGCCGCGGTACCGACAAGAAGACCAGAAGTTCAAGTAAGGAGGCCCATGCCGGCGGAGATTCCTGTAAGAAATGAACCAAGGATTGAGGTAGGTCGATCCAGTGAACCTATCCCTCACCCTGAAGAAGATGAAATCTTAAAGCTTATCAAAAGAAGCGAGTATAAAATTGTGGACCAGCTTCTGCAAACACCTTCCAAGATTTCCTTGCTTGCCTTATTGAGAGATTCTGGGGCACACAGAGAAGCCTTGATGAAAGTGTTGGACCAGGCGTTTGTAGACCATGATGTGACAGTTGATCAGTTTGACGGGATTGTGGGGAATATAACCTCGTGTAACAACTTGGGTTTCAGTGATGAAGAACTCCCGGAGGAGGGGAGAAACCATAATATGGCTCTGCACATTTCAGTAAGTTGTGGGAACGATACCTTATCAAGCGTGTTAGTGGATACCGGCTCGTCATTGAATGTGATGCCCAAGACCACGTTGTCTCGACTTTCATATCCAGGTGCTCCTATGAGGCCTAGCGGAGTAATTGTTAAAGCCTTTGACGGTTCCAGGAAGACGGTTATCGGTGAAGTGGATCTTCCCATAGTGATTGGCCCCCACACTTTTCAAATCACTTTCCAAGTGATGGACATCCGTGCTGCTTATAGTTGTTTATTGGGCCGTCCCTGGATCCATGATGCCGGGGCAGTCACTTCCACGCTCCATCAGAGATTAAAATTTGTGAAGCATGGGAAACTAGTGATGATTGGGGGAGAGCAGGCCATGGTGGTAAGTCATTTATCATCGTTTTCTTTTATTGATGCTGACGAGGACGTCGGGACCCAGTTTCAGGGCCTATCTGTTGCTAAGGATACCGTGAAGAAGCAGGGGGCATCCATCTCTTCTTTTGAGGATGCACGGCGAGTAGTGGAGAGTGGTTCGGCCGAAGGATGGGGCCAGGTGTTGACGTTACCCGAGAACAAGTCTGGGGAAGGTTTGGGTTTTCATCCAATAGCTGCAAGGGTCAAGAAAGAGGTGTTTGTTCGTCCAATTCAAGAGGTCTTTCGGAGTGCAGGGTTTGTACATCCTGAGGTTGATGCTGTCATAGATGATGATTCCGAGGAGGATTTGCCCGTGTTTGTGACGCCTGGATTGGCTTGCCAAAACTGGATAGCTGTTGATATTCCTGTGGTTATGCACGTTTCCGAGTAATGTTTTGTTCATTTTTCTTTAAAAAAATCGCTCTGCCCAAGGCGAAACGTATTTTGTGTCGGGCTATGAAAAATAACTCCTTTTGCTCTGCCCAAGGCAAAAGAGAAATGTCTGGGCTTGTTGTTTCAAGTATTTCCTCTTTAATGAATAAAAATGTTATTTTGTCCACTGCTGTTTTATTTTTCATTTTTTGGGAAATAATAATGAAAATTGATTAAGAGCATTTTGTTTTATTTGCACAAATCGATTTCTAAAATAAAGCATAATCATGTGTGCAGATTACTTCATGACTTAACCATCGAAAACAATGATCCTATGCCCTCTCCCAACTTTGAATTCCCTGTGTTCAGAGCCGAAGGAGAGGATGATGAAGAGGTTCCTGTTGAGATTTCCCGTTTGATTGAGCAAGATGAGAAGGTCATTCAACCATTTGAAGAACCTGTGGAGTTGGTCAATTTGGGTGATGAAGAGGATAGAAAGGAAGTCAAAGTCGGAGCTTTGCTTATCCCGGAAGTTAAGGAGAAGATGTTGGAGCTTCTCAGAGAGTATGTTGATGTGTTTGCGTGGTCTTACCAAGATATGCCAGGGTTGGACAACGACATTGTGGAGCATCGTTTACCGTTGAGACCTGAGTGTCCACCGATTAAACAGAAGTTGAGAAGGACTCGTCCTGACATGGCCGACAAGATTAAAGAAGAGGTTCAGAAGCAGATCAACGCAGGTTTTCTTGTGACGTCGGTCTATCCTCAGTGGTTAGCCAACATCGTACCTGTTGCTAAGAAGGATGGTAAGGTTCGGATGTGTGTAGACTACAGAGATCTGAACAGAGCTAGTCCGAAAGATGATTTCCCATTACCTCATATTGATGTATTGGTCGACAGTACTGCCAAGTTCAAAGTCTTTTCTTTCATGGATGGTTTCTCTGGTTACAACCAAATCAAGATGGCACCGGAAGATATGGAAAAGACCGCTTTCATTACACCGTGGGGAACTTTCTGTTATCGAGTTATGCCGTTTGGTTTGAGGAATGCTGGTGCAACGTACCAAAGGGCCATGACTGCTTTGTTTCACGACATGATGCATAAGGAGATCGAAGTATATGTGGATGATATGATTGCCAAATCACAGACTGAAGAAGATCACTTGGAGCATTTGTTAAAGCTATTCCAGCGTTTGAGGAAGTACAAACTCCGTCTGAATCCCAATAAGTGCACTTTTGGCGTTCGTTCAGGAAGACTTTTAGGTTTCATTGTCAGTCAGAAAGGTATTGAAGTGGATCCCGATAAAGTCAAAGCTATTCGGGAAATGCCCGCACCCAAGACAGAAAAACAAGTAAGAGGATTCCTTGGGAGATTTAATTACATTTCTAGGTTCATATCTCACATGACTGCTACTTGTGGGCCGATTTTCAAGCTTCTCCGCAAGAACCAAGGATGTGTGTGGACAGAGGATTGTCAGAAAGCTTTCGATAGTATCAAAGAATATTTGCTCGAGCCTCCCATTTTGATTCCTCCGGTGGAAGGAAGGCCCTTGATTATGTATTTGACCATATTAGAGGATTCCATGGGATGTGTGCTTGGTCAACAAGACGAGACTGGAAGAAAGGAGCATGCTGTATATTATCTGAGTAAGAAATTCACAGACTGTGAGTCTCGATACTCATTACTTGAGAAAACCTGTTGTGCTTTAGCCTGGGCTGCTCGCCGTCTGCGCCAGTATATGATTAATCACACTACTTGGTTGATCTCCAAAATGGACCCAATCAAGTATATCTTTGAGAAGCCCGCCTTATCTGGAAGGATAGCCCGTTGGCAGATGTTGTTATCTGAGTATGACATTGAGTATCACACTCAGAAAGCGATCAAAGGGAGTATTTTGGCCGATCATTTGGCTCACCAACCAATTGAAGACTATCAGTCCATCAAGTTTGACTTCCCCGATGAAGATGTTATGTACTTGAAAGCCAAAGATTGTGAAGAGCCGTTACCCGAAGAAGGACCTGATCCTGAATCCCGATGGGGTTTGATATTTGACGGAGCTGTGAATTCCTATGGAAATGGAATTGGGGCAATCATCGTTACTCCCCGAGGTACTCATATCCCGTTCACGGCAAGACTGAAGTTTGACTGTACGAACAACATGGCGGAGTATGAGGCGTGTATTATGGGTCTCGAAGAAGCAGTGGACTTGAGGATTAAGATTCTGGATATTTACGGAGATTCGGCACTGGTGATTAATCAAATCAAAGGAGAATGGGAAACTCGTCATCCTGGTTTGATCCCGTACAGAGACTATGCTAGAAGGTTGTTAACCTTCTTCAACAAGGTGGAACTGCATCATATCCCTAGGGATGAGAATCAAATGGCGGATGCTTTGGCTACTTTGTCTTCAATGTTTCAAGTGAATGATTGGAACGACGTGCCTACAATCCGAGTTATGCGCCTCGACCGACCTGCTCATGTGTTCGCAGTAGAAGAGGTCACCGACGACAAACCTTGGTTCTATGACATCAAACGTGTCCTTCAAACTCGAGAGTACCCGCCAGGGGCATCCAACAAAGATAGGAAGACGTTGAGAAGATTAGCAAGCAGTTTCTTTCTCAATGAAGAAGTGTTGTATAAGAGGAATTACGACATGGTCTTGCTCAGATGTGTAGACAGACGTGAAGCAGACATGCTAATGCAAGAGGTGCACGAAGGGTCCTTTGGCACTCATGCCAATGGACACGCAATGGCTAGAAAGATGTTGAGAGCTGGTTACTACTGGATGACCATGGAGTCTGATTGCTGCAAGTATGTGAAGAAGTGTCATAAATGCCAGATTTATGCGGACAGGATGCACGTACCGCCGACCCTCCTCAATGTTATATCTTCACCTTGGCCTTTCTCCATGTGGGGCATTGATATGATTGGGATGATTGAACCCAAAGCTTCAAATGGTCATCGTTTCATCTTGGTAGCGATTGATTATTTTACTAAGTGGGTGGAAGCCGCATCTTATGCTAATGTAACCAGACAGGTGGTAGTCAGATTTATCAAGAATCAGATTATTTGTCGGTATGGTATCCCGAGTAAGATCATCACTGACAATGGGTCGAATTTGAATAACAAGATGATGAAGGAGCTTTGTGAAGAGTTCAAAATCGAGCATCATAATTCCTCTCCTTACAGGCCGAAGATGAATGGGGCTGTTGAAGCTGCTAACAAGAATATCAAGAAGATCGTCCAGAAGATGGTGGTAACTTATAAGGACTGGCATGAAATGCTTCCGTTTGCTTTACACGGGTATCGTACTTCAGTTCGAACTTCAACAGGCGTGACTCCTTTCTCCCTAGTTTTTGGTATGGAGGCAGTACTCCCCGTGGAGGTTGAGATTCCGTCTCTGAGAGTGTTGATGGAAGCCAAGCTTTCCGAGGCCGAATGGTGTCAGAGTAGGTACGATCAGTTGAATTTAATCGAAGAAAAGAGATTAACGGCTTTGTGTCACGGTCAGTTGTATCAGCAAAGAATGAAGAAGGCTTATGATAAGAAGGTTCGGCCGCGCGAGTTCAGAGAAGGTGACCTCGTGCTCAAGAAGATATTATCTTTCCAACCCGATTCTAGGGGCAAATGGGCTCCGAACTATGAAGGACCGTTTGTTGTTAAGAAAGTTTTCTCCGGAGGTGCCATGATTCTCGCCAATATGGATGGCGAAGACCTCCCGCGTCCCCTGAACGCCGATGCAGTCAAGAAGTATTTCGCTTAGGCAAATTTCTGGTCAAATCAGTCTTGGCATCTGAGCATATTCTGGAATTCAAAGTTGTTAGGGAGAATAGTGATCATTGTTTTTGTATGACCTTTTACTTCACATACTATTTCCCCAAACTTTTGTAAACCATTGGAGTCGCATTGTTAGCGAACTACCATCTTAATGAAATTTGAGCATTTACCTTTTGTGGGCAAAATTTTAATTTTTTATGGAAATACTTGAAACAAATTTATTTAAAACATTCTTATTTCTAAAATGTGTCGTGAATAATGAAGGGAATATTAACAGTCGTTCCGAAAATGGTCAAGCCATGAAATGCAAAACAGTACAGTAATTTTTACTTGCATGATGAATTTGTTTTCTTTCAAAATCGTCATTAAGTGTTGGCTGTGTACATGCTTGGTTACGGTGGTGCTAAATTTGGTGACTCCCCAGTTGTCCCAGTTAAGTGTGGTTTTAGCTACCTTTGTTTGGGAGATTTTGAAGTGCGGTACACTTCGTCTTATGCCAGTGGTTTATTGGTGCTAGGAGATTGGATTTGATTGTTCGTCTCTTCAGAAGACTTGGGCCTTGTAGCGTGACATCTTCCGACGTTGCTTCGTATTCCGTCTATCTTCCATCTTCTCAAGAGTGGCCGAGCATTTACGTTGCTGTGACACCTTATTATCTCCAAGATATCCCATCTGTCTGTTTTGTCAGCATATACATGACATTCACTTATTCATCCACACTTGCATCATGCACACACAGTTGTATTTGTTAATGTCATTAAATTCGTACACCTCAGTTGTGTCTTTTTCAAATAACGCATTTGATCCTTCCAAATAGAGTGCCGATTTAAGCATAAAATGTGCCTCCTTTCTAATTCCCCAACTGAGCTAATCCTCATGGGTAATTTTTGATTTAGCTTACCTTGTCCATTTCTGGATAGGATAATTTCCCCAATCGATTTACTTTCTCATTTGGGAGGAGTCTTGTTTGACTGTTTTCTCTCTGGTTATTCCTGGATGAAGTTGTTGCCTCTTGCATAGGCTACCTCAGTGTTTTTCCCCAGTGAAATTGCGACCTAGACGGTTGGTGCATTTATTTCGCACGTTTAAATATGTGATCTCCTCGGGAAGGATTGATTCAGGGTTCTTTTTGATGAAGATTTTATTCTCTGCCAATATCACCGCAGTTTCCCTCTGAATTATGTTGGAAAACGACAAGCGGTAGCTCTTCACGAGCAACTTGTACGTTACTATCTTCGACAAGCGCCGAGCAGTAGTTCTTCATGAGCTACTAGTGCGTTATTTTATCTTTCGGGAAGCGCCAAGCAGCAGTTCTTCATGAACTACTAGTGCGTCATTTTATTCCGTTGGAAAGCACCGAGCAGCAGTTCTTCATGAGCTACTAGTGCGTCAGTTATGACTTTGTGTAAGCGCCGAGCAGCAGTTCTTCATGAGCTACTAGTGCGTCATCGTCATTTTACCCTTTTTGGGAAGCGCCGAGCAGCAGTTCTTCATGAACTACTAGTGCGTCATTTACTCTTTTTGAAAGCGACAAGCAGCAAACTCTTCATGAGTTACCAGTACGTGTTACCAGTACGTTATTATTCTTCGGAAAACAGCAAGTGGTAGCTTCTTTATTTGAGCAACTTGTTCGTTATCGGTATTTTCTTTGGACAACAGCAAGTGGTAGCTTCTTTATTTGAGCAACTTGTTCGTTATCGGTATTTTCTTTGGACGACAGCAAGCGGCAGCTTCTTTATTTGAGCAACTTGTTCGTTATCGGTATTTTCTTTGGACGACAGCAAGCGGCAGCTTCTTTATTTGAGCAGCTTGTTCGTTATCGGTATTTTCTTTGGACGACAGCAAGCGGCGGCTTCTTTATTGGAGCGACTTGTTTGTTATCGGTATTTTCTTTGGACGCCAACAGCTGGCAATTTTCTTTATTTGAACAACCTTCGTATCTACAGTCTTATCACCTCAGCATTAATGAGTATACCTCTGAAATCTCGCAGAGAAGTCTGGTACGAATCTACACCTCCAGAAGTCGGTAACCAGTTATCAGCAATTCGATACTCCCTGTCTACCGTCGACCTTGAGTTGCGAATTCACTATTTGGATCAATAATCTGTTATGGCCTATGCAAGATGCTCTCTTTGTTAGGGTTAGAGGTCGTTTTCCCTCAGTTTTATTCGCTGTCAGGAGTCTGTCGTTTGAAGTCGATAGCTCGTTCTCCCCGTAGTGTATAACTCATGTCTTTGTGTTTTGTTGACGTTCGATTCCCTCAACATTGTCTCGTTTCACAGTATCTTTCTCTGTGAGTTAGATCGTTGCATTCATACCAGACGTGACGACGGCATCTTAGGACAAAATTTGCGTAGTTATGTATTTAAGTGCCTTCAATCTCGTCGACACGAAGATTTTAATCTTCATATCTCCGGATAGAAGAAACTTAAATAGGGGCAGCTGTTGTACCCCAAATTTTGACCTAAGACGTCGTCTCCTATCTGCATCTTTACATTACATTTGTTTTGATCCATCGATTTTAAATTTCATGACTTTTTCAGGCCAAGAGCTATTTATGCTGAACATTAAATCATTTAACCGATTCGTGCGAAAAATGATGTTTATTAATTATCTATTATCTAAAACTTAAATAATTGAAATTCATTTTGATTATTATTTAGTTTAAAGATGTATGGATAATAAAATGAACATCAGAGAAGAAGCGCATTAATTGTGTGGATAGTATTTATTTATTACTCATTATTTTAAATTTAAGTAACTAGAATTTATTTTTAGTTATTACGTAATTTAAAAGTTATGAATAATATAATAAGCATTCGAAGAATTCATTGGTCAATAACGATTGTTTAATCACTCGCCGTTCTAAGTTAAATAATTGAAACCCTGTTTTAATTATTATAATTTAGTTGGGAATGAGGAATTAAATAACCGAAGATATTAGTTGATCAATGATATTTATTATTTATCTGCTTATTATTTTGAATGTAGGTAATTGGAAATTTGTTTTCAATTATTATTCGTTCGGAGAAATAATAAACGATAAATAAATAAAGAAGAAGAATTAATGGACAAATAGTTTCTTTTATTCATTTTTTGGTACAAGTTATTTTGTAAATATTGTATATATTACAGTAAATTACAATAATGAATTGACAAAATTAAAATGAAATGAAATAAACTAGTCTATCTTAATTCTAAAGCTTCCAATCCAATGCGTGTCCGCTCATTTAATTTTACCTGCACAATTAAAAGAAAAGAATTAGAATTCAAATAAATAATTAGATGCAGAAAATTATTTAATGCTCATCATTAAAAGCACGGGCCGGAATCAGTTTACCTTTTTTGCAAATCACGGGATTTCTCCCGGTTCACAAAAAAGGGAGGAATTTTATTTCATAAATGAATGCAATTTAAAACATGCACAAACTCATTTTTTCATTTTTCAAAACTGCATATTTGAAAGTAATTGCATTTTCAAAAATCCAAATGCCTATTTCAAAAGAGCATACAGCATACACAAAGTAGCAGCAGCATCAAGAATAAAGCCAATGCCAACGTAAACCCACTGTACCATGCAAAAGAGAATATGCAGTTTAACCAATATGCAAGCAATGTTTGTTTCCTATTTTCATCATTTTCCAGCAGGGGTGCTTTTTCAGAGCAAATGCAAACATCATTTTATATCAAATTTGCATTGAAGAGAGAGAAGAGAGATAGAGAATTGGTTTTGCAGGTTTGGTTTAGGCAGGAAGAGATACAAGACAAACTGCAGTAATATGGCCAGTAGGGAGTAAAACATAAAAGAGGAATAGAGACAAACTAAATGTAACAGTTTGACGCAGAAGGCCAAGAGGAGGGTAAAAAATATATTTTCAATCTTCAGCCTGTAACAAAAGGAGGCAGTGATATAACGTTAGGATCACTTGAGAACAAAAAAAAAGAAGTCAATCTCCAAGCCTTAAAAACTTAGAAACACTGCTGTTAACAAAAAATATACAAACCATTTTTTTCAAACATCTGGCATACATAACCATAAACCTGTTCATCACCAAAACAAAAAAAACAACCCTCAAACCATTTTCAAAACCTGTAGAACCATCATTCAAAACCTGATAGCCATCACCAAACCAACAAAAACCTGCAATGGCCTCACATCAGTAAAACCTTGGCCCTGTCCAACCTAACCGAAAACCAGTTCACCATATCAAAATAACCTGCACAAACCTAAAGCCTTATAGCCCTTCTTCAAAACACAATCCACCTAAACCAAAAGAAAACTATAGAGCTTACAGCATAAACACCATGCCTATCTACATGGCCTAACCCATTTTCAAAAAACCAGTGAAAACATACTGCTAAAACCGTTAGCCTGCTGCTGTCAAACCAGTAAACATGGCCTAAACCTCAAAGAATTTGATTGAGCCACCAAAAGCCAATATCACCCCTCATAAAACCAAAACTATAGATCAAATACCCAAACCTCAGAGTCCATCATAAAACTCTAGGATTGTACAAAAATCAGAAAAAGAAGAAGAAGAAAGAGCCAAAGTGCAGTTCAACGGGTTCCAACAATAGCAAACACAGTAACATTCAAGCAAAAGGAAGGAAATCAAATACCGTTCACCACCGCGTGCGCCCGCTGCCTCCCTGCTGTCCGGCCTCCATCACCCCCAAACTCCTCCTCCTTCTCCACCTAGGTAACGCTTTCTTTCATTCTTATTCCTTAAAACATCATTCAAATCGACATGGACAGTAAAAATGGTAAACTAGTCAGAATCAACCAAGAAGCCATAAAATCAACTAAGAAATTGTAAAATCAACAGCGAATCTGTAAAGCTTATACGCGAATTAAATCAACAGTAAAGAAAGCGTTTTGGTCATTACCGTCTCCGCTTGAAGCCACCGCGTCAACAATGGAGGGAAGAGAAAGACTTGGTGTGGGTGGCCGGAACATGGAAACATCGGCGTTGGAGGCAAAGAAACGAAGAAGCTGCGCGAGAGAGAGATGAAGATCGTGAGAGAGGCGCCGTTCTGCCTTAAACCAAACCCTAAAATCCCTTTATCAAACAAACACAACCCTAATTAGGATTTAATCCCTTGGACCCCTTAAACCCACGACCCGCTTCATTTCTCAACCCAACCCAATTCTTTTCTTACACTAAAAGCCCATTGCTAATTGTTATCCACCCCATATTTATTTACTCTTTAGTTAATTTTATTTCATTTTCTTAACTTAATTAATTTAGATTAGTTAATTTTTCTTAGGAACACACATATGATTTTAAATAGATAATTTTGACACTTTACCCAAATATTATTTAAGTTTATTTAATTTTAGTCTTCTTTATTTTAATTAGATATTTGATTTATAAGTTTTGTTTAATTTGATAAATATTTAATATCTTTAAAAAACATGTGAAAGTAAAAAAATGAAGACTAAAAGACATTTTATTTTATTCCCCTCATTTTGATTAAGTACCAATATAATAAAAACATAAAAAAATAGAAACATATAAAACTTAAAAAAAAAACATTTCTATTATTTCTCATTGCCTTTGATCATTAAAAATGCGTAACAAGTGAAAACCAATTAAAACTTTTTCTTTTCGCATATTAAATAAAATCATATAAAATGCATGTTCATATTTAATTGTTGTGTATCGTTTTCTGTCAATATCTCGCATTTACTTGATTATTCTGTTTGCGTCAATCCAAAGGGAATTGTCTAATTTTTTTTGTTGACTTCATGTCCTCAAAAATGATCGAGCGAATACTCTCATTCATTAAAAACTTAGGTTAATTTTCCTCAAATATTCACCTTTCTTCAAAATTTCAACCTTTTCAAGACTTATCCCTTTCAAGCCAAAACTTCGACATTAGGTCGTCGCATCTTCAAAAACCCGTCCGTATCCCTTTTTCGGCCAAAACGATTTATTTTCAATCAAGCGATCAATTTTAAATAAAACAGATATTTCAAAAGGTTCCTATAGAGTACTATAGATGCATTGGGTGCTAATACCTTCCCATTGTATAACCAACCCCCGAACTCTCGATCTCTTTTCGAAAAAACGCTTTGTATTTGTATTTTTATTTACATTGCATAATTAGGGTTTTATTTCGCTCTTTTCCCTTTTCCTTTGGAAACAATAAAGCGCGGTGGCGACTCTTGCTATTGCGAGACGAATTAATCAATAATTCGATCTCCGATTTACCCCGCTACATTTTTTATCGCTACACTTCTTTATTGAAGAAGAATTTGGTTCAAACCCGAGCTCGACCAGTTGTTCCTGAAAAACTGCGAAGAGGATATAAGGCTGACGTTTCTTGTGCCTTTCATCAAGATGCTCCTGGGAACTATTTGGAAGATTGCTTTGCTTTGAAGGTTGAAGTTCAGAGGTTGGTCCGAAGTGGTATCTTGTCATTTAAGGATATTTGTATTGAGGTTCAAGTCAAATCTTTGTCTAAGAATAAACTTGATTGAAGAATTCCCTGGAGTTTAAGGATATGATTAGCCTTCTCAGTTTATTAGCATTTTTACTGCTTTCTCATTTGTAATTTTTCTTGTTCATCATTACACTGTTTGCATGTAAGAACTTGTTTGCATTTGAATGTTTAATCTTAATACAATGAGTATGTTTGTATTGAAGAAATTCATTCATTTCACTCGTCTTTGTTTTCAATTTTAAATTGCTTTATGATACCAACTTGTTACCCATTCTCTTGCCTAGGCAGAGATTGGGAGGAGGATGATGATATTAAAACACAAATTTCTGGTTGTATGCTTTTGGATAAAACCTTGTTGATGATGTACATGAATTGTTTGAAATCCTCAAACACCGGAGATATAAGGGAGTGAAACCTTTGTTAACCTCTTTTAGCCTTGAAGTAGGAGTTTCTTTTTCTATTCATAAAAAACCCTCATTGTTGACCCGGGGCAGGGTAGTGTTCAGTTAATCTGATTGAGTATTCAAATCTCATCAAGAGTGCGCATCTAAGGATACAATAATGGTTATCTTTCAACCGGTTGAGGAAATTCAAAACCAAAATGGTTAATCTTCACTTATTAGTAGGGTGTGTCAATTGAAGATATCTTAATGGCTATCTCTTTGTTGTACCCCAAAATTTGCCCTCTTTTTTCCACAAGAAATCACAGCTTCGGGTTTTCCTTGACTTTTCAGATTGGTGTAAGAATCAGTCAAACAGACTTTTTCTTATCAGTCTATCCAAATTAGGGTTTTCATGGACTATGGAACAGTTCAAGCAGATTATTAGGGTTTGTTTGAGTTTGGCTTAGGGTTTGATCAGGCGAACGTTTCTTTGACAATAAATCAAGAATCAGGGTTTGTGCGCGCATTCTCGGAAAGAATTAATTCTATAGTTATTTTCAGTTTACTTTGGGATATGAGCTGAGGCAGTTGAATTGAGAACTTGCAGTGTTTGGTATAATCAGTAAAAGAAAAGACATACGGACGTTTGTTTGATTAACTGTGCATTGCTTATGTTTAATTGGGACGCTGGGTTTATTATTGATTGCAAGACTACAGTGTTTGTTAATTATTTATTTTATCTAAGTTAGAATAATTGGATCTACTTCCAGTTATTTTAATTCAAGAAAGCTTAAATAATTAAATAGACAGTTGAAATAAAAGAGATATCTGACAATAAAAAGACTTTTATTTATTTTAACTATTTGTACAAGTGTTATTTAAATACAGTAGTTATTTACAAGTATTTATAATAATATTTATTACAATGGTTAAAATAAAATAAAACTATATCCTAATTATCCTAAATCTTCATCCTCTATTGCTGCTCCCCGTTGCTCAATTGATTTCATCTGCAAAAAACAAAAAAAAAAGAAAGAAGTCAAATGCAGATGAAATAAAAAGGCAGACAGATATTTAAAAACTCATCATTAAAAGTGATTGGCCGGAATTAGTCGTTCGCCCTCTCTGCAAATCACAAGAAAACTCTTGGTTCACAGAGAGGGATAGAAAGTGTTTACAAGCATTGAAATTAATTAAATGTACAAGGCTGCATAGTTTCAAATTTGCAAAGTGTCAACAAAAATGTCAAAATGCACAAAGCTACTGAATATGCCAAGTACAAAGTTGCATAGTTCAAAATCCCAAACTAAGTCACAAATTGCAAACTGAAAAATGCCTAACCAAGTCCAATGTCAACTAAACTGTCAAAAGTTGTCAACAAGTACACAAAAGGCAGAAAATCTGGAAAAGAAGATAAGAGATATGCAGAGCAAAACCACAATGCAAGAAACATATTCAATTTACATCACTTTCCAGGCCACACTTTTTCAGAAAAGTACAGTAAGCAATAAACAATGCTTTTTCTGATAGAGACAGAAGGAGAGAGAGAAGAGGCTTACAGTACAGAAGGCTTAGGCTTAAAGGATATAAAACAAACAGTTCAGAACAGAACAAGGAGGAGGCAGAAAACACAAGATACACCACAAACTGTAAGATTGCAAAAGAAAAGCAAAAACATACAGCCTGCCTCAAGCTTAGAAACCAAGCTCACCACAAACTGTAACACAAACCAGAAGCCTGTAACCTCAAGCCTTAAACTGCATAAATCTCAAACAAAATTCAAACTACACAAAGTCAAAAACTTCAAGCCTGAAGCCTGTCAAAACCAGTACAGCAAACCTCAAACCAAAAGCCTAAAACTTCAAGCCTGAAGCCTGTCAAAACCAGTACAGCAAACCTCAAACCAAAGGCCTAAAATAACAAACCTGTGTTCAAAGCCAAAAGGCCAGCATAAACAAGAAAAGCCTATTTCAAACACAAACCTGTGTTCAAACCCAAATAAACCAGCAAACTGATAAACCTTCAACAAAAGCTTTCAAGCCAGTCCAAACCAAATATTCAAACAAACTCAGAAGAATCAAACAAATCATAAACCCTCAGAATAAGTTCATCATAGGGTTAGCAATCAAAACTCAAGACATAGCAACCTAAAGCAAACCTAACAGCCTTTCAAAGCCTAAGCTCCAAACAAGCCTGCATAAGCCTGACAAAGACGAGTCTAGCTTACAAACCTCAAAGCATTCAAGCCAAAAACACCCTCAGAGCAACCTCATCATAGGGCCAACAACAACAACAACATAAATATACTCAGAATCAACATCAACATTTCAACAGATATCTCAGAGGCAAGCAGTCAGAAGAGGAAAAGAAGCGATTAAACTAGGGTTTTCAGAAAGCATTCATCACAAAACCATCAAAAAAGCAAAATACGAATACCAGATTTCCAGCAAGCACAACATAACGCGTTCCCTGCATTGGCCGCCTGAGACACGCCTCCAGTCCACCTTTCCTCCGTCTCCAAAAGCAAACAAAGGTATACAACTCTTTCCTTTCTTCAAACACCTCACAAGAAACAAATAATCACACAAGGAATCAATACATGAAAAAGTTAAAAACATGCAAAGCTTGAAACCCTAAAGTGTAAGACGTACAGAACTAAGAGATCATCACCTTACAACATCGCCCGGATACGAACGTGGAGAGAGGAAAGGTGGATGATGGCGTCTGGTAGCTGAGGCGAAGGGAGGAGGTCAGAATCCATGGTTCGAGCGAGGAAGAAGACGAAGAAAGATGGAAGCGGCGCCTCTGTAAACCTAACTCTGAGACAATTTCTCAAACCCTAACAAACAAACTTGTGAAAATTTGTTTGGGCCCTTTCGCCCTATCCAAGCCTTAAGCCCAACTGAAACTGGAATTACACCCCCTTTTTTACTTGAATCTGATTATTTGTTTTGTTTGGGCCCAGCTTTCCCCTTAAGCCCATTCACTCCTTTTTCCTTTTTATATACTAACACTTTTTTTTTATTCTCCTTTTATATAACATGATTTGTTTTGTAAATAAAATAATACATTAACTCTTTTTATAAAATTTTCTCAATTACTCTTTTATTTTAGTTAATATAATTAAAAATACATAAGAATAGAATTTTGAGTTAAATAATCTTCTTGTATATAAGGCATTAATAAAAATACATGAAAATAGAGTTTTGTTAAGTTTAAATACTTTTCCCTTTAAAACCTTTCTTTGTTTAATAAACCACTTTTATAAAACTTCCTAAAAAACATTAATATCAATAAAATACATAAAAATAGACTCTTTTTTTTGTTAAGGTTGAATATTCCCTTTTTTAACTAAAACATTTGTTTGTACATATTAACAAAAACATAAAAAGAATAAATTACTTAATAACATATTAGGTTAACATTTTTCATCATGTGTAAATAATCACATACACTTTCACCAATACTTTCGATACATTTCTTTTATCCTTATACATTGCTACATTTTACATTGAGAATGCGATTCGATTTGGTTGTAAATATTATTTGGACACTACTATCCTAATAAGACTCATCCCAATTTGTAAATATTTGTACCCCCATTCCCGGATACTTATTTGTAATAGCTTAGACTTTAAATTCCCGCAATTTATCGCTTTCTATATACTGTATAGTAATTAGGGTTTGTATGCGAAGATTCAAAATCAACCGCTAGATAACCTAATACAAGACAAATGCATGACAATCAATACACTATTCACACTTGCATCCCTAGGGTAATCCCGCTTGTTGCCTTCCAAAATGGGCCATGTTGCATGTTGAGTGTCTTTGGCAAAACAAAAACAAATCAAATGATCATAGTCCCTCGATGACGCTTTCTCAAGTTGCCTAAAAAAAATGATCAAGTCCCTTAAAGGAAAAATTGCCAAAGACACTTGGCACTATTGCGTTCATGGTCTAAACGATGACCCGCGCCCGTCCCGTTAACATCCTAACACAAGATTGCCCGCCAAATACAATGGTGGGACAATACTGTTAAAAGGGTTAAAACATGAGAAAAAATCTTTGAGTAAATTTAGGGGTAGACAACTCTTAGTTACTTGATCAAACTTGCAAAATACACTTGCCTACTTTCAAAACACACTCCACAACACAACTTTCAAAACAACTTCCAAAAACATTGAAACATCTTTTCAAAAAGACAAACACCTTTGTAAAACATTCGAGTAAAGAATTGTTACAACGGTTGCCTAGACAAGGCATCTTTTTCAAAACATTTTCAAAACCACACACACAAAGCACCATTTCAAACAATTGAAAATCAAGGCAAGTGATCTAAAACAAGTAACTAAGAGCCCATGGATAACCATGGATGAAAAGGGTGCTAATACCTTCCCTTTTCATAATCTACCCCCCGAACCCACAAAAACATCTCAAAGGTTTTTTCTGTGCTTTTTAACCTTTCCTTTAGGATAAAATAAAAAGTCGGTGGCGACTCTTGCTAAACCGAACAAGTGCGAAAACAAACGCAAAACCTCAAGTCAGTTCTCCCACCGTATCACAGAACTGGCGACTCTGCTGGGGATAATTTAAAAGTGGGGTTACCTTAGGGTTTAGATCACCTTTACATACTTGCTTTGATTGCCTTGATTGCTTTACTTTTTGGGTCCTTGTTTGGGTTTGTTGTAAATCCTACACCCGGATTTGGGGGCCCCTTTTTAGGTAAATAGCAATAAAACTGTGAGGGAACTGTGCGGGGTATACCGACATGGTTGAAACAGTAAGCTATGTTAGTGCGACATATTTGTGAGTACCGGTAACCCTTGAGTTCAATCAAGGAGAGTACGGGGCCGCTGAGTGATGTCATGAAGCACTAACGAACTCTTAGAACCTTAATTGACCATCTTAGCCTTTTTAGGGGTAGTGAGATGACCGACTTTGGTGTAGTCCGAAGTTGGTAGATACTCGATACTACACTCATTGAGGGTTGTTTTCTTGGAATATTTTGGTCGCCAGTTAAGTGGATAAACCAAAACAATGAACATAGAAAACAATCCAGTGATATTGAGCTCCTTAGAACCCGGTTTCTATTTTAGGACAGGATGAGCCAACTAACTTCTAGAGGGTACTTACCTACGAACCCCATGCAAGCCCAAACCTAAAGACTTGTTTGCTTTGTGTGAATATGATTACCTGTATATACACTTACTTGTTTTTGCATACATGTACATAACATCATGACATCATACCATAGCATTTTTTTTCAGTAACCATTTCAAGGATTTCGAAGGTTCTTTTGATGCAGGGCCACGTTGAACCAGACGTTTACCAAGAGGCAAGAGGGTTCTCCTCTAAACAAATACCATCAAAGATCAAGTGCAACAACTTGAATCAGGGGCTATGACCCACTTGACATGGTGAGCTTGATTCTCGTGGAAAGACATCCACCGGTGCAAAGTTCTCCAATCAAAGATCAAAGTTCAACCTCTAACATTCTCTTGTGTTTACCCCAAGAGATCCTTGAAAACATTGCATACATATATCATACATATCATTGCATAACAGGTTTCTCCCATACAGGTCTCCTTATCTTCCTACTGTTTATTTCAGTAAGATGGATATGGAACAAACGGTGAAAGATCTCCAGGCTCAAAATGCTCAATTCCAACAAATGCTTCTGGCTATGGGTAAAGTGCAAGAGGATCTGACAACTCTCCTTCTCAAAGACAAGAAGAAGAAGTCCAAGAAGGCAACGAGCATCCTGAAATTGAGAAGAAGACCTAAGACCCTAGACCTTGCAACTCCATCCAACATAGGGGATAGTCTCGAAGAAGACCACAATTTGGAGATTGATGAAGCTGACTACTCCGAGGAACAATATCCTCCTGCTGATGACAAGTACAAACAGTTGGAGGATCGCCTCAATGCTATAGAGATTCAATAAATACCTGGCTTGGATTTAGGAGACATGGGTTTGGTTCCTGGATTAGTCATCCCTCCAAAGTTCAAAGTCCCTACCTTTGCCCTGTACGATGGAATTTCTTGCCCTAAGATGCACCTGAAGTCTTATGCCCGCAAGATTCAACCATACACGACTGATCCAAGGCTTTGGATCCATTTCTTCCAAGAAAGCTTGGTAGGGGCTCAACTCGAGTGGTTCTATCAATTGGAGAGTTCTCACATCCACACTTGGGAGGACTTAGCTGCTGATTTTTACAAACAGTATCAGTACAATGCTGATCTTGCACCTACTCGTGTCCAATTGCAGAACATGACCATGGGTCCTGACGAGAGCTTCAAAGGATATGCCCAAAAGTGGAGAGATCTGGATGGTAGGGTGCAACCTCCTTTAACTGACAGAGAGCTGATTGACATCTTCATGGGAACTTTGACAGGGCCTTTCTTCAATCACTTAATTGGAAGCTCCTCAGCTGAGTTCACCGAGCTAATACTGACCGACGAAAGGGTCGAAGCTGGCATCAAAAGTGGAAAGATCCAAAGAGCTACACCCTCTGATGTAAAATTCCCTATAATGGGAAGAAAGAGTCCAATGCAGTGGTTAGTCAAAAGAGTCGTCATGATCAACATGCAGGGGCAGTCCTAATCTCTGGTTCTACGTCACGCCGACAACAGCCAAAAGGAAATCAACAAAGGCCAGACGAGCCTAAGAGGAAGTTCACCAACATCAACATGCCGCTGTCTCAAGCACTGCAACACTTGTTGAAGATGAATCTGATTGCATTGATAGGGCCTCATCCAAACCCCAAGACTTCATATCCTAACTACAATCCTAATGCAATATGTGCTTATCATTCTGACAGTCCCGGGCATGACACTAACGATTGTTGGGCTTTGAAGTACAAGATTCAGAATTTGATTGATGCCAAGGAAATTGAGTTTGGTCCTCCGGAGACTCCAGCATAATCACTGCTCCTTTGACGAATCATTGAGAGCGTCTTTGTTTCTTTGAATTTTCAAGTTGTAATCTCTTTGTTATTCAAACAATTATCTATTAATGTCAAAATTTGTTTCGTTAATGCATTGCATATGTTTGTCTTGATTTGATCCACTCATTTTCATTACACTTGAACTATGCTTTCTACTTTCTTTATGACATTTGAATCTTTCTAAAAGTTACAAGCCTTTAGAGGGAGGATGACGAAACAATACCATATTCTCATACAGTATGCTTTTGAACAGACCTTGCTGATGATGTACAGGCATTTCTTTCAATTCCCAAACACTAGAGTTATAAGGAAGATAATCCCTAGTCAACCCCTTCGAGCCAAAGAAGTAGGAGTTTTTTGTTCTAAACAAATCAAAACCTTTGATATAAACCTGGGGTAGGGTAGTATCTCAGTTAATTAAAAAAAAAGAGATGCGCATTGAAGTCGCAAACTATCAGTTCGTAATACAACGAACGACATCAACAAAAAATCATTCCTCTGGAATCAAAAGACAGTGATGGTTCCTTATCTCATAAGCAGTCATTGTCTCTCTCAAAAGAAAAAAAAGCCCACTAAGCTAAAACCTATAAAGGAGGCTTGAGAAAGCTGGGGCATCCCGTTGACTGTAATCTCGAAAACAGGAACAGTCAGGAAAAAGTTAGGGATAACAAATCAAAAGAACGAGGTCATTACAAATCCTCGACAACAAAAAAAATGTTGCAAAAAAATGATGACTGCCTTCCCAATAAATTCAATTGGTGAACCATCACTCAAAAGTCGTTCCAAACTCGAATAGAGTGCGACGCACAATTAATTGAGTCTAGGGTTGAAGAACATCACGAAGAGCGGGTGGGTACAAATATACTTTGAGCCTTTATCCTTTGTTTCTTAAACCGTGAACCAAACCACGTTACAACCCTTCAAAAGTCCTAATTGAAGCATGGGTTAATTCGAAAGCATATTGTTACAAAAGGTATCCTGACTCCTGTAAGGCTTTGCCCTAAATCTTGTGTTGAATTGGTCTTATAAAAAGTTTTCTGCTAAAAAACGCATTTTTCAAAAACTTCGAGACAGGCATAAACTTTGCATTACTTGAATATCACTGTTTGCATTTGGCTATTTGTTTGACAGCGGAGAGATTCACACAATAAATATCCGATGAACGAAAGCTCTCTCAGTGAACAAAATCACTTCAAAAAGGATGACACTCCCTTTACAAAAATCTCCCATCAACAAAGGGGTATGACATGTCACTATCCAGCACACCTGGGGCAGTCCAGTCAAGGTTTCAACAAATCTTTCAAAGTTCAGTTAACCTGGGGCAATCCGGTCAAGATTTCAACGAATCTCTCAAAAGTTCAGTGAACTTGGGGCAAGTCTCCTTCATCATCACTTGGGGCATTCGAATGTCAAGGTCGTTCAAATTTCCTTCATCACCTGCTGGAAGTTACGATCAACGTCACAAATTCCTTCATCACCTGTTGGAAGATACAGTTTCAGATACGCTCCAAATCAGATGCAGTTTTACACGGACTCATCATCAGGAAACCCTACACCGGTTCCTTCTCAAATTCAGATGAAGTTTTACACGGACTCATCATCAGGAAACCCTACACCGGTTCCTTCTCAAATTCAGATGCAGTTTTACACGGACTCATCATCAGGAAACCCTACACCGGTTCCTTCTCAAATTCAGATGATGTTTTACACGGACTCATCATCAGGAAACCCTACATCGGTTCCTTCTCAAATTCAGATGCAGTTTTACACAGACTCATCATCAGGAAACCCTACACCGGTTCCTTCTCAAATTCAGATGCAGTTTTACACTGACTCATCATCAGGAAACCCTACACCGGTTCCTTCTCAAATTCAGATGCAGTTTTACACGGACTCATCATCAGGAAACCCTACACCGGTTCCTTCTCAAATTCAGATGCAGTTTTACACGGACTCATCATCAGGAAACCCTACACCGGTTCCTTCTCAAATTCAGATGATGTTTTACACGGACTCATCATCAGGAAACCCTACACCGGTTCCTTCTCAAATTCAGATGCAGTTTTACACAGACTCATCATCAGGAAACCCTACACCGGTTCCTTCTCAAATTCAGATGCAGTTTTACACTGACTCATCATCAGGAAACCCTACACCGGTTCCTTCTCAAATTCAGATGCAGTTTTACACGGACTCATCATCAGGAAACCCTACACCGGTTCCTTCTCAAATTCAGATGCATTTTTACACGGACTCATCATCAGGAAACCCTACACCGGTTCCTTCTCAAATTCAGATGCAGTTTTACACGGACTCATCATCAGGAAACCCTACACCGGTTCCTTCTCAAATTCAGATGCAGTTTTACACGGACTCATCATCAGAAAACCCTACACTGGTTCCTTCTCAAATCCAGATGCAGTTTTACACAGACTCATCATCAGGAAACCCTACACCGGTTCCTTCTCAAATTCAGATGCGGTTTTACACGGACTCATCATCAAGAAACCCTACACAGGTTCCTTCTTTCAACTTACCAAATTACAAGTCAACAATCATTCTTCGATGGCATCTTTAAGCCCATCTCCGACATCACGATATCTGAAACCAGCCAGGACAACTATCTCACCGACCAACCTTTTCAGGATCCTAGATCAACACCTGCAGCAATCAAAAGATTCTTGCAATCCCCAGCGGAGCTAAAACTTCCAACTATCAATCCCCAAGCAGAATGAAGAATCTCATTCTCAGTTCCTCACAGGATATTCAGATATTCCCCAGTGAATATCTCCTTAAGACAGGAATCCCCAGTAGATTGGCATACAACCCAAGCTCCTGATTCCCCAACAGCGGTCCCGGGACTTCTCATTTTTAACGATCAAAGGATTTTCAATCCCCTGCAGTAGTCAAGGAATTACTTTCCCCGACAGCAGTCAAGATTCTTTTATCTCCAGCCATCCAGGATTCATCTATCCTCAGCAAGACAGCTCATCAGCTTACATGCGCATTCATCACATTCATATCATAAACATTGATATAACATACATCATGACATTGCATACAACTAACTCTTAACCTTTTCAGGAAAGATCAGTCAACGGACAAAGATCATCATCTTCCGAGATTCTTTCTAGAAATAGTTCAGATGTGACCCAGACACAGCGACATTCTGATACTCATTCCAGATTCATCCAAATGCAGTTTTACACGGACTCATCATCAGGCAACCCCACACTGGTTCCTTCTCAATTCAAGACTTCTGAAAACAGTTTATGGGTTCTCCAGACACGGATGTTAACCTATCGCTTGTTCAGATTCAAGACTTCTGAAAACAGTTTACGGGTTCTCCAGACACAGATGTTAACCTATCGCTTGTTCAGATTCTTCAACTTCTGAAAACAGTTTACGGATTCTCCAAACACGGATGTTAATCCATCGCTTGTTCGGACTCAACTTTTGAAAACAGTTTACGGATGCTTCCCAACAACGGATGCTGCTCTATTGCTTATTCAACTTCAAGACTTCTGAAAACAGTTTACGGGTTCTCCAGACACGGATGTTAACCTATCGCTTGTTCAGATTCTTCAACTTCTGAAAATAGTTTACGGATTCTCCAAACACGGATGTTAATCTATCGGTTATTCGGACTCAACTTTTGAAAACAGTTTACGGACGCTTCCCAACAACGGATGCTGCTCTATTGCTTATTCAACTTCAAGACTTCGGAAAATAGTTTACGGGTTCTCCAGACACGGATGTGAACCTATCGCTTGTTCAGATTCTTCAACTTCTGAAAACAGTTTACGGATTCTCCAAACATGGATGTTAATCTATCGCTTATTTAGACTCAACTTTTGAAAACAGTTTACGGACGCTTCCCAACAACGGATGCTGCTCTATTGCTTATTCAACTTCAAGACTTTTGAAAACAGTTTACGGATGCTTCCAGATACGGATGTCAATCTATTGCTTATTCAGACCCCCAGTTCAGAGATGTTCCAAAACATGGACACCTTTCTGATACTCATGTCTTTCACCTACAACATACATTCTAGATGGCATCTCTAAGCCCATCCTCCTACCAGTAATTTCCAGATGGCATCTCTAAGCCCATCCCCCAACAAGATCCTGTCACATCTCCAGATGGCATCTCTAAGCCCATCACCAAATGGCATCTTTAAGCCCATTCCCTCTACCATCACATCACCGAGTGCAAATTATTTGGGCACTCTAGTGTCCAATCTCCTTTTACCTTCGAGTCACGAAAGGCAAACTTGCCAATCTAACTCTTCAGGTTCAAGAAGATTGAACAGGGGCAACTGTTGTACCCCAAAATTTGCCCTCTTTTTTCCACAAGAAATCACAGCTTCGGGTTTTCCTTGACTTTTCAGATTGGCATAAGAATCAGTCAAACAGACTTTTTCTTATCAGTCTATCCAAATTAGGGTTTTCATGGACTCTGAAACAGTTCAAGCAGATTATTAGGGTTTGTTTGAGTTTGGCTCAGGGTTTGATCAGGCGAACGTTTCTTTGACAATAAATCAAGAATCAAGGTTTGTGCGCGCATTCTCGGAAAGAATTAATTCTAAAGTTCTTTTCAGTTTACTTTGGGATATGAGCTGAGGCAGTTGAATTGAGAACTTGCAGTGTTTGGTATAATCAGTAAAAGAAAAGACATGCGGACGTTTGTTTGATTAACTGTGCACTGCTTATGTTTAATTGGGACGCCGAGTTTATTATTGATTGCAAGACTACAGTGTTTGTTAATTATTTATTTTATCTAAGTTAGAATAATTGGATCTACTTTCAGTTATTTTAATTCAATAAAGCTTAAATAATAAAATAGACAGTTGAAATAAAAGAGATATCTGACAATAAAAAGACTTTTATTTATTTTAATTATTTGTACAAGTGTTATTTAAACACAGTAATTATTTACAAGTATTTATAATAATATTTATTACAATGGTTAAAATAAAATAAAACTATATCCTAATTATCCTAAATCTTCATCCTCTATTGCTGCTCCCCATTGCTCAATTGATTTTCATCTGCAAAAAACAAAAAAAAATAAAGAAGTCAAATGCAGATGAAATAAAAAGGCAGACAAATATTTAAAAACTCATCATTAAAAGTGATTGGCCGGAATTAGTCGTTCTCCCTCTCTGCAAATCACAAGAAAACTCTTGGTTCACAAAGAGGGATAGAAAGTGTTTACAAGCATTGAAATTAATTAAATGTACAAGGCTGCATAGTTTCAAATTTGCAAAGTGTCAACAAAAATGTCAAAATGCACAAAGCTACTGAATATGCCAAGTACAAAGCTGCATAGTTCAAAATCCCAAACTAAGTCACAAATTGCAAACTGAAAAATGCCTAACCAAGTCCAATGTCAACTAAACTGTCAAAAGCTGTCAACAAGTACACAAAAGGCAGAAAATATGGAAAAGAAGATAAGAGATATGCAGAGCAAAACCACAATGCAAGAAACATATTCAATTTACATCACTTTCCAGGCCACACTTTTTCAGAAAAGTACAGTAAGCAATAAACAATGCTTTTTCTGATAGAGACAGAAGGAGAGAGAGAAGAGGCTTACAGTACAGCTGGCTTAGGCTTAAAGGATATAAAACAAACAGTTCAGAATAGAACAAGGAGGAGGCATAAAACACAAGATACACCACAAACTGTAAGATTGCAAAAGAAAAGCAAAAACATACAGCCTGCCTCAAGCTTAGAAACCAAGCTCACCACAAACTGTACCACAAACCAGAAGCCTGTAACCTCAAGCCTTAACCTGGATAAATCTTAAACAAAATTCAAACTACACAAAGTCAAAAACTTCAGGCCTGAAGCCTGTCAAAACCAGTACAGCAAACCTCAAACCAAAAGCCTAAAACTTCAAGCCTGAAGCCTGTCAAAACCAGTACAGCAAACCTCAAACCAAAGGCCTAAAATAACAAACCTGTGTTCAAAGCCAAAAGGCCAGCATAAACCAGAAAAGCCTATTTTAAACACAAACCTGTGTTCAAACCCAAATAAACCAGCAAACTGATAAACCTTCAACAAAAGCTTTCAAGCCAGTCCAAACCAAATATTCAAACAAACTCAGAAGAATCAAACAAATCCTAAACCCTCAGAATAAGTTCATCATAGGGTTAGCAATCAAAACTCAAGACATAGCAACCCAAAGCAAACCTAACAGCCTTTCAAAGCCTAAGCTCCAACAAGCCTGCATAAGCCTGACAAAGACGAATCTAGCTTACAAACCTCAAAGCATTCAAGCCAAAAACACCCTCAGAGCAACCTCATCATAGGGCCAACAACAACAACAACATAAACATACTCAGAATCAACATCAACATTTCAACAGATATCTCAGAGGCAAGCAGTCAGAAGAGGAAAATAAGCGATTAAACTAGGGTTTTCAGAAAGCATTCATCAGAAAACCATCAAAAAAGCAAAATATGAATACCAGATTTCATGCAAGCACAACATCACGCGTTCCCCGCCTTGGCCGCCTGAGACACGCCTCCAGTCTACCTTTCCTCCGTCTCCAAAAGCAAACAAAGGTATAAAACTCTTTCCTTTCTTCAAACACCTCACAAGAAACAAATAATCACACAAGGAATCAATACATGAAAAAGTTAAAAACATGCAAAGCTTGAAACCCTAAAGCGTAAGACGTACAGAACTAAGAGATCATCACCTTACAACATCGCCCGGATATGAACATGGAGAGAGGAAAGGTGGATGATGGCGTCTGGTAGCTGAGGCGAAGGGAGGAGGTCAGAATCCATGGTTCGAGCGAGGAAGAAGACGAAGAAAGATGGAAGCAGCGCCTCTGTAAACCTAACTCTGAGACAATTTCTCAAACCCTAACAAACAAACTTGTGAAAATTTGTTTGGGCCCTTTCGCCCCATCCAAGCCTTAAGCCCAACTGAAACTGGCATTACACCCACTTTTTTACTTGAATCTGATTATTTGTTTTGTTTGGGCCCAGCTTTCCCCTTAAGCCCATTCACTCCTTTTTCCTTTTTATAAACTAACACTTTTTTTTTATTCTCCTTTTATATAACATGATTTGTTTTGTAAATAAAATAATACATTAACTCTTTTTAAAAAAATTTCTCAATTACTCTTTTATTTTAGTTAATATAATTAAAAATACATAAGAATAGAATTTTGAGTTAAATAATCTTCTTGTATATAAGGCATTAATAAAAATACATGAAAATAAAGTTTTGCTAAGTTTAAATACTTTTCCCTTTAAAACTTTTCTTTGTTTAATAAACCACTTTTATAAAACTTCCTAAAAAACATTAATATCAATAAAATACATAAAAATAGACTTTTTTTTTGTTAAGGTTGAATATTCCCTTTTTTAACTAAAACATTTATTTGTACATATTAACAAAAACATTAAAAGAATAAATTACTTAATAATATATTAGGTTAACATTTTTCATCATGTGTAAATAATCACATACACTTTCACCAATACTTTCGATACATTGCTTTTATCCTTATACATTGCTACATTTTACATTGAGAATGCGATTCGATTTGGTTGTAAATATTATTTGGACACTACTATCCTGATAAGACTCATCCCCATTTGTAAATATTTGTACCCCCATTCCCGGATACTTATTTGTAATAGCTTAGACTTTAAATTCCCGCAATTTATCGCTTTCTATATACTGTATAGTAATTAGGGTTTGTATGCGAAGATTCAAAATTAACCGCTAGATAACCTAATACAAGACAAATACATGACAATCAATACACTATTCAAACTTGCATCCCTAGGGTAATCCCGCTTGTTGCCTTCCAAAATGGGCCATGTTGCATGTTGAGTGTCTTTGGAAAAACAAAAATAAATCAAATGATCATAGTCCCTCGATGACGCTTTCTCAAGTTGCCTAAAAAAAATGATCAAGTCCCTTAAAGGAAAAATTGCCAAAGACACTTGGCACTATTGCATTCATGGTCTAAACGATGACCCGCGCCCGTCCCGTTAACATCCTAACACAAGATTGCCCACCAAATAAAATGGTGGGACAATACTGTTAAAAGGGTTAAAACATGAGAAAAAATCTTTGAGTAAATTTAGGGGTAGACAACTCTTAGTTACTTGATCAAACTTGCAAAACACACTTTCCTACTTTCAAAACACACTCCACAACACAACTTTCAAAACAACTTCCAAAAACATTGAAACATCTTTTCAAAAAGACAAACACCTTTGTAAAACATTCGAGTAAAGAATTGTTACAACGGTTTCCTAGACAAGGCATCTTCTTCAAAACATTTTCAAAACCATACACACAAAGCACCATTTCAAACAATTGAAAATCAAGGCAAGTGATCTAAAACAAGTAACTAAGAGCCCATGGATAACCATGGATGAAAAGGGTGCTAATACCTTCCCTTTTCATAATCTACCCCCCGAACCCACGAAAACATCTCAAAGGTTTTTTCTGTGCTTTTTACCCTTTCCTTTAGGATAAAATAAAAAGTCGGTGGCGACTCTTGCTAAACCGAACAAGTGCGAAAACAAACGCAAAACCTCAAGTCAGTTCTCCCGCCGTATCACACTCTCGCACACCAGGAGATCAGCAGATGACGATACAACAATGGTTATCTTTCATCTACCCAGAAATTGGGCAGTCACAATTCTTCTGACAAGTCATAAATGACTCGAAGTCACGCAACATGTTCAAAAGAAAAAAAGATGACATGAATAAAAAAAAATTATGATGAAAAAGAAAGAGACAAAAAGCGCCGCTAAGTCGAAACTTGAAAAAACAAGTCGCTTAGGCAAAAGTGAGGGTATCCCGCTGCACTTCAGAGTCAAAGTCAAAAGGAATTTGTCCAGAAGGCAAGGAAGAAATGGAAAAGCCTAAAATGCGATAAAGAATTACAATGTGAAATCCTCAGCAAAGAACAGAGTCGCGTGACAAGAAACCCAAAATAAGCAGGAATAAGTGACTTGCATGTCCAAATAAAACCTTGTTGGATTCCTCAACCATCTTGAAATTTCTTTTGAGAGAGGAATATTCGTGTCAAGTTAACTGAACTTAGGACTGAAGAATATCACGAAGGGGGTGGGCACCAAATATTTTTTAGCCTTAAATATTTTTTTCTAAAACCGTGAACCAGGCCACGTTACAACCCTCAAAAGTCCTAATTGAAGCATGGTTTATTTCGAAAGTATACTCCAATGAAATAGTGTTTCCTGACTCCCATTAATTTTGAAAAATTAGTGTGATTGGTATCATATGCTTTTGTTATCTTTAATACAAAAAATCCATGTCGCATCCTGGCTAGTGATTCGTTCACAAAGTTTTGCGACATCTTTTCAAATAAAATCTTCAACACTTACATAATTGTTGCATTAGAATTGTCATTCTTAGAATAAACATTTTTCTGATTGTTAAACAACTGCTTGATATCATGAAAGTTTACATTTGAGTATCAGTAAAAGGCATGTGGCCGAGAAGAGTTATGGAGCAAAGAGGATGCAACATACAACCAATCTAGGGCAATTACGTCAAGATTCGACAAATCTCTAGAAGCCATTTGTTGTGTGGAGGCTTTGGTTCTACCAATCCTCTAATGAGTTCCAAATGCGAGTTTCAATATGATCATCCAACTAACCACTAATTTCTAACAATTTACTTTACTTTAGGCTTTTTTTTATGCTTTATGTACCATTTACTTTTAGCATTTTACATTTCATGATATTTTCATCTTTTCTCACTTGAGCATTTACTTTTATGTCATTTTTATTTTGCTCACTTGAGCTTTTCTTTTCCTTTTGAAGACACCTAATAATCAACATGAACCATAAAAGACTTTAATGATACTTGGACTATTTGGTTACTATCCTTGGCATTATGGAGAATTGGACTTCTTGGACTTAGGATTAGAGACCTTGACCTATGTTGGAGACCTTGTGACCTTAATTCATATTTTGTCTGGAGTTCTTGAGGTTTACCCAAGACATTGGGTTGCTTGTTTGTTTTGTGTGCAGGTTATTGTGATTACACCCTTTATTTGTAATCTGGAATTCACCCATATACAGCCGTTACTCTGCCTAATTTTTGTGAAGTCTTAATACACTTGAAGTTTGGTTCTCTCAAGAGGTCTAGTATCTTTGCCTGCTTGGTTTCAATCCGAAGAATGGGAATTCTATATTGACTCATAATGTCAAGTATTGGCTTCTTTTTGGTTAGATGGTTCTTATCCCTAGCTTTTACCTTATGATTTAGGATAGTCTCTTCTTCTCCTCCCATTTTCTTTAATTTCAAAAATATTCTCCCTTCTTTTGGAAACCCTTCTTGTTTTGAAACTTGAACCATTTTCATAATAAACTTGGACTTAGGTCCATGCATTTTCAAAACATCTTCATGAATAAATTTCAATCAACTTAATAATACCTTGACATTTTTGTGAGAAGACTAAAAGTAAATCAATCTCATTTCAAACCATTTTGCCACTTTGGCTTTTATATTTAAACTTTTCTTAAAAAGATTAGACTCTTGTCAATCCTTGTAGTGATGCAAACAACTATACATCTACAATATGTAGTGAAGAGAGATATTTTCCACTTGGGTGTTGAGTGAGGCATTGTTGATTTTAAAATCCAAGCCATATCCTCCACTTTGAGATGATGCAAATTATCCTTTTTCAATATTATTTACTTTGGATTTCTGAGAACTTTGAGTTTTGGTTTGCGCATTTATTTTGCACGGGAAGACTTTATCTCTTCAGCAGGAGTATCGTGGCATTTCCCCGGGAAGTCATATTTCTATCCCCAGGAAGTCATTTCTCTTTGCAATCCCCCTTTGACAATGAGTAACAAGTCTCTTTATTTGAGACAGCTTATGTGTGATCCTTTCCAGGTAGATTTCCTTGGTTAAAGAAGAAGTTGAGACCCGTTCTAGGTAGAACGCTAGAATTTTGGGATAACTCGATATATTTTCTCCTTCTACCTTCAATGAAAGTTGGTAGTACATCGGCAGTGAACGTCAGTGTTTGTTATCTTTTTTCTATCCTGAGTGAATGTTGATAGTTCATCATCAGTGAACGACAATAGTTTGATATATTTTCTCCTTCTACCTTTAGTGAATGTTGGTAGTACATCGGCAGTGAACGTTGGTGTTTGTTATCTTTTTGCTATCTTCAGTGAATGTTGATAATTCATCGTCAGTGAACGGCGATGATGTGATATTTTATCTTTCTACCTTCAGTGAATGTTGGTAGGACATCGATGTTTGTTATCTTTTTGCTATCTTCAGTGAACGTTGATAGTTCATCGTCAGTGAACAGTGGTGGTATGATATATTTTCTCCTTCTACCTTCAGTGAACGTTGGTAGTACATCGGCAGTGAACGTCGGTGTTTGTTATCTTTTTGTTATCTTCAGTGAATGTTGGTATTTCATCGTTAGTGAACGGCGGTGATATGATATTTTCTCTTTCTACCTTCAGTGAACGTTGGTAGGACATCAGAAGTGAACTTCGATGTTTGTTATCTTTTTTCTATCTTCAGTGAGCGTTTATAATTCTTCGCCAGTGAACGACGATGATGTGATATTTTCTCCTTCTAACTTCAGTGAACGTCGGTAGTACATCGGCAGTGAAAGTCGGTGTTTTTTTATCTTTTTTCTATCTTCAGTGAACGTTGATAGTTCATCGTCAGTGAACGGCGGTGGTTTGATATATTTTCTCCTTCTACCTTAAGTGAATATTGGTAGTACATCGACAGTGAACGTCGGCGTTTGTTATCTTTTTGCTATCTTCAGTGAACGTTGATAGTTCATCATCAGTGAACAATGATGATGTGATATTTTCTCTTTCTACCTTCAGTGAACGTTGGTAGTACATCGGCAGTGAACGTCGGTGTTTATTATCTTTTTTCTATCTTCAGTGAACGTTGATAGTTCATCGTCAGTGAATGGCGGTGGTTTGATATATTTTCTCCTTCTACCTTAAGTGAATGTTGGTAGTACATCGACAGTGAACTTCGGCGTTTGTTATCTTTTTGCTATCTTCAGTGAACGTTGATAGTTCATCATCAGTGAACAATGATGATGTGATATTTTCTCTTTCTACCTTCAGTGAACGTTGGTAGTACATCGGCAGTGAACGTCGGTGTTTGTTATCTTTTTTCTATCTTCAGTGAACGTTGATAGTTCATCATCAGTGAACGGCGGTGGTTTGATATATTTTCTCCTTCTACCTTTAGTGAATGTTGGTAGTACATCGGCAGTGAACGTTGGTGTTTGTTATCTTTTTGCTATCTTCAGTGAATGGTTATAGTTCATCATCAGTGAACGACGGTGGTATGATATATTTTCTCCTTCTACCTTCAGCGAACGTTGGTAGTACATTGGTAGTGAACGTCGGTGTTTGTTATCTTTTTGATATCTTCAGTGAACGTTGATAGTTCATCGTCAGTGAACGGCGATGATGTGATATTTTCTCTTTCTACCTTCAATGAACGTTGGTATTACATCGGCAGTAAACATCGGTGTTTTTTTATCTTTTTGATATCTTCAGTGAACGTTGTTAGTTCATTGTCAGTGAACGGCGGTGGTTTGATATATTTTCTCTTTCTACCTTCAGTGAACGTTGATAGTACATCTGCAGTGAACGTCGGTGTTTGTTATCTTTTTTCTATCTTCAGTGAACGTTGATAGTTCATCGTCAGTGAACGGCGGTGGTTTAATATATTTTCTCCTTCTACCTTCAGTGAATGTTGGTAGTACATCGACAGTGAACGTCGGTGTTTGTTATCTTTTTGTTATCTTTAGTGAACGTTGATAGTTCATCGTCAGTGAACGGCGTTGATGTGATATATCTTCTCTTTCTACCTTCAGCGAACATTGGTAGTACATCGGCAATGAACGTCGGTGTTGTAACCCAAAATTTCCCCTCCCATATTTCTCAAAACATTGCAAGAGAGATCCTCAAGTTCCTCAAGGTAGTCCAAGGGTTGGCCAGACAAGCTCTCTCCTAAGACAGTCTACCCCAAACTAGGGTTTCATGTTGCATCAAGATGCTTGAGTCCAAGTGATTCCAAGTGCTCACCAATGTCCTAATATGTTCTCAAGATCATCCATGTCAAGTTTCAAGCCTTGCAGAGAAAGTTTGCTCAGTAAATTGCTTAAAGGCCTGAAAATCGACTATTCTAGGGCAAAAGTCAATTGTGGCCTACATACGGTCAAACTTCAAGAATTTTTGTCAACATCCTAATTTTGAAGTATATTTCATCATTTTATAATGGGTTGGTCATGATTCATCAATGATTGCTCACAATTCATCAAGACTCTAAAGTTGCTAAATTAGGGTTTTGCAGGAAAAGTCAACTCAACTTTGACCAAGCATAGCTTTCTCATACTTTATGAGAAATGACCCATCAAAAGCTCATTTTGAAGAGGATTCAATTCCCTACAATCCATCTTCATCTCCCAAGTTCAAAATATGCACTCACAAAAAGTTATGAATTTCGACATTATAGGTCATTTTGAAAAGTCAACAAAAACACATTTTTTGTCAAAGCTTCATACTTGAGCATGGAATATCAAATTGAGATGAGACCAAAATGGTTGATTAGAGGACATCTCAAGATTTCTAAAAAGTCCAAGATAACCTCCAAAGAATCACAATTGAGGAAGTTATGCATTGTTGAAGTTGGACTTTTTTGCAAAATGGCCAAAAGTCAACTATCCCCAAAACTTCAAATTTTTCCTAATGGGCCCATTCTTTTTCACTTGTTTTGAGTTGGCATCATAGCCCACGTGCTCTAGCCTTTTCCACTTGTCCATATCATATTTTTATTAATTATGTTTTATTTTTATTTGAATTAATTTTATTTAAATCAAAATAAATCAAATAAAAATCCAAAACATTAATAACCAAGGATTTTGTGTTGTTTCAGGCTTCACTATACAGCTATCATCCTTCCAATTCGTGCCAAGCCCTAGAGTTCACAAAAATATTCAAAATAAGCCATATTTGGAAAGATATTCAAAGGGTATCAAATCAAATCCAAAGTCATTGAAAGAAGAAGATTTGGACTGAATAAACAACCCTAATGCATTGTGTGATACATAAGGAGGCGAGGCAGATCAAAACAGAGGTTGGAGACAGGCGCTATAGAGCAAACAAAATCTAAAAAAAATCAAAGAAAAGTGTGAGATCAAAATCCCACTTAGAAGCATCCACAAGGCTTGAGACCTCTCCCAATCGTTTCTTGGCAATCTCCAGCAGCTAAAGCAATCCATAACCGGTCCATTCCAGTCCTTAATCGCGCTGTAAGTCGCTCACAAACTCACCCTGTTCTTGAATTCGAATCTCACATTTTAGGCATTGTTAGATGAAATTGATCATATATTTTTAATCTACAGAGCATTTGTAAACTTTTGGCATTATTCAATTGCGTTTATATGGTATGTAACGAAATCCACCATTGTTAGGGTTTCAGATTTGTTTTTAGGGTTTTTGGTTTCAGGAATAATTGGCCCTAGTAATGGGTATGGTTGTTAGAATTCATTTACATGGCCTGTACGAGATTTTGAGAGTGGACAGGTTTGTAGCGACGGACATTTGTCCGTGGGTATAGGCATTGTAGGTTTTTAGCTACGGAGAAAGGAAGGGGATGAAGGCGTGTCACCCCACCATTGGCTTGTTTAAACGAGCGCACGTTTTATTTTTAATTTCTGTCCACTAACTTTTGTTTTTATATATTATTATGAGCTTGTATTATATTAACAATAAAAAGCAAATGGCGTAGTGGTTAACAAGTGTGTGTTCAAGGCGTTGAAGGCTGGAGGTCAGGGATTCGATCCCTGCCTCCAGCATTTGTTATTTTGCATTGTTCTTACAGTAAATCCAGTGCACGCATGAGTTTTGGGACCATCATACTCCCTCACAAACCAACACGCCAGATGGCCAGATGGCCAGATCTGGTGGCCACCTTTGAAGGTGCACCACAAGCCAGTTAAACGTAACGCATGGGATCAGAAAAGTCAATATGGACCTTCTCCAATTGGGCCAGAAAATTGCTATGCACACCTCACTTTCTCAGGCCCACTCTTTATCTCTTTATATTTTATTTTATTTTCAATTAGTTATTTTATTTATTTTATTAACCATAATTCATTTTCTTTTTATCAAAAAAATCACAAAAAATATTTTGTGTCCAAATAAATTTTTATTTTTATTTTTCATCAATAAATATTAATTAAAATAATTAGGTTATTTATGATTAGATAACTTTAATTGATTTTTGTAAATATTTAAAACTAATTAGAATTAATAGGTTTTAACCCTAATTTGATTATTTTATTTTCTTTCCTAAATTAACAAAACTCCAAAATATGTCATTTAATTGTTTTTTTCATTAATTAATTTAATAATTAATTTAGCATTTAATTTAAGGATTTAATTTCTTTTCTTAAAAAATAAAAACAACAAAAACATTTTCTTTCAATTAAGAGGGTCAAAACCCTAGTTTCGCATTCGATTCAATTTCTCGTGCGATTTATTTTTCTTTATCCAAATTATTGTATCTGCTCCCGGTTTGTAATAATTAATTAGGACATTTATTTATTTTTACCGCTTTTATTTTCAAAGGGTTATTTTTGGCGATGTAAATACCCGACGCCTTGTAATAATTTAGTTTAAATTCCATACCTTTTAATTCTGCAAATTATTCAACTGCTAGATGTTTGATAATAGGGCTTGCATGACAAGAATGAATGTCTAATTTTAAAAACAGTTAGATCACCCTAAACATGTGCAAAGATAAAAATAACTGAAATCAACACACTCGCACATGTGCACTCCTAGGGTACACTCCCACTTGGTTGCCTTCGTAAACGGTCATTGAGTATAGGTTGTTTTAGAGGCCGCCCTCTTGTCTAAAAGATCGTAGTTGCCTCGAAATGGTTGCCTCAGATATTGTTGCCTCGAATAAATGATCTAAGACATTAGGGTTACCACTAAGGCGTCCTAACATTGCTTTAGTGACCGTATGTCCCTCTTTCGAATTGAGCCTCAAAACTCCAACGACGGTGCTACCTACTCACTAATAGTAGGCTAGCATTGTCTAAAGGAAACAAACATAGAACGATTCCTTTTTCGAGTAGGTAGATTAGTTCTTAGATACCTGCTCATCCAAAACAAATTTTTCACACTTACACACTTTTACAAACAAGTTTTCAAAAACACTTCATTACACTCTTGAAGACAGAAGCAAGAGTTAAATCGAAGTCAAAACAAAAACTTTTCAAAGCGCACAAACACAAAGAATTTTTTTTTGAAAATGATGAGCAAGTTCTAAGAGCCCGTAGATAACTACGGATAGAAAGGGTGCTAATACCTCCCCTTTCTATAATCTACCCCCGTACTCAGAAAATCTCAAAAAAGGAATTTTTCTGTGCTTTTTTCCTTTCCTTGTTGGATAAAATAAAAGTCGGCGGCGACTCTTGCTTACCGCGACATTTTGCAAACACAAACGCAAAACACGAACCCGCATTCCAAAAACAGTCAGTTCTTCCCACCGTATCACAGAACTGGCGACTCTGCTGGGGACATAATAAGTGGGGTGTACCTTAGGAATAATTCATAATGTTTTCAATTGCTTAATTTGTATGCTTTATCTTTGTGGGTTTGAATCGGAGTTACTATAGATCCTAACCCGGATCTGGGGATACCTTTTAGGTAAATAGCAATAGACTGTGAGGGAACTGTATGGCGTAGACCAATACGGTTGAAGCAGTAGCTACGTTGGTGTGGCACTTTAGTTTGTACCGATATCCCTTGTGGTGGAACAAGGAGAATATGGGGCTGCTAAGGGGTCATTAAGCACCAACTAACCTTAGAACCTATAATTGACCAACTTGGCCATAGAAAAGTAGTAGTATGCTACACTCATTGAGACCAAACTCTCGCGATGATTCCGGCTGCAAGAAAAGGTTGCTAAACTGGAATTATGACCGATCGAGGGTGGTCAGTGATATTGAGATCCTCTAGAACCCAGTTATTATTTCTAGGACAGGTTGAACCAACTAAACTGAAAGAGGGTAATACCTAAACTCCATGCCAGCCTGAAATCTAAAGGCTACTGTGTGACTTGTTTTCCCTTACCATGTTTGTTATCTGTGAATACTTGTGGTGTGTTTCTATCATGACATCATGCATCATGACATTGCATGCATATTTCATTAGGCTAACCCATTTCAAAGATCGAGGGGATTCATCTTTGTTCTGTTTTGTAGATCATGGCATCTATGCGTAGAAACACTATTCGGGTCAACTTCGTACAAATCCCTGTCCAGCTTAGAGATTTGGTTTCCAAGGTTCCTGACACTTCCTCTTTTGACAGAAGACATGGTCACCTCCTCAGTTTGGTCACTTCTACGATGGATGAGCAAATGATGGGTGTCTTGTTCCAGTTCTTTGACCCGTTTCACCACTTCTTCACCTTCCTGGACTATCAGTTGGTCCCTACATTGGAGGAGTTCTCTGATTTACTTGGCATTTCTATTCTAGAGCAGACACCATTTACAGGTTGGGAGATAGCTCTTAGGCCATAGGATGTGCCTACAACCCTACATCTGACAAAGGTTAAGGTAATGTCTAACTGGGAGACTCGGAGTGGGACAAAAGGCTTCTTGGCTAAGTTCTTGTTTGATCAGGCTCAACAGTTTTGGGACAGTTTGGACTTTCAAGCATTCAAAGATGTCCTAGCACTTCTCATATATGGCTTGGTTTTGTTCCCTAATTCAGATTCCTTCGTCGACGTGAACACAGTGAAGATCTTCATGTCCCATAATCTGGTGCCCACTCTCTTAGGTGATATTCTGCATGCTCTTTATGCCCGTACTGCTCGGAAACAGGGAACCCTTATGTGTTGTGCACCATTGCTGGCGAGGTGGTTTATTTCTCACCTCCCCAAATATGTTTTGAAGAACAAGGAAGGCATGGGTTGGGCCTAAAGAATTATGTCCCTTGCTTATACGGACATCATCTGGAGCACTAAAGACATGGAAGAAGTAGCTGTTATTGACCGGTGCAGAGAATACCCCAATGTTCCATTGCTGGGAATTAGAGGAGGGATCACTTATAATCCTTGTTTGGCCTTACGACAATTTGGGCGAGCTAGGAGGGATGGTCCTCATGAGTTGCTGATTCCGGACATTGTCTTTGACTTCATGGGGGATGTTGAGGGACATCTCTGCAGATTCATACGAGCTTGGAACAGGGTGCACAGGTCTGATCCGCATGAGCAAAGAATGAAGACCTCTCTTCCAATGGAACCATATCTCCGGTGGGTTCGAGCCCGTGCTTAAAAACTGGGGATGCCATACAAATCTGTCTTACCGGTAATTGTTGAGAGTACTGATAAAGAAGGGGTTCCTCATACTGTCCTCTACCCACACATGCCTACTGACATTCGGGCATTAAAGAGGTCTTAGATACAGTTGAGAGAAGAACGGGATACTTATAGAGAGAAGTATCATGAACAAGAACGGAAGATCCTGAAGCTTACAAGGCAGCGGGAGAATGAGAAAGTCCTCAACGACTATGTCAGCACCAACGGAAAACAACCATGGGAGCGCTGATGTATTTTGTTATTTGTAGTTTTAATTTACTTTTCAGTATTCCTTTTGTAATGCCTTAAAGGAATTTGTCAAACATTGGTCCAAGTTTTTAATCTAATAAAAGTGTGTTTCATTTTGGTTTACGAATTTGAATCCCTAAAGTCTTTGAAATCATATCATATGCATTCCATTCCCATGCACCTCATCACAGGTACCCTTACATGTTTCTCATCTTCTTCGCTGTTTATTTCAGCGCATCATGTCTTCTGAAACATCAAATGATCAAGCCATCAAGGCTTTGCAAGCTCAGAACGCTCAGTTCCAGGAAATGTTCATGAGCCTGGCCAAGGGGAAGAAAGATCTGAAGACTCTTATCTTGAAGGATAAGAAAAAGAAGAAGAAGAAGACGATCCTCCTGAACATGGGTCACAGGTTTGGGAATAGGCTGCGGGATGAAGTTGATTTGTCCCACTCATCTGGAGGGGGAGAGAACCAAGAATAAAGGAGGGCTCCTAGCCCTGTGGTTTCTGACAATGAGACTGACTTTGATGAAGACCAGTATCCTCTTGCTGAGGACAGGTATAAGCAACTTGAAGACCGGTTAAGCGCGATGGAGGTCCAGAAATTTCTTGGTCTGGACTTCGGAGATTTGTGTTTGGCAGCTGGGGTGGTGATTCCCCACAAATTTAAAGCACCAGTCTTTTCCAAGAACGACGGGGTCTCCTGCCCAAAGCTACACCTCCGCTCGTATGTTAGAAAGATCCAGCCATACACTGCCGATAAGAACCTCTGGATCCATTTCTTTCAAGATAGTCTCTCAGGGACTCAACTTGAATGGTTCTACCAACTGGAAGGAGCTAACGTCCTTAATTGGGAGGACCTTGCTGCTGCTTTTTACAAGCAGTACCAATATAATGCCGACCTTGCTCCCACACGTACCCAACTTCAGGGTATGTCTATGGGTGCGAGTTAAGGATTTAAGGACTACGCTCAGAAATGGAGGGACCTTGCTGGAAGAGTACAACCCCCTTTGGCTGATAGGGAGTTAGTGGATATGTTTCTGGGGACCTTGTCTGGTCCGTATTTTAATCATCTGATTGGAAGTTCATTGTCTGGTTTTACCGAATTAATAATGACTGGGGAAAGAGTTAAGGCCAGTATCAAGAGCGACAAGATACAGAAGGGTGCTTCGTCAAGTACTAAGAAGAAGCCCTTTAAGAAGGAGTCTAGTGCAGTCTACAGCTCTAGGAGCCAGAACTGACCCGAATGCCGCCAAGAAGTGAATGTGGTGGTTATATCAAGGCCTGATGTTGCCCCTCAATGCAATAATTAGCCAAGAATAGAGAGGCCGCAGCGACAATTCACTCGGCTCAGTATGACCCTGTCTCAAATTCTGTCACAGTTCTTGAAGACCAACTTGGTGACTCTGAGGGAAGCCCCGAAGAATCCCAATACTACATCACCGCTTTACAATCCGAATGCCCGCTGTTCTTTTCACTCCGATAGCCCGGGGCATGATACGAATAACTGCTGGGTCTTGTAGAATAAGGTACAGGATCTGATTGAAGTTAAGCAGATTGAGTTTGAAGCGTCGAAAAAACCTAATGTCATAATGGCACCTATGCCCAAACATGACGCGAGAGTGAATGCGATTGAAGACGATGATGAAGAGTTTGATATTGACAACTGGATTTATCCGACTGCCGACGGTGGATTGAGCAATTGGACAGCGAAGGATTCCATGCCAGTTTCTTTTATTACCCAGTAATGAGACTTTTGTTTTGAGTTTGTAACAGACAATTTTTAAAACTTTACGGCCCGGTGCCTTACCCGAGACACCGTGGCTTTTTTTGTGAGGGCTTGATATTTTTCATTTCCATATGTCATTAATAAAAGCATTGGACGTTTTCTTGCATTACAAATTTTGCGCTCTTTGTTTTTCTTTTCTATCTTGCAAAACAACTATTTTACACACACTCATATATACAGGTCTACATCCACTCTGGATCCCACTGATAACGACTTTGCTACTGCCAGTTATGACTTCGAAATTCCGATCAACCAAGTCGAGGACGAAGGCAAGGATGATTGCGAAGTGCCTGGGGAACTTGTAAGACTGTTACTGCAGGAAGAGAGGGCCATACAGCCGCATGTAGAGCCAGTGGAAACAGTAAATCTGGGTACAGAGGTAGACAAGAAAGAGGTCAAGATTGGTGAAAATCTGGAGTCTAGTGTTAAGAAACGGCTAATTAAAATGCTGCGTGACTATGTTGAGATCTTTTCCTGGTCTTATGAAGATATGCCTGGGTTGGATACTGATATCGTGGTTCACCGCTTGCCTACCAAGGAAGATTGTCCTCCAGTGAAACAGAAAGTCTGCCGAATACGCCCAGAGATGTTTGAGAAAATCAAGGATGAAGTGATGAAACAGTTTGATGCCGGTTTTCTAGCAGTTACTTCTTACCCGCAGTGGGTTGCCAATGTGGTTTCGGTGCCGAAGAAGGATGGTAAGGTTCGAATGTGTGCTGACTATAGGGATCTGAACAGAGCGAGCCCCAAGGATGATTTCCCTCTACCTCATATCGACGTTCTGGTTGACAACACCGCATAGCATAAGGTCTTCTCCTTTATGGATGATTTCTCCGGTTATAATCAGATTAAAATGGCTCCTGAGGATATGGAGAAGACAACCTTTGTTACTCAATGGGGTACCTTTTGCTACAAGGTCATGCCTTTCGGATTGAAGAATGCTGGGGAAACGTATCAGCACGCCATGGTTGCTTTGTTCCATGACATGATCCATCATGAGATTGAGGTATACGTCGATGACATGATTGCAAGGTCCCATACCGAGGAAGAACATCTTGACCACCTTCAGAAGCTATTTGACAGGTTGAAGTTGTACAGACTAAGGTTAAACCTGAACAAGTGCACCTTCGGGGTGAGATCTGGTAAGCTGCTGGGTTTCGTCGTAAGTGATAAAGGTATTCAAGTGGATCCTACAAAGGTGAAGGCTATACAGGAAATGACAGATCCCCGAATAGAAAAAGAAGTCAGAGGCTTTTTGGGACGATTGAATTAGATTGCCCTATTTATCTCACACCTGACTGCTACTTGTGAGCCAATCTTCAAGTTACTGAAGAAAGATCAAGTGGTAAGATGGAACGATGAATGTCAGGCCGCTTCCGAAAGGATCAAGGAATATCTCTAAGAGCCACCTATTCTGATCCCTCCAGTTGAAGGGAGACCTCTGATCTTATACTTGACAATACTCAACAATTCAATAGGGTGCGTGCTGGGGTAGCATGACGAGTGTGACCGAAAAGAGCATGATATTTACTACCTTAGCAAAAAATTTACCGACTACGAGACCTGATACTCGTTGCTTGAGAAAACTTGATGCACTTTGGAATGGGCTGCTCGCCGGTTGAGACAGTATATGCTGACTCACACTACTCTATTGATATCAAAGATGGATCCAATCAAGTATATCTTCGAAAAGCCTGCCTTGTCTGGAAGAATAGCGAGATGGTAGATGATCTTGACTGAGTATGACATCCAGTACACGACCCAAAAAGCAATCAAGGGAAGTGTGTTGGCAGATCATTTGGCACATCAGGCTGTAGACGATTACCAGTCCATGAACTTTGAATTCCCAGATGAGAATATCATGATAGTGACTGACTATGAGACACCTGGACCGGATGAAGGACCTGAGGAAGGATCCCGATGGTCTATGTACTTTGATGGAGCTTCAAATGCTTTGGGTAATGGCATTGCCTCTGTGATCATATCTCCTGAAGGCTCTCATACTCCGTTTACTGCCCGACTATGTTTCAACTGCACCGACTACATGGCGGAGTATGAAGCGTGCATCATGGGTCTTCGAGCAACAATTGACCTAAGGAATAAGTACTTAAGTGTGTTCGGAGATTCCGCTCTCGTGATCAGTCAGATTAAAGGAGAGTGGGATACAAAACACCCTAGTCTTATTCCTTACAAGGAGTATGTGCTGACGTTGCTTTCACACTTCAAGGAGATAACCTTTGAACACTTCCCTAGAGAGGAGAATTAGTTAGTAGACGCGCTATCCACGATGTCTTCTATTCTCAAGGTCATATGGGACAACGAGGCTCCCCAGATTACCATAGAGAGGTTGGACGAACCCGCACATTGCTGCAACATTGAGACTGAAGAGGTAGCAGATAAACCCTGGTTTCATGAGGTAAAGAGGTATCTTGAAGCTCAAGAGTACCCCGAGGGTGCATCTGTTAATGATAAAAAGTTTCTGAGGAGGTTTGCAGCGAAGTTCTTCATCAGTAATGGTATCCTTTACAAGCGTAATCATGATTCCACCTTACTGCGATGTGTGGATAAGAACGAGGCAGAAAGGATTATGGTAGAGTTACATGAAGTTACTTTCGGGACTCATTCCAGTGGACATACCATGGCGAAGAAAATCCTACGGGTAGGATACTATTGGTCTACAATGGAAGCCGACTGTTATCAGCATTCTCGGACCTGTCACAAGTGCCAAGTCTATGCTGATAAAGTGCACATACCTCCAGTACCTCTGAACGTCTTGACAGCTCCGTGGCCTTTTGCAATGTGGGGTATTGATATGATCGGCGAGATCAGGCCTACTGCGTCCAATGGGCATCGTTTCATCCTGGTAACAATTGATTACTTTATGAAGTGGGTTGAAGCAGTTTCCTTTGCTACCGTAACCAAGAACGTCGTGGCACAGTTTATTCGGCACAATCTGATCTGTTGATATGGTGTACCAGAGAGGATCATTATGGATAATGGTACAAATCTCAACAATAAGATGATCACTGAGCTCTGCAAGTAGTTCAAGATACAGCATCACAACTCTTCTCCCTACCGGCCGACGATGAATGGGGCTGTTGAAGTGGCTAATAAGAACATCAAGAAGATTGTGCAGAAGATGATGGTGACATACAAAGACTGGCACAAGATGTTACCATTTGCTCTTCATGGATACCGCACCTCAGTGCGGACGTCAACAGGCACAACACCTTATTCCTTGGTATACGGCATGGAGGACGTCTTGCCCATTGAAGTTCATATACCCTCTCTTCGGATTATGAAGGATGCAGGTTTGAGCGAAGATGACTGGATTCAGACCCGATTTGATCAGCTGAATTTAATCAACAAAAAGAGACTTACTGCTATTTGTCATGGTCAGACGTATCAAAAACGGATGATCAAGGCATTTAACAAGAAATTTAGACGACAAGAGTATCAAGTTGGGGATCTGGTGATCAAACGCATCATCCTACCTCAAGGTGATCCCAGGGGCAAATGGACCACTACGTACGAAGGGCCATTTGTGGTTAAGAACATTTTCTCAGGAGGAGATATGATTCTAACCACCATGGATGGTGACGACCTTCCTCATCCCGTCAATGCAGAAAGTGAAAAAATACCACGCATAATCAAAAACCTGCTAGGTCGACTGGCCTAGGTAAAAATAAGGGCTTCCCGGCGAACCAAAAGGGTTCGGGCAAAAATAAGGGATGAAAACGAAAAAATCTGTACACCCAGCAAGTCGAAAACCTGAAAAAGCGGTTTGGGCAAAAAAGGGTATCCCGGTGGACTAAAAACCCGAAAGGGCGGTCCAGGCAAAAATTAGGGATCAAAGCGTAACACTATGTCTCATTGGATCACCTTGCAACCAGACTTCGGTATCAACTATCAAGCTCGGACGACGCTAATCAATCCGATCTACCTTCAACCAAGTAGAAAAGTGATGAGATGCTCGAGGATATAAAAGCAATAGCAGAGTTGGAACCCAGTGGGATTATTCACATAACTGTTTTCTTTGTTTTTTCACAAATTGTATAAACTCTATTTGTTCGGCGACGTTCTCTTACTAGGACGTCAGCCTCTTGTACAAAAACGCCTATTTACAGGCTAACTTCAAAATCAATACAAGTCATTTTTACAAAGAAATTTCAACTATTTTCCTTTTTCTGTTTTGTTTTGCAAAGAACGTCCAATGTTCATTTTTGATATATGCATTTGACATTAATTGCAGCTCATGAATATTTACATGCGAAACAAAAGACGATTACTCGTAATATCAGGAACAGGGGCAATAAGAATTGTCCAAGCTTTATGGTTGCTCTATCCACCAGGTACAAAGGTAAATTTAGCTGAAGAATATGGCTGAGGTGCATTCACTCCCCACAGAGTAAGGAGAAGACAGTAATGTTAACTCTCCCCATCTGAGGCTCACAACCGCGAATGAGTCGGCAATATTCTCCCTAAACAGAGTTTATCCATCATCAGCACTAGACAATTATCCCCAACGGAGTCTGGAAAATCTTCCCCGGTGGAGTATAAAAAAAATATCCCCAGTGGAGTTTGAAGAATTATCCCTAATAGACTCTGGAAGATTGTCCCCAGTAAAGTATAAAAGGTTATTCCCCGTGAAGTCGCAACTGGAAAATCATCCCCAGTGGGGTTCATTCCTTTCACCAACAAAAACCAATCCCCAACAAGTTTCATTATCACCAGCAACGGTAATTCATCCACAACTGAATTTATCAACGGAATCCTCGACAGAGCATCTCTTCCCCACAGAGTCATTCTCTCGCCAGTTTATTCCCCAACGAAGTTATCCTCTCTTGAAGGTTTATCCTCACAAACATCTTCAACCACTATCTCCAACGGAAACAAAGAATTCAACTCTATTCTCCAGCAGCTATCCGGGATTTATTTTACCCAACTAAAAACATCACATTTCCATACATCATGACACATGTATATATGCATCATACAACACAATCTCATTTATTTTGAGAAAATCATTGCTTGATACATATCATGCATTACATATAACTAACCTTTACCTTTCAGGAAAAATATGCAAAATTCAAGCTATGAAGTTTCTACCTCAGTCGAATTACGGACGAGCTCCTAAATCTCGACAGAACTTTTATCTCAGTTGAATTACGGACGAGTTCCTAAATCTCAGCAGAGCTGCTTTCTCAGTTGAATTACGGACAAGCTCCTAAATCTCGACAGATGTTCTCTCAGTCGAATTACAGACGATGTTCCTAAATCTCAGCAGAGATGTTTCCTCAGTTGAATTACGGACGAGTTCCTAAATCTCAGCAGAGATGGTTGCTTAGTTGAATTAAGGACGAGTTCCTAAATCTCGACAAAATTTTTATCTTAGTTGAATTACGGACGAAGTTCCTAAATCTCAGCAAAGATATTACCTCAGCTGAATTACGGACAAGTTCCTAAATCTTAGCAAAGTAGTTGAATTAAGGACGAGCTCCTAAATCTCAGCGAAGTTATTTCCTCAGTTGAATTACGGACGAGTTCCTAAATCTCAGCAGAGATTGTTTTATCAGTTGAATTACGAACGATGTTCCTAAATCTCAGCAAAGCAGTTGAATTACGGATGATGTTCCTAAATCTCGACAAAGATGTTTCCTCAGTTGAATTACGGACGAGTTCCTAAATCTCAGCAGAGATGTTTTATCAGTTGAATTACGAACGATGTTCCTAAATCTCAGTAAAGCAGTTGAATTACGAAAAAGTTCCTAAATCTCAGCAAAGTTGTTGAATTACGGAAGAGCTCCTAAATCTCGACAGATATTTCCTCAGTTGAATTACGGACAAGTTCCTAAATCTTCGACAGATATGTTTCTCCAGTTAAATTACGGGCAAGTTCCTAAATCTCGACGAAGATGTTTCCTCAGTTGAATTACGGACGAGTTCCTAAATCTCAGCGAGATGGTACCTCAGTTGAATTATGGACGAGCTCATAAATCTCAGCATAAATATTTCCTCAGTTGAGAACGGACGACCAAAGTTCCTAAATATCAACAGAGACGACTCACCAGCAGAATAACGGATGACCGAAGCTCCTAAAATTCTACTTCTCTCAACAAAGATCAGACTTCCCCAGCGGAATCTTCCTCAACAATAGGTATACAAGATCTAGCTAAGGAATCCCTTATGAGATCAATACTCTTTTAGATGGCATCTTTAAGCCCATCCTCCATCATCTATCTCCAAATGGCATCTATAAGCCCATTCCCGACATCATAAGACAATTACCACTTCATGCGAGTGCAAATTTCTGGGCACTCTAAGTGTTCAATCATCTTCCACCTTCAGATCACAAAAGGCACGAAAGCCAATCTACATCCTCAGGTTTAAGAAGATTGAACAGGGGCAGCCGTCGTACCCCAAAATTTGTCCTCCCATATTTCTCAAAATATTGCAAGAAAGATCCTCAAGTTTCTCAAGGTAGTCCAAGGGTTGGCCAGACAAGCTCTCTCCTAAGGCAGTCTACCCCAAACTAGGGTTTCATGTTGCATCAAGATACTTGAGTCCAAGTGATCCCAAGTTCTCACCAAAGTCCTAATATGTTCTCAAGATCATCCATGTCAAGTTTCAAGCCTTGTAGAGAAAGTTTGCTCAGTCAATTGCTCAAAGGCCTGAAAATCGACTGTGCTAGGGCAAAAGTCAATTGTGGCCTACATACAGTCAAACTTCAATATTTTTTGTCAACATCCTCATTTTGAAGTATATTTCATAATTTTATCAATGGTTGATCATGATTCATCAAGTATTGCTCACAATTCATCAAGACTCTAAAGTTACCAAATTAGGGTTTTGCAGGAAAAGTCAACTCGACTTTGACCAAGCATAGCTTTCTCATAATTTATGAGAAATGACCCATCAAAAGCTCATTTTGAAGAGGATGCAATTCCCTACAATCCATCTTCATCTCCCAAGATCAAAATATGCACTCACAAAAAGTTATGAATTTGGACATTATAGGTCATTTTGAAAAGTCAACAAAAACACATTTTTTGTCAAAGCTTCATACTTGAGCATGGAATATCAAATTGAGATGAGACCAAAAGGGTTGATTATAGTACATCTCAAGATTTCTAAAAAGTCCAAGAACACCTCCAAAGAGTCAAAATTGAGGAAGTTATGCATTGTTGAAGTTGGACTTTTTTGCAAAATGGCCAAAAGTTAACTATCCCCAAAACTTCAAATTTTTCCAAATGGGCCCATTCTTTTTCACTTGTTTTGAGTTGGCATCATAGCCCACGTGCTATGGCCTTTGCCACTTCTCCATATCATATTTTTATTAATTATTTTTTATTTTTAGTTGAATTAATTTGATTTAAATCAAAATAAATCAAATAAAAATCCAAAACATTAATAACCAAGGATTTTGTGTTGTTTCAGGCTTCATTATACAACTATCATCCTTCCAATTCGTGCCAAGCCCTAGAGTGCACAAAAAGATTGAAAATAAGCCATATTTGGAAAGATCTTCAAAAGGTATCAAATCAAATCCAAAGTCATTGAAAGAAGAAGATTTGGACTGAATAAACAACCCTAATGCATTGTGTGATACATAAGGAGGCGAGGCAGATCAAAACAGAGGTTGGAGACAGGCTCTATAGAGCAAATAAAATCTGCAGAAAAAATCAAAGAAAAGTGTGACATCAAAATCCCACTTAGAGGCATCCACAAGGCTTGAGATCTCTCCCAATCATTTCCTGGAAATCTCCAGAAGCTAAAGCAATCCAGAACCGGTCCATTCCAGTCCTTAATCGCGCTGTAAGTCGCTCACAAACTCACCCTATTCTTGAATTAGAATCTCATATTTTAGGCATTGTTAGATGGAATTGATCATATATTTTTAATCTACAGAGCATTTGCAAGCTTTTGGCATTATTCAATTGCGTTTATATGGTCTGTAACGAAATCCACCATTGTTAGGGTTTTGGATTTGTTTTTAGGGTTTTTGGTTTCAGGAATAATTGGCCCTAGTAATGGGTATGGTTATGATCAGAAGAAGGAGATGAGTCTAACCATGGTGTTAGAATTCATTTACATGGCTTGTACGAGATTTTGAGAGTGGACAGGTTTGTAGCGACGGACATTTGTCCGTGGGTATAGGCATTGCAGGTTTTTAACTATGGAGAAAGGAAGGGGATGAAGGCGTGTCACCCCACCATTGGCTTGTTTAAACAAGCGCGCGTTTCTTTTTTTAATTTCTGTCCACTAACTTTTGTTTTTATATATTATTATGAGCTTGTATTATATTAATAATAAAAAGCAAATGGCATAGTGGTTAACAAGTGTGTGTTCAAGGCGTTGAAGGCTGGAGGTCAGGGGTTCGATCCCTGCCTCCATCATTTGTTATTTTACATTGTTCTTACAGTAAATCCAGTGCACACATGAGTTTGGGGACCATCATACTCCCTCACCAGCCAATACGCCAGATGGCCAAATCTGGTGGCCACCATTGAAGGTGCACCACAAGCCAGTCAAACGCAACGCATGGGATCAGAAAAGTCAATATGGAGTTTCTCCAATTGGGCCAGAAAATTGCTATGCACACCTCACTTTCTCAGGCCCACTCTCTATCTCTTTATATTTTATTTTATTTTCAATTAGTTATTTTATTTATTTTATTAACCATAATTCATTTTCTTTTTATTAAAAAAATCACAAAAAATATTTTTTGTCCAAATAAATTTGAATTTTTATTTTTCATCAATAAATATTAATTAAAATAATTAGGTTATTTATGATTAGATAACTTTAATTGATTTTTGTAAATATTTAAAACTAATTAGAATTAATAGGTTTTAACCCTAATTTGATTATTTTATTCTCTTTCCTAAATTAACAAAACTCCAAAATATGTCATTTAATTGTTTTTTTTTCCATTAATTAATTTAATAATTAATTTAGTATTTAATTTTAGGATTTAATTCCTTTTCTTAAAAAATAAAAACAACAAAAACATTTTCTTCCAATTAAGAGGGTCAAAACCCTAATTTCGCATTCGATTCAATTTCTCGTGCGATTTATTTTTCTTTATCCAAATTATTGTATCTGCTCCCGGTTTGTAATAATTAATTAGGACATTTATTTATTTTTACCGCTTTTATTTTCAAAGGGTTGTTTTTGGCGATGTAAATACCCGACGCCTTGTAATAATTTAGTTTAAATTTCGCACCTTTTAATTCTGCAAATTATTCAACGGCTAGATGTTTGATAATAGGACTTGCATGACAAGAATGAATGTCTAATTTTAAAAACAGTTAGATCACCCTAAACACGTGCAAAGATAAAAATAACTGAAATCAACACACTCGCACATGCGCACTCCTAGGGTACACTCCCACTTGGTTGCCTTTGTAAACGGTCATTGAGTATAGGTTGATTTAGAGGTCGCTCTCTTGTCTAAAAGATCATAGTTGCCTCGAAATGGTTGCCTCGGATATTGTTGCCTCGAATAAATGATCTAAGATATTAGGGTTACCACTAAGGCGTCCTAACATTGCTTTAGTGACCGTATGTCCCTCTTTCGAATTGACCCTCAAAACTCCAACGACGGTGCTACCTACTCACTAATAGTAGGCTAGCATTGTCTAAAGGAAACAAACATAGAACGATTCCTTTTTCGAGTAGGTAGATTAATTCTTAGATACTTGCTCATCCAAAACAAATTTTTCACACTTGCACACTTTTACAAACAAGTTTTCAAAAACACTTCATTACACTCTTGAAGACAAAAGCAAGAGTTAAATCAAAGTCAAAACAAAAACTTTTCAAAGCGCACAAACACAAAGAATTTTTTTTTGAAAATGATGAGCAAGTTCTAAGAGCCCGTAGATAACTACGGATAGAAAGGGTGCTAATACCTCCCCTTTCTATAATCTACCCCCCGTACTCAGAAAATTTCAAAAAAGGAATTTTTCTGTGCTTTTTTCCTTTCCTTGTTGGATAAAATAAAAGTCGGTGGCGACTCTTGCTTACCACGACATTTTGCAAACACAAACGCAAAACGCGAACCAACATTCCAAAAACAGTCAGTTCTTCCCACCGTATCACAGTTGGTGTTTGTTATCTTTTTGCTATCTTCAGTGAACGTTGATAGTTCATCGTTAGTGAACGACGATGATATGATATTTTCTCTTTCTACCTTCAATAAACGTTGGTAGGACATCGGCAGTGAACGTCAATGCTTGTTATCTTCCTCTCTGATTCAATTCCTTTTGTCCACCAGTGATTTATTTTCTTGGTGGGGTTGCTCCTTTGTTTCTTCATTTTTGTGGCATCCCTAGTGATACTTTTTGCGTCTCTTTGGTACTGTTCATATGCATTCATAATCATAAGCATTTCATAGCATATTAGGGACAAAAATAGGGCTTGTTTTATATTTAAGTATCTTCAATCGCGTCGACACGAAGATTTTTAACCTTCGTATCTCCGGATAGAAGACACCTAAATAAGGGCAGCTGTTGTACCCCAATTTTTGCCCCTAAGATTCCTTTATCATATCATATCAACTCGATCATAACAAGATCACATTAGGGTTAGTTCTTCCTCTTTTTCTATCTCCTATCTTTAAGTTTGCTCTTGAGGAATCTCCAAGCAACTTAGTTGTGTATTTTGTATATGTGTTGTTGACTAACTTCTAATCAAAATAAAATAAATATTTGTCTTTGTCTTTGTATATTTTTGTTTTGTAGGTACCAAGTCGAATCATCTGACAAATAAGGATTTCTGGTATTATTTTCCTAAAATCTCTATTTGCAAAAGAAAAATTAACAAAAATTCATATTTTTCACTGATGCAATCGATTGCTCTTAGAGTGTGTGATGCGGTGGGAGAACTGACTAGAAGTTTTGTGTTTCGTTCGCACTTGTGCGGTTAGCAAGAGTCGCCACCGAATTTTCTTTTATCCAAAAGGAAAGGTAAAAGAGCACAGGAAAGACCTTTCGAGAATTTTCTCGGGTTCGGAGGGTAGATTATGAAAAGGGAAGGTGTTAGCACCCTTTTCATCCATGGTTTTCCATGGGCTCTTAGTTACTCGTTTAGATCACTTGATTTTGTTTGATTGTGTGCTTGTGGTGTGGGTTTTGAAAGTATTTTGGAAAGTTTCTTTGTAATGGTTCTCATCTCTATAAGAACATATACAAAGTTTTGTTTCGAAAAATAGTTCAAAGAGGTGTTTGTGAATCGTGTTTCGAAAAGTGTTTTGAAAAGAGGTTTTGCAATGGTTCTCGTCTCTATAAGAACGTATACAAAAAGTTTTATCTTTTGGAAAATGTTTGGAAATGGAAGTGTAGGTGTGAAGTTTTTGTCGTGAGCAAGCGAGTAAGTAAGAGCGAATCTATCTACTCGAAAGGTTTTACGTTGTTCTTTTCTTCCTCCTTTTTAATGGTGCTATCTTACCATTGATTTGGTAAAAAGCTCCATCCTTGGATGTGAAGGGACGGGCGCGTGTCAATTTTATAATCATTGAAAGCAACTTGTGAGACGCTCTAGCAATTTTGTAAGGGACGAGATCATTTATCGAAGGCAACATCGAGGGTCATCGAGGGACTACGATCTTTGTTTATCGAAGGGTCATTTGCTAGAGTGTCGCATATTCGAGGGACATGATTGTATTTCTGAGGCAACAAGCGAGGTTACCCTAGAGGTGCGCGTGTGAGAAAGTGTGTTGATTTCAAGTTATTTGTTCTTGGATTAGGTCATCTAGCGGTTGATTTTTGAATCTTTCCATACACGTATAATTACTATACAATATATAGAAAGCAATAAATTGCGGGAATTGAAATTCTAAGCTATTACAAAAGTATCCGGGAATGGGGGTACAATTATTAAAAATGGGGATGAATCACATAAAAATAGAAATGTCCAAATAATATAACCAAATCGAATTGTTGTGCGATTAAATACAAAGCTATGACAATTTATGAAATAAAAATCAACAAGGTATGAAATGTATGTATTTACTTGAAAAAAAGAAAAATAAAACTTAATCTAAAAAGAAAATAAGTTTAAAAAAATCTTTATTATTATTATTCTTTTATGTATTTTTATTAATTTTAAAAGAAAAGTTTAAAGAAAGAAAACTAATTAAACTAATTCTTGATTTTTTTTGGTATTTTATTAAATGTAACAAATTAATAAAAATAAGTTACAAAAGAAGAAAATAGTTTTAAAAAAATTTAAGACTTCAAAAAAAAGTATAGAAGCAAACTAAGTTTTAATTAATAATTTTCAAAACAAATAAAAACAAGTTTGAAGGAAGATATGGGCTTAGGAGATTTAAGGGTGTTAGGCCCAAAGATGTTGTCATTGCTAAAACCAAAAGAAATAAGGCCAGATTGGGGGGGGGGGGGGGGGGTGGTTAGCAAGCGCGCGTGAGGGCCTGAGAAAGGTTTGAAACTAAGCAGGCCCAATTCCCTAACTCTCTGCTTAATGTTTTTTGATTAGGGGAAATAACAAATTAGGGTTTGTGCTTGCGTTTCTCAAAACGGCGCTATCGTCCTCTTCGCTTCTCTCTTGTTCATCTTTCTCACTGAATGTCCCTATCCCTCTTCCTAATTTCATGAGTGAAGCGCTCTTTTTCTGGAAACCCTAAGCTCTGATTCATACCTAAGATGCTCGATTACCGCTCAATCTAATTTTCTCTCCCCAATTCCCATCACCGGAGTGCCACTCAAACTCTTCCTAACCATGCTCAAATAATTTTTTTGTGAAAAAGGTGATGTTCTGCTTGGATTTGAATGTTTTTCTGTTGTTGTTGTTTTATCTTGTTCATATTTTTCTGTTAATCAATTTATTGTCTATTGAGATGTAGAAAATGGTTTGAAAAGAAACATACCTTTGGAACTTTTGCGAAATGGAAAAGGATGTGAGACTGAGCTGATGGTGCTCCTTGGAGGCCGAAAATGGGGAGGGGAGAAATGAAGACGATGGCGTGAGCTTTTCTGGTGACTTCTTTCTGTCCCTTGAACTTTGAATGATGATGATGTGATATTTCTGACTTTTTGATTTCTTCGTGCTTTGTTGGATGTTGTTTGCTGATGATTTGATGATTTTGATGGATTCTGTGATTGTTCTTAGGCCATTTGGTTTTTGAACTGTTTTTAGATTGATACTTTTGGGATTTTACTGGCTTTTGCTACAGTTGAAGGTTGGTTTGGCCCTGTTTCTTGTTACAGCTTGGTATGAACTGTTCTTTTTGTTACTGTTTGGTATATTTTTCTGTTTCTCTTTGTTTTAGATAGTTTGCTTGGTATGTTTGGCAGGTTTGAGATTAAGCTTGGTGTATTGGTTAACAGGCTTGGGATTTCTTGTGGTTTTGTTGTGTTTGAACTGAGTTACAGGTTTTGTTGAAAATGGTGATTTTTGTTAACAGTTGTCTGAACTTGTTATGTTTTGTTGTTTTGGATTTTGGATGTTTAATAGGCTTTTGGAGTTTTTGGGTTTGGAAATGTTTTTGAGAATGGTTAGTGATGGTTGGACAGTTTTGATACTTTTTTGATAATGGTTTGATGGATGAGGCTTGAAGATTTCAGTTTTAAGTTGGTTTGGCCCTGTTTCTGAGTTTTGTTGTTGTTACAGTTGTAGGTTTTTGTGAGTTTTGTTGTTGGGAGGTTTTCTGAGTTGTGTTTGTTGAAAATGGTTTTGCAGCCCTGATGCCTTTTTACAATTCTCTGGTTTGAGAATTGGTTATGCAGTTTTTGTTTCTGAGTTTGAAAAAATGTTCTCTCCTCCCTTCAAGTCTTTGGAATTGGAGGATGATAATCAATTCGGTTGGGAAATAGGGAAAACTATGGCGATCTCTACCGGGGATCAAACAAAGGAAAGCCTTAATCTGCTGGAGAATAAGGAAGGCTCTGATGGCTTCTGCGCGGAACTAAGAATGAGAATCTTCAACCTATTGAGGAGTTTGAATCCTTGGGGAGTTAAGAATGAGAATCTTCGATCTTCAGGGGATTAAAAATTCTGACAAATTCATGCTGGGGAGTAATGAAGACTCTGGCAACTTCACTGGGGAATCAAGAATGAGAATCTTCATTCTGTTGGGGAGTAAAAAAACTCTGTGGGGAGTAGCTATACTGCTGAGGAGATCAAGAGTTTGGGTGTATGCCAATCTACTGAGGAGTCAAGAATGAGAATCTTCATTCTGTTGGAGATGTCAGGAGTTTGGGTGTATGCCAATCTACTAAGGAGTCAAGAATGAGAATCTTTATTCTGTTAGGGATATCAGGAGTTTGGGTTGTACGCCAATCTACTGAGGAGTCAAGAATGAGAATCTTCATTCTGTTGGGGATGTCAGGAGTTTGGGTTGTATGCCAATCTACTGAGGAGTCAAGAATGAGAATCTTCATTTTGTTGGGGATATCAGGAGTTTAGGTTGTATGCCAATCTACTGAGGAGTCAAGAATGAGAATCTTCATTCTGTTAGGGATATCAGGAGTTTGGGTGTATACCAATCTACTGGGAGTTATCCTAGGTTGGGGATGTCAGGAGTTTGGGTTGTATGCCAATCTATTGAGGAGTCAAGAATGAGAATCTTCATTCTGTTGGGGATATCAGGAGTTTGGGTGTATTCCAATCTACTGGGAGTTATCCTAGGTTGGGGATAAAGTTAACTGTTATCTGGTTGATTTTTAGGCTTTAAGATAACTTGCTGGGGAATTGGAGAAACCAGATGATTTCTGCTGTGGGTTGATAGTTTCAGCTCCGCTGGGGATTGGTAGTTGGTAGTCTCATCTCCGATGGGGATCTTAATGATATGATGATTTGATTGTGTATGGATATAGGTTTAAAGATGCCATCCAAAGGTGATTGTTGACGGAAAGTTTGAACTTGATCTGAACAGAGAATGAATCATAATAAACGGTTGATAGATTTAATCTGTTGAGAGATTTTATCTGAATTAGTAAAAATCTGGAGACGAGTCAGAATAAACCATTGGGAGATTTATCTGAAACATCAAAATATGGAAGTGAATCAGAATAAACCGTTCAGAGGTTTATCTGAAACAGATTTTATCTGAATTACTAAAAATCAGGAGACAAACCAGAATAAACCGTTGGGAGATTTATCTGAAACAAAAAAATTTGGAAGTGAATCAGAATAAACCGTTGAGATATTTTTCTGAAACAGATTTTATCTGAATTAGTAAAATTCTGGAGACGAATCAGAATAAACTGTTGGGAGATTTATCTGAAACAACAAAATCTGGAAGTGAATCAGAATAAACCGTTGAGAGATTTATCTGAAACAGTAAAAATCTGGAATATCTTCAACTGGAATAAGAATCAGGGAGATCTTAGTGTCGATCTGATTGAAACAGAGAAGGTCTTGAAATAACTTTGACTGGATAAGAATCAGAAAAATCTTAGAATCGATTTAACTGAGCCAAACAAAAGTCTTGGAATATCTTCAACAGATGTCGGGGAAAATAAATCCTGGACTGCTGTTGGAGAGTATGTGTCTCTTTAAACTTTGCTTTGAATGTTTCAATTGGGGATTCCTATGTCGTTGTTTAAGGAGGACTCCGCTGGGAAACATTGATCTTTTGTCTTGAGAGAAATAGAATCTTAGGAGCTTCAGTCGTCTGTTATTTTAGTGGGATACCATCTCTGTTGAATTTTAGGAACTTCGATCGTCCATTATTCTTCTGAGGAATAATCTCTGTTGAAGAGGAAAGTTGAATGAACTACTATTTGGTCGTGGTTCAGGCTTCATAGCTTGAATTTTGTGAGAATTTGACTGCATCTTTCCTGAAAGGTAAAGGTTAGTTGCATGACATATATCAAGCAATGATGTTCTCAAAATAAATGAGATTGCATTGTATGATGTCCTGATGTACGGATATGCAATGTTTTCAAGATGATCTCTCGCTGGGGAAAATAAATCCCGAGTTGGTGCTAGAGAAAAGAGTTGAATTCTTCGTTTCCGATAGTGAAAATTCTGGCGACTTTAATGGGGAAAAAACTTGAGGTCGACTTAGCTGGGAAGAGGTTAACAAAGATTGAAACTCTGGCTGGGAGCCATTTTATGAGAAGGATTTTTGAGAGATTTTTCACTGCCCCAAGTAGCGAGTGTTTATGGTTTTGCCAGGAAATGTTTGACTGTATGCAACCCTTTGTTGGGATTGACGTTCAATTCCCCAAGTGACGGGGACAGAGACTTGCCCCTGGTTACTCTGCACTTTGAGAGATTTCTTGAAATCTTGACTGGACTGCCCCAGGTATACTGGACAATGACATGTCATGTCCCTTTGTTGATAGGAGATTTTTAAAACGGAAGTGTCATCCCACTTGAAGTGATTTTGTTCACTGAGAGAGCTTTCGTTCATCGGATATTCACCGTGTGAATTTCTTCGCTATCAAACAAATAGCCATATGCAACCAACAATATTCAAATAATGCAAAGCTTATGCTTGTCTTGAAATTTTGAAAATGTGTTTTTTAGCAGAAAACTTTTGTAAGAAAAATCAACTCAGGATTTAGAGCAAAGCCTTACAGGAGTCAGGATACCTTTTGTAACAGTATGCTTTCGAACTAACCCATGATTCAATTAGGACTTTTGAAAGGTTGTAACGTGGCTTGGTTCATGGTTTTAAGAAACAAAGGATAAAGGCTCAAAGTATATTTGTACCCACCCGCTCTTCGTGATATTCTTCAGTCCTAAACTCAGTTAATTGTGCGTTTGAAATCCAAATGAGTTTGGAACAACATTTTGGTGATGGTTCAAACAAGTTGAGTTTGTTGGAAGGCAATCATTTTTGCAACATTATTTTTGTTGAGGATTTGTAGTGACCTCTTTCTTTCGATTTATTATCCATAATTTTTGCCTGACTGTTCCTATTTTTGAGATTACAGTCAGCGGGATGCCTCAGTTTTCTTAAGTCTCCTTTGTAGGTTTCGACTCAATGGGCTTTTCTTTTTCGAGAGATAATGACTACCTATGTGATAGGGAACCGTCACCGTCTTTTGATTCCAAAAGAAAGCTTTTGATGTCATTCATTGTATTACAAAATGAGAGTTTGCGACTTTATCGTGCGTTTGAATTAACTGAGAAACTACCCTGCCCCAGGTTTTGATTAAAGGTTTCAATTTGTGTTAAAACAACAAACTTCTACTTCTTTGGCTCGAAGGGGTTGACTAGGGATTATCTTCCTTATAACTCCAGTGTTTAGGATTTGAAAGAAACGCCTGTACATCGTCAGCAAGGTCTGTCCAAAAGCATATTGTATGAGATTATGGTATTGTTTTCGTCATCCTCCCTCTAAAGGTTTGTGTCATAAGAAGAATAAAAAGCATAGTTTAAATATAGTGAAAACGAAAAAGATGAATTCAAGACAAACATATGCAATGCATTAAATGAAACAGAGTTTGACATTAATAGATAATTGTTTGAATAACAAAATAAATTACAATTGGAAATTTAAAATGAACAGAAGCCTCTTTGTTCGAACTTGTCAATTTAGGTGGAGAGCCCTCAGCGAAATATTTTCATCTGGCCATCTTGTGTGAACTCCAGCGTTGTTTCTTTAATAAGATCTTGAATTTTGTTTCTCAATGCCCAACAACTATCAGTGTCATGTCCAGGACTATTGGAGTGATACGCACATCTTGCATTTGGATTGTACCCTGGAGCGGCTGTGTTGGGACTCCAAGGGGGGTCCTTTAATACAATCAGCTTGACTTCCAACAAGCGTTGCAGCACTTGAGATAATGACATGTTAATCTCAGTGAAGCGCTTTTCAGATGTATTTTGCTTACGCTGATTACCCTGCTGACGTTGGTGAGGTTGTTGTTGGGCTTGTGACCCTGAAGTAAACTGGGGAGGCTTTCCCTCGGCTTCTTGTATCAAGGGAGGCTGAATGATGACTTGATCTTTAACCTTAGTTGTTTTCCCCATTTGGTTAAGTTCTCCTAGATGAAGCTTGTTGATGAGGACCTTTAGCTCCTCTTGTCCTTGTGCCAGGTTTTGGATGAGAGCCATCTGGCCCACCAATTGTCCCATCATCTGGATTTTCATTATGGCTATCTCAGTTCGTAGCATCTCCAACTGATCATCTTTGTTGCCCTCAGGATTCCCCATGATCATGCCCCTAGTGAGGAGAGATTTCACTTCTTGATGCCCCTTGGATAGGTTCAAGAACATCTCTTGAAGTTGAGCGTTTTGAGCCTGGATGTCTTTGATAGTCTTCTCTAGAGCCATCTCTACTGAAATAAACAGTAGGAAGATAAAGAGACTTGAAGGGGAGAAACCTGTCATGATAAGATGCATGATATGCGGATGCATGTTTTCAAAGATCTCGCGGGGTAAACATAAAAAAATGTTAGAAGTTGAACTTCAATCAACATGTTTGATTGGAGAGCTTCCTATCGGTGGATGTATTTCCACGAGAATCAAGCTCACCATGTCAAGTGGGTCATAGCCCTTGACTCAAGTTGTTGTACTTGATCTTTGACGGTGTTTGTTTAGAGGAAAATGAATCCTCTTGTCCTTTGGTAGACGTCTGGTTCAACGTGATCCTGCATCAAAGACCCTCGAGATCCTTGGAATGGTTATTGAAAATGCTATGGTATGATGTTATGATGTTATGTACAGATATGTGAAGTAAGCAGGTTTATATACAAATAATCATATTCACACAAAGCAGACAAGTCCTTAGGTTTAGGCTTGCATGGAGTTTGTAGGTAAGTGCCCTCTTGAAGTTTAGTTGGCTCAACCTGTCCTAGAAATAGTCACCGGGTTCTAAGGAGCTCAATATCACTGGATGGTTTCCTTGTTCATTGTTTCAATTTAGCATCCTACCAGCGACCAAAATATTCCAAGGAAACAACCCTCAATGAGTGTAGTATCGAGTATCTACCAATTTTCATCTCTACACCGAAATCGATCATCTCACTACGTCCTAATGGCCAAGTTGGTCAAGTAAGGTTCTAAGGTCAGTTGATGCTTCATGACACCACGCGGCGGCCCCGTACTCTCCTTGATTTGACTCAAGGGTTATCGGTACCAACCAAAGTGCCACATCAACGTAGCCACTGCTTCAACCATGTCGGTATACCCCACACAATTCCCTCACAGTCTATTGCTACTTACCTAAAAGGTATCCCAAAATCCGGGTGTAGGATTTAAAACAAACCCAAACAAGGAACCAAAAAAGTAAAGCATACAAATCAAGCAAGATAAGCATGTAAAGGTGATCTAAAACCCTAAGGTAACCCCACTTTTCTAATGATCCCCAGCAGAGTCGCCAGTTCTGTGATGCGGTGGGAGAACTGACTAGAAGTTTTGTGTTTTGTTCGCACTTGTGCGGTTAGCAAGAGTCGCCACCGACTTTTCTTTTATCCAAAAGGAAAGGTAAAAAAGCACAGGAAAGACCTTTCGAGAATTTTCTCGGGTTTGGGGGGTAGATTATGAAAAGGGAAGGTGTTAGCACCCTTTTCATCCATGGTTTTCCATGGGCTCTTAGTTACTCGTTTAGATCACTTGCTTTTTGTTTAATTGTGTGCTTGTGGTGTGGGTTTTGAAAGTATTTTGGAAAGTTTCTTTGTAATGGTTCTCGTCTCTATAAGAACATATACAAAGTTTTGTTTCGAAAAATAGTTCAAAGAGGTGTTTGTGAATCGTGTTTCGAAAAGTTTTTTGAAAAGAGGTTTTGCAATGGTTCTCGTCTCTATAATAATGTATACAAAACGTTTTATCTTTTTGAAAATGTTTGGAAATGGAAGTGTAGGTGTGAAAGTTATTGTCGTGAGCAAGCGAGTAACTAAGAGCAAATCTATCTACTCGAAAGGTCTTACGTTGTTCTTTTCTTCCTCCTTTTTAATGGTGTTATCTTACCATTGATTTGATAAAAAGCTCCATCCTTGGATGTGAAGGGACGGGCGCGGGTCAATTTTACAATCATTGAAAGCAACTTGTGAGACGCTCTAGCAATTTTGTAAGGGACGAGATCGTTTTATCGAAGGCAACATCGAGGGTCATCGAGGGACTAAGATCTTTGTTTATCGAAGGGTCATTTGCTAGAGTGTCGCATATTCGAGGGACATGATTGTATTTCCGAGGCAACAAGCGAGGTTACCCTAGAGGTGCGCGTGTGAGAAAGTGTGTTGATTTCAAGTTATTTGTTCTTGGATTAGGTAATCTAGCGATTGATTTTTTAATCTTGCCATACACGTCTAATTACTATACAGTATATAGAAAGCAATATATTGCGGGAATTGAAATTCTAAGCTATTACAAAAGTATCCGGGAATGGGGGTACAATTATTACAAATGGGGATGAATCACATAAAAAAAGCAATGTCCAAATAATACAACCAAATCGAATTGTTGTGCGATTAAATACAAAGCTATGACAATTTATGAAATAAAAATCAACAAGGTATGAAATGTATGTATTTACTTGAAAAAAAGAAAAATAAAACTTAAAAAAGAAAATGATTTAAGTTAAAAAAATATTTATTATTATTATTCTTTTATGTATTTTTATTAATTTTAAAAGAAAAGTTTAAAGAAAGAAAACTAATTCTTGATTTTTTTTGGTATTTTATTAAATGTAACAAATTAATAAAAATAAGTTACAAAAGAAGAAAATAGTGGGAAAAAAAATTTTAAGACTTAAAAAAAATGTATAGAAGCAAACTAAGTTTTAATTAATAATTTTCAAAACAAATAAAAACAAGTTTGAAGGAAGAAATGGGCTTAGGAGATTTAAGGGTGTTAGGCCCAAAGGTGTTGTCATTGCTAAAACCAAAAGAAACAAGGCCAGATGGGGGGGGGGGTGTTTAGCAAGCGCGCGTGTGGGCCTGAGAAAGGTTTGAAACTAAGCAGGCCCAATGCCCTAACTGTCTGCTTAACGTTTTTTGATTAGGGTAAATAACAAATTATGGTTTGTATTGCGTTTCTCACAACGGCACTATCGTCCTCTTCGCTTCTCTCTTGTTCATCTTTCTCACTGAACGTCCCTATCCCTCTTCCTAATTTCATGAGTGAAGCACTCTTTTTATGGAAACCCTAAGCTCTGATTCATACCTAAGATGCTCAATTACCGCTCAATCTGATTTTCTCTCCCCAATTCCCGTCACCGGAGTGCCACTCAAACTCTTCCTAACCATGCTTAAATAATTTCTTTCGTGACAAAGGTGATGTTCTTCTTGGATTTGAATGTTTTTATGTTGTTGTTTTATCTTGTTCATATTTTTCTGTTAATCAATTTATTGTCTATTGAGATGCAGAAAATGGTTTGAAAAGAAACATACCTTTGGAACTTTTGCGAAATGGAAAAGGATGTGAGATTGAGCTGATGGTGCTCCTTGGAGGCTGGAAACGGGGAGGGGAGAAATGAAGACGATGGCGGGAGCTTTTCTGGTGACTTCTTTCTGTCCCTTGAACTTTGAATGATGATGATGTGACATTTCTGACTTTGTGATTTCTTCGTGCTTTGTTGGATGTTGTTTGCTAATGATTTGATGATTTTGATGGATTCTGTGATTGTTCTTAGGCCATTTGGTTTTTGAACTGTTTTTGGATTGATACTTTTGGGATTTTACTGGCTTTTTCTACAGTTGAAGGTTGGTTTGGCCCTGTTTCTTGTTACAGCTTAGTATGAACTGTTCTTTTTGTTACAATTTGGTATATTTTTCTATTTCTCTTTGTTTTGGATAGTTTGCTTGGTATGTTTGGTAGGTTTGAGATTAAGCTTAGTGTATTGGTTAACAGGCTTGGGATTTCTTGTGGTTTTGTTGTGTTTGAACTGAGTTACAGGTTTTGTTGAAAATGGTGATTTTTGTTAACAGTTGTTTGAACTTGTTATGTTTTGTTGTTTTGGATTTTGGATGTTTAATAGGCTTTTGGAGTTTTTGGGTTTGGAAATGTTTTTGAGAATGGTTAGTGATGGTTGGACAGTTTTGATACTTTTCTGATAATGGTTTGATGGATGAGGCTTGATGATTTCAGTTTTGAGTTGGTTTGGCCCTGTTTCTGAGTTTTGTTGTTGTTACAGTTACAGGTTTTTGTGAGTTTTGTTGTTGGGAGGTTTTCTGAGTTGTGTTTGTTGAAAATGGTTTTGCAGCCCTGATGCCTTTTTACAGTTCTCTGGTTTGAGAACTGGTTATGCAGTTTTTGTTTCTGAGTTTGAAAAAATGTTCTCTCCTCCCTTGCAGTTTTTCTATTGTTATATTTAGATTGCTTTTTGACAGCCTGTGGGTAGAATAGCAAAGCTGTACCTTTTGTGCAATTCCAATAAATTAGGTGATTTCTTTCCTCTCTCTCCTCTCTTAATGATAAAAGCAAATTGCTTTTTCACCTTTTTCTGAAAAGTTTGCAAAAATCTTGGAAAATGATGAAATAAGCCCCTTGCTTGTTGGCTTAGTTTACCATACTGCTGTACTTTCTTTGTCATGCTGCTGCATTCTTATTGCTTACATTTTTGCCATGCTGTTGTTGCTTGTCCTAGCTGTTATGCTGCTGTTACTTGTACTTTGTTTTGCTTGCTTGTATTGCTTGCACTGCTTGCTTGTACTGCTATTTTGACAGCTTGTTGCATGTTTGGACAACTTTGCGCCTTGTTTGGACAGCCTGCCTATATTTCTCTTGTTTGTGAACCAAGAAGAATAATCTTCTTGTGATTTGCAAATAAGAATGTGATGAATTAAAAATATAGCCCTCTGATTCCAAGTTGCAAACTTTAATGATGAACATTTTTCTTTCTTTTGAAAATTCTTGCTTATGCCCAATTAAGTGTACTAATTATTTTTCTGTCTTTCATTTTCATGTGAGCACAACGGGATGGTGGCAACACAGAGGAAGCAAGAGATTCTGCGGAAGGCATGGAAGCAATGGAAACTCAGTCATCCTTAGGCATAGATTTTTCTTTGTAATTTAGAGAAACATTCAATCAATTGTACTTATTTATTTTTTAAATACGATAAGTTGTAAAACCTAAAGCATTTAAATAATAAATTGTATTGTAACAATTTTTTGAAATAAATGAAGAAAGTCTTATGAGATAATCTGATGTCCATTAAAATCCATTACTGTCAATAACTCGCAATTTTCTCTTCGCATCTTCACTAATTCTTTAAGATTCCCGATCAAGATAATTGGAACTGCATTCCAATAATTCCAATCAAGATAACTTAAATTCCAATTAATCCAATAATTCTGTAATCTTGCAATTGCATTCCAATCAGAACACACACTTTCTATTCTATAAACAAGAAAATGTTTATTCCATAAACAAGCAAATGTTTTAAAAGACGCAAATTAACTGGTTAATCTGAATCAAACAAAACATGAATGTTCAGTAAATTTGAGAGAGCATGAAAATATGTGAAAATCAATTGAATTTCTGAGAACTCAATTTCTCCTGAGAAATGCAAGAAAAACCCTAATTGCTGATTTACTGCCACAGGAGAAAATCTGTCTGATCGATTCCTGAGCCAATCTTAAATAATTGAGAAACCCTAGGGTTGTGCTTTCTATGAAAAACGGGAGGGCAAATTTTGGGGTACCTTGAATCTTTCCCCCTCGTTGCAAATTTTATGCTTTCCCTTTGCATAACCAACCCCCTTACCTTGAATCTTTTCCCCTCTTTTGGGTTATTCTCTCTTTCCCAATTCCTTTGGAAACAATAAAGCACGATGGCGGTTTTTATTTTGATTTGTATAAAGTCTAGTCAATCCAATGGCTTAGTCTTGAACATTTCTACCGCTACAGTTCCATCTCAACGCACCAAGGGAACAAGACCTTTCGTCATATGAGAGAAGACTTCGCTGGGGAATCTGGGATAGAGGCCTCAGACCTTGCAAACCCAAAATCAAAAATGAACCAAGACTTGACTGGGGACATTGGGATCACAAACCCAATACCACACCTTACGCCAATTGGTATCGTCTTCAATATACAAAAATCATGCGCATACCAGCGAAGACGACCTAAGAAAACCTTCCTGGGGGAAATAAAAGACTTCCCAAAATTACTGTAGTTCATCCATTCTTGGGATCACCACTTCTTTTTCGTCTTGAATTACAAAATCTAAAGTAAAAGTAAGTTATAAATTCTTTTTGAAAAATAATTTTGTTATTTAATCTTTTTGCTTTGAAAATTACTATCAATAATAAATGGAGTCTTTGTAAGCTGAATAAAATAAGAATTATAAAGAATTAGGTAAAAGCTCAAATTTTATTGATAGAATGGTAGTCTGTGAATGGCGAGACTCCACGGATAATTACAAAGTTCGAAAAAATGGTAATATATAATGGAAAAGATACATTGAAATACAATGACCATTATTCCCTCTAACAACTTTAAAATTCTGAGTAGCAACTTCTGTTGAAGTATGGTGAGGTTCCAAGAAGATTATTGCTTCAATGATCAAGTCTTATCTGATGCAATTACTTGCCATGAAAGTCCCTAACTTTTGCTTAAGATGCCCTTGCGGGTTTTCAACTTAGCGGGAAATTTTATTCTGTTTATGTCTCTAATTTTTGCCTAGACCACCCTTTCGGGTTTTCGGTCTACCGAGACGCTCCTTTTTTCCTAAGCCTCCCTTTTGAGTTTTCAACTTAGCAAGTTGTTCTTTTATTTCTTTAGGCAAAGTATTTCTTGATTGCATCAGCATTCATGGGACATGGGAACTCCTTGCCATCCATAGTTTCAAGAATTAATGCACCGCCAGAGAAGGATTTCTTAACAATATACGGGCCTTCAAAATTGGGAGTCCACTTGCCCCTAGAATCAGCGTTAAAAGACATGATCTTCCTGAGCACGAGGTCGCCTTCTTTGAATTCATGAGGTTTGACCTTCTTATCAAAAGCTTTCTTCATTCTCTTCTAATATAATTTCCCATGACACAAAGCTGTTATTCTCTTATCTTCGATCAAATTCAATTGGTCAAACCTGTTCTGGACCCATTCAACCTCTGACAACTTAGTTTCCATTATCACTCGCAAAGAGGGAATCTCAACCTCGACTGGGAGCACTGCTTCCATTCCATACACAAGGGAGAATGGGGTTGCTCCTGTAGAAGTTCGGACATATGTCCTATATCCATGTAAAGCAAAAGGGAGCATTTCATGCCAATCTTTATAAGTAACAACCATCTTCTGGATGATCTTCTTGATATTATTATTAGCAGCTTCAAGAGCCCCATTCATCTCCGGCCTGTACGGAGATGAATTGTGATGGACAATCTTGAATTCTTCACAAAGTTTTGTCATCATCTTCTTGTTCATATTCGAGCCATTATCGGTGATGATTCTTCTCGGCACACCATACCGACATATGAGATTATTCTTAATGAAGCGCACTACCACTTGCTTAGTAACATTAGCATACGAAGCAACTTCCACCCATTTGGTGAAGTGATCAATTGCTACCAAGATAAAATGATATCCATTCAAAGCCTTGGGTTCTATCATCCCAATCATGTCAATACCCCACATGGAGAAATGCCACGGGGAAGAAATAACATTGAGAAGTGTCAGAGGCACATGAATCTTGTCTGCATAGATCTGACATTTATGGCACTTCTTTGCAAATTTGTAACAGTCAGATTCCATTGTCAGCCAATAGTAACATGCCCTTAGCATCTTTTTAGCCATCGAATGTCCATTGGTATGAGTGCCAAATGAACCTTCATGAATCTCATGCATCAACATGTTTGCTTCGTGTATATCTACGCATCTGAGAAAGACCATGTCATAATTTCTCTTGTACAACACATTTTCATTGAGGAAGAAGCTGCCAGCCAATCTTCTCAGTGTCTTTCTGTCTTTCTTCGAAGCACCAATCGAGTATTCTTGAGTCTGAAGAAAATGCTTGATATCATAATACCAAGGTTTCTTCTATTGTAAACACATGAGCGGGCCTATCCAGTCGCCGAACTATAATTCGAGGTATATCATTCCAATTATTCACTTGATACATAGAATCCAGAGTTGCCAGAGCATCCGCCATTTAATTTTCGTCTTTGGGGATGTGATGGAATTAAACTTTATTAAATAAGGGTAACAATATTCCAGCATAATCTTTGTAGGGGATCAAGCCGGGGTGACGAGTATCCCACTCTCCTTTAATCTGATTTATTACCAAAGCTAAATCGCCATACACATATAGAATTTTAATTCTGATATTAATAGCTTCCCCGAGACCCATGATGCAAGCCTCATATTCTGCCATATTATTAGTACAATCAAATGTCAACCTTGCAGTAAAAGGAATGTGTGATCCATGTGGAGTGACAATCACAACACCAATTCCTTTACCATAAGTATTCACAGCTCCATCAAATATCATACTCCAGCGAGATTCAGGATCAGGACCTTCCTCAAGAAATGGTTCATCACAATCTTTCACTTTTAGAAACATCACATCCTCATCGGGGAAATTGTACATCACAGACTGATAATCATCAACTGGTTGTTGACCAAGATAATCTACCAACACACTGCTTTTAATAGATTCTTGAGTGCGGTATTCGATGTCATATTCGGATAACGACATCTGCCAGCGGGCAATTCTCCCAGTAAGAGAATTCTTTTAAAAAATGTACTTGATTGGATCCATTTTGGAGATCAACCAAGTAATGTGATTCAACATATACTATCGCAAACGTTTCGCCGCCCAGGCCAGAGCACAACATGTTTTTTCCAGCATGGAATACTGCGACTCACAATCAATAAACTTTTTACTGAGATGATAAATGGCATACTCTTTCTTCCTTGTTTCATCTTGTTGTCCCATAATACAACCCATGGAATTATCTAACAATGTCAGATACATAATCAATGGTCTTCGTTCAACAGGAGGGAGCAAGATAGGAGGTTCAAGCAGATATTCTTTAATACTTTCAAATGACCTTTGGCAGTTATCTGTCCACACACAACCTTGATCTTTCTTTAACAACTTAAAGATCGGTTCACACGTTGCAGTCATGTGGGAAATGAATCTGGAAATATAATTCAAATGCCCAAAGAACCCTCTGACTTGCTTTTCAGTTCTCTGCGCTGGAATTTCTTGAATTTCTTTGACTTTATCAGGGTCAACTTCAATCCCTCTCTGGCTAACAATGAAACCTAACAATTTCCCTGACCAAACACTGAAGGTACATTTATTTGGATTCAAGCGGAGATAATACTTCCTCAAACGCTGAAACAACTTCAATAAATCTTCTACGTGCCTTTCTTCAGTCTGGGATTTAGCAATCATATCATCAACATATACCTTAGTTTCCTTGTGCATCAGATCATGGAATAAGGTTTTCATAGCCCTCTGGTACGTTGCACCAGCGTTCTTCAACCCGAAGGGCATCACTCTGTAATAGAATGTTCCCCAGGGTGTGATAAACGTTGTTTTTCCATGTCCTCAGGAGCCATCCTTATTTGATTATACCCGGAAAATCCATCCATGAACGAGAAAACTTTGAATTTTGTCGTGCTATCCACTAACATATCAATGTGTGGCAATGGAAAATCATCTTTTAGACTAGCTTTATTTAGATCTCTGTAATCTACGCACATGCGAACTTTTCCGTCTTTCTTCGGTACTGGAAAAATATTGGAAATCCACTGAGGGTACACTGATGTCACGAGAAAACCGGCATTAATCTGCTTTAGAACTTCTTCTTTGATCTTTACTTCCATATCTCGGTGAGTTCTTCGTAACTTCTATTTGATTGGCAGGCACTCTGACTTCAGCGGCAAACGGTGCTCTAAAATATCTGCATCTAAACCAGGCATATCTTGGTAATACCAACCAAAAATATCCACATACTCTTTTAACATCTCAATCAACTTGCTTTTCACATCAGGATGCAGTAATTCTCCAATCTTGACTTCCTTCGGATCTTCTTCTGAACCAAAATTGATTACTTCCAATGGCTCTTTATATGGATGAATGGAATTCTCCTCGCGCTCAATCAACTGTGAGACCTCTTCTGGAATCTTATCATAGTCTTCTTCTTCGGCCTTATACACAGGATATTCAAAGTTGGGAGAGGGTGCAGGGTCATTGTATTCAACAGGTTTTTTAATTAATCTGCATATATGATTTATGATTGCTTTTAGAAACTGACACATATAACAAGTGATCATACAGATTGAATTTCAGTTATTATTTATTTTGAAAGGTTTTTTATGATTACCATTTTCCAAGAAAAAGCAAAAAATAAAGACACAATTTGGGAAACAAATACAACTTTTATTATTGATTTTAAAAGTCAAGGCAAACAGATAAGCCCATACAATATCAATACTTTCACCTTGGGAAGAGTGAAAGTTTTTTTAAAATATTAACAAAAACAAATTACTTTGAAACATGTACGCAAGAGGGAACATCAATGGTGATCCAATTTTGAACCCTAACTCCGTGCGTCACATAATTTTGGCATCTCTGGCTCTGCTTCATCTTCCACAATAGCATTAATCCCGGAAACAGTTGGATGCAGATAACCCCTGCTACGAAATATGTCTTGATACTTGCCTGCAGCAGACTTCGGCTTCATGCTCTTACCTTTATTGTTCTTCACGGAGAATCCCAAGCCAACTCTATTCTTGTTTACAGGTGGATCAACAATCCGTCCCCATACTTCACTATGGCCATTATGCACCACTTCCTGGGCATCTTTAAGCGAAACCATATAATACTCATTTCCTCTTATATTATCAATGGACAAAGCTTGGAGCTGGGTTCCAACAGCAGCTTCACCCGCCTCCACAATGCTGAAAGAGGACAAATGAGATATCAATAATTCCTGTTCTCCATTTATAATTACCACTTTTCCCTCATACACAAACTTCAACTTCTAGTGTATAGTCGAAGTGACAGCCCTTACCTCATGTATCCACGGCCGTCCCAGCAAGTAGCTATAAGCGGGTACAATATCCATGACCTGGAAATAAATCTGAAACAAATGTGGGCCTATATGAATAGGCAAGTCCACTTCACCAATAACAGATTTCCTTGATCCATCAAACGCTTTCAAAATAATGCCACTTGGGTGCATGGGCGTTCCTTGATATTTCAACTTCATAAGTGTGCTCCTTGGTATAACGTTCAATGCGGATCCATTATCAATCAGCACATTGGACAATGAATCATTCTTGCAGTTCATAGAGATGTGGAGGTCTAGATTGTGATTCCTTCCTTCATCGGGCAGTTCATCATCGTAGAAACTCAGGTTATTACATGATGTAATGTTCCATACCACACTGCTGAATTGGTCTACTGGCATATCACTTTCCACGAAATCTTGGTCCAATACCCTCATCAAAGATTCTCTGTGAGCAAATGAGTTCATCAATAAAGCCAAGATAGATATTTTTGAAGGAGTCTATAGTAGATGATCTACAATTCTATAGTCGCTCATCTTGATTATCTTCAAAATATCACCCACCTCTTTTTCTAGCGTAGCTCCACTAGATTCCCCCACTGCCTTCTTGGGTTCAACATCTTCCACAACTTTCTTTCCAGTACTAACATCCCCACGAACGACTGGTGCAAATATACGACCATTGTCGGTCACTCTACTAGTCTCAGCAATATTTCAAACATTAGGCATTGGCTGGATGGGAACTTCCACACCATCCTCAAAAATTGTAACATTATATTTGTAGGGTACAACCTTATCTGACTTGTAGGGGACAGGACCCCTCAAACTAATCACCAATGGAGTAATAGTTGGCTTGCCATGATATTCAACTTCAAAAGGGGTAGGTGCACCAAAACAAGGCACAATAACATTTACTCCCTCTTTAACATATTCAATCATTGCAAAGTCATCTCTAGAAAACATATCTTCATCTAAGGAGAAGAACTCATTCGCAGAGGCATACTCATCATCTGACTCTTCTTCAGATAAACAAACTTAAATTTTGTTAACCTCATGGTAATCATCCCTTTGGCCTGTAACCTTGATAGTTCCATTATCCAACAACAACTGAACACCTTTCCTTACAATTGAACATCCTCGAGAATCCCGGCAGCAAATTCGGTAAGATCCATACTGATGTTCTACCTGACCAGCCATATGGAAGAAAGTAGCATGCAATTGTACAAGATCCTCATTCATATACTCCACATCAAAGATTCCGAACTCTTCAGGACATCCAGAAACCATGTTTACTTCCTCTTCATACTCTTCCCTAGCCCTGATTATATGGATGAGGCCCTCATCCATCATCTCCTGTAAATCATCCTTTATCTTGTCACAACCCTATATATTCGTACTGCAAATAGCACAACCAGCATGGTCATGCGTATAGTAGCTAAATTCATAGAGGTATGCATGCATTTTTACCAAATCCCCTCTAACCAATTTAATATCAAAAATCCAAAAGTTTCCTTGACAATTGGCCACCATGTTCACGGCATTTGCTCCTCCGTGCTTGGGCAAAGGATTATCTTTCACATTAGGGCCAACATCTTTGAAGGACAAGATACCAGACTTCACAAATTTTTTTACTTCAGTTTTCAAAGGATAGAAGTTATCAACATTGTGCCCTGGTGCTCCCTGATGAAAAGCACATGTTTGGTCTGTCTTGTAATACAAAGGCAACGATGATGGTATAGCGGGAGGTGGTCTGGTATGGACCAACTTATTTTGAATTAACGTCGGAAGTAATTATGTATAGCTCATAGGGATAGGGTCATAACTCTCCCAAGTCGTCGAAAGTATGGATATTGACATTGTCCAAACTCATTTACCACTTCAACGCAGCACCAGTCAAACTATCCTTAAAAAAGTGAATCAGAAGACGTTGATCATGAGTGTGGGTAGACATTCTTCTTATATACATCAAAAGATGAGCACGAGGACAAGTGTTTCCCTTGTACTTCTCGAATTCAGGGACTTTAAACATCGCAGGTATCTTGACATTCGGGACCAACCATAAATAATTCACATTCTGCCCAAACAATTCCTTTCCTCCGAGGGCCTTCATCTCCCTCTGCATCTTGTCAAACTGATCTTGAAAATCATCCATTCAAAATGGATTACAAGTTTCAACAATCCCAATTACCAGATGAAAATAAAGTCTAAAACCCTAAGAAGTAAAGCTGATGAAGATCACTTTATACGCTGGCGCTTCCCTGTAAGCCTGGCGATCTGAGCCTTCAACCTCTGGTTTTCTTCCGCATACCCGGTGGAAACCTCCTTCCAATCACCTGAATCATGAAGTGAGCAACTAGAATCTGACTGAGGCTTAGGATAAAATAAATCCCCTTGCCTCTCCATGGTCTCTACATCCCGACTCTCAAGAATCTCAATCAAGTCATCTTTCTTCTTCACGTCTGCTCTATAGGAAATCTCTAAAGTTTGGCACTTATTCTTCCAAGCATCCTTTTCTTGCTGTATCCTGACCAAAGCAAGTTGTAGCTCTTCCACATCATCCAATAAGGGAGGAGTTATCCTCACAAACAAATCAGGCACAAGTTCTTCCTGGGAATACGGTATCTTCAACTAAATAGCTCTCGTTTGGACCCACTGAAGATAAGGCTCCGAAGAAACAACCCCCTAGGTCCCAAGTCTTTCCTACTCTTCTTATGAATGTGACGTCAGGACTTCGCAATCTTCTCCCTAGCTTCTTTATGGTCTTATCCCTCATTCAGAAAGAAACTACTCAGATGAATACTATTTAGTTTATCCCTCGTCGGATAATCAAGTTGTCGTTGTGCAAGAACATGGTTGTAGTTAATTCCTCCCTTTGTACCAAGAAGAGGTACATTGGGGAAACTACCACAACTGTTGACAATCTCTACATACTGGTAAGCCTGGTCATACCAATAAATATCCGACTGAGTAAGTGCCATGATCTTAGGATCCCAACGGGGTTCCTTCCTGACATCCCAAAAAGCATCAGACTGAGGCATATGAGAAATAAACCATCGGTACAATAGAGGCCTGCAACAGATAATCATCCCTCCATGATAAGAATTCCGAAGATGGACTGAGTGATAAGAATCTCCCAATAATATAGGAACTGGGTTTCCAATCATGAAAATCCCGATAGCATTAATGTCAACAAACTTGTCCACATTAGGAAATAAGAATATTCCGTAAGCAAGTAGAGCAAAGATGGCCTCAAAAGCGACTGTACTCTTTATCCTCGAAAATTAACGAGCTTTTTCCAATAAGAACTGAGCTGGTAATCCTCTAATTCCCCCTTTAGTAGTATTCATTTGGGCTTCAACCTCAGACTTCCCCAGATGGACCAAAGTAGCAATCTCGTGTGGTTTTGGCTCACCCTCCAAACTAGTAAAAGGAACACGATCAGTAATAGGTAAATCTAACAGATAAGAATACTCCTCTAGTGTAGGCATCAACTGATAATCAGGGAAAGTAAAGCAATGATATATCAGATCATATAATTGGACCAAGGTCGAGAGAATACCCTCCTTCATCCTAAGCTTCATGAGAGGAATGATGGATCCATACTTCTTCCAAAAATTTACAGAACACTCAATCTCGGGAATTAGACTGATAAACTCATCTATCTTGGGATCTTTGAAACTTTATTTTCCGGTCTTTCTTTTTCCAGAATCCATGGTTAAAAGGTACCTGAGATATTCACAAATGGTCAACTTTCAAGTCCCTTGAAATAAATTTTCGTCAAAAGATGCTTATGAGTGCATGGATGCATGATGCAACAATCACAGACAAGATCAAAAACATAGGGTTCATAGGTTCAACGTCACGATTATGAGGTCGAAGGTACTACCCATAAGGCATGGTCTAAAAGTTATCACCTGCCAAACAAGGTTCTAGAGGTTCCCAGAGTCTACATCCTTCCTTCGGATATTACCAACTTCCCGATTAACTCAGTAATTAGTAATATTCTCAAGAAAAACTCATCCGAGCGTAGTATCGCATGACAACTATTTCTGGATTACTCTTTCATAGCTTCCGCACTATACCTAAAAGTCCAAGATGGGTTAGGTATTCTACGGTCCTCAGCTTCAGCAAGCTCCCAGGTCGAAATTAGCACGTCTTCCCGATTACTCAATAAATGACACTACAGTTAAAGGGGCCTCCACTGAGTGGGGGATCTCATGCCTCCTTTTTTGGGATTACTCCCTCAAAGTTAACATGACTATACCGCCTGTCCTATCTTAAAGTTCTCCCAATTCCGGGTATATGACTTATAAGTAATCACCAAGCACCCTGAAAACCACGAAAATCCAGATAAACATACATACAACAAATAATATAACACATAAACAACCATAACACATATACAGATATAAACAAAGATAGACTCAACCCACTTAGGGAAGAACCAGTAAGAGGTCAATCTTTCCCCAGTGAAGTCGCTATTTTTTCTGTAGCGGTAGAAATGTTTAAGACTAAGCCATTGGATTGACTTGACTTGTACATATCAAAATAAAAATCGCCACAACGCTTTATTGTTTATAAAGGAATGGAAAAAGAGCAAGTAACCCAAAAAGAGGGGGAAAGATTCAAGGTAAGGGGGTTGGTTATGAAAAGGGAAGGTATTAGCACCCTAAACATCTACGGTACTCCGCAAAAACCTCTTTGAAAAATCTGTATATTTTGGCTATACAATGTTGTATAAAAAATAGATGGTGGAGGTGAGAAAAGAAGTATTTTTTATGATTTTTTCACCCGCCGCGGTTGCTAACCTTTAGTGCCTACGTACCACCTTCCGTGCAATAGGGGATAAGGGTACACGTAGTTCCTATTTTAAAAATTTTAAAACACAAGTGCGTTGGTTAATTTTATGAGATAAGACATCATCATCATTGTCCGTGTGGAAAACATACTTACTACCCACAATCATGAGAAAGGAGAATTTTAATCATCTCAAAGTGGAGGATATGGCTTGGATTTTATAATCAACAATGTCTCACTCAACACCCAAGTGGAAAATATCTCTCTTCACTATATATTGTAAAAGTATAGTTGTTTGCATCACTACAAGGATTGACAAGAGTCTAATATTTTGAGAAAGGTTTATAAAATAAAGAGCCAAAGTGGAAAATTGGTTTGAAATGAGATTGGTTGAATTTTAGTCTTCTCACAAAAAATGTCAAGGTATTATTAAATTGATTGAAGTTTATTTATGAAGAAAAGTCTTGAGAATGCATGGACATAAGTCTAAGTTTATTATGAAAATGGTTCAAGTTTCAAAACAAAAAAGGTTTTCAAAAGGGGAGAGAAGATTTTTGAAATTAAAGAAGGTGGGAGGAGAAGAAGAGACTATCCTAAAGCATAAGGTAAGATCTAGGGATAAGAACCATCTAACCAACAAGAAGCCAATACTTGACATTATGAGTCAAGATAGAATTCCGTTCTTTGGATTGAAACCAAGCAAGCAAATATACTAGACCTATTGAGAGAACGAAACTTCAAGTGTATTAAGTCTTCACAAAAATTAGGCAGAGTAACGGCTATATACAGGTGAATTCCAGATTACAAACAAAGAATGTAATCACAATAACCTACACACAAAACAAATAAACAACCCAATGTCTTGAGGTAAACCTCAAGAACTCCAGACAAAATATCAATTAAGGTCACAAGGTCTCCAATATAGACCAAGGTTTCTAATCCTAAGTCTAAGAAGTCCAATACTCCATAATGCCAAGGATAGTAACCAAATAGTCCAAGTATCATTAATGTTTTTTACAGTTTATGTTGATTATTAGGTGTCTTAAAAAAAGAAAAGAAAAGCTCAAGTGAGCAAACTAAAAATTTAAAGAATATAAAGGGGCTCAAGTGAGCAAAGCTGAAAAATAGCATGAAATGTAAATGATTAAAGTAAATGGTACATAAAGTAAAAGAGCATAAGATAAAACACAAAGTAAAGTCAATTATAAATAATTAGTGGTTAGTTGGATGACCATCTTGAAACTTGCATTTGGAACTCATTAGAGGATTGGTAGAACCAAAGCCTTCACACAACAAGTTGCATTTGCTTTTTGTGAAGTATATCATCCATTTGGAATCCTCAAAATTACCATTTAATGATCAACGATGTTTAAGTGATCCGCGTTGACCAAAAGTGATGTAGATCCATTAGAGGATTGGTAGAACCAAAGCCTCCACATAATGAATCTCAAGGTTATTGGATCAAAGAGATCAAATTAACATACTTGGGCTTGCAAACATAGGTTTGGGCCACGAATGATCATTTATTCGAATCGTGACAAAATTTAGCGCTATGTTAAGCAATCATAAGTGGACTTATATAGAAGTCGCACCTATTTTGAGGCCGGTCAATAGCAATATATGCACCATTTGTTTTGAGACATGATATAGAGATCATGCTCCAATAACACTTAGTGCAATAAAAAAAGGACAAGATAAAAAGGGGTGGGAAAGAATATACAAACCACATTTGAATTAAATTTTAATCAAACTATTGTTAAAATCATTCATCCATTTTTATGGAGTTAGACTCAACACCATGGATCCAATGATGTTAACGAAGTTTATAATAAAAAATTCAACCCAAGATCATCCATAAAATAATCACAAAATAATATTATATTTAATATATGCATTAAAAAGGGTTTTTAAAATGTTTTAAAATGAAAATAAGTGAAAAAATATCAACTATGTTCAAATTAATCAAGAAAAATTAAGTAAGACCATAGAAAAATCAGAAATGAACTCAAAAAATTTTATAAAATTTTTGATAATTTTTTAAAGTTAGAAACTATTTCTAAAATTAAAATAAATGAGCAAAATAAACCAAAAATGGTAAAAAAATAACAAAGTAAGAAATAAAAAATAAACGAGGTCACCAATATTTGTCACAATATCATTGGATCATTCCAAAAAATTTTCAGAATTTAAAAATGCATAAAAGTATTTTTAAACATTTAAAACAATTCAAATAAAATGAAAATTTATAAAAAATATCAAAACACAAAATAAAATTTTAAAAAAATAAAAATCAGAAAGAGAAAAATCAAAAATATTTTTCATAATATTTTTCAGATTTTTTTCACTAAAAATAAATTTTCTATGATTTTTTGAAATTTAAATCAATTAAAATCAAAATCAAAAATAAAATATCAAACTAAAAAAATATGGGTCATCTGATCATTGTCAAAACACGTTAGTAAACAGATCAAGTGGACATGGCGCGTTGTGCATGTTATGGACTTTAGTAAATAAAGCACTGAATCTAATGTAAAATCACATTTAAAAAAAACAAATGACACGCCATCATTGGTTGGAAGATGGCACGTTGGTCATCTTCAACCTCCATCCAACATGAATTGAAGGTCTCTCAAACTGTCAAATAAGAAGCTGAGGCCTATGCCATTCGCTTCGTCTCATCAAGACGAAGACAACCAAACCTTCGCGAAAAATTTATATAAATTGTAGCTCAAGCAATTTGGAAGAGAAGTTTTGAAAAGGGATTTGAAATTTTATGGTCAAAACATGTTTCTAGTTAAAATAAAGTGTTGCGACAAGAACCAGGGCAATGAGAGCTTCACAATGATATCAAACTTTGAGAGAATTGGTGAAGAAATCTACATATTTAAGTTAAGTTGCAGAGCTCTGAAAATGGACTTCTATGGATCTATATAGGTCACGATTCTTGAAGATAATTATATGGTTAGCTTCAGGGAAGATCAGGGAAGGTGAATTGATAGAAAAAATGGATTGAAAAAGGCTTGAACATTGATTTCGAAGTTGCAAAAAAATGAGTTATGGAGCAAGTTTGGCAGGGTGATTTTGGCTGTTCAAGCTTGAGGAAATGAATGAGGGATGACCCTCTATTTATAGGGAATCAAATGGAATGTTCAAGCGTATGAAATGATGAAGTTTAGAGGGAAATCGTGTGAAGTTGCAAACAAGAAAAGTGTGACTTCCATTTTGATCAAAACTCATCCAAAACGTGCATTTTGCTATGCTAATCACTTCTGGAAATTCACTAGACATGTTTTGAAGGAAATGTGCATAGAAAAAAATGTGTTTATAAGCTAAATCAAGGATTTGAAATTCTGACTTTTGAAGAAACTTCAGTTTCAAGTTACCAAGTTCAAATCAATGGCATTCTCAGCTCAGGGGGTATTAGGGCATGATTCTTGAAGTTTTAGAAAGATAAGATTAAAAGCTTTGAAATGGGAAAAGAATGGAATCAAATGGATGTTTGAGCTGAAAGTTGCAATGAGTCAAAGTTCGGAAAAAGAAGTTGACTTTCTATACTTAGAAATATTTCAAGTTTTTCTTCAAAAGTGACCTATAATGTTTTGCATCCAAACATGACCTTCCACTTAGAATTGACCAAAAAATATGGAATGAAATAGACCTCTTGAATGACATTTTGAAACTTGAACCGTTCAAAATCTCCAAAAATTGAGAGAGTTATGACTTGTTGAAGTTGGCAAAAAATCATGAAATAACCTATAATATTTTGTATCCTTAGGGCATCTTCCATCAATTTTGTCACTTTTTACATAAAATAAGGAATAAAGTTCACATCCTCAAGATCATTATGGAAAAAGAGTGGGCTCAAGGTGATAAAAATTGACAAAGTTATGATCATTTGAAGTCACACATGGGAAATTGGGTGTTCATCTAGAGGACTTGTAATATTTTTCATCATAAAGTTTCTTCCACATGAAAACTCCTTGAAAATTTTGAAGTTATTTGTTAATAACCCTTTTAAGAGAAGGATGTTTTTGGAATCACTCAAAAATACCAAAAGATGAGCAAGATATACTTCTTTGAAGTTCAAAACCCTAGTTCCTAGATCAAGAAAATGCTTTGAGGAACTTTGACAATTTTAAACAACCTTCTTGTACCAAAAGTTTTGCTTTGTAACTAGGAGTTGTTGAGGATGATAATAAGAACACATAGCAACCAAAACCACTTCCATATCTTGATAATTAAGAGAAATATGCACTTGTGACCAATGGGAACAAGGCCTTGTCCAACCATGACAACTTCTTCAATCAACCCCTTGTACTTTTGAATCAATATTAATAAATTTGAAATGTGGTGAACCAAAATAAACCTTGCCATTCCATTTATTTGCAAATAACTTCAATGGTGAGGTTTGAATTTCTCAAGCTTTATTGACTAGGGCATGGAAATAAACTCATGAACCCATGGATCAACTTGCTAAGCCACATTGCCTTTACCTACATTATTAACAAGTAAGACAAATCAACTTTGCATTTTATTAATTAAAAGGAAAGTTAAAACAAAACATGTATGATCACAAAAGAAAAACAAGTCAAGGTGCTTGGTGATTCCTCAAAGAGAAAAGCTAAAGATAGGGAGGAGAACCAAAAGCCCTAATGTGATATTGTTATGATTGAATCAATATGGTATGATGAAGGGATCTTAGGGGCAAAAATTGGGGTACAACAGCACAGACGTCCTTAAGAGAAACCATTCTTGGCACAACTTTATCAGCTTTTGGTATGTCAGAGGAGATTTTTGTGACAGCAACCATAGGAGTAACAACTTCGAAAGCCTGACACTGAGTTTCTATAAACTCACCATCCATTTCCACATACTTGAAGGAGTTTAGGTGGCTCACCATTAATTCCTCTTCACCAAAAACAATGATAATATTCCCCTTGACTGGGTATTTTAACTTTTGATAAAGGGTGGATGTTACTGCCCCTGTCCCATGTATCCAAGGGCTCCCAAGTAAACAGGAGTAAACGGGGCGGATGTCCATTATGAAGAAGGTAGAGTTGAAAATATGTGAGCCAACTTTAATTGGGAGATCCACGTCTCCGCAAACCATCCTTTTAGACCCATTGAAATCCCTTACAACAATATCACTTGGTTTTAACAATAGGCCTTCACATTCTAGTCGGTCCAAAGCACCTTTAGGTAACACATTTAGAGATGAGCCAGTATCAATTAAGACATGTTCCAGGGTGGTTCCCTTGCATTCAATATAGAAATTCAAGGCTTTGTTGTGGTTCCTACCCATAAAAGTCAAATCAGCTTCGGATAACCCTAATCCATTGTCAATTGTTAAACTTGCTACACAGCTCTCGAACTAGTCAGCTGTGGTTTCTTGGGGCACGTGGGCTTTTTTCAAGAACTTGATTAGAGCTTGGAAATGAGTGTTCGAACAGAGTAACAATGACAACATGGAGATTTCAGAGGGGGTTCCTACCAGTAGCTCAACTATTTTGAAGTCACTCTTCTTTATGATTTTCAGGATTTCCTCCATCTCTCGAGTGGAGTGTTCTTCAGCATCAGTAAATTTGGTAGGTGCCTCTATCCCATCAGACTCACCTTCTTTCTCTTTGCCTCTAGTGTTGGCACTAGACTTTTCATTGGTTATGCGGACGAGAGTTGTTGTAGTAATGGGCGGTGAAATATCAGGGGAAAAGATCCTTTGTGTTCTTGTTACTTTACTAGAACCTACAATATTAGTAACATCAGCTTCATTTTCGTTGATCCAAGAATCTTGTTTTATCCCATGATAATAAACCTCAGCACCACATTTCCATGGAACCGCTTTGTCAAAGGAGTAGAGAATAGGCCCAACGGCAGTGATTATTAAAGTAGCAATTGTTGGTTCATTTGAAATTCTAATAGGACCCTTTGATGGGATCCTAAGAGGCTTGTTGGAAATTGTTATTATGGACAGGTCTTCAGCTTTGTTGGTCAAACTCTTGATGGTAGGAATTTTTTCAAACAGGATCTCATGACTATCTATCAGGCGTTGAACACCTTCTTTCAGCCACTTGCATCTGTTTATTTGTTCAGCATAGCAATCACAGTTTTTTAGACAGCCAGGGAACACCATAGCTCTCAGAAAATTTTCCTTCACAATAGTTAATGGAGTTGTTAAATCCTCAATGGAGGAAACAAAAGTAGTATCATCAATTTCATTAACACCTTTGTCGTGGTTCGACATTGGTGCGGTTATCACATTTGGAGTAGCAGGTGGATCAAATTCAATTGTTTTATTGTCTATCAAATCTTGAATCTTATTCTTCAGAGCCCAGCATTGATCAATTTCATGCCCAGGGCTGTTGGAATGATACGCGCACTTGGAATTTAGATTATACTTAGGTGATGAAATGTCAAGATTTGATGGTGGATTACGCAATGTCACTAAGCTGGCCTTCAACAGATGTTGTAAGGCTTGGGACAGTGACATGCTTATTCTTGTGAACTATCTTCGAGGAACTTTGGATCGTTGATTGTTTCATGATTGTCTTTGAGCAGATGGAAGGTTGAAGATTAACACAACATTAACAGAGGATCAGGGATCCTTCTTGGTATGGGACCGTGATCCATAAACATAATTTATTTCCTTCTTTCCAATGAAGGGATTTCTTATAGTGTTGGATGCAAAAGCATATCTCATGGGAATTTTCCCACTCTTAATTCCACTTTCGACCCTCTCACCAGTTAGGATCAACTCGGTGAAATTAGATGAAGAACTTCCAATCAACAGGTTGAAAAATGGAACAGCTAATGTACCCATGAACATATCAACTAGTTCTTTGTCTGTTAGTGGTGGTTGGACTCTACCAGTAAGATCCCTCCATTTTTGTGCGTACTCTTTAAACCCCTCATTAGTACCCATTGTCATACCTTAAAGTTGAACTCTTGTTGGTGCTAAATCCGCATTGTACTGATACTGACGATAAAAATCAGTGGCTAGATCATCCCATGTGTGGATGCGGGAACCCTCCAATTGATAGAACCATTCTAGTTTAGTCCCAACTAGACTCTCTTGGAAGAAATGAGTCCAGAGCTTTTTGTCGGTAGTGTGCGGCTGTATCTTGCGCACATAAGACCTTAGATGAAATTTCGGGCAGGAAACCCCATCATTCTTGGCGAAGACCGATATATTGAACTTATAGGGAATGACGACCCTGTAGCGGTAGAAGTGTTTAAGACTAAGCCATGGGATTGACTAGACTTGTACAAATCAAAATAAAATCGCCACCATGCTTTATTGTTTCCAAAGGAATGGAAAAAGAGCGAATAACCCAAAAAGAGGGGGGAAAGATTCAAGGTAAGGGGGTTGGTTATGTAAAGGGAAGGTATTAGTACCCTAAACATCCACGGTACTCCGCAGGAACCTCTTTGTAAAAAATATGTATATTTTGGCTATAAAAAATGTTGTATAAAAATAGATGGTGGAGGTGAGAAGAGAAATATTTTTTTTATGGTTTTTGCACCTGCCGCGGTTGCGAACCTTTAGTGCCTACGTACCATATTTTCATGCAATAGGGTATTAGGGTACAAGTATTTCCTCTTTAAACATTTTAAAATGTAAGTGTGTTGGTTAATTTTTATGAGATAAAACATCATCGTCATTGTCCGTGTGGAAAACATACCTACTACCCACAATCATGAGAAAGGAGAATTTGCATCATCTCAAAGTAGAGGATATGGCTTGGATTTAAAAATCAACAATGCCTCACTCAACACCCAAGTTGAAAATATCTCTATTCACTACATATTGTAGAAGTATAGTTGTTTGCATCACTACAAGGATTGACAAGAGTCTAATCTTTTGAGAAAGGTTTTAAAATAAGAAAGCCAAAGTGGAAAAAAATGATTTGAAATTAGATTGATTCACTTTTAGTCCTTTCACAAAAAAAATGATGTCAAAATATTATTAAGTTGTTTGAAGTTTATTAACGAAAATGTTTTTGAAAATGGATGGACCTAAGTCCAAGTTTATTATGAAAGTGGTTCAAGTTTCAAATCAGAAAGATTTTTCAAAAGGAGGAGGAAGATTTTTGAAATTAAAGAAGATGGGAGGAGAAGAAGAGACTATCCTAATGCATAAGGTAAAAGCTAGGGATAGGAACCATCTAACCAACAAGAATCCAATACTTGACATTATGAGCCAAGATAGAATCCCCATTCTTTGGATTGAAACCAAGAAAGCAAAGATGCTAGACCTCTTGAAAAAACCAAACTTCAAGTGTATTAAGTCTTCACAAAAATTGGGCAGAGTAACGGCTGTATATAGGTGAATTCCATATTACAAACAAAGAGTGTAATCACAATAACCTGCACACAAAACAAACAAATAACCCAATCTCTTGAGGTAAACCTCAAGAGCTCCAGACAAAATAAATCAGATAAGGTCGCAAGGTCTCCAATCACAGGCCAAGGTTTCTAATCCTAAGTCCAAGGAGTCCAATGCTCCATAATGCCAAGGATAGTAACCAAATAGTCCAAGTATCATTAAGGATTTTATGGTTCATATTGATTATTAAGTATCTTAATAAAAGAAAATCAAAGTTCAAGTGAGAAAAATAAAAATGACAAGAAAGTAAATGCTCAAATGAGTAAAGATGAAAATGGCATGAAATGTAAATGCTAAAAGTAAATAGTGCATAAAAATAAAAGGGGAATATAATAAAATACAGGACAAAGTCAATTATTAGTGATTAGTGGTTAGTTGGATGATCATCTTGAAACTTGCATTTGGAACTCATTAGAGGACTGGTAGAACCAAAACCTCCACACAACAAGTTGCATTTGATTTTTATCAAGTATATCATCCATTTGGAATTCTCATAAGTATCATTTAATGATAAACGATGTTTAAGTGATCCGCGTTGACCAAAGGTGTTGTAGATCCATTAGAGGATTGGTAGAACCAAAGCCTCCATACAATGAATCTCAAAGTTATTGGATCAAAGAGATCAAATTAACATACTTGGGCTTGAAAACATAAGTTTGGGCCACCAATGATCATTTATTCGAATCAGGAAAAAATTTAGCTCTATGTTAAGCAATCGTAAGTGGACTTATGTAGAAGTCTCACCTATTTTGAGGTCGATCAATAGCAATCTATGCACCATTTGTTTTGAGACATGATATAGAGATCATGCTCCAATAACACTTAGTGCAATAAGAAAGGGATGAGATGAAGAGGGGTGAGAGAGAATATACAAACCACTTTTGAATTAAATTTAATCAAACTATTATTAAAATCATTCATCCATTTTTTGTGGAGTTAGACTCAACACCATGGATCCAATGATATTAATAAAGTTCATGATCAAAAATTTAACCCAAGATCAGCCAGAAAATAGTCATAAAATAATATTGCATTTTAATATATACAAAAACGTTTTAAAAAATGTTTTAAAATAGAAATAAAAGAGAAAAAATATCAATTATGTTCAAATTAATCAAGAAATAAAAAGTAAGACCAAAGAAAAATCAGAAATGGACTCAAATATTTTTATAAATTTTTTGGTAATTTTTTAAAGTCGGAAACTATTTTTAAAAATTAAAAGAAATGAGTAAAATAAACCAAAAATGATAGAAAATACCAAATTCATAAATAAAAAATAAGTAAGGTCACCAATATTTGTCACCATATCATTTGATCATTCCATATTTTTTTCAGAATTTAAAAATGCATAAAAGTATTTTTAAACATTTAAAACAATTCAAATAAAGTGAAAATTTATAAAAAATACCAAAACACAAAATTAAATTGTGAAAAAATAAAAAACAAAAAGAGAATAATCAAAAATATTTTTCATACTTTTTGAAGTTTAAAACAATTAAATACAAAAATCAGAAAAGAAAATAAAAGTAAAAAATATGTGGACCATTGGATGAGAGTCAAAATGCGTTAGTAATCGAATCCAAGGGATCTGACGCGTTGTGCATATCATGGTCATTAGTGAATAATGCATAGGATCATTAATTAAATCAGATTTTTGAAAAACACAAATGGTGCACCTTCATTGGTTGGAAGATGACACGTTGGTCATCTTCAACCTCCAGCCAATCCCAAAACCAGGTTGCTCAATCTATAAAATTAGAGCACGAGACCTATGCCATTCGCTTCGTCTCTTCAAGACGAAGACAACCACACCTTCACGACAAATTTATATAAACTGTAGCTCAAGCAATTTGAAAAGAAAGTTTTGAAAAGGGATTTGAAATTTCATGATCAAAACGTGTTTCCAGTAAAAAGCAAGTGTTGTAACTATAACTAGGGCAATGAGAGCATCACAATGATATCAAAGTTTTGAAGAATTGATGAAGGAATCTACCTATTGAAGTTGAGTTGCAGAGCTCTGAAACTGGACTTCTATGGAGCAATATAGGGCATGATTCTTGAATGTAATTATATGGTTAGCTTCAGGGAAGATCAAGGAAGGTGAATTGATGGAAAAATTGGATTGAAAATGGCTTGAGAATAGATTTCGAAGTTGCGGAATTTTGAGTTATGGAACAAGTTTGGCAGGGTGATTCTGGCTATCCAAGCTTGAGGAAATGAATGGGGGATGACCCTTTATTTATAGGGAATCAAATGGAATGTCCAAGAGTGTGAAATGATGAAGTTTGGAGAGAACTCGTGTGAAGTTGCAAACAAGAAAAGTGTGACTTCTAATTTGATCAAAACTCATCCAAAACACGCGTTTTGTTATGCTAATCCATTCTGGAAGTTCACTAAACAAGTTTAGAGGAAAAAACGCATGGAAAACTTGTGATTAGTAGCCAAAACAAAGATTTCAAAATCTGACTTGTGATGAAACTTCAGTTCCAAGTTACCAACTTCAAAATCATGGCATTCTCAGCTCAATGGGTCTTAGGGCATGATTCTTGATGCTTTAGAAAGATGAGGTTACAATATTTGAAATGGAAAAAGAATGGAATCAAATGGATGCTTGAGATGAAAGTTATGTTGAGTCAAAGTTGGAGAAAAAGGGTTCACTTTCCATACTTAGAAATATTTCAAATTTTTCTTCAAAAGTGACCTATAATGTCTTGCATCCAAACATGGCCTTCCACTTGGATTTTGCTCTTGACCAAAAAATATGGCATGAAATAGACCTCTTGAATGACATTTTGGGACTTGAAACATTAAAAATATCCAAAAATTGAGAGAGTTATGAATTGTTGAAGTTGGCAAAAAATCATGAAATGACCTATAATCTTTTGTTTCCTTAAGGCAACTTCCATCCATTTTCTCACTTTGCACATAAAAGAAAGCATAAAGTTCACATACTAAAGATCATTATGGAAAAAGAATGGGCTCAAGGTGATAAAACCTGACAAAGTTATGATCATTTGAAGTCACACATGAAAAAATTGGAGATTCATCTAGAGGACTTGTAATCTTTCTTCATCATCAATCTTCTTCCACATGAAAAATCCTTGAAACTTTTGAAGTGATTTGTTAATAACCCTTTGAAGAGAAGTATGTATTTGGAATCACTCAAAAATACCAAAACATGAGCAAGATATACTTCTTTGAAGTTCGAAACCCTAGCTCTTAGATCAAGAAAAATGCCTTGAGGAACTTTGACAATTTTGAACAAACTTCTTGTGCCCACAAAAATGCTTTGTAAATATAAGTTGTTGAGGATGATAATGAGAACTCATAGCAACCACAACCACTTCCATATATTGAGAATTGATAGACATATGCAGTTGTGACCAAATGGAACAAAGCCTTGTCCAAGCATGACAACTTCTCCAATCAATCCCTTGTGCTTTTAAACCAAATTTGATAATCTTGAAATGTGGTGAACCAAAATAACTTTGCCATTCCATTTCCTCCAAAACAAATCCAATGGCGAGGTTTGAACTTCTCAAGCTTTATTGACTAGGGCATGGAAATAAACTCATGAACCCATGGATCAACTTGCTAAGCCATATTGCCTTTACCTACATTATTAACAAGTAAGATGAACCCAAATTGAATTTTGTTAATTTAGAAATAAAATCAAGACAAAACATTCATGATCACAAAAGAAAACAAGTCAAGGTGCTTGGTGATTCCTCAAAGAGCAAAGCTAAAGATAGGGAGGAGAACCAAGAAACCTAATGTGATCTTATTGTGATTGAATAAACATGGTATGATGAAGGGATCTTAGGGGGAAAAATTGGGGTACAACAGCTACCCTTATTTAAGTTTCTTCTATTCGGAGATACGAAGGTTAAAAATCTTCGTGTCGACGCGATCGAAGATACTTAAATATAAAACAAACCCTATTATTGGTCCTAAGATGCCATGCAATGCTTATGAGCATGAATGCATATGAACAAGACCAAAGAGACGCAAAACACCATTAGGGATGTAAAAAAATAAAGAAGCAAGAGAGTATCCCAACCAGGAAAATGAATCACTGGTGGATCAAAAAGACCTCAATTAGAGAGGATGGTAAAATGGTCAAAGGATACACCAACTTCCACTGAAGGTGAAGCTACCAACGTTTATTGAAGGCAGAGAGAAAGAATCATCGATGTTCACTACCGATGACTTACCAAATTTCACTAAAAGTAGGAATAGAATATATCAGAGCATCATCGTTCACTGACGATGAACTACCAACATTCACTGAAGGTAGCAAAAAGATAACAATCACCAACTTTCACTGAAGGTGACCTACCAACTTCCACTGAAGGTAGAGAGAAAATATATCATAGCACCGCCGTTCATTGACGATGAACTACCAACGTTCACTGAAGGTAGCAAAAAGATAACAATCATCGATGTTCACTGCTGATGACCTACTGTTGCACCCCAAAATTTACCCTCTTGATTTAGGCTTATGTTTCATCATGAATATCATGTTACATTGCATTCATACATTGTGATGGGATCAAAGTACTTTGGTTATCAAGTGTTCCTCAAGCTTTGAAGGTTGATTGCATTGACAAATTGCTCAAGCAGAATCTTGCCATCTAAACCTCTGGATCTTTCAAGCTCAAAAGTTATTGCATGTCTCAAGATGTTTTATCCATCTCTTTGGATCATCAGAGGATTGAAGTTTGTGATTGTTTATAAGAGGAATCTCTCTTTTGATTCACCAGTCAAAATAGGGTTTTGTTTGATCAAGGCTATTGATCAATGTACAACTCTTGGTTTGGAAGCTACAACATATCATTGATATTTGGAAAGTCTTTGTACAAGAAATTGGTCAAGATGCCCAGAGGATTTGAAGTTTTGAAGATGATTCATCAGTCTCCTAAGGTGTTAACCAAAACTAGGGTTTGGGATTTCATCAAGATTTCTTGAGAAGTTTGAAGTGAAACTTTGTACATGGCCTCTATATGTTTGGAAGATCATATGTTTGGAGTTTTGATCATAAATTTTGAAGGGAAGTGGATCAATTGATTCAAAAGGGCAAAATGGTCATTTTGGTCAAAATCCGTTAAAGTCAAGGTTGACCAAGTGAACTTTTTGGTAAACCATTAATTCAAGGGTGTAATTTTCATATTTCAAGTCCATTTTGATCATTGGATAAAAAAGATTGAGGTTTGGGTTGAAACTTGTTCATGAAGAAACCCTAAAAGTTTCTAATTTTGGAAAATAAGGACTTAACTTCAAAAATTCATATTTTATTCACCTTTGATCAAAAAATGCAAATTAAGTATGCTTGGAAAGATAAGAGGATTATATTTCATCTCCATTTGGTTTCATGTCCAAATTGGCAAAGAGGCAAGAGTTATGGTCTTTGGAAGTTCATGCCTCAAGTTAAAATTATAGGTCATTTTCCAAAATTAGTGAATTCCAAGCTCAATTTTGAGGATCTTAATGGATTCAATTGCAAAAACTCAAAACTAAGGGATTGTAGATCATTTCAATACCTTTCCAAATTGTACTCATTTGTGTCCAAATTTAAAAGTATGAGCAAGTTATGAACTTTGGGATTTTGAGGCATTTTATTGAATTTTGACCAAGCAAGCAAAATGCCAAAACTTGAGAACTTTATTTTCAGCCATTCTCTTCACTTCTAATCAGGCCCATGACACATTTTTTATTTTAGGAAGCCCATAATGGAAGACAAATCGTGCCCCATGTGCAGCTGTGCCACCATGACTCCAAAATTGTCAAAACTTGCCAAATTTGCAAAAACACTAGCATGATCTCATCATAAGGAATCAAGGGCCAAGATTTGGTGGATCAAAATCTGAGTAAGAAAGGCCTCAAAATCAATTGAAATAAGGAAAAACGCACGAGGCATTGGCATGTTCATATTTTCACTTTTCAACATAGCAAAATTTCCAATTGGACAATGCACTCATTTTGAGGCCCATTTCTCTTGAAAAACCTACTCTACATGTCATATATAATGAGAAGCAAGCACTAAAGACAAAGGAGAGAGCTCATAACTTCCAAATTCCAGATTTGAACTCACAATTTCTATATCTGCATTTTTCTTCGAATCTCAAGTTTCAGTGGTGCATTTGGAGTTTTTCTTCTTGCTTCTTCATCCTCAAGTGCTAAGAAAGCTAAAGCAAGCTTTGAATCGCATCTGGAGTAAGAGAATCGAGCTTTCAGATTTTGAATTGAGGTAGAATCATTCAACTTCTATTTTTGAAATGTATCCGTTTATTGTTGAAATTAAGCATGGATATCTGTTTGTGGAGGTTATATGAATGATTCTGAAGCAATTTGAGTTTTCATTTGGTATATAATGCGTGTTTGAAATCTCTGCAACTCTGGATTTTCAGTGAGTTTTTGACAATTTCATGCTGAGATTTCTAGATCCATGGCTGTCTATTTGATGTGATTTGAATTGTGTTTAATTCCTTGCCATGTTAACTTTAATTTGCACTTGATTTGATGAAAAATGGTTGAGAAACGAGTTTGTTTGGAGGGACTGAAGTTGGGGTGCAAGCTGATGGGCGCGCGTGTTTGCTGGTTTGGCTGGAGGTTAGGGATGATGAGGTGTCATCATCTGAACGGTCCATTTGAATTTTTGAATATTTAGTTTATATTTTGTTTTCAATTGATTTTATAATTTTTGTTACTTGATCAAAATAAAATTATCACAAGTCTGAAAAAAAATTTGTTTCAATTAATACTTCCTTCAATTCAAAAATCCTCAAAAAAATCATGCATGCTTGTTTTTAATCATAGAATCTGAATATAATTTTATTTTGACCTTTTTGTGATTTTGGCTAGGGTTTGCATTTTTGCCTTTAAATAATGGTTTAATTGTTAATTGTTTGTTTTATTTTTATTTCAATATTTCCTTTAATTCAAAAATTCCACAAAAAATCAGAGATGTGTGTTTTTAATTCTAATATTTGAATATAATTTTGGTTGGATATTTTTCTGATTTTTTATTAGAGTTTTATTTTGAGATGTGAATATTTGTTTAATTGATTAATTGTTTGAATTTGATTTTTATTTTTAACTTTTCTTTAATTCAAAAAATGTGGAAAAAATAGGTATTCTGACCTCTTGAGTTTTGTCATGTTTGATGTATATTTGTTCTGATTTTTTTGAATTTTGATCTTATCTAATCAATATTTAAGATTAAAAGTCAAAAATCAGGGTTTTGTTGCTTATTGTGCAAGTTTCATTTTCAAAACCATTATGCCCTAGATTTTCAATGGAATTTAAGTCTTGGTTATGGTTCATGAATGTATTGAGGATCTGAAAACCATTTTTATTGAAATATTTGACTTGGTTTGATATTTTTCCATGAATTATTTTGAAAACTTGTCTAGTTTTGGTAGTTTTGCCAACTAGGTTTGAACTTTGTGCCTCATTTGATCCCCTCCTCAACTATTCATGAACTTAAGACTTTCTTTCTGACTTCTACACACTTCAAAGATGCTAAGAAATTTTTGGTTTGAATTATTGAAATCCTTTTCTATTTTTTATGTATTTTTGAAGTGAAGGTACCCAATTAATGTTGCATATCTTGTTGCAATTTGTTTGATTGTCAATGAACTTGAGTGAGGCCTATGATTGAGAACCTAATGATCATGTTGGTTCTGTTTATCCATGTAAACTCAAGCCATTTCACTTAATGCCCCATGCTTGAATGATTGAACCTTTTGATGCATTGTATGGGATTCCTCTTCTATTATGCTTGTAAGCTGTGATGAAGTAATTGAGTATGATTGAATTGTGGTTGCTACTGACCTTCATGGTCTTTGATTGTATTTTTCTCAAGTTTCCATGATCCTTGGTTGATATTCAATTGTCAACTCAACATGGTGATAGAAAGGAGCAACATTCCTCTAATTCTTTTGACCAAATTGTGCATGTGCCTGTTTCTTTGTGTTTATCATGTCTAATGTTTTGATATTTTCCATCATGTTTTCTCATTTCATTATGGTGTCATCATCCATCCCTTATGTGAATCATAATTCTATTTATGGGAATACTAACTTGGCTATTGAATGTGTGAGGTACTCTGAGAAAAGTTTTCCATATTTGACTTGAGGCTACTGTGTTTCACTTTATTTGTGGAACACAATTTATTATATTGGAACTACTCTTGTGTTTGGTATATTTGATAGTCTATGCAGGATATACGCATGTGATTATGAATGCTATACATTGCCCATGGGATCTGTTCAAATCTGATAATCTTATTACTTACATCCTGATGGCTTAATTTCTGACTTGGTTTGTCTGCTGATGCCAGCTTGCTTGAAGTTCTCTAGGTTTCTTTTATTCTTGCTCAGTTGCTACGGATAGTTATCCATTTGGTATTGCACTATTTCCTTTCTTCTATTTGCATAGTTCTATGTTGCATGATGGGACCTCTGTTGCTGATATATGTCAGGAGGCCCCTCTGTTTTTGTTTGATACATGTGTTGTGTTTGTTTCTTTAACTTGTTGATCGATGAGTCACTTAATTTAGAAATTGAGATCACGACTTCGCTCTCAGTGCATGTTCCCTATAGGATGTTTATTGTTTTTTTCTTCTTTATTTGTTGATCGACAAATCACTCAATTTAGAAATTGAGATCACGACTTCGCTCTCAGTGCATGTTCCCTATAGGATGTTTATTGTTTTTCTTCTTTACTTGTTGATCGATGAGTCACTCAATTTAGAAATTGAGATCACGACTTTGCACTCATTGCATGTTCCCTATAGGATAGTTTTGTTAAGCTTCCTTTAACATGCTGACTAAGATATGAATCCATGTATGCTAACATAGGGTAGGATTTTCCTTTATCCTCAACCTTAGGGTCAACCATTGTATGATAACATTAGGGATAGTGATAGGTTAGTTTCCTTTAGTTGTTTTTCCTTCCTTTGCATTTTGCATCTTAAAACAAAAACTATTTTCTTGGCAAATCATAAAACACCTCTAATGAACTCAAACCCTTCTTCAAGGTAAAAGATACAAACCAGTCCTATTTGTTTATGCGCCTCTTGGCTTTATTTTTAAACCTGGTTTACTGATGTTTCGCCATTGCACATTTGTTTGAAGCCGATGTTTCGCCATCGCACACGTTTTTTATCCTACTTTGATTCTCAATATCATTGCTAGGTGTGATGTTTTGTCATCCGGTTTATTGATATTTTGCCATCTTTTCCATGATATCTTGCTATCTGCTTAGTCGATGTTTCGCCCTCGCACATTTATTTGAAGCCGATGTTTCTCCATCGCACACATTTGTTATCCTACTTTGATTCTCAATATCATTTCTAGGTGTGATGTTTTGTCATCCGGTTTATTGATGTTTCACCATCTTTTCCATGATATCTTGCTATCTGCTTAGCCGATGTTTCGCCATCGCACATGTTCGGTATCCTACTTTGATTTTCAATATCATTGTTAGGTGTGATGTTTTGTCATCCGTTTTATTGATGTTTCGCCATCTTTGCCATGATACCTAGTTATATTATAGCCGATGTTTCGTCATCGCACACTTGTTTGAAGCCAATGTTTCTCCATCGCACATGTTTATTATCCTACTTTGATTCTCAATATCATTGTTAGGTGTGATTTTTTGTCATCCATTTTATTGATGTTTCGCCATCTTTGCCATGATACCTTGTTATATTATAACCGATGTTTTGCCATCGCACATTTGTTTGAAGCCGATGTTTCGCCATCGCACATGTTTATTATCCTACTTTGATTCTCAATATCATTGTTAGGTGTGATGTTTTATCATTTGATGTTTCACCGTCTATGACATGTTACTTTGTTATTGTTTAGTCGATGTTCTACCATATCATTTGTTTGTTGTTTTATTTGATGTTTTTCCATCTTGACTGTTTTTGTTGTCTTAACTAAAAAACACAAACCAACCAAAATATGTAAGCCGAACTACGACTGCTCTGATTCCTTAAATGGGATACGTAGGCAAAGGGGTGGGGCCCAACCGATATTCGTTGCTAGAATGATCTTGCTCGGGCTTTTGTCAAACATTATCAGTACAATATGGATATGGCGCCTAATCACACTCAGTTACAGAATTTGTCACAGGGACCAAGAGAGTCTTTCAAGGAATACGCTCAGAAGTGGCGTGAGTTGGCTGCGAGGGTTCAACCTCCGCTCATGGAGAGAGAACTCATTGATATGTTTATGAGTACCCTACAAGGGCCATTCTATGAGCACATGATAGGAAGTACTTCGGCAGGATTTGCAGACTTGGTTATGGCTAGTGAAAGGATTGAGATAGGTTTGAAATTGGGGAAAATTCAGATTGGAGGTTCTAGTGGCTCATCAGGAGGCAGTAAGAAACCATTCAAAACTTACCCTAAGAAAAGGGAAGGCGACGCAAGTGCGGTTTACTCTCATAGAGGAAGAAGAGAGGATCGCCAGCACCAATAAATCAATGTTGTTTCTATTCCTGTTAATGCTCCTCCACAACAGAGACCAAATATAGTGCCTCAACAACAAAGATAGCAAGATGCTCCCCGTCAGTATAATAATCAACAACAGAGACATATGAGAAAATTTGATCCCTTTCCGTTATCTCTTACTGAAGTGCTCCACCATTTGCTTGATTTGAAGTTGATCGGTTTGAGAAATATGCCACCACCACCCGCAAGACTTCCTCCTAACTATGATGCTAATGCAAGATGTGAATTCCATTCAGGCGGAGTTGGCCATTCTACTGACAATTGCTTTGCGTTGAAGTGAAAGATACAAGACTTGTTGGATGCTAAGGCAATTGAGTTTACTCCAGTAACTGGTCCGAATGTTACTCAGAACCCAATGCCTAGGCATGGAGGGGGTATTGTTAATATGATTGATGATGATGTTGAAGTGTTGAATTTAATCATGAATGTGGAACAAGTAACTACTCCGTTGTCCTATGTTAAGATGTATTTGGTTGACAATGCTATTTTCCCGGGTTATACTTCAGAATGTGCCAAGTTTAGAGAGCAACCGAAGGGCTATGATGATTTAAAAGCCGGTATCTAGTTGATGATAAAGGAGGGTTCCCTGCAGTTTGATAGAAAACCGAGCTACCGTAAGGTTACCGAAGAAGATGTTGTTGTGGTATCTATTCCTTACACCCCTATGCGCACCCATACCCCATCTAGGGTGCCTCCTTTGATGATTATGGTACCTGGTCCCATGCCGTATACCAGTGAGAAAGCCATCCCATGGCATTACGGTGCTGATGTTTATTACCATAGGGTGAAGCAGGAGGTAGGTACCCGTTCGTCTGAGGAAGAACATGCTGAAGGTAATGAAGAGGAAGTTCATAATTTTTCTGGTGTGGTTCGAATGAATAGAAGCGGGAGAATATTTTGTCCTTCCAATGTGCAAGATGCAGCAGATGCTTCTTCAAGAGAAAAAGGAAAACAACAGGTGATGATTGGTAATCCAAGGGTTACGCCAGCCAATGTGACTCAACCAATTCCGATACCAGAAGCTTCTTCAGTTCCCGATGAGGTTGAAGAGTTAATGCAAATTATCAGAAAGAGTGATTATAGCATAATTGATCATCTGAGCCATACTCCTTCTAAGATGTCTATCTTGTCTCTGTTGATTTATTCATAACCTCACATAAATGCTTTGATGAAGTTGTTAAAAAATGCGTTCGTGCCACATGAAATAACAGTCAATCAGTTTGAGAATGTTTGTGCTAACATATCTACCGGGAACGGTCTGGGCTTCATAGATTTTGATCTTCCTCAGGAAGGGCGAGACCATAATAAAGCATTGCATATTTCAATGGAGTGCAGGGGCACTACTTTATCCCGGGTTTTGGTGGACACAGGGTCATCTTTAAATGTATTGCCTAAGTCAGCGTTGATGAAAATTGATTATTCTGGACTGGAGTTGCGCCCTAGTGATTTGATGGTGAAGGCGTTTGATGGGTCTCGAAGGTCAGTGTTTGGGGAGGTGGAGCTACCAATCAAGGTCGGTCCTCGAACCTTCACGGCTACTTTTTTTGTGATGGATATACAGCCAGTGTATTGTTGTTTGTTGGGGCGGCTGTGGATTCATAAATCAGGGGCAGTCACTTCTACTCTTCATCGGAAACTCAAGTATCCTGTAGAGGGAAAGGTGATAATTGTGTGCGGTGAGGAAGAGTACATCGTGAGTCATTTGACATCATTCTGTTATGTTGAAGTTGAAGGCGAGATACATGAGACTCCATTTCAAGTGTTTGAGACAGTTCATGCTGTCGATTTTCCTCTTCCAGAGCAGAAAAGGAAACCCGAAACTGTTATGTCATCTCTCAAGGATGCGAGAGCTGTGGTCGAAAATGGTAACTCTGAAGGTTGGGGTCAAGTGCTGGACGTTACCCCAAAATTTGATAAATTTGGTCTTAGTTTTAGCCCAGGTCAACAGAGTTCAACTCCCAGAGCATCTAGTTTATCTACTCCTGTGAAGTTTTCCCGTCCTTGTGCTACTCAAGAAGGACACGTCAATGCAGTTGGCGACGATAGGGCTGATGGCTACAATATTGAAGATTGGATTCGTCCGAGTATTCCAGGCCAGACACTCAACAATTGAACTTCCGTGGATGTTATCCAAGTTTCAAGCGCTGAGGAGTAATTTTCTTGTTTTCTTTCATTATCATATCATAATTCATACGCTCTGCCCAAGGCGTAGTGGATCATTTGTGTAGGGCCACAATGTTTATTTTCGAAAGTTTATCATGAAATAAAGGACATTTTTGCATTCAAAACTTTGCTCCATTTCTTTTTTTTTATTATTTGAATGGCAATGTTTCTCTTTTCACACACTATCACTAAAAACGCTAAAATGTCATTAATGCAGATGCACTTCCACCATTGATCATATTGATAACGACTCTGCTATGGCTCATTATGACTTTGATACTCCTATTTATCAAGCTGAAGAAGAAGCATATGAGGATTGTGATCTTCCTGAAGAATTAGCAAGATTGTTAAAACAAGAAGAGAAGGTTATCCATCCGAATCAAGATTCGATTGAGGTGGTGAATATCGACACATAAGAGGTAAGAAGAGAAGTCAAGATAGGGGCAGATGTTGAAGAAAGTATAAAGGTCAGATTGATTGAGCTACTCCGTGAGTATTTTGATATCTTCGCTTGGTCTTATGAGGATATGCCTGGGTTGGATACAAACATAGTGGTGCATCGACTACCGCTCAAAGAAGGTTGTTCCCCTGTCAAGCAAAAGCTCAGAAGAACTCATCCTGAGATGTCCAAGAAGATCAAGGAGGAGGTCCAGAAGCAGTTGGACGTGAATTTCTTAAAGGTCATCAATTATCCGCCATGGATTTCAAATATTGTACCTATGCCGAAGAAGGATGGTAAGGTTAGGATGTGCGTGGATTATAGAGATTTGAACAAGGCCAGCCCTAAAGATGATTTCCCTCTTCCGCATATTGATGTGTTGGTCGATAATACTGCTCATTCCAAAGTGTTTACGTTCATGGATGGTTTTTCGGGTTACAATCAAATTAAGATGGCTCCGGAGGATATGGAGAAGACAACATTTATCACTCCTTTGGGAACTTTCTATTATAAAGTGATGCCGTTTGGTTTGAAAAATGCCGGGGAAACATATCAGCGCGCCATGTTCACTCTCTTTCATGATTTGATTCACAAAGAGATTGAGGTATATGTGGACGATATGATTGCTAAGTCTGACACGGAAGAGGAACATCTTGTTCATCTGGAAAAATTGTTTGAGAGACTGAGGCAGTACTTGCTGAGGTTGAATCCGAATAAGTGCACCTTCGGGGTGAGATCCGGCAAGCTGTTGGGTTTTATTGTAAGTGAAAAAGGTATCGAGGTGGACCCGACCAAGGTAAAAGTGATACAGGAAATGCCTGAACCAAGGACAGATAAGGAAGTACGTGGTTTCTTGGGAAGGTTAAACTACATTTCTAGATTTATTTCTCATCTCACAGCCACCTGTGAACCTTTGTTCAAGTTGTTGAAGAAAAGTCAGACAGTGAAATGGAATGAGGATTGTCAGAAGGCCTTTGACAAAATAAAGGAGTATTTGCAGGAACCTCTGATACTCATGCTGCCAGTGGAAGGAAGGCCACTAATCATGTATCTAACTGTGTTGGAGAGCTCAATGGGTTGTGTCCTCGGTCAGCACGACGGGACAAGGAAGAAAGAGCAGGCTATTTACTACTTGAGTAAGAAGTTTACGGAATGCGAGTCAAGGTACTCATTGCTGGAAAAGACTTGTTGTGCACTTGCCTGGGCCGCTAAACGTTTGAGGCAGTACATGTTAACTCACACCACTTACTTTATATCCAAAATGGATCCAATCAAGTACATTTTTGAGAAGCCAACTCTTACAGGAAGGGTAGCCCGTTGGCAGATGATACTCACCGAATATGATATCCAATACACTACTCAAAAAGCAATTAAGGGTAATATACTGGCTGACCATCTTGCTAATCAGCCCGTGAATAATTATGAACCGATGAAGTTTGATTTTCCAGATGAGGAAATTGTGTATATTCAGGATTGTAATGTACCAGACCCAGACGAAGGACCCGAGCCAGGATCACGTTGGACACTTGTTTTTGATGGTACCTCCAATGCCATGGGCAACGGTGTCGGAGCTATTATCATTTCCCCTGAGGGATACCACATTCCTTTCATGGCTCGTATTTGTTTCAATTTCACTAACAACATGGCTGAATATGAGGCTTTCATTTATGGCATTGAAGCGGCGATCGACCTGCGCATCAAATTTTTGAAAGTTTACGGGGATTCCAATCTTGTTATCATCCAGATTAATGGAAATTGGGAGACTCGCCATCAGAACCTAATTACGTATCGTGAGCATGTTATGAAGTTGATTATGTACTTCTAAGAGATCATGTTTGAGCACATTCCCAGAGAAGAAAACAATCTAGCTGATGCACTGGCAACTTTGTCCTCCATGTTCAAGGTTAAGTGGGCTAATAAGGAACCTTCCATTACCATCAGAAGTTTGAGTGAGCCAACTTTCTGTTTTGAGGCTAGTTTGGAATCAGATGGTAATCCTTGGTTTTATGATGTTAAACGATATCTTGAAACACAGGAGTACCCTGAAGAGGCATCCGTCACAGATAAGAAGTTCTTGAGAAGATTTTCAGCAAAGTTCTTTCTTAGTGGTGGCGTGTTGTATAGAAGGCATCATGACGGTTTACTGCTCAGATGTGTTGACAAGAAAGAAGCAGCTAGAATCATTGAGGAGATACATGAAGGTGATTTCGGGATCCATTCCAACGGGCATACCATGGCTAAAAAGATTTTGCGAGCAGGTTATTATTGGTCCACCATGGAGACTGACTATTACAATCATGCACGGGTTTGCCACAAATGTCAAGTCTATGCTGATAAAGTGCATGTGCCACCAGTACCTTTGAATGTCTTAACTTCCCATTGGCCGTTTGCGATGTGGGGAATTGATATGATTGGCAAAATTGAACCGACTGCATCCAACGGGGACCGTTTCATTCTGGTTCCCATCGATTATTTTACAAAATGGGTGGAAGCTGCATCCTATGCCAATGTCACCAAGCAGGTGGTAACTCAGTTCATTAAGCACAATATTATCTGTTGCTACGGAGTGCCTGAAAAGATCATTACCGATAATGGGTCTAATTTGAACAATAAAATGATGAAGGAGCTTTGTGAGTCCTTCAAAATCAAGCATCATAACTCTTCCATATACCGACCAAAGATGAACGGTGTTATCGAAGCAGCCAATAAGAACATCAAGAAGATTGTGCAGAAGATGGTGGTAACCTGTAAAGACTGGCATGAGATGCTGCCTTTCGCTTTGCATGGTTATCGCACCACTATGCGTACTTCGACTGGGGCAACCCCATTTTCATTGGTTTATGGCATGGAAGCAGTATTTCCAGTAGAAGTCGAGATTCCTTCTCTTAGAATCATGAGGGATGTTGAGCTGGATGAAAGTGAATGGGTATAGAATCGGCTGGATCAGTTGGAACTTATTGATGAGAAGAGGTTGACGGCTGTATGTCATGGTCAGGTATATCAGCAAAGGATGAGGAAAGCTTTTGATAAGAGGGTACGACCTCAGTGTTACAAGCCAGGTGACCTTGTGCTAAAAAGGATAATTCTCCCCCAGGGAGATCCCAGGGGCAAGTGGGTTCCAACTTATGAAGGTCCTTTCATGGTCAGAAAAGTTTTCTCTAGAGGAGCGATGATGCTCACGACTATGGATGGAGAGTGCTTCCCTCTCCCTGTGAATGATGACGTAGTTAAAAAAATACTTTGCATAAAAATAAAAAGAACCCGCTAAACTGAAAACCCGAAAGGGCGGTTTAGGCAAAAAGAGGGTGTCCTGGTGAATCGAAAACCCGAAAGGGCGATTCAGGCAAAAGTTAGGGACTTAAAGCAAATGAATACGCTCAGCATGAGTTCCTTTGTTTCTTTCCTTCATTCTGCCACCTGGCATAAGCTCGAAGCTAATCAAGAATGATATGTCTGAAAGCAGGAAGATAAGAGTCATAGCAGAGTCGGGACTTGATGGATATTCACATTCACATTGCCATTTGTGAACACTTGTCTGCTTTGATTTTGTAATCTCTTGATTCCAATTGTAAATGCCTTTTTCACAGGCTGATTTCTCAAAATCAATAGAATATCTTCTTTCAAGTATACGTATATGTTTCTTTTCTTTTTTTTACTATTTTGTTTGCAAAAACGTCCAATATTTTTGATAAGCATGTGCATATGAACTTCGTGGACCTTACACATAAATGGTAATCTAATTCATGGTTGGTTGATCGCTTGAAATACGGATAACAAACACAACTACTACTGTGCAAGGGGCATGTTTGTTTCTCTGTTTGATGAGATTCTCATTCACTTTACTGGCGGATGCCTTGCCATTTTGTTTCACAGCTCCGTGTTGTTGGTAAAGGTCATGGGTCAGGGTAATATCAAGATTACGGCAGGTCGGCGAGATCAGTAAACCTAGTTGGAAATATTTCTTCCCCATAATGGCTTTTATTACGTTTCTTTGTCGCACTTTCATGTGTCATCTTGATTGATTGTTTTAAGCATTGTCTGTATATAGGATTTTGTTTATGGCCGAATGTCATTCTTGATGCGTTGAATATTTTTTCCTTGAAAAAAAAATTGTTTCATTTTACTTAATCCATCCAGTATCACTCTTTAAATCGATTTTTCGGGCATTTTGATACCAATTGTGCCAATTCTTTTGCTTAGCCAAGAGTTTGGAGGAAGGAGTTTAGCCAAAAACGATGACTGTAGTGGTATGCTTTTGAGTAGAACCCCGTTGACGATGTACAAGAATTGTTTCAATCCCCAAACAACTGAGATATAAGGGAGTTAGACCCTCGTTAACCCCTCTGAGCCTTCGAAGTAGGAGTTTATTTTCTGTTAAAAAAAACCTTGTTTTTTTAACCTGGGGCAGGGTAGATGTTCAGTTAATTTGATCAAGCATTCAAATTTCAGAAGGAATGTCTCATCTGAGGACCACCACATTTTATCTTTCGCATCATGAGATGAGGAAAAATGTCTAAACCACGATGTTCATTTCCTCACAAAGTCCTGAGGTCGAGATCGAATCGATACAATAATGGCTATCCCTCGCCGACCAAGGAATGAGGCATTTGTTTTCTTCAAAAAAAAAAGAAAAGAGAAAGAAAGAAAAAGTTCAAAGACCTAAAGTCGCATTGACTTGTTCAAAGTGGAAAGTATGAATAAGAAAGAAACAAAAAGCCCCGCTAAGTCGGAACTTGAAAGCAGGTCGCTTAGGCAAAAGTTAGGGCATCCCGCTGGACTTCCAAAAGTGAAATTCAAAAGATTTTGTCCAGGAAAAAGTTAGGGAAAAGAAAGGCCAAAAAAAAGAAAGATTATTCAATAAAACTTTCATCAAAAGAAGAGGAACAATAATAAAAAAAAACAAAAGCAGCGAAAAGTTAAGTGACAATCATGTTGGAGAATTTGTCGTGATCACTCAACCATTACAAATCCTTTTGAAAGATGAATGCTTGTGATAAGTCAGCTGAACTTAGGATATGAGAATATCACGAAGGGGGTGGGCACCAAATAACTTGAGCCTTGAAAAACTTTTTTTTAAGAAACCTCGAACCAGGACATGTTACAACCTCTAAAAGTCCTAACTGAAACAAGGGTTTAACTCGAAAGCATACTACAACGGGATAACGTTTCCTAAACTCCCAAATATGTGTTTCATATTCATGTTGGTATCTTATCACCCGCATCTTGACTCGTTTTTTTGAAAAAAGAGAAGGGGAAGAAAAGTTTTGAATTTTTTGCACTCTAGCCAGTGATTCATTCACAACAGAGATGCGACACTTTGTTAAAATTTTCAACTTCAAGGCTTGAATAATCATCGCATCAGGTCTGTCATTCCCAAAATAAACATTTTTTTGCATGCAAAACTTTTGTTTGACATCAAAAAAAGAGTTTACACGTTGAACACCTGTAAAGAGCTTAATAATTGTCAGTAAGGGAATATTTGGCTTTCTTCTAGACAGAGCCCGTGTATGAATAAGACTTTACCGATCCCCAGTGAAGTTTCGTTTCCGCAGAGAAGTTTTGTTGCCCCAGGAATCTTTTTTTTAAAAGGCTTCATTCTGAGACCCCAGATTTGAGGATGTCGCATATCCCCAACAGAATTACCAACAGAGATCCCTCGCCATGACATCTCATTTCCCAGCCGATCTGCTGACTGAGGCATCCTTATGTTAAGATCTTTCCTTATCCCCAATAAGGTCGATACTGTGTGACTATCTGCATGATCCGTCCAATGGTTGCATTCCAAGAAAAATATCTCTCCAACAAAATCTTCAGCGGAGTTCTGTCTCCCCAGTGAAGTCCCGTCTCCTCAGCAGAGCTTTGTTCTCCCAGCAAAGGTTTTCACCCCTCACATCGGGTTTGTTGTCTTGGCATCATCCTCAACACGGTTGCACGCTATCTTTTCCAGAGATTACAGTCTTGCCCTGATTTTCTCCCTCAATGTCTAATCTTCAGATGGTGTCCCTCTCCAGAAGCTACAGTGTTGATCTGATCTTCTCTAGGAGTTTGCAATTTATTTTTGTAGATCCTCTCAATGTTTGTGGCCCGTTTCTACTGGTTGCTCGATTGTTATTCCCCGCGAAGCTTCATCTCTCCGAGGTTCCCTCTCTAGCGGTACCCCATATTTCCTCCTCCCCTTTGGATTTTGCAATTTATTTTTGCAAGTCATGTCAGATTCTGACTTCTTGGTTATTGGATTCTCATTTAGCCATTCCCCAGTGAACTTTTAAACATGCATCATTACATTGCATCTACCAAAATGCGTAGCATTTCCATTATATAGAGCATTGCTCTATATAGAAAGAATTCAAACATGCATCGGAACATAAGACATTATTGTTACTGTTGTCCCCAGTGGATTTGCTAATACTTCGGGTTAAATCCCCAACGAAGTCTTCGTCCTCATTATTTCAGTTTCCTCCCTGTAACAATATCCTTTTGACGTTAATCAATTGTTTGTATGTCTACTCTTGACTGTAGTTCAGTTTTGCCCTGGTGCAGTCTTCTCAAGTTTAGTCTTCACTAACCTCTCCGGTTCATTCCAAAGTCTATTGATGCACCTTTCGAATACCAGTTTCGTCCTAATATTCGCTTTCACCAGGTTTTTAGGTGTACGCCCTAATCTCATTGTTTTGGGTTGAGTTCAGAGTTTCGTCTCCTCACATTGCGCATGAAATCTAGTTTCATCCTGGTACTCATCTAGTTTAGTTTCTCCTAACTAGTTATTGAGTCGAGTTTCGTCTCGTTTTTGTTTTCTTACCTTGGACCCTTTGACAGTGTTCGTTTACCGAGTGCAGTGTTCGTATTGCGTCCCTGGTTTGAAATCAGTCTCTTTCGTTCCTTGGATTCTTCTATCATTTTTACTCACTATTTATCCATTGATCTGAGACCAGCAGATGCTCTGAGAAACATGTGCTCTCATCACTCTCGCTTTGGGTCGAGTTTTGCCTCGTCACCTTGCGCATGAAATCTAGTTTCATCCTGGTACTCATCTAGTTTAGTTTCGCCTAACTAGTTGTTGAGTCGAGTTTCGTCTCGTTTTTGCTTTCATACCTTGGACCCTTTGACGGTGTTCGTTTATCGAGTGCAGTGTTTATACTGCGCCCCTGGTTTGAAATCAGTCTCTTTCGTTCCTTGGATTCTTCTATCAGTTTTCATCACTGTTTATCCATTGATCTAAGACCAGCAGGTGCTCTGAGAAACATGCACTCTCATCACTTTACTATGGGTCGACTTTCTCCTCGTTACCCGTGCATGAAATCCAGTTTCGTCCTGGTACTCATCTAGTTTAGTTTCCTCTAAATGGTTATTGAGTCGAGTTTTGTCTCGCTTTTGTTCCTCTTTTCTGGGATTCTTTCAGTTCCTTCATATTGTCTATCTTAGTTGAGATTAGCAAGTGCTCCTAGAATCACGCACTCTAGCCACTTTTGCTTTGGGTCGAGCTCAGAGTTTCGTCTCCTCACCCGCGTGCATTTTCTTTTCCAGAGCTTAGTTTCGCCTATACTATATGGTTTGAGTTTTATCTCACCCTTTTTGAAGCCCAGTTTAGCCCTGGCATATCTGTCCGAAAGTTTAGTTGCATCTACTCTTCTTTGTTTTTGTTCTGTTTCAACCTGCGTTACAGCTTCATTCTGGCGCATGTCTTGGGGGTTTTTTCTGCTTCTTTTTCTTTCTTCTTCAAGAGTGTAAATTTTTGGGTTCTTTTGTATTCAACCATCTTCAACACTGAACGTTCGAAAGTTGTCACTTTTCTCACTTATCATGTTGAAGATATTTGAATAGGGGCAGCTGTTGCACCCCAAAATTTACCCCCTTGATTTAACCTTATGTTTCATCATGAATATCATGTTACATTTCATTCATACATTGTGATGGGATCAAAGTACTTTGGTTATCAAGTCTTCCTCAAGCTTTGAAGGTTGATTGCATTGACAAATTGCTCAAGTAGAATCTTGTCATCTAAACATCTGGATCTTTCAAGCTCAAAAGTTATTGCATATCTCAAGATGTTTTATCCATCTCTTTGGATCATCAGAGGATTGAAGTTTGTGATTGTTTATAAGAGGAATCTCTCTTTTGATTCACCAGTCAAATTAGGGTTTTGTTTGATCAAGGCTATTGATCAATTTACAAGTATTGGTTTGGAAGATACAACATCTCATTGATATTTGGAAAGTCATTGTACAAGAAATTGGCCAAGATGCCCAGAGGATTTGAAGTTTTGAAGATGATTCATCAGTCTCCTAAGGTGTTAACCAAAACTAGGGTTTGGGATTTCATCAAGATTTCTTGAGAAGTTTGAAGTGATACTTTGTACATGGCCTCTATATGTTTGGAAGTTCATATGTTTGAAGTTTTGATCATCAATTTTGGAGGGAAGTGGATCAATTGATGCAAAAGGGAAAAATGGTTATTTTGGTCAAAATCAGTCAAAGTCAAGGTTTACCAAGTGAAATTTTTGGTCAACCATCAATTCAAGGGTGTAATTTTAATATTTTAAGTTCATTTTGATCATTGGATCAAAAATATTGAGGTTTGGGTTGAAACTTGTTCATGAAGAAACCCTAAAAGTTTCTAATTTTGGAAAATAAGGACTTAACTTCAAAAATTCATATTTTATTCACCTTTGATCAAAAAAATGCAAATGAAGTATGCTTGGAAAGATAAGAGGATGATCTTTCATCTCCATTTGGTTTCATGTCCAAATTGGCAAAGAGGCAAGAGTTATGGTCTTTGGAAGTTCATGCCTCAAGTTAAAATTATAGGTCATTTTCCAAAATTAGTGAATTTCAAGCTCAATTTTGAGGACCTTAATGGATTCAATTGCAAACACTCAAAACTAAGGGATTGTATATCTTTTCAATACCTTTACAAATTTTACTCATTTGTGTCCAAATTCAAATGTATGAGCAAGTTATGAACTTTGGAATTTTGAGGCATTTTATTGAATTTTGACCAAGCAAGCAAAATGCCAAAACTTGAGAACTTTATTTTCAGCCATTCTCTTCACTTCTAATCAGGCCCATGACACATTTGTGATTTGAGGAAGCCCATAATGGCAGCAAAATCGTGCCCCATGTGCAGTTGTGCCACCATGACTCCAAAATTGTCAAAACTTGCCAAATTTGCAAAAACTCTATCATGATCTCATCATAAGGAATCAAGGGCCAAGATTTGGTGGATCAAAATCTGAGTAAGAAAGGCCTCAAAAGCAATTGAAATAAGGAAAACACATGAGGCATTGACATGTTCAGATTTTCACTTTTCAACATAGCAAAATTTCCAATTGGACAATGCACTCATTTTGAAGCCCATTTCTCTTGAAAAACCTACTCTACATGTCATATATAATGAGAAGCAAGCACTGAAGATGAAGGAGAGAGCTCATAACTTTCAAATTCCAGATCTGAACTCAGAATTTCCATAGCTGCATTTTTCTTCGAATCTCAAGTTTCAGTGGTGCATTTGGAGTTTTTCTTCTTGCTTCTTCATCCTCAAGTGCTAAGGAAGCTAAAGCAAGCTTTGAATCGCATCTGGAGTAAGAGAATCGAGCTTTCAGATTTTGAATTGAGGTAGGATCATTCAACTTCTATTTTTGAAATGTATCCGTTTATTGTTGAAATTAAGCATGAATATCTATTTGTGGAGGTTATATGAATGATTCTGAAGTAATTTGAGTTTTCATTTGGTATATAATGCGTGTTTGAAATCTCTGCAACTCTGGATTTTCAGAGTTTTTGACAATTTCATGCTGAGATTTCTAGATCCATGGCTGTCTATTTTATGTGATTTGAATTGTGTTTAATTCCTTGCCATATTAACTTTAATTTGCACTTGATTTGATGAAAATGGTTGAGAAACGAGTTTGTTTGGAGGGACTGAAGTTGGGGTGCAAGCTGATGGGCGCGCGTGTTTTCTGGTTTGGCTGGAGGTTAGGGATAATGAGGTGTCATCATCTGAACGGTCTATTTGAATTTTTGAATATTTAGTTTATATTTTGTTTTCAATTGATTTTCTAATTTTTGTTACTTGATCAAAACAATTTGAAAAATTTTGAAAAAATTATCACAAGTCCAAAATAATTTCCACTATCTTGTGTAATTTTATTGGAATTTTTTAAAAAATGTTTTGATTGGTTTAAAATTTCATAAGTTTAATTAATTGTTTGTTCAAAGATTATTTTTATTTTAATAGTTCCTTTGATCTAAAAATTCCACAAAAAATATTTTGAGCTCCTAAAATTATTTAGAATTTGATTCTGAAATTTTTTTAGCATTTTTTCTATTTTTGATTAGAATTTTAATTTGAGAAGTTTATTTGAAATATTTGTTTCATGATTTTTGTTTTAATACTTCCTTCAATTCAAAAATCCTCAAACAAATCCTGAATGCTTGTTTTTAATCATGGAATCTGAATATAATTTTATTTTGACCTTTTGTGACTTTTGGCTAGGGTTTACATTTTTGCCTTTAAATAATGGTTTAATTGGTAATTGTTTGTTTGATTTTTATTTCAATATTTCCTTTAATTCAAAAATTCCACAAAAAATCAGGGATGTGTGTTTTTAATTCTAATATTTGAATATAATTTTGGTTGGATATTTTTCTGATTTTTTATTAGATTTTTATTTTGAGATGTGAATATTTGTTTAATTGATTAATTGTTTGAATTTGATTTTGATTTTTGATTTTGATTTTTTTCAAAAAATATGGAAAAAATAGGTATTCTGACCTCTTGAGTTTTTTTATGTTTGATGTATATTTGTTCTGATTTTTTTTTGAATTTTGATCTTATCTAATCAATATTTAAGATTAAAAGTCAAAAATTAGGGTTTTATTGCTTATTGTGCAAGTTTCATTTTCAAAACCATTATGCCCTGGATTTTCAATGGAATTTAAGTCTTGGTTATGGTTCATGAATGTATTGAGGATCTGAAAACCATTTTTCTTGAAATATTTGACTTGGTTTGATATTTTTCCATGAATTATTTTGAAAAATTGTATAGTTTTGGAAGTTTTGCCAACTAGTTTTGAACTTTGGGCCTCATTTGATCCCCTCCTCAACTATTCATGAACTTAAGACTTGCTTTTTGACTTCTGCACACTTCAAAGATGCTAATAAATTTTTGGTTTGAACTATTGAAATCCTTTTCTATTTTTGATGTATTTTTGAAGTGAAGGTACCCAATTAATGTTGCATATCTTGTTGCAATTTGTTTGATGGTCAATGAACTTGAGTGAGGCCTATGATTGGGCACCTAATGATCATGTTGGTTCTGTTTATCCATGTAAACTCAAGCCACTTTACTCAATGCCCCATGCTTGAATGATTGAACCTTTTGGTGCATTGTGTGGGATTCCTCTTCTATTATGCTTGTGAGTTGTGATGAAGTAATTGAGTATGATTGAATTGTGGTTGCTACTGACCTTCATGGTCTTTGATTGTATTTTTCTCAAGCTCCCATGATCCTTGATTGATATTCAATTGTCAACTCAACATGGTGATAGAAAGGAGCAATATTCCTCTAATTCTTTTGACCAAATTGTGTATGTGCCTCTTTCTTTGTGTTTATCATGTCTAATGTTTTGATATTTGCTATCATGTTTTCTCATTTCATTATGGTGTCTCATCCATCCCTTATGTGAATCATCATTCTATTTATGGGAATACTAACTTGGTTGTTGAATGTGCGAGGTACTCTGAGAAAAGTTTTCCATTTTTGACTTGAGGCTACTGTGTTTCACTTTATTTGTGGAACACAATTTATTATATTGGCACTACTCTTGTGTTTGGTATATTTGATAGTCTATGCAGGATATACACATGTGATTATGAATGCTATACATTGCCCATGGGATCTATTCATATATGATAATCTCATTTCTTACATCATGATGGTGTAATTTCTGACTTGGTTTGTCTGCTGAAGCCAGCTTGCTTGAAGTTCTCTGGGTTTCTTTTATTCATGCTCAGTTGCTACGGATAGTTATCCGTTTGGTATTGCACTATTTCCTTTCTTCTATTTGCATAGTTCTATGTTGCATGATGGGACCTCTGTTTTTGATATATGTCAGCAGCCCCCTCTGTTTTTGTTTGATACATGTGTTGTGTTTGTTTCTTTAACTTGTTGATCGATGAGTCACTCAAGTTAGAAATTTAGATCATGACTTTGCTCTTTGTGCATGTTCCCTATAGGATGTTTATTGGTTTTTTCTTCTTTATTTATTGACCGATGAGTCACTCAATTTAGAAATTTTGATCACGACTTCGCTCTCAGTGCATGTTCCCTATAGGATGTTTATTGTTTTTCTGCTTTACTTGTTGATCGATGAGTCACTCAATTTAGAAATTGAGATCACGACTTCGCTCTCATTGCATGTTCCCTATAGGATAGTTTTGTTAAGCTTCCTTTAACATGTTAACTAAGATAGGAATCCATGTATGCTAACATATGGTAGGATTTTCCTTTATCCTTAACCTTAGGGTCAACCATTGTATGATAACATTAGGGATAGGGCTAGGCTAGTTTCCTTTAGTTGTTTTTCCTTCCTTTGCATTTTGCATCTTAAAACAAAAACTATTTTCTTGGAAAATCATAAAACACCTCTAATGAACTCAAACCCTTCTTCAAGGTAAAAGATACAAACCAATCCTATTTGTTTATGCGCCTCTTGGCTTTATTTTTAAACCTGGTTTACCGATGTTTCGCCATCGCACATTTGTTTGAAGCCGATGTTTCGCCATCGCACACGTTTGTTATCCTACTTTGATTCTCAATATCATTGCTAGGTGTGATGTTTTGTCATCCTGTTTATTGATGTTTCGCCATCTTTGCCATGATATCTTGCTATTTGCTTAGCCGATTTTTCGCCATCGAACATTTGTTTGAAGCCGATGTTTCTCCATCGCACATGTTCGTTATCCTACTTTGATTTTCAATATCATTGTTAGGCGTGATGTTTTGTCATCCGTTTTATTGATGTTTCGCCATCTTTGCCATGATACCTTGTTATATTATAGTCGATGTTTCACCATCGCACACTTGTTTGAAGTCGATGTTTCGCCATCGCACATGTTTATTATCCTACTTTGATTCTCAATATCATTGTTAGGTGTGATGTTTTGTCATCCGTTTTATTGATGTTTCGTCATCTTTGCCATGATACCTTGTTATATTATAACCGATGTTTCGCCATCGCACATTTGTTTGAAGCCGATGTTTCGCCATCGCACATTTGTTTGAAGTCGATGTTTCGCCATCGCACATTTGTTTATTATCCTACTTTGATTCTCAATATCATTGTTAGGTGTGATGTTTTATCATTTGATGTTTCTCCGTCTATGACATGTTACTTTGTTATTGTTTATTCGATGTTCTACCATCTCATTTGTTTTTTGTTTTATTTGATGTTTTGCCATCTTGACTGTTTTTGTTGTCTTAACTAAAAAACACAAACCAACAAAAATATGTAAGCCGAACTACAGCTGCTATGATTCCTTAAAAGGGATATGTAGGCAAAGGGATAGGGCCCAACTGAGCACAACTTTTATTTTCCCTACATTGTTTTCTTTGTTCTTTCGCATGCATTCCCTTTTTCCCTTTAAGCCATAGACATAGGTTTTGACCACACCCATTAGATTATACAACAAGAGTGGATACCATAGATTACTACGGGCGTGTGGGGTGTTAATACCTTCCCCTCGCGTAACAGACTCCCTTACCCGATCTCTCGGTCAAAAGACCATGATTTCTCCCTTTCCAGGTTTTCTCGATGTTTACCTTTCCCTTTCGGCGGGATAAAATACGTTCGGTGGCGACTTCATTGATGTTTCATTACATCCAGATGACGGGTCAGGCCGGGTGGTTTTCACCTACCAACTTTTACTGAAGGTAGGAAGAGAATATATCATAACATCTCTGTTCCTTGACGATGAACTACCAACGTTCACTGAAGGTAGAAAAAAGATAGCAATCAGCAACTTTCACTGAAGGTGACCTACCAACTTTCACTGAAGGTAGAGAGAAAATATATCATAGCACTTCCATTCACTGACGATGAACTACCAACATTCACTAAAGGTAGCAAAAAGATAACAATCATCGATGTTCACTGCCGATGACCTACCAACTTTCACTGAAGGTAGGAAGAGAATATATCATAGCATCGCCGTTCACTGACGATGAACTAACAACGTTCATTGAAGGTAGAAAAAAGATAACAATCATCGACGTTCACTGTCAATGACCTACCAACTTTCACTGAAGGTAGATAGAAAATATATCATAGAATCACCATTCACTAACGATGAACTACCAACGTTCACTGAAGGTAGCAAATAGATAACAAGTTTCCCTAAAATTCTGGCATTCGCCTAGAACGAGTCTCAACTTCTTCTTTAACCGAGGCATTTTGGCTGAAAAGGGTAATATGTAAGCTGTCTCAAATAAAGAGACTTCCACTTGTAAAGATTTCAAAACGATTTGTTTCTAGGATATTGAAAGACTTGCCATCCACTGGAGTAATTTGACAACGAAATACAAACTATCCACTCATAGAAAAGATAGTGAAAAAGTAACGTTGACTTTTACGAGGAAGTACAAGTTGCTCAAATAAAGAGACCGACTACTTGCTGTTACATGAAGGATTGTAAAAATGACTTTCTGGGGAGAGAAATATGGATTCCTGGGGAAAGAAATATGACTTCCTGGGGAAGTGCCACTATATTCCTTCTGATGAGATAAAGTTTTCTCGTGCAAAATAAATGCACAAACCAAAACTCGAAGCTTTCAAAAATCCAAAGTAAATAATATTGTTGTGGAACCAAAGATTCAAACCAGAAATAAACTGGAATGAAACATTCAACCAAAATACATCCTTTGAGAAATAAACTCAATAGGGAAAACCAAATCCATCCCAACAAGGAGCCGTATAAGAAGGCTAAAGCAAAAATCTTCCACGAGGGATAACTCAGTGGGGAAATTGAAAGAATATACACTTTCTCCTTAAGGCCAACACTCTATTGAAGAGAGGACAATGTAACTCTGCAAAATAGGGTAATATGTCAACAAAAATATTAAAGAATGTGAATGAGCAATGATTTTCTAAAATTAACCATGCATGATGTAGGTATGAATGTATGAGTGTTATCATGTATATGCTGACAAAACAGACATATAACACTGGGAATAAACAGGAAAAACCAACTCGGGCACAAACAACACTCAGCTAAATCACATCCAAGATGATTATTCCAAGAAAAATTAAATTCCAACTGAGGAAATAAAACCTACTGCCTGCTTTAGCTTTACTGGGAAGAAGCGTAATCTGGAAGTAAACAAAACAAAGTGACAGAATAGTACAAATACAGGGATATAACATCCTTCTCCAGGCTTCACCAGGGAAACAAATGTTTTCAAAAGTAACACTTCTACTGGGGATTGGGAAACCAATCTCAAGTAAAGCAGATGGACACCAAATCATCAAAATGTTCACTGGGGAATTCAGGCCCACTTCATTGGGGAGGTTAACACCATATCCTTTAAAGGGAAAACCACAATACGTTCTTCACTAGAGAAACCGGGGACCTGCGCTCTTCAAGAGTGATTATGGTACCAACTTGTCTGGAAAAAGAACTTCCATTAGACCGAACGAAAACTTCACTTGGAGAAATCTCTGATTGAAACTTCACATCACGAAAACTCAGAAAAGAGGAGAAGTGAATCCAAACTTGATCGAGGATACCAGAGTCACGAACCCACTACGGCGAATCATCCTGAGTAAACCTTCCTGAGGGGAACAAAAACATCTCAAAACAATTGGAGTTTGCCCATTCCTGGAATCACCATTTTTGTTGTTTTCTCTTGCGTCACAAATTTTAAAGTAAAAGAAAATTGTAAATTCTTTTTGAAAATCCATTTTGTTATTTAATATTTTCGCTTTGAAAGTTATTATCATTATTAAATGGAGTCTTTGCAAGATAAATAAAATAAGAAATACAAAGAATGGGTAAAAGCTCAAATTTCATTAATAGAATGGTAGTCTGCAAATGGAGAGACTCCATAGATAATTAAAAAGTTCGGAAAATGGTAATATATAATGGAAAAGATACATTGAGATACAATGACCACTATCCCCTCTAACAATTTTTGAAATCCTGGGCAGCAACTTGCGTGGAAGTATGATGAGGATTCGAGAAGATTGTTGCTTCAATGATCAGATCTTGAATGATGCAGTTACTTGCCAAGAAAGTCCCTAACTTTTGCCTAAGCTGTCGCTGCGGGTTTTCAACTTAGCGGGAAATTTACTATGTTTTTGTCTCTAACTTTTTCCTAGACTGACCTTTGGGGTTTTCAGCCTACCGAGACACTCTTTTTTGCCTAAGCCGCCCTTTCGGGTTTTTAACTTAGCGAGTTGTTCTTTTATTTCTTTAGGCGAAGTATTTCTTGACTGCATCAGCATTCACGGGACGTGGGAACTCCTCGCCATCCATAGTTTCAAGAATTAATGCACCGCCAGAGAAGGCTTTCTTGACAACATATGGACCTTCAAAATTGGGAGTCCACTTGCCCCTAGAATCAGTGTTGAAAGACATGATCTTCCTGAGCACGAGGTCGCCTTCTTTGAATTCACGAAGCTTGACCTTCTTATCAAAATCTTTCTTCATTCTCTTCTGATATAACTGTCCATGACACAAAGCTGTCATTCTCTTTTCTTCGATCAAATTCAATTGGTCAAACCTGTTCTGGACCCATTCAGCCTCTGTCAACTTGGTTTCCATTTTCACACGCAAAGAGGGGATCTCAACCTCGACTGGGATTACAGCTTCCCTTCCATACACCGGGGTGAACGGGGTTGCTCCCAATCCTTATAAGTAACAACCATCTTCTAGATGATCTTCTTGATATTCTTATTAGCAGGTTCAACAACCCCATTCATCTTTGGCCTGTACGACGAGTAATTATAATGGAAAATATTGAATTCTTCACACAGTTCTGTCATCATTTTATTTTTCAGATTCGAGCCATTGTCGGTGATAATTCTAGTCAGCATACCATACCGACATATAAGATTATTCTTAATGAAGCGCACAACCACCTGCTTAGTGACATTAGCATATGAAGCAGCCTCCACCCACTTGGTGAAGTAATCAATTGCTACAAACTTGAAACGGGGTATGTTGTACCCCAAAATGTTCCCTCTCACTTATTAAGAATTTGCTTACAAGATCTCCTTGGGCTCAAGACTGCACTAGGGTTTGATAAACTCAAGACACCTCCTTAGGCACTGATGACCAAAATTAGGGTTTGAGTTTGCACAAGGATTTTTGAACTATCAATGCTTCATATGACTTTCGTGGACCATTATGGACCCCCAAGATTACTCATGTCAAGTTTCAAGCCTTGGATCACATTTTTGCCCAGTCAATTGAGCAATTGACCTAAAAATCAGTTGTATTGGGGAAAAGTCAACCATGGCCAATTTACAGTCAAACTTCACAATTTTTGATCCACATCAACATTTTAGACTCATATGTATCATCTGATCAAGTTTGGACCACAATTCCTCAAGAAATTTGATCAAATCTCCAAAAGGGCAAAATGGTCAAAATTAGGGTTTTGACTGGGAAAGAGCAATTTCTGATTTTTGACCTAGCAAATGGTGAATTGGTTTAAGGCATGTTCTAAAGAGTCCAATTGAATAATTTTGATCTAATGACATGATTCAAAACATTGCAAATCCATTGGATTGACAAATGAATTTTGCACTCAACTGATCAAAAGTCAACTGTACACTGAAAAGTCAAACTTTGACTTTTGGTCAAATTTAAGCACCAAAGATCACAATTCATCAAACATGTCAAAATAGTAAACTTATTCATCAAGAAATCAAGAAATCAATAATTCATTTTGAAAAGTCAAAATTTCTAAACTTCAAAATTTTTCTAAGTGACAAAAATTTCTTTTTTTTTTATAACTTTGAGCAATTATTTCATTATGATGCAAGATGATTCAAAGGAAACTTCCAACATAAAAGTTGTAGATATCCATGAAATCTACAACTTTTCTTCATACAACTTCTCGTAAAAGTGCTTGGATCTCAATTTATAATTTTATGAATACATGCTCATGAACTAAAAAAGACTTAGTGAAATTTTGCCCTAGTTAGGCAGATTTTTGACCTAACTTCATGGAAATTTTTCACATAGTTCCAAGGGGAATCTTCAAAAGAAATTAACATATGATTTGTAGGGCACATTGCAAGCTTTATAAAATGTCAAAGAACTCCTTGATATCATTCTTGAGTATGGAGAATCAAAGAGATGAAGTTAGTGTTTTGTCACTTGAATTATAGGTCATTTACATGATGAACACAAATGAAATTTCAATGTTAGGCTACATAATCTTTGCTTTGCAGGCCTAAAACTTGTTTGTCACTACATAATTAATAGATTACACAAACTTTTAAGCTATAATCCAAATGATTTAAGCTTTATCCAATTCACATTTCCATTTTGGGAAGAAAGTTAACAATACCATTCTTGTAAAGCAAGCTTTTTGCATAAAGTTCACATTGAGCCTCTAACTTGTTCCCTCTGATCACACTCCATCCATAAAGTCATAAGCAAGCTTATTTAAAGCATAAACACTCTATCTTAGCAAGTACACAAGACTTTGAAACTTATTTTGTCAAAAAATCACATGTTTAACTTAAGGATGCAAATTTGAATTCTGATCAACTAGAGCATCCCAAACTTGTTTCTTATAAATAGAGTCACTATTTGTGAGCTAGCACACGAGCTTGAAGGCCCTTAAACTCACTAAAACTCCCTCTAGCAAGAAATTGTCTCAAAACACCATTGTTGTGCAAGTTCTGACTTTACATACCAAACTCTAAATCCCCTTGTGCGTTCTTTGGCCTTTCACTTCCAACAGCTTCTAAACATCAAATACAAACCATCCAAAGTCCATTTTCTCAACTGTAACACCTCCATCATCAAGTTCTATTTTCAAAATAAGAGGTCTAGAACTTGGCTTTTCTAGAGCTCCTCAGCCATTTTCAGCTCAAGCTAATAATTGCATTAGCTTCCTGGGACCTCAAGGAAGCTAACCTGATCCTTGCAGCACTTTGAATCAAGCTCATTTGCATTTCATGATTTCCAGTTTTGAGGTATTTTTCTTGAACTTCTATCTCATTACTTAGGCATTGTTAGTATTACATTTGGGAATATAAAATGTAGACCTCATTGCCACGAAGCTGTACATATCCATAGTTTGCATTTACATGGTCTGAGCTTAGAGAATTTTAGAGTTGAAGTTTCTGAAATTTTTAGGGGAAAATTAGGGCCAGAGAATTTCTCATTTATCTTTGACTTTTAGCTTTAGTTATTTATATGGTTAGATTCGTGAGGAAGAACGCAACAACTTTCATTTTATCATCTTCCATTTTTGTTGAGAAATGAAGAAGTTACAGGTACACCGACTGAAGGTTGAAGATGAAGTCACCAGGACTTGATTTGCCTTACATATTTATTATTTTGTTTATATGAACGGATGTATAGCCACCCTAGTGGTAAAGCGCGCTTCTGTTAACCTATGGGACCTGGGTTCGAGCCCCAGTGGTACCCTTTTCATTTTCCATATTTTTTCACTTTTCTGTTTGTTTTGTTTTTGCAGGCGTTGGGCCCTTTGGGCCTGGCTTTTTATTTTATTTTTACTAACTAACTTCAGGCCTTGCTTCAGCACCCCCCTGGATCTTTGTTTTTATTATTTCATTTTTTGTCCTTTTATTTTCATTTCATATTTTATTTTTATTATTATTATTATTTATTTCATTATTATTATTAATAATAAAAAAATCCCAAAAATAATTTATTTATTATTTAGGCAATAATATATTCATTTTATTTTCTTCATAAAAACAAGAAAGACATTTGAGTAGGTAGATTGCTCCTAATTACTTGCTCCATTTCAAAATAAACATCCTTGCTATTTTCAAAACAATCACATACACTTTCAAACATCTTGCAAAATTGAAAACATTTTCAAAAGATCAAACATCTTTGTATACATTCTTACAAACAAGAATCATTACAAAGATTTCTTAAACAATGGCCTCTTTATAAAATACTTTCAAAAAAACCACACAAAGCACAATTTCAAACAAAAGCAAGTGATCTAGCAAGTAACTAAGAGCCCATGGAAAACCATGGATGAAAGGGGTGCTAATACCTTCCCTTTTCATAATCTACCCCCCGAACTCAAGAAATAATCTCAAAGGTCTTTCCTTTGCTTTTTCACCTTTCCTTTTCGATAAAAGAAAAGTCGGTGGCGACTCTTGCTAACTGCAACATTTGTGATCATACGCAAAACCCTCAAGTCAGTTCTCCCACCGTATCACAGAACTGGGGACTCTACTGGGGAGAGGATTCTAAAGTGGGGTTACCTTAGGGATAGATCACATTTACTTGCTTACAATGTTTGACTTGTATGCTTTACATTATGGTTCTTTGTTTGGGTTTGAATCCTCCACCCGAATTTGGGATACCTTATAGGTAAGTAGCAATACTTTGTGTAAACTGTGTGGGGTATACCGACATGGTCTAAGCAATAGCTACGTTAGTGCGACATATATGTGGCTACCGGTAGCCTTTGAGTTAATCAAAGAGAATACGGGGCCGTTGAGTGATGTCATGAAGCACTAATGAACTTTTAGAACCTTTACTTGACCAACTTGGCCTTTAGGATGTAGTGAGATGATCGGCTTTGGTGCAGTCCGAAGTTGGCAGATACTCGATACTACACCCATTGAGGTTTGGTTTCTTGGGATATTTCGGTCGCCATTAAAGAGGCTTGTGCTGAAACAATGACCAAGGAAATGAACCAGTGATATTGAGCTCCTTAGAACCCGGTTACTATTACTAGGACAGGTTTAAGCCAACTAAACTTCAAGAGGATACTTACCTATAAAACTCCATGCAAGCCTAAACCTAAGGATTTGTTTGTTTTGTTTGTATATGCATACTTTTACATAACATCATGAACATCATGAACATCATATACATCCACTAACCATTTCAAGGATTTTGGGATTCATCTTTGTTCTTGTTTTGTAGGATATGGATTCACTTCGCAGAAAAATTATTCAAGTCAATCTTGTAAGGATCCCTCCATAACTCAAAGAGCTAGTTTCAAGGATTCCTGAAAACTCTCCATTTACTGAGAGACATGGTCGCCTACTCAACTTGGTCACCTCTAACACAAATGAGGATATGATAAAGGTTCTCTTTCAGTTCTTTGATCCTTTACACCGTTGCTTCACATTTCCCGACTATCAACTTGTGCCTACTTTGGAAGAATTCTCCCAACTCTTGAGGATTCCCATTCTCAACCAACTACCTTTCAACGGTACAGAAAGAGACCCAAAGCCAGAAGATATTGCTCAAGCTCTACACTTGCACTCATCTGATATCACAACTAATTGGGAAACAAGGAGTGGTGTTAAGGGTTTCCTAGCAAAGTTCCTGTTTGAGAAAGCCCAAAATTGTTGGAATTCCTTGGACTTGAAAGCCTTTGAGGAAATTGTGGCTCTCCTCATCTATGGGATGGTTTTGTTTCCAAATCCTGACCAACTCATAGATGTCAACGCCGTCAAAATCTTCATATCCCGCAACCCGGTGCCTACTTTGCTAGGAGATATCTTACACTCTTTTCACACTCGTACAATAAGGAAAAGAGATTTCCTTATGTGTTGCACTCCTCTCTTGGAAAGATGGTTTATTTTGCATCTTTCCCAATCTGTATTAAAGAATGAGCAAGGTTCAAGGTGGTCACAAAGGTTGATGATGCTCAAACATTCAGACATTCATTGGTGTTCCCGATCCATAAAGAATGTTACATTATCGACCGTTGTGGAGAATTCCCTAATGTCCCTTTACTTGGCATTAGGGGAGGTATCACCTACAACCCTTGCTTAGCCTTAAGACAGTTTGGTTACACCCGGAAGGATGTCCCACACGAGATGTTGATTCAAGTTTTGGTATTTGACTACGACAACGACGATCAAGGTCTTCTCCGGAGATTTATCCAAGCTTGGAGGATGCTAAACAAGGTGGATAGCAAGACTTTGGGGCATAAAAATTCCATCCCTCTTGAGCCTTACCTCAAATGGGTACGAACTCATGCTCAGAGTCTTATGATGCCTTACCCCTCCATTCTCCCGGTAATCATTGAGCATGTCATGGAGGGAGAAGTTCCATACAATATCCTTCATCCTGAGATGCCTACCTCTCTTGAAGACCTACAAATGGATTGGATATAACTCAAGGGAGAGTGAGATACTTTCAAAGGCCAATTCTACGCAAGCGAGAAGAAGGTTTTGGAACTCACTAGACTACTTCATGAGGAGCAGACTCTGAATGCCTACATCACACCAAAGAGGATGCGAACTACCTTTTTATCTTAGAGTTTTGTATTATTTTTCTCAAAAGGGCATTGATGTACTCAAGCTTTAACTTATTAATATAACGTGTGTTTCCTTTTTGTCTAAAACAAATTTGAATCTTTGAAATCCTTGAAATCATTACATATGCATATATCATTCATCATAACATAAGCAGGTCTTTTGCAACAAGTCTCCTCATCTCTATACTGTTTATTTCAGTAAGATGGATCTCGAGCAAATAGTGAAGGACCTCCAAGCTCAGAATACATTTCAACAGTTGCTCTTGACCCTAGCCAAAGGACAAGAAGAGTTGAAGACTTTGCTGGATGAGGAGAAGAAAAAGAAAACAAAAAAGGTAACTGGAGTCCTAAACATGGGAAGAAGATTTCATGTGCAGACAAGAAGGACCCTAGATTTTGCAATGACATTCAGTGAAAGAGACAATCAAGATGGGAAAGGAAAGGAAACAGTTGTCCCGTCAGAATCAGAAGAGGAAGAAGAAGAAGAAGATTATTCTGAAGAACAATACCCTCCTACTGATGACAAGTATAAACATCTCGAAGAGCGGTTGAGTGCGATGGAAATCCAAAAAGGTCCTGGCTTGGACTTTGAGGAATTGGGGTTAGTGTCGGGGATTGTCATTCCTCCCAAATTTAAAGCACCTGTGTTTGCCAAGTATGACGGAGTCTCATGCCCTAAAATGAATCTCCGGTCCTATGTGAGGAAAATCCAGCCCTATACCACTGACAAAGACTTATGGGTACACTTCTTCCAAGACAGTCTATCTGGAACTCAACTTGACTGGTTTTACCAACTAGAAAGAGCCAACGTTCACAATTGGGAAGATCTTGCTGCAGCCTTCTACAAACAATACCAATACAATGATGATCTTGCGCCTACCCGTACTCAACTCCAGAGTATGGCCATGGTTTCCAATGAAGGTTTCAAGGATTATGCGTAAAAATGGAGAGACTTGGCTGGAAGAGTTCAACCTCCTCTATCTGAGAGAGAGTTGGTAGACATGTTCTTGGGCACCTTGTCTGGTCCCTTCTTCAATCACCTGATTGGGAGTTCATCGGCGGGTTTTACTGAACTGATATTAACCGGAGAAAGGGTAGAAGCCGGTATAAAGAATGGAAATATCCAAAAGGATACATCCTCTTCTGCAGCTATAAGGAAGCCTTTCATCGGAAAGAAAGAGGTGGTTGTTGTATATCCGCAAAGAAATCAAGATAGGGCTGAGCACCAACCAATGGTGGGGGCTGTTATGATCCCTAAACCTGCGCCTGATCAACAAAGAAACAATCAACCGAGGATGGAAAGATCGGTCAGGCAGTTCACCAGAATTAACATGACCCTATCTCAGGTATTACCGCATCTACTAAGATCCAATTTGGTGACCTTGAAAGAAGCTCCGAAAAACCCCAACACAACATCTCCTCACTATCATCCCAATGCCCGTTGCACATATCACTCTGAAAGTCCCGGCCACGACACTAATAACTGTTGGGCTCTAAAGAACAAAATACAAGACCTCGTTAAAGCAAAAGAGATTGAATTCGATGTGCCCGAAAAGCCAAACATCATTTCTGCCCCTATGCCCAAACATGGCCATAATACCAATGCCATTGAAGAAGAAATGTTTGTTACTTCAGTTGATGAACTTATGACCCCACTCTTGATTATTAAAGTGAACTTGTTGAAAGTCGGTGTGTTCCTGGGCTGTGATGAAGGCAATCATTTCTATTTGTCCTCACCAGCCAGCTGTCCTTTTTTGAAAGAAGGAGTTCAGTGCCTAATAGATAACAAAGAAATTTTGTTTGAAAAGACTTATGTTCCACCTGTTCCTTTTGAAGATGTTTCTATCATTACCATTTCCGCCAATTCTTCCAGGGTCTCCACCAAAAGACCCGTTAGAACTACATCAGTTTCGAAAGCAACTCCTTTAATAATCACAATGCCTGGACCAGTCCCATATTCGTTAGACAAAACCATACCATGGAATTATGGAGGGGATGTCTACTACCACAGTATCAAGCAAGATTAGCCAGCCGCTGGAGATTCGAGTTTTGAGAAAGTCAACTCTGACATCAGTAATATTGCAAGAACTAGTAAGATTACTAGAAGCAGAAGGATATTCTCTCCAGAAATTGCTCCCCCAAACGCAATTTTTGGACCCGTAATCATTCCTGTTGTTACTCCTCCAAAAGTCGTTCCCAGTCCTATAATCATCCCCACTAATACTCCAACTAACAAAGTTGTTACAACCCCTGTTATCATTCCTACTGACACTTCTGCTGTCGAGTTAACCAAGAATCGAGGTAAAAGTATTCTAATTGAGCATGTCCAGACGAAGGCCCAGTCATTAGCTATCCCTGAGACCTCCCATAAAGAGATGGAGAAAATTCTGAAGATCATAAAAAGAAGCGACTACGATGTAGTTGAACAACTGGGGGAAACTCCCTCTAAAATTTCTATGCTGGCATTACTACTATGTTCCGAGGTGCATGCAAAAGCTTTGGTAAAATTATTGAAAACTGCCCATGTACCCCAAGAGACATCTGCCGATCAGTTTCAAGACTGCATAGCCAGCTTAACTGCAGATAATGGTCTAGGTTTTTCAGATGCTGGTTTAACGCCAAGGGTAAGGAAGCATAATGAGGCATTGCATGTCTCATTTGAATGTAGGGGCACAACCTTGGCTCATGTTTTGGTGGACATTGGCTCATCTCTGAATGTATTGCCTAGAAAAGCTCTTGATAGGCTTGACTGTGAGGGTTGACATTGAAGCCAAGTAACATAGTAGTAAGGGATTTTGACGACTCGAAAAGGATGGTACATGGGTAGGTGGATATCCCCATAAATGTTGGAACCCAAACATTTGATCCAGCCTTTTATGTAATGGATATTCGTCCCTCATATTCCTGCTTGCTAGGCCAACCATGGATTCACAATGTTGGCGATGTCACTTCTACATTGCACCAAATGTTGAAATATCTGATTCAAGGGAAGATTATCATCGTTCATGGAGAAGAAGAATATATGATCAGCCATCTCAATTCCTTCAGATATGTGGAATTAGATGGTGAATTTATTGAAACTCCATTCCAACACTTTGAAGAGGTCCCGCAAGATGTGGTAGTAACCAAGGTTGTTCCGAAGATTACAAGGCCTCTACTCTGGATGTCATCTCTGAAGGATGCCAAAGCAGTGGTAGAAGAAGGTGGGTGCACTATATGGGGACAAATCCCAGATAAGTCTGACAAGTTTGGCCTAGGTTTCACTTCAGGTGCCCAGAAGGCTGCGCGTCACGCTCGTGCTGGAGGACCACCCCTGAAGATCAATAACCGCGAGGTCAATGCCGTAAAAGATGATGAAGATATATGTGACTTGGAGGACTGAATATTCCCAACTGTCGGTGGAGGACTCGACAACTAAGAGGCTAGAGATTTTGTCCCGATCACTTTTATCTCACAGTAATCTGTCTTTACATTTTGTTGGATCTGTAATATTAAAACAATCTGCACTCTTAAAACCTTGTGTCTTATCTGAGACACAATGGTCCATTTGTAAGGGTTATTATCTCATTTTCATATGACATCAATGAATCATGGACGTTTCCGCATACAAAATTTTATGCTCATCATTTTTATTTTTACATTTTTATTTCTTTCAAAGATAGTTATACCTTTACACACACTCACACTCATAATGCAGGTATACATCCATTCGGGATCCCATGGGTAATGATACTGCTATGGCCTTTTGTGACTCTGAGAATCTAATCTACCAAGCTGAAGACGAAGGTAAGGAAGATTGTGAAGTACCAGGGGAACTTGCCAGACTACTACAACAAGAAGAGAGAACAATTCAGCCTCACGAGGAACCCGTGGATATAATCAACCTAGGTACCGAAGAAGACAAAAAAGAGGTCAAGGTGGGTGCCCATCTGGAACCCGGTGTCAAGGAGCGTCTGATTCAGTTATTACACGATTATGTTGAAGTCTTCTCCTGGTCGTGTGAAGACATGCCAGGACTTGATGCAGATATTGTGGTACATCGTCTGCCTACAAGAGAGGATTGTCCGCCAGTAAAACAAAAGGTTCGCCGCATGAGGCCTGATATGTCAGAAAAGATTAAAGTAGAAGTCATGAAGCAATTCAATGCTGGATTCTTGGCGGTCACCTCTTATCCCCAATGGGTTGCCAATGTTGTTCTCGTGCCCAAAAAAAGACGGCAAAGTGCGAATGTGTGTGGACTACAGAGATTTAAATAGGGCAAGCCCTAAGGATGATTTTCCACTCCCCCACATTGATATTATAGTTGACAATACGGCACAACACAAAGTGTTTTCCTTCATGGACGGATTCTCGAGTTACAATCAAATCAAAATGGCGCCTGGGGACATGGAGAAAACAATGTTTGTTATGCAGTGGGGCACTTTCTGCTATAAGGTGATGCCATTCATACTGAAGAATGCTGGAGCAACCTATCAGCGTGCCATGGTAGCTCTATTTCACGACATGATACATCATGAAATAGAGGTCTATGTGGACAACATGATAGCCATATCTCAAACAGAAGAATAGCATCTCGATCACTTACAAAAACTATTTGAGAGACTGAAGAAGTACAAGCTGAGGTTGAATCCAAACAAATGCACATTTGGGGTACGGTATGGTAAACTCCTAGGCTTTTTCGTTAGCAGAAAAGGTATCGAGGTCGATCCTGCCAAGGTAAAATCGATACAAGAGATGCCTGCTCCTCGTACTGAGAAGGAAGTCAGAGGGTTCTTGGGACGTTTGAACTACATTGCAGATTCATCTCTCACCTGACAGCTACTTGTGAACCAATATTTAAATTGTTGAAGAAAGATCAAGTAGTCAAATGGAATGACGAGTGCCAAGTTGATTTTGATAAAATCAAAGAATACTTACAAGAACCTCCTGTATTGATGCCACCAATCGAGGGAAGACCATTGATCATGTATATGACTGTTTTAGAAAACTCAATGGGGTGTGTATTGGGGTAGCATGACGAGTCTGGCCGAAAAGAGCGTGCTATTTATTACCTGAGCAAAAAGTTTACCGACTGTGAAACCAAATATTCACTGCTCAAGAAAACTTCTTGCGCTCTAGCATGGGCTGCTCGCCGGCTAAGACAATATATGTTGACTCATACTACTTTGTTGATATCTAAAATGGATCTGATAAAATACATCTTTGAGAAGCCTGCTCTTTCTGGGAGAATAGCGAGATGGCAGATGATCCTGACGGAATATGACATACAGTATACTACCCAAAAGGCTATAAAGGGCAGTGTACTGGTTGATCACCTTGCTCACCAAGTTGTGGAAGACTACCAGCCCATGAAGTTTGAATTCCCAGATGAAGACATCATGACGGTAAATAACTGTGAAGAATTCAGGCCATATGACGAACCTAGACAAGGATCCTGATGGACCCTGTTCTTTGATGGGGAATCCAATGCACTTGGAAATGGTATCAGTGTTGTACTCATATCTCCGGAAGGGTGTCATACTCCCTTTACCGCAAGACTCTACTTCAATTGTACAAACAACATGGCAGAATACAAAGCATGCATCTTTAGTCTCAGAGCTGCCATAGATTTGGGGATCAAATCCTTAAATATATTCGGAGACTCAACTTTGGTTATCAGCCAGATCAAAGGGGAATGGGACACCAAACACCCAAATCTTATCCCTTACAAAGAACATGTTTTGACGTTGCTACCACATTTTGAGAAGATTACCTTCGAACATTTCCCGCGAGAAGAAAATCAGCTAACAGACGCTCTAGCCACAATGTCATCTATGTTTAAACTTAATTGGGATAACGAGGCTCCCCAGATCGCCATTGAACGAATGGAGGAACCAGCGCATTGTCACGAGATTAATACTGAAGAAGTAGTGGACTATCCTTGGTTTCACGAAGTCAAGAAGTATCTCGAGGCTCAAGAATATCTAGAAGGAGCTTCAATCAATCATAATAAGTTCTTAAGGAGATTCTCTGCTAAATTTTTCCTTAGTAACGTCATTCTTTACAAACGCAACCATGACTCTGTGTTACTTCGATGCATAGACAAGGTTGAAGCAGAAAGGATCATGACTGAGTTACATGAAGGCACTTTTGCCACCCATTCCAGTGGGCATATGATGGAAAAGAAAATCCTACGGGCAGGCTATTACTGGTCTACCATGGAAGCAGATTTCTATCAACACTCTCGAACTTGCCATAAGTGTCAGATTTATGCTGATAAGGTGCACGTACCTCCAGTTCCTCTGAATGTCTTGACAGCTCCTTGGCCCTTTTCTCTGTGGGGAATAAATATGATTGGGGAAATCGAGCCGACAGCCTCTAATGGACACCGCTTCATCTTAGTGGCCATTGATTATTTCACAAAGTGGGTGGAGGCAGCTTCCTTCGCTTCCGTTACCAAGAATGTTGTTGCCCGTTTCATCAAGAAAAATATCATTTGCCGGTACAGTATCCTGGAAAGGATCATCACTGACAATGGTACAAATTTCAAGAACACTATGATCACCGCCTTGTGCAAATTATTCCAAATTAAGCATCACAATTCTTCTCCTTACCGACCGAAGATGAATGGTGATGTTGAAGCTTTAAATAAGAACATTAAAAAGATCATACAGAAAATGATAGTCACATACAAAGACTGGTAAGAGATGTTACCGTTTTCTCTCCACGGGTATCGTACCACAGCTTGCACATCAATCGAGGCAACACCCTATTCTCTGGTTTACGACATGGAAGCCGTCTTGCCTATTAAGGTTCAAATCCCCTCTCTAAGAATTATGAAGGATGCAGGGCTGAATGAAGAAGATTGGATTCAGACTCGACTTGATCAACTAAACTTGATTGATGAGAAGAGACTTACTGTTGTTTGCCATGGTCAAATGTATCAAAAACGGATGATCAATGCTTTCAACAAAAAGGTCAAACGCCAAGTGTATCAAGTTGGGGATCTGGTAATCAAACGCATCATACTGCCACAAGGTGATCCAAGGGGCAAATGGACTCCTACATACGAAGGACCATTTGTAATCAAAAAGATTTTCTCTGGTGGGGCAATGATCTTGACCACCATGGATGGCGACGACCTGCCGCATCCTACGAACGCGGACATAGTCAAAAGATACTACGCATGAAAGACCCGCTATATTGACACACCTAGGAAAAACAAGGGCATCCCAGCGAACCAAAAGAGGTTCGGGCAAAAATTATGGACAAAAATAAAAAATCTGTACACCCAGCAAGTTGAAAACCCGAAAGGGTGACTTGGGCAAAAAGGGGTATCCCGGTGGACTGAAAACCCGAAAGGGAGGTCCAGGCAAAAGTTAGTGAATTAAAGCTTATGACTATGTCCCGTTGGATCACTTTAAGGAAAACCTTTGGCTTCAACCTGCAAACTCAGAGGTTCTGATCAATTCAATCATCTTCGGACGAGGAAACAAATAGACAAGATTCTCAGAGATACAAAGGCTATAGCAGAATGGGAACCCCATGGGATTATTGCACATATCTATCTTTTCTTTATATTAAAATTTTCTTTTTTTTTCTTACGACGGCGTTCTCCTACTATAATGTTCGTCTCACTGTACAAAAATACTTACTCAAAGTTAATGAAAAGATATTCCTTTGAAAGTACAAAACTATATGTTTTTCTTTACTCTTGTGTTTTGTTTACAAAAACGTCCAATGATTCATTGTTGAACATATGCATTTGAACATAATTACTGTTTACAAATAAATAAAATAAAAGGAAATTACTAATGGATTTTAGAGGTATGGAAATCTCTCTAAGCTATTTCCATAAATCCCCCACAAATTGCAGTTTAATTCCCGTCGGAACAAGCTTCCAATTATAAATCCCCAGTAGAAGTCGTTCAATTTCTCAAGATTTCCCAATAGGATTTTACAAGCATTACACGACATTTCCCTTACAACAGAGTTTGTTTCTCTAAGCGGAAATTCATTAACACTTCAACTTCACGACATGAAGACTTACACTCCATATCCTCAGCAGCGGTCAGGGATTTATTTCCCCCAATCCAACAGCAGTGTGGCAGATTAGCTCGCATACGCATACATCAAATCCATATATCATAAACATCGATAGAATGAATGCATTATATCATACATTTCATACAACATAACATTGCATATTAGCTAACATTTTATCTTTTTCAGGATAAGATTAATCAAACAACTACCATTAACAATGTTCAAAGTCTTCAGATGCACTCCATACACTGACGCCATTATGATACTCATTCAGATTCAACTCCCAAATACAGTTCAGATATGCTCCAGACGCGGATGCCATTCTGATACTCATTCAGATTCAACTTTTAGATACAGTTCAGTTACGCTCCAGACACGGATGCCATTCTGATACTCATTCATATTCAACTTTCAGATACAGTTCAGATACACTCCAGGCATGGATGCCATTCTGATACTCATTCAGATTCAACTTTTCAGACACAATTCAGATACTCTCTAGACACAGATGCCTTTTTGATACTCATTCAGATTCAACTTCTCAGATACAGTTCAGATACGCTCCAGACACAGATGCCATTTTGATACTCATTCAAAATCTCAACTCTCAGATACAGTTCAAATACGCTCCAAATACGGATTCCATCCTGATACTCATTCAGATTCAAACTTTTGATACAGTTCAGATACACTCCATATATGAATGCCATTATGATACTCACTCAAAATTCAACTCTCAAATACAATTCGGATACGCTCCATACACGGATGCCATTCTGACACTCATTCAAAACTAGCTTTCAGATATAGTTCAGATAAGCTCCAGACACAGATTCCATTCTGATAATCATTCAAAATCAGCTACCAGATACAGTTCAGATACGCTCCAGACACGAACGCCATTCCGATACTCATTATTTCAGCTTACGAATTACAATACCAAAAATCACTCTTGGATGGCATCTACAAGCCCATCTCCAAAAACTTTCTATCACCTCTCCAAATGGCATCTTTAAGCCCATTCCCTCGACCATCACATCACCGAGTGCAAATTTCTAGACATTCTAGTGTCCAATAATCTTCCACCTTCGAGTCACGACTGGAAAAACATGCCAATCTAACTCTTCAGGCTTAAGAAGATTGAACAGGGGCAGCTGTTGTACCCCAAAATTTTCCCTCTCACTTATCAAGAATTTTCTCACAAGATCTCCTTGGGCTCAAGACTGCACTAGGGTTTGATCAGCTCAAGACACCTCCTTAGGCACTAATGACGAAAATTAGGGTTTGAGTTTCCACAAGGATTTTTGAACTATCAATGCTTCATATTACTTTCATGGACCATTATGGACCCCCAAGATTACTCATGTCAAGTTTCAAGCCTTGGATCACATTTTTGCTCAGTCAATTGAGCAGTTGACCTAAAAATCAATTGTATTGGGGAAAAAGTCAACCATGGCCAATTTACAGTCAAACTTCATAATTTTTGATCCACATCAACATTTTAGACTCATATGTATCATCTGATCAAGTTTGGACCACAATTCCTCAAGAAATTTGATCAAATCTCAAAAAGGGCAAAATGGTCAAAATTAGGGTTTTGACTGGGAAAGGGCAATTTATGATTTTTGACCTTGAAAATGGTAAATTGGTTTAAGGCATGATCTCAAGAGTCCAATTGCATAATTTTGACATAATTACATGATTCAAAACATTGCAAATCCATTGGATTGACAGATGAATTTTGCAGTCAACTGATCAAAAGTCAACTGTATACTGAAAAGTCAAACTTTGACTTTTTGGTCAATTTAAGCACCAAAGATCAAATTCACAAAAACATGTCAAAATAGGAAACTTATTCATCAAGAAATCAAGAAATCAAGATTTCATTTTGAAATGTCAAAATTTCTAAACTTAGAAATTTTTCTAAGTGTCAAAAACTTCTTATTTTTTTTATAACTTTGAGTAATTTTTTCATTATGATGCAAGATGATTCAAAGGAAACTTCCAACATGAAAGTTGTATATCTCCATGAAATCTACAACTTTTCACCACACAACTTCTCCTAAAAGTGCTTGGATCTCAAGTTATAATTTTATGAATACATGCTCATGAACTAAAAAAGACTTGGTGAAATTTTGCCCTAGTTAGGCAGATTTTTGACCTAACTTCATGGCAATTTTCACATAGTTCCAAGGGGAATCTTCAAAAGCAATTTAAATATTAGTTGTATGGTACATTTCAAGCTTTCCAAAATGTCCAAGAACTCCTTGAGATCATTCTTGAGTAGGGAGAATCAAAGAGATGAAGTTGGTGTTTTGTCACTTGAATTATAGGTCATTTTCATGATGAACACAAATGCAATTTCAATGTTAGGTTGCATAATCTTTGCTTTGCAGGGCTCAAACTTGTTTGTCACTCCATAATTAATGGATTACACAAACTTTTGAGCTATAATCCAAATGATTTAAGCTTTATCCAGTTCACATTGCCATTTTTGGAAGAAAGTTAACAATACCATTCTTGTAAAGCAAGCTTTTTGCATAAAGTTCACATTGAGCCTCTAACTCGTTCCCTCTAATCACACTCCATCCACAAAGTCAGAAGCAAGCTTGTTTAAATCATAATCACTCGATCTTAGCAAGTAGACAAGACTTTGAAACTTGTTTTATCAAAAAATCACATGTTTAGCTTAAGGATGCAAATTTGAATTGTGATCAACTAGAGCATCCCAAACTTGTTGCTTATAAATAGAGTCACTATTTGTGAGCTAGGACACGAGCTTGAAGACCCTTAAACTCACTCAAACTCCCTATATCAAGAAATTATCTCAAAACACCATTGTTGTGAAAGTTCTGACTTTACATACCAAACTCCAAATCCCCTCGTGCGTTCTTTGGCCTTTCACTTCCAAAAGCTTCTAAACATAAAATACAAACCATCCAAAGTCCATTTTCTCAACTGTAACACCTTCATCATCAAGTTCCATTTTCAAAAATAGGGGTCTGCAACTTGACTTCTCTAGATCTCCTCAGCCATTTTCAGCTCAAGCTAATCATTACATTAGCTTACTGGGACGTCAAGGAAGTTAACCTGATCCTTGCAGCACTTTAAATCAAGCTCATTTGCATTTCACGATTTCCAGTTTTGAGGTATTTTTCTTGAACTTCTATCTCATTACTTTGGTATTGTTAGGCTTGCATTTGTGAAGATAAAATGTAGACCTCATTGCCACAAAGCTGTACATATCCATAGTTTGCATTTACATAGCCTGAGCTTAGAGAATTTTAGAGTTGAGGTTTCTGAAATTTTTAGGGTTCAAATTAGGGCCAGAGAAATTCTCATTTATCTTTGACTTTTAGCTTTAGTTATTTACATGGTTAGATTCGTGAGGAAGAATGCAACAACTTTCATTTTATCATCTTCCATTTTTGTTGAGAAATGAAGAAGTTACAGGTACACCGGCTGGAGGTTGAAGATGAAGTCATCAGGACTTGATTTACCTTACATATTTATTGTTTTGTTTATATGAACGGATGTATAGCCACCCCAGTGGTAAAGCACGCGCCTGTTAACCTATGGGACCTGGGTTCGAGCCCCAGTGGTACCCTTTTCATTTTCCATATTTTTTCACTTTTCTATTTGTTTTGTTTTTGCAGGCGCTGGGCCCTTTGTGTCTGGCTTGTTTTTTTATTTATTTTTACTAACTAACTCCAGGCCTTGCTTCAGCACCCCCTGGCTCTTTGTTTTTATTATTTCATTTTATTCCTTTTATTTTCATTTCATTTTATATTTTATTATTATTATTATTATTATTATTTATTTCACTATTATTATTAATAAAAAAATCCCAAAAATAATTTATTTATTATTTAGGCAATAATATATTCATTTTATTTTCTTCATAAAAACAAAAGATAAAAACTTTTTTTTTAACAATTAATTTCTTTTCTTAATTAAATAATATTTAGATAATTAGGTTTAATTACTATATTATCCTCTTGTAAATTAAAATTAATTTAGAACTTAGGTTTATTTTAATTAGTTTTATTTTATTTTTAATTTAAAAACCTTTCTTAAATAAAACCTAAAAATATTCTCTTAATTATTTTATTTTCTTAATTAGTTTAAGTTAATTTAATTTTGATTAATTATTTTTTCTCTAATTAGGTTTAGGTTAAAACCCGTTTCATAAAAAATCCAATCAAAAATCATGTTTCTTTCCATTTGTATTTGTACTTTATATTTATTCATTTCCTTGTACATTGATATCAATTCAATATGGTTGTAATAGATTAATTAGGCTTACATTCTTGCAATCCCCATTTGTAATTTGTACACCCCCTCCCAAATGTTGTAATAACGTAGTAACTTTAAAATTCCTTAATTTATCACTTTCATATATACATGTTAGTAAATTAGGGTTTGTATGGAAAGACTAAAACCAACAAATAGAAAACCCTAATTAAGACAAATCAAAGCATGAAAACAATACATTTGCACACAAGCACCCCTAGCGTTACTCTACTTGATTGCCTTACAAAAATGGCCATATTACGCATGTAAGGTATCTTAGCAAAAACAAATGAATACAAGATCATAGTCCCTTGATGACGCTATCTAAGTTGCCTTACAAATGATCTTAGCCCCTAAAGAAAAATGCCAAGACACCTTGCAACATTGCTAATCATGGTTATACGATGACCCACGCCCGTCCCATTTACATCCAAAGATAGGGTTGCTTATCAAATCAATGGTAAGACAACAATGTCAAAGGAAAAGAAAATGAACAAGAAAGACATTTGAGTAGGTAGATTGCTCCTAATTACTTGCTCCATTTCAAAACAAACATCCTTGCTATTTTCAAAACAATCACACACACTTTCAAACATCTTGCAAAATTGAAAACATTTTCAAAAGATCAAACATCTTTGTATACATTCTTACAAACAAGAATCATTACAAAGATTGCCTAAACAATGGCCTCTTTACAAAATACTTTCAAAAAAACCACACAAAGCACAATTTCAAACAAAAGCAAGTGATCTAGCAAGTAACTAAGATCCCATGGAAAACCATGGATGAAAGGGGTGCTAATACCTTCCCTTTTCATAATCTACCCCCCGAAATCAAGAAATAATCTCAAAGGTCTTTCCTGTGCTTTTTCACCTTTCCTTTTGGATAAAAGAAAAGTCGGTGGCGACTCTTGCTAACCGCAACATTTTCGATCAAACACAAAACCCTCAAGTCAGTTCTCCCACTGTATCAGTGTCTATTCGAATCTTTGGGTTATATCATCCCAATCATGTCAATAACCTACAAGGATAAAGGCCACGGGTAGGAAATCACATTGAGAAGAGTCAGAGGCACATGGACCTTATCTGCATAAATCTGGCATTTATGACACTTCTTTGCAAATTTATAATAATCAGATTCCATTGTCAGCCAATTGTAACCTGCTCTTAGCATCTTTTTATCCATCGAATGTCCATTGGCATGAGTGCCAAATGAACCTTCATAAACCCCGTGCATCAACATTCTTGCTTCGTATTTATCCAAGCATTTGAGCAAGACCATGTCATAATTTCTTTTATACAACACATTCTCACTGAGGAAGAAACTGCCAGCCAATCTTCTCAATGTCTTTCTATCCTTCTTCGATGCACCGATCGTGTATTCCTGAATCTGAAGAAAATGATTGATGTCATAATACCAAGGTTTTTCATTTGTTACCTCTTCTGTGGTAAACACATGAGCAGGCCTATCCAGTCGCTGAACTATAATCCGAGGTATATCATTCCAAGTATTTACTTGATACATAGAAGCCAGAGTTTCCAGAACGTCCGCCATTTGATTTTCATCTCTTGGAATATGATGGAATTCAACTTTATTAAAGAAGGGTAACAACCTTCTAGCATAATCTTTGTAAGGGATCAAGCCAGGGTGACGAGTATTCCATTCTCCTTTAATTTGGTTTATTACCAAAGTTGAATCACCATACATATCTAGGATTTTAATTCTGAGATCAATAGCTTCTTCGAGACCCATGATGCAAGCCTCATATTCTGCCATATTATTAGTATAATCAAATGTTAACCTTGCAGTAAAAGGAATGTGCGATCCATGTGGAGTGACAATCAAAACACCAATTCCTTTACCATAAGCATTCACAGCTCCATCAAATATCATACTCCAACGAGATTCAGGGCCATGACCTTCCTCAAGAAACGGTTCATCACAATCCTTCACTTTCAGGAACATCACATCCTCATCGGGGAATTCATACTCTATAGAGTGATGATCCTCCACTGGTTGGTGAGCAAGATAATATGCCAACAAACTACTTTTAATAGCTTTTTGAGTGCGGTATTCAATATCATATTCAGATAGCAACATCTTCCAGCGGGAAATTCTCCCAGTAAGAGAAGGCTTTTCAAAAATGTACATGATTGGATCCATTTTGGAGATAAAGCTAGTAGTGTGATTCAACATATATTGTCGTAAACGCTTTGCCGCCTAGGCCAAAGCACAACATGTCTTTTCCAGCATGGAATACCGCGACTCACAATCAGTGAACTTTTTACTGTGATGATAAATGGCAAACTCTTTCTTCCTTGTTTCATCTTGTTGTCCCAGAATACAACCCATGGATTTATCTAACACTGTCAGATACATAATCAACGGTCTTCCTTCGACATGAGGGAGCAAGATAGGAGGTTCAAGCAGATATTCTTTAATACTTTCAAATTACCTTTGGAAGTCATCCATCCACACATAACCTTGATCTTTCTTTAACAACTTAAAGATCGGTTCACATGTTGCAGTCATGTGGGAAATAAATCTGGAAATATAATTCAAACGCCCGAGGAACCCTTTGACTTACTTTTCAGTTCTCGGTGCTGGCATCTCTTGAATTACTTTGACTTTATCAGGTTCAACTTCAATTCCTTTCTGGCTAACAATGAAACCCAACAATTTTTCTGATCGAACACCGAAGGTGCATTTATTTGGACTCAAGCGGAGACGATACTTCCTCAAATGCTGAAACAACTTCAACAAATCTCCTACATGCCCTTCTTCAGTCTGGGATTTAGCAATCATATCATCAACATATACCTTGATTTCCTTGTGCATCAGATCATGTAATAGGGTTGTCATAGCCCTCTGGTATGTTGCACCTGCGTTCTTCAACCTGAAGGGCATCACTCTGTAACAAAATGTTCCCCAGGGTGTGATAAACATTGTTTTTTCCATCTCCTATAGAGCCATTCTTATTTGATTATAACCGAAAAACTCGTTCATGAACGAAAAAACTTTGAATTTTTCTGTGCTATCCACTAACATATCAATGTGTGGCAATGGAAAATTATCTTTTGGACTAGCTTTATTTAAATCTCTGTAATCTACGCACATGCGGACTTTTCCGTATTTTTTTGGTACTGGGTCAATATTGGAAATCCATTGAGGATACACTGACCTCACAAGAGAGCCAGCATTAATCTGCTTTAGAACCTTCTCTTTGATCTTTACTGCCATATCTGGGTGAGTTCTTCTCAACTTTTGTTTGATTGGTGGACACTCTAGTTTCAAAGGTAAACGGTGCTCCACAATATCTGTATTTAGACCAGGCATATCTTAGCAAGACTAAGCAAAAATATCCACATACTCTTTCAACAGCTCAATCAACCTGCTCTTCACATCAGGATGCAGCGATGCTCCAATCTTGACTTCTTTCGGATCTTCTTCTGAACCCAAATTGATTACTTCCAATGGCTCTTTATATGGATGAATGGAATTTTCCTCGTGCTCAAGAAACTGTGAGACCTCTTCTGGAATCTCATCATAGTCTTCTTCTTCGGCCCCATACACAGGACACTCAAAGTTGGGAGGGGATGCAGGGTCATTGTATTCAATAGGTTTTTTAATTAATCTGCACATATGATTTATGATTGCTTTTAGAAACTGACACATATAACAAGTGATCATGCAAATTGAATTTCAGTTATTATTTATTTTGAAGGGTTTTTTCTGATTATCATTTTCTAAGAAAAATCAGAAAATAAAGACACAATTTGGGAAACAAAGACAACTTTTATTATTGATTTTAAAAGTCACAGCAAACAGATAAGGCCTACAACATTAATACTTCCACCTTGGGCAGAGTGAAAGCTTTTCAAAAATGTTAACAAATCAAATTACTTTGAAACATGTATGCAAGAGGGAACATCAATGGTGATCCAGTTATGAACCCATAATTCGGCATTTCCTTCTCTGCTTCATCTTCCACAATGGCATTAATCCCTGAAATAGTTGGATGAAGATAACCCCCGCTATGGAAAATGTCTTGATACTTGTCTACAGCAGACTTCGGCTTCATGCTCTTACCTTTGTCATTCTTCATAGAGAACCCCAAGCCGACTCTATTCTTGTTTACAGGTGGATCTATAATTTGTCCCCAAACTTCACTATGACCCTTACGCATAACTTGTTGCCCATCTTTAAGTGAAACCATGTAATCCTCATTTCCTCTTATGTTTTCAATGGATAAGGCTTAGAACTGGGTTCCAACAGCAGCTTCATCCGCCTCTACAATGTTGAAAGAGGACAAATGAGATATCAATAATGCATGTTCCTCATTTATGATTACTACTTTCCCTTCACATACACATTTCAGTTTCTGGTGTAAAGTTGAAGTGACAGCCCCTGCCTCATGAATCCACGACCGTCCCAACAAATAGCAATAAGCGGGAACAATGTCCATGACCTGGAAAGTAATCTGAAACAAATATGGTCCTATAAGAATAGGCAAGTCCACTTCACCAATAACAGATTTCCTTGATCCATCAAACTCTTTCACAATGATGCCACTCAGGCGCATAGGCGTTCCTTGATATTTCAACTTCATAAGAGTGCTCCTCAGTATAACGTTCAAATCAGATCCATTATCAATCAGCATGTTGGATAGTGAATCATTCTTGAAATTCATAGAGATGTGGAGGGCCAGGTTGTGATTCCTTCCTTCATCTGGTAATTCATCATCGTAGAAACTCAAGTTATTACATGATGTAATGTTCCCTATTATGCTGCCGAATTGGTCTATTGGCATATCACTCTCCACAAAATCGTGGTCCAATACCCTCATCAAGGATTCTCTGTGAGCAGATGAGTTCATCAATAAAGCTAAGATAAATATTTTTGAAGGAGTCTACAGTAGCTGATCTACAATTCTGTAGTTGCTCATCTTGATTATCTTCAAAATATCATCCACTTCTTTCTCTAACGTAGCCCCCACTAGTCTCACCTGTAGCCTTCTTGGGTTCAACATTCTCAGCAATTTTCTTTCCAGCACTAACATCTCCTCGAACAACTGGTGCAAACACATGACCATTGCGGGTCACCCTGCTATTTTCAGAAATATTTCCAACATCAAGCATTGGTTGGATGGGAACTTCCACTCCATCCTCTAAGATTGTAGCGTTGTATTTGTAGGGCAGAACCTTATCTGTCTTGTAGAGGATACGACCCGGCAAACTAATCACCAATGGGGTAATAGTTGGCTGGCTATAATATTCAACTTCAAGATGGGTGGGTGCCCCAAAACAAGGTACAATGACGTTTACCCCTTCTTCAACACAATCAGTCATTATTGAGTCATTTCTGGAAAACAAATCCTCATAGGAGGAGAAATACTCATCTGCAGAGGCATACTCTTCATCTGACTCTTCTTCAGTTAAGTAAATCCCAATCAAATCAACTTCATGGTAATCATACTTTTGACCTGTAACCTTGATAGTTCCATTGTCCAACAACAACTGAACACATTTCTTCACGATTGAACATCCTCGGGAATCTCGACAGCAAACTCGGCAAGATCCATATTGGTGTTTCACCTGACCAGCCAAGTGGTAGAAAGTAGCATGCAATTGCACAAGGTCCTCATTCATATACTCTACATCAAAAATTCTGAATTCTCCAGGACATCCAGAAACCATATTCACCTCCTCTTCATACTCTTCCCTAGGCTTGATTATGTGGATGAGGCCCTCATCCATCATCTCATGTAAATCAGCCTTTATCTTATTGCAACCTTGTATGTCTGTACTGCAAATATCACAATCGGAATGGTCATGCGTATAGTAGTTAAATTCACAGAGGTCTGCATGCATTTTCATCAAATCTCCTCTAACCAGATTAATATCAAAAATCCGGAAGTCGCCTGGACAACCAACCACGATATTCACAGCATTTACTCCTCTATGCTTGGGTAGATGATTATCTTCACATTAGGGCCCACATCCTTTAAATATAGAATACCAGACTTCACCAATTTATGCACCTCAGCCTTCAAAGGATAACAATTCTCAACATTATGCCCTGGTGCTCCCTGATGAAAAGCACATGTTTATTCTGCCTTGTAATACCAAGGCAATGGTGATGGTACAGCGGGAGGTGGTCGGGTCTGAACCAACTTCTTCTGAATCAATGCCAGTAGTAACTCTGTATAGATCATAGGAATAGGTTCATAACTCTCCCTTCTCTGATTATACCCTTGATTCCCCTGCTGGGACGGTCTCTGATAAGCAACGTTAGTTGGAGCTGCATCTACAACTGGAGTAACTGAGGCGACTTGCTGATGACGCTGCTAATTCCTTCTAGGAGTATTAACCCTCCTCTCTTTTATAATAGAATTTGTTTCCCCTTCCTTCTTCTTGGTAAACCCATAAGATGGCTTCTTCACACCTCTAGATCCTTCACTTCTCGTTAAACGTCCCTCTCTTACAACCTCTTCTAAGCGGATACCCATTCCTACCATTCCAGTAAAGTCACTTGGCACACTTGCTACCATCCTCTCGTAGTAGAAAGCACCCAGAGTTTTCAAGAAAATCTTAGTCATCTCCTTCTCTTCCATGGGAGGAATCACTTGGGTGGCTACCTCATGCCATCTATGTGCATACTCTTTGAATGATTCCTTGTCTTTCTGAACCATGGCCCTGAGTTGATCACGGCCAGGCGCCATGTCCACGTTGTACTTGTATTGTTTGATGAACGCTTCTCCCAAATTATTGAAAGTATGGATGTTAACACTGTCCAAACTCATATACCACTTCAGCGTAACACCAGTCAAACTATCCTGAAAAAAGTGAATCAGAAGATGTTGATCATCGGTATGGGTACACATTCTCCTTACATACATCACTAGATGAGCACGAGGGCAAGTGTTTCCCTTGTACTTCTCAAACTCTGGGACCTTAAACTTCGCAGGTATCTTAACATTCGGGACCAAGCATAAATCATTCATATTATGCCTGAATAACTCTTTTCCCCTGAGAGCCTTCATCTCCCTCTGCATCTTGTCAAACTGCTCTTGAAAATCATCCATTATGTCATAAAGACCTAAGTCTTCACTTGGTGGAGGGAAAGGACGACACACATCATCGTTAACAAACGGAACCATATTCACCGAAGGAGGTGCAGCAAGAGCAGCATGCACCACAGGAGGTGCTGGAGTAACAATAGTCTGAACAATTTGAGTATCTTGATGACCAAGTTTGAAAATTTCAGGCACAAAATTCTCTGGCATTCCCCAAGGGTAACCTTGAGGCATGCGATTCTGAACAACAACTGGAGTAGAAGATACCAGAATAGTCGAAGCTTCAGTAGTTGTCCTTGTTGGTTGAGGTTGAACACTCGGTGGCTGATTCTGAGTAGCCACCAGAGATTCCATCAGAGCAGTAAGATTAGCCATGCCGGCCTTCAAAGCAGAAACCTCCTCGCGTAGCTTGCGATTCTCTTGTTCTAAGTTATCCATCTTCTTTCAAAAATTAGCCCGAGTGTTGTAGTGGTGAGTCAGCTTGCTATTGAAGTAAAGAATCTTGGTAAGACACCTGGATATGCATAACAAATGCAAGAAATATGTGAAATATGATCCATGGTATGCAATGTACATGATTTTATTTTATTATTTAATATTTCAAGGGATTTAAAATTCATGGACATGTTGCAAATATCAAAGTAATAACACATTTGAAATACTGGAAAAAAATTATTATAACAACTCTAAAATGGATTACAAATTTCAATGATCCCAAGTACATGATGAAAATAAAATCTAAAACCCTGAGAAGTAAAGCTGATGGACATCACTTTATACGCTGGCGCTTCCCTGTGAGCCTGGCAATCTGATCCTTCAACCTCTGGTTTTCTTCTGTATATCTGGTGGCAACCTCCTTCCAATCACCTGAATCAGGGAGTGAACAAATGGCATCTGACTGAGACTTAGGAGAAAATAAATCCCCTTGCCTCTCCATGGTCTCTACAGTCCGTCTCTCAAGAATCTCAATCAATTCGTCTTTCTCCTTCAAATCTGCTCTATAAGAAATCTCTAAAGTTCGGCACTTGTTCTTCCAAGCATCCTTTTCTTGTTGCATCCTGACTAAAGCAAGCTGTAGCTCTTCTAGATCATCCAATAAGGGAGGTGTGGTCTTCACAAACAAACCAGGCATAGGTATTTCCCAGGAATACGACATCTTCAATTGAATAGATCTCGTTTGGACCCACTGAAGATATGGCTCCAAAGAAACAGTACCCCTAGGTCCCAAATCCTTCCTACTCTTCTTATGAATGTGACGCCAGGCCTTCGCAATCTTCTCCCTAGCTTCCCTATGGTCTTCTCCCTCCTTCAAAAAGAAACTACTCAAATGAATACTATTTGGTTTATCCCTAATCGGATAACCGAGTTGTCGTCGTGCAAGAATAAGGTTATAGTTAATTCCTCCCTTTGTACCAAGAAGAGGTACATTAGGGAAACTACCACAACTGTCAATAATCTTTATATCCTGGTAAGCTCGATGATACCAATCATTATCCGAGTGGGTAAGTTCCATGATCTTAGGAGCCCAACGGGGTTCCTTCTTGACATCCCAAAAAGCATCAGACTGAGGCATATGAGAGATAAACCATCGGTACAACAGAGGTGTGCAACAAATAATCATCCCCCCATGGTAAGAATTCCGAAGATGAATAGAGTAATAAGCATCACCCAACAAGGTAGGAACTGGGTTTCCGATCATGAAGATCCTGATAGAATTAATGTCAACAAACTTGTCCACATTAGGAAATAAGAACAACCCGTAAGCCAGTAGAGCTAAGATAGCCTCAAAAGCGACTGTACTCTTCATCCTGGAAAAGTAGCAAGCTTTCTCCAATAAGAACTGAGCTGGTAATCCTCTAATCCCTCCTTTGGTAGTCATATGAGCTTCCACCTCAAACTTCCCCAGATGAATCAAAGCAGCAATCTCATGTGGTTTTGGCTCATCCTCCAAGCCAGTAAAAGGAACACGATCGGTAACAGTTAAATCCAATAGATAAGGATACTCCTCTAGTGTAGGCATCAACTGATAGTCGGGAAAAGTAAAGTAATAATACATCGAATCATAGAACTGGACAAAGGTCAAGGGAATAACCTCCTTCATCTCCAAATTCATGAGAGGAATGATGGATCCATACTTCTTCCGAAAGTCTACAGAACACTCGATCTCAGGAATTAGACTGATCGACTCATCTATCTTGGGATCTTTGAAATTGTATTTCCCGGTCTTTCTTTTCCCAGAGTCCATGGTTAAAAAGTACTCGAGATATTCATAAATGGTCAACTTTTTAAATCCCTTGAAATAAGATTTCTTCAAAAGATGCTTATGAATGCATGGATTCTTGATGCAGAAATCACACATAAGATCATTGTTGTACCCCAAAATTTTCTCTCTCATTTTACTCAGCACATGCCCATTGAGATCCTCAATTTACTCAAGGTTGCCCAAGAGTTGACCAGACAAACTCTCTCCTAAGGAAATGTATCTCAAACTAGAGTTTCCATTTTCATCAAGATGGGTGAACTCCAAAGACCTCATATTCTCTCCATGGTCCTAATATGTTCTCAAGACCCACAATGTCAAATTTCAAGTCTTTCACAAGAAGTTTGCTCAGTCAACTGCTCAGATGCTTATGAATCGACTATATTAGGTCAAAAGTCAATTGTGACCCACATACAGTCAAACTTCAATACTTTTTGGTCAACATCAACATTTTGAAGTTATATCCATCATCTGATCAAGGGTTGATCATGATTCCTCAAGGAATTCCCCAAATTCATCAAAACCCAAATGTTGCTAAATTAGGGTTTCTCAAGAAAAGTCAACCAAACTTTGACCAAGCATAACTTCCTCATACATTATCAGAAATTTTCCATCCAAGGCTCATTTTGAAGAGGATTTAATTCCCTACAATTCATCTTCAGCCCTCAAGTTCAAAATATGCACTCACAAAAAGATATGAATTTCCACATTATAGGTCCTTTTGAAAAGTCAACAAAAACACTTGTTGGGTCAAAGCTTCTTACATGAACATGGAAGACCCAATTGAGATGATACTAAAAGGGTTGTTTAGAGGACATCCTAAGATTTCTAAAAAGTCCAAGAACACCTCTCTAGGGTTAAAATTGGAAGAGATATGCCTTGTCAAAGTTGACCATTTTTGCAAAATTGCCAAAAGTTAAATGTGCTCAAAAATGCATTTTTTTGCCAAATGGGCCTAACTTTTTATGCTTGCATCTCACTCATAACACGGTCCACGACCCAATTATTCACCCATACATTATTTTCTTCATTATTTATTTTATTTTTATTTTTTATTAATTAAAAATTAAATTAAATCAAATAAATGACAAATAATAGCAAAGATTTGTTTTGATCTAATTTTTGGACAGAATGACAAGCTAATTATGCTGGCATATCAGGAACAAATCAAATCAAGGTTGATTGGCACAAGAATGGCATGATTAGGCCTAATTTGGAAACAAATCATACAAAGGAAAAATCATATCCAATCTTCAAAAACTTCAAAGATACCAGCTATTTTTATAACCCTAATTCACTTAGGGATATATAATGAATAAGACCAAGCACAAAAATAGGGGCTAGCAGTCGGGAAGAACACTAGAACAAACTCAAATAATTTGGAAAAAAGTGGTGATCTGATCTCTACCCTAGAGGATGATTCAAGGCCTTCACACATTCCCAATCATATTATGGAGCTTCTCTGAAGCTAACAGGATCAGTAACAAGCACTCTCGCGCCCAGAATCACTCCCTAGACCTCATACGGTTTGCTTGCTTTTTTTAAATCGATTACAACCATTCTTGCATCATTAGCATAATTTAATGATATATTTGTGATCATTGATGTATTTCTAACATGTCTGGATCGTTTAATTGAATTTTTTAGGCTTATATGTGTGACTGCCATGGCTGGGGTTTGAAGTCATGTTTTGGGGCTTCTTGATACAGGTGAAATTGGCCTATACAAAGGGTGCCATCGTACTCGTGAGGTCAAAACCAAATGATTGATGTAGCCATAATTGATTTATCATGCATGTGTTGGATTTTTGAGATTTACAGGGTTTTAGTTACACACGATGTCCGTAGGTATAAGTCACCTACCTAAAACGACGGACAGAAGGAAGGAGACGGTGATTTGTCATCACCCCATTGGTTCGTTTGAATTCCGCGCGCTTTTCCAGCTAACCACTATGTTTTACATATCATATTATGTTATTGTTATATTAACAAATAGAACAGGTAGCATGGATGGTAGGGCGCGTTGGTGTTGAGTGTAAGGACCTAGGTTTGATCCCAGGTCCCAGCAAGTTTTCATTATTTTCTTAATTCTCACTTGTAGATCCAGTGTTCCATAACACCACGCATCCATCATGCGCCTTATTGATCCAACCAATGGATCACCATTTATCCAGATCCAACACCCCAGACAAGGAGGGACCATGGTGCAGCATCATAAGGGCGCAACACTGAACCTCACGCGTTAGATGGGCTTGGCTACATGGGCCTGGAGGCAATTCCTCATGGCACCCCCTCCAATTGCTTAAACAGGCCCTTTTCTCATCTTTTGATTTTAATTCTTTTTTTAATTATTTTCTAACCATTTTTTTTAAATAACTTCAAATTATTCCTTTTTATTATTAAATCATGAAATCACAAAAAATACCAAAAATCATTTTTTTCATAAAATATTTATTTTCCTTGATTAATTAATTTAATTCAAAATTAGGGCAATTAAATCTTATTTTTTGTAAATTAAAATCAATTATAAATTAGGGTTTGATTTTGTATATAATTAATCTTTCTTCAAAAAATAACTTAAATATTTTTCTCAATTAGATTTTTAGGTTTTATAATTATCCTCGCATCTAATTTGTCGCGCGCATTTTAATTACTTTATTATTTTTTTTTTTGTAACTGCTCCGAGTTTGTAATAGCTTTAATTAGGTTTTAATTCCGCCTTTTATTTTATAGTCTAAATAATTATGTATCTGCGAAATCCATGTAATAGCTAGAACTTTAAGCTTTCCGCATTTTAATTTCCGCAATTATAAACTGTTAGATGTATGCTAATAGGATTATATGGAAAGAATACTAGAAAATTAAAATGGTAGAAAACCCTAAATGTGCAAAAACAAATTAACTGAAAAAATTACACTCGCACATGCTCACTCCTAGAGTTTACTCCACTTCGGTCGCCTTTGGTTAAATGGTCATGAAGTATAGGGTTTGTTAGTGGTTGTCCTCTAGCCCCGAAAGATCTCAAATGACCCATTCAGATGTTACCTCGGAAAAAGATCTTTAAGGCTTTAGGATGATTACTAACACCTCCTAACATTTCTTTTGTGATTGTATCTGTCCCTTCAAACTTCCCTTCAAACTCCAACGACGGTGCTACCTATTCCTTAATAATGGGATATCGCTGTCTAAAGGAAAACGAACAGTCTTTTTCGAGTAGGTAGAAAACTTTTAAGTACTTGCTCAATCAATCAAACTTTTTTTCACACAAACACTTTTTTAAAACAATTTTCGAAACAACTTCGTCACACCCTTGAGGACTGATAAAAGGGTTATCAGGAAGTAATTTTTTTTTCAAAACAGGCACACACACAAGCAATTTTAAAATGAGAAAGTACCTAAGAGCCCATGGAAAACCATGGATAGAAAGGGTGCTAAAACCTTCCCTTTCTATAATCTACCCCCCGTACTCATAAATGTTCTCGAAAAAGGTTTTTTCTATTCTTTTTCCTTTTCCTTAGTTGGATGAAATAAAATTCACTGGCGACTCTTGCTTACCGCAACATTTTGCGAACAAAAAACGCAAACCAGTATAACAGTCGGTTCTACCACCGTATCACAGAAATGACGACTCTGCTGAGGATAATAATAAAGTGGGGTATACCTTAGGATCTAGGTCATTTTAAAAATTACTTTCTTATTTGTTTGCTTTATTCTTAAAGGGTTTTGCTTGGGTTACTATAGATCCTACACCCGGATCTGGGGGAACTTATTAGGTAAACAAAAATAGATCGTGGATACTGTACGGCATAGACCGATATGGTTTAAGCGATGGTTGTGTTGGTGTCGCACTTTGGTTGGTACCGGTATCCTTCGTGGGGAAACGAGGAGAATACGGGGCCGCCGTGTGGTGTCGTGAAGCACTAACGGACCTTAGAACCTTAGTTGAACAAACTTGGCCATTAGAAAGTAGTGAGATAGTCGGCCTCGGTATGGAGCTGAGGATTGGTTGATACTCGATGCTACACTCATTAAGATCAGACTTTCGGGATATTTCGGCCGCAAGAAAAGATTGCTTGAGCTGAGACAATGCCCGATAAAGGATGGTTAGTGATATTGAGAATCTTTAGAACCTGGTTAATTTTTAAGACAGGTTTGAAACCAACTAAACTTCAAGAGGGTATGACCTTTAACCTCATGCAAGCCTTAAACCTAAGAGCTTGGTGTGATTTGACTGTGTTTGCTATACCTGTGGTTTATCATGACATCATACATCATAACATAACATCCATTGTTATTGCACTAACCATTTCAAGGACCAAGGGAATTTATCTTTGTTCTGTTTTACAGATCATGGCTTCCGTTCGTAGAAACACTATCCGAATCAACTTTGCGAAGATACCTTTCCAACTCAAAGAGCTAGTATCAAGGGTTTTTGAAACTTCTGCATTCACCGAGAGACATGGTCGACTTCTCAACCTGGTTACTTCTAACTTTGATGAAAAGATGATGAGTGTACTCTTTCAGTTCTTTGATCCCAAGCACCACTGCTTCACCTTTCCAGGCTATCAGTTGATGCCTACCATGGAAGAATTCTCTCAACTGTTGGATATACCCATTCTTGAACAGTTTCCTTTCACAGGTCTGGAAGAAGTTCCTAAGCCAGAAGTCATTGCCTCAGCTTTGCATCTGAAACGGGCCGACGTGTTATCCAATTGGGAAACAAGAAGCGGAGTCAAGGGTTTTCTAGCCAAGTTCCTGATAGACAAGGCCCAGCTGTTTTGGGATGATATGGATTTTCAGGCCTTCGAGGAGGTCTTGGCTCTTCTAATCTATGGGGTAGTATTATTCCCTAATCCAGACTCATTCATAGACGTGAATGCTATCAAGATTTTCCTTTATCGAAACCCTATGCCTACCTTGCTCGGAGATATTTTGCACACTCTCCATACTCGTACAATGAAGAGAAGAGGGGTTCTTATGTGTTGCATGCCATTACTGTCGAGGTGATTTATTTCTCACCTAACTAAGTCCATACTGAAGAATGAAGAAGGTTTGGGTTGGTCACAAAGGATAATGTCACTCGCTCACATGGATATTCTCTGGTGTTCCCGAGCTATGGAAAACACTGCTATTATTGACCGTTGCGGGGAGTACCCTAATGTCCTGTTACTTGGCATTAGAGGGGGTATAACCTACAATCCTTGTTTAGCTTTGCGAGAATTTGGTTACGCTCGAAGAGATGGTCCCCATGAGTTACTTATCGAGGGCATTGTATTCAACTATGAGGATGATGTTCAAGAGTATCGTTGAAGGTTCATACGAGCTTGGGGCATAGTAAACAGATCTCGCGCCAAGGCTTTGGGGCCAAAGGCTTCCATTCCTATGGAACCTTACCTCCAATAGGTATGAGCTCGCGCCCAGAAACTTATGATGCCTTATATGGCTGTTTTACCAGTGATTGTGGAACCCACTACTGAAGGGGGTATTCCTTACACGGTTCTCTATCCTGATATGCCCGCTGATCTTGGAGAATTACATAGGTCTTGGAATCAGTTGAAGAAAGAGCGTGATACTTACAGGGATTAGTTTTATGCCCAGGAGAGGAAGTTTTTAGAGCTCACAAAGCGGCTCCATGAGGAAAGAGGACTCAATGTCTATCTCGGCACGAAGAGGAAGCATCCATGGGAATTTTGATTTTTTCTAGTTTTAGATTTGTTTTTAATTGTAACACCTAAAAGGCATTTGAACTTTGAATTCAACTAATAAAATCTTTGTTTCATTTTGGTTTGCAAATTTAAATTTCCCAAAGTCTTTGAAATCATTGCATGCACATCCCATTCATAACATTTCATGTACATGTACCATTACAGGTTTCTCATCTTCTTCGTTGTTTATTTCAGTAGAAATGTCTTCCGAACAAAGCATTAAGGATCTTCAGGCGCAAAACGCCCAATTCCAGCAAATGTTCATAAATCTGGCAAAAGGGAAGGAGGATCTGAAATCCCTCATCCTGAAAGAGAAAAAGAAAAAGAAGAAGGCAGCCGGTATTCTAAATATGGGCAGAAGGCTTAGAGGGCTATTGAAGCAACAAGTCGATCTGACCTCCTCATCCAAAGAAGGGGAGAATCAAGAAGAAGAGACAAGGGAGAAGGATACCAATCCTGAAGTTTCTGACAATGATACCGACTACGATGATGAGAAATATCCTACCACTAAGGATAGATACAAGCAGCTGGAAGATCGCTTGAGTGCTATGGAAGTCCAGAGGATACCTGGGCTGGATTTCGAAGAAATGGGATTGGTGTCGGGAGTGGTCATCCCGCAGAAGTTCAAAGCTCCAATTTTTGCAAAGTATGATGGGGTGTCCTTCCCAAAACTCCATCTCCGCTCTTATGTTAGAAAGATCCATCCCCACACCGCTGATAGAAATTTGTGGGTTCATTTCTTTCAAGATAGTCTGTCAGGGACTCAGCTTGAATGGTTCTACCAACTGGAGAGAGCCAATATCCAAAATTGGGAAGATCTGGATGCTGCTTTCTATAATAAGTACCAATATAATGCCTACCTTTTCCTACTCGTACTCAACTCTAGAGTATGTCCATGGGGGCGAGTGAAGGCTTTAAGGACTATGCACATAAGTGGAGAGACTTGGATGGAAGAGTCCAACCCCCGTTGTCTGATAGGGAGTTGGTTGATATGTTTCTGGGGATGCTATCTGGTCCATTCTTTAATCATTTGATCGGCAGCTCGTCAGTTGGTTTCACCAAGCTAATCTTGACTGGAAAGAGAGTAGAAGCTGGGATTCAGAGCGGCAAGATACAAAAAGATGCTTCTTCGAGTTCGGTAAAGAAGCCTTTTGCTAGTAAAAAAGAAGCTAGTGCCATCTACAGCCCTAGGGGCCAAAATAGAGCTGAACATCGTCAGATAGTAAGTGCCGTAATGATACCTAGGCATGCGGACGCTCCACAACACAATAATAAGCCAAGGTAGGAAAGGCCACAACGACAGTTTACCCGAATCAATATAACGTTGGCTGAAGTTCTACCTCATCGCTGAGATCCAACTTGGCGACCTTGCAAGAGGCTTCCAAGAATCTGAATACCACATCTCCCCAATATAATCCAAATGCTCGGTGTTCCTATCATTCTGAGAGTCCTGGCCACGATACCAATGACTGCTGGACTCTAAGAAATAAGGTACAAGATCTGATCGAAGCCAAGGAAATTGAGTTTGATGCTCCGGAAAAGGCCAATGTCATAACTTCTCCCATGCCTAAGCATAATCATGGAATTAATGTTGTGGATACCGACTTGTTTGTGACCTTGGTGGATGAAGTTTCTACTCCTCTCATGACCGTGAAGAAGAATTTGTTGTTGGCCGGTTTATTTTCGGGTTGTGGTGAAGATTGCCACATGTGTTCACTTCTACCTTCTGGTTTCCATTTGCTGAAGTCGGGTGTTCAATGCCTGATGGACGGTAAAGAAATTTTGTTCGAGAAAACTTTGGTTCCTGTTGATCCATTTGAAGAAATTGCCATTATAACCATTTCCACCAATCCTTCCAAGGTCTCCTCGAGAAGACCTGTTAGGATTACATCTGCTCTAAGAATCGCTCCGCTAATAATCATTGTTCCTGGTCCTGTCCCGTATGTCTCAGACAAAGCTGTCCCCTGGCATTATGGTGCCAGTGTGTACTATCATGGCATTAAACAAGATTTGAAAAATGAAGAGGCTGATCCTGATATTGGTAACATTGTCGAAACCAGCAAGGTTACCCGAAGTGGAAGGGTCTTCTCTCCCGAGATTTCCCCTAAGACTGTCAATAGGCCTATTGTCATTCCATCTGTTGTTCCTGTTGGTACATCAACTACGGCTCCTGTTCTTACTCCAATTATTACCCCTATCAGTGAATCGTCTGAAACCCGCAGCAAAGAGGTTATAGGTGAGCCTGCCCGGACGGAGGTGCATAGAAAAATTGTTGTGGAAGCCTCTAAGCAAGAGATAGAGGAAATATTGAAAATAATTAAAAAGAGTGACTACAATGTGGTCGAGCAGCTGGGGCAGACCCCCTCAAAGATATCCATGTTATCCCTGCTGTTATGCTTTGAGGCCCATGCGAAGGCTTTGATTGAATTCCTCAAAACTATGCATGTGCCGCAAGATACTTCAGCTGATCAATTTAAAGATTGTATGGCCAGCCTGACTGCTGACAATGGGCTGGGTTTTTTAGATGCAGACTTGACACCGAAGGGAAGGAAGCATAATGATGCTCTGCATGTCTCAATTAAATGCAGGGGCACCACTATGGCTCATGTGTTGGTAGATACTGGGTCTTCGTTGAATATTCTGCCAAAAAAGGAATTGGACCGATTGGATTGCAAGGGTTTGACTTTAAAGCCTAGTAACATTGTGGTAAGGGCTTTTGATGGGTCGAAAAGAATGTTGCACGGGGAGGTGGGAATCCCTGTCAAAGTGGGTTCTCATACCTTTGGGTCCACCTTCAATGTGATGGACATCAGGCCGTCGTATTCTTGTTTGTTGGGTCGTCCTTGGATCCACGAGGCTGGGGCAGTTACTTCCACACTACACCAAATGCTGAAGTATCCGATAAAAGGGAAGATTGTCACTGTGTGGGATGAAGAGGAGTATATGGTGAGCCACCTCAATTCCTTCCGCTATGTAGAGATGGACGGGGAATTCATAGAAACTCCTTGTCAGAACTTCAAAGAGGTCCCTCAGATCTTGGAATCGACTGAAACTACTACCAGAAACAAACCTCCCCTGAAGATGGCTTCTCTCAAGGAAGCCGGGGTCGTGGTTGAAGAAGGTGGGTGTACCAATTGGGGTCATCTCCCTGATTTCACTCACAAAACTGACAAATTTGGTTTGGGCTTTACTACAGGGGCTCAAAGGGTTGTTTGACGAGCTCGGGGTGGAGGACCTCCCCTACGCATCAACAATCGTAAGGTTAATGCCATTAAAGACAGCGAGGAATACTCAGACATTGACAGCTGGATATATCCAACTACCAATGGTGGACCGAGTAACTAGACGGCTAGGGACTTTATACCAGTTTCTTTTATTCCGCAGTAATTATCTTACTTGTTTTGAGATTTTTAATAAACAATTCAAAACTTTACGGCCTTATGCCTTGCCCGAGGCACATTGGCTTTGCTTGTGAGGGCTATTATTTGTCATTTCATATATCATTAATAAAGCATTGGACATTTCTTACAAACAAATTTTGCGCTCTCTGTTTTTTCTTTTCTGTTTTCACTTTATCGAAATAGCTATTCTCTTACACACACTCACGTATCATACTGCAAATCCATATCCACTCTGGATCCCATTGATAACAACTCTGCTATTGCCAGTTATGACTTCAAAAATCCGATCAACCAAGCCGAAGATGAAGGTGAGGATGATTGTGAGGTGCCTGGAGAACTTGATAGACTATTACAGCAGGAAGAAAGGGCCATACAGCCTCATGAAGAGTCGGTTGAGACAGTGAACTTCGGTACTGAGGAAGACATAAAAGAGGTTAAAATAGGTGCAAATCTGGAGCTTAGCGTCAAACAGCAGTTGATACAAATGTTGCACGACTACATTGAGATCTTTTCCTGGTCATATGAAGACATGCCGGGTTTAGACACTGATATTGTGGTTCATCGTCTGCCGACCAAAGAAGACTGTTCTCTGGTTAAACAGAAGGTCCTTCATATGCGCCCTGAAATGTCCAAGAAGATCAAGGCAGAGGTCATGAAGCAATTCGACGCAGGATTCTTAGTTGTCACTTCTTATCCACAGTGGGTTGCTAACGTCGTTCTGGTACCTAAGAAGGACGGTAAGGTTCGAATGTGTGTGGATTATAGATATTTGAACAGGGCAAGCCCCAAGGATGACTTCCCACTTCCCCACATTTACGTTCTGGTTGACAACACCGTGCAACACAAAATATTCTCCTTCATGAATGGTTTCTCTGGCTACAACCAGATCAAGATGGCTCCTGAAGACATGGAGAAGACAACCTTCGTCACACAGTGGGGCACCTTCTGCTACAAGGTGATTCCTTTTGGGTTGAAGAATGCTGGGGCAACTTATCAGCGTGCCATGGTCGCTTTGTTCCACGATATGATTCACCATGAGATCGAAGTTTATGTTGATGACATGATAGCCAGGTCTCAGACTGAGGAAGAGCACCTTGATCATCTACAAAAGTTGTTCGACAGGTTGAAGATATATAAGCTGAGGTTGAATCCGAACAAGTGCACCTTCGGGGTAAGGTCTGGTAAACTTATGGGTTTCATTGTCAGCAATAAAGGCATCCAAGTAGATTCTGCAAAGGTAAAGGCTATACAAGAAATTCCAATTCCCCGTACATAGAAGGAAGTTAGAGGTTTCTTGGGACGCCTGATTTATATCTCCAGATTCATTTCACATCTGACCGCTACTTGTGAGCCAATCTTCAAGCTTCTGAAGAAAAATCAAGTGGTAAAATGGAATGATGAATGCCAGACTGCTTTCGAAAGAATCAAGGAATAACTTCAAGAACAACCAATCCTGATGCCCCCGGTTGAAGGAAGACCTTTGATTTTGTATTTAACAGTGCTAGACAATTCAATGGGGTATGTGCTGGGTCAGCATGACGAGTCTGGTCGAAAAGAGCATGCAATATACTACCTTAGCAAAAGGTTTACCGACTGTGAGACAAGATACTCACTGCTCGAGAAAACTTTCCACGCTTTGGCATGGGCTGCTCGCCGACTAAGACAGTACATGCTGACCCACACTACCTTGTTGATATCGAAGATGGATCCGATCAAGTACATTTTTGAGAAGCCTGCACTCTCCGAAAGAATAGAAAGATGGAAGATGATCTTAACTGAGTACGACATACAATATACAACCCATAAAGCAATAAAGGGGAGTGTATTGGCTGATCATTTGGCTCATCAAGCCGTGGATGACTACCAATCAATGAATTTTGAGTTCCGGGATGAGAATATTATGCTGGTGACTGACTATGAAGAACCAGGACCGGATGAAGGACCCGAGGAGGGATCCTGATGACTATGGTTCTTGACGGAGCTTCAAACTCACTGGGTAATGGCATCAGCGCTGTAATCATATCTCCTGAGGGTTGTCATACTCCTTTCACTGCCCGACTATGTTTCAACTGCACTAACAACATGGCAGAGTATGAAGCTTGCATCATGGGACTCAAGGCTGCTATTGACCTCAGGATCAAATTCTTGGACGTTTTCGGGGATTCAGCCTTGGTAATAAGTCAGATCAAAGGCGAATGGGATACGAAGCATCTGAATCTCATCCCATATAAAGAGTACATGTTGACATTACTCCCACACTTTAACGAGGTAACTTTTGAACATTTCCCACGAGAGGAGAACCAGTTAGCGGACGCGCTAGCTACCATGTCTTCTATGTTCAAAGTTAGGTGGGACAGTGAAGCTCCCCAAATCACCATTGAGAGGCTGGATGAACCAGCACACTGTTGTGAAATCGATACCAAAGAAGTGGCAGACAAACCCTGGTTTCACGAAGTCAAGAGGTATCTCGAGACTCAAGAGTATCCCGAAGGGACATCTGTCAACGATAAGAAGTTTCTGAGAAGGTTCGCTGCAAAGTTCTTCCTCAGTAATGGAATCCTCTATAAACGCAACCATGACTTAACACTACTACAGTGTGTAGACAAGAGTGAAGCAGAGAGGATCATGACAGATCTACATGAAGGCACCTTCGGAACCCATTCTAGTGGACATACCATGTCTAAGAAGATCCTACGGGCAGGATACTACTGGTCCACTATGGAAGCCAATTTTTATCAGCACTCTCGAACTTGTCATAAGTGCCAAATCTACGCTGATAAGGTGCATGTGCCTCCGGTCCCCTTAAACGTCTTGACAGCTCTGTGGCCCTTTGCAATGTGGGGCATCGACATGATCAGAGAAATCAGGTTCACCGCTTCTAATGGACATTGCTTCATCCTAGTAGCCATTGATTACTTCACGAAGTGGGTTGAGGAGACCTCTTTTGCTACGGTAACCAAGAACATCGTGGCGCGGTTTATCCGACATAATCTGATTTGTCGATATGGTGTGCCAGAGAGAATTATTACTGACAATGGTACGAATCTCAACAACATAATGATCACCGAGCTCTCTAGATAGTTCAAGATACAGCATCATAATTCTTTTCCCTATCTGCCAAAGATGAATGGCGTTGTTGAAGCAGCTAACAAGAACATTAAGAAGATTGTACAGAAGATGACGGTGACATACAAAGACTGGCATGAGATGTTACCATTTTCTCTTCATGGGTATTGTACCTCATGTTGTACCCCAAAATTTTCCCTCCCATATTCTTCAAAGTTTTGACAAGCATCATCTCAATTTGCTCAAGTCCACTCAAGGGCTACACAGTCAAACATCCTCCTAAGCTAGTCAAAATTAGGGTTTTGGTTCTTGCAAGGAAGTTGAGGTTTTCAAGGGCTCAATCAAGTCACATATGCCTATACACATTGTCAAGCATCTACATGTCAAGTTACAAGATTCACAACATCAAATTGCACAGTCAAAAACCCTAGTTGCTCTACAGTCAACTGCAGGGGCAAAATGGTCATTTGGCAGTCAAAAGTCAAAAATTTTGGTCAACATCTTATTTTGAAGCCACAATCATCATTTGCTCAAGTCTTGATCATGATTCCACAAGAATGGCTCAAAAATCATCAAGATGCAAAAGTCTCCATTTTTGGACAGTTGAAAAGTCAACTGTAACTTGACCAAGGCATAACTTTTTCATGGTTCATCAGAAAAATCCCATCCAATTCTCATTTTGAAGGGGATGACATCTCCTACAACTCATATTCACATTCCAAGTCCAAGAAATGCTCTCACAAAAAGTTATCAATTTCAACATTATAGGTCATTTTCAAAAGTCAACAAAAAGGCATTTTAAGTCAAAGACCATAACTTGAGATTGGTAAATCAAATTGACATGGGACCAAAGGCATTGGTTAGAGGACTTCAAGACCTTTCCAAAATGTCCAAGAATATGTTCATATGATCCAAATTGAGCAAGATATGCATTGGAGAAGTTGGGAAATTTTTGTGAAATGGCAAAAGTCAACTATCCTTGAAACTTCAATTTTTGACAAAAGGGCCCACTTTCTTCCACTTGATTCAGCCTTGTCATGCCACCCACGTGTCCCATGATTAATTTCAAGACCAAACATTTATTTTTTTCATTTTTATTTAATTTTTATGGATTTAATTCATTTTAAATCCATAATAATTCAAATAAAATCTAAAAATTAATTGAATGGCATCTTTGAGGTTTGAATGGCTTTCATGTGTCATAATACACCTACCAAATTCGTGCTAGGGCCATTTTGAGCATAAAATTCAAGTTTTGCTTCAAAGATGGAATGTTCTTTAATGGTGGTAAACCAAAATCTCAAGGCTTGATTGCACAAGATACAAGCTCATAATGTGACCTAATTTCATTCAGACATACATATGCAAGCAAGCCATACCTCATTCACGACCAAGAGTGTGCACAAACGGCCAGAGCAAAATCCAAAAAGTGTCAAAAAAGTGTGAGATCTAAAGCAGTATTGCAAGCATTTTCAGGCCAAAAGGAGAACATGACTCTCTTCTTTGCCATACCCTGAAGCTAAAGCAACCCTTGCCACATCCTAAGATCCATCATACCGCGCTGTAAGTTCTTCCAAAGTCACCCCTGTACACGATACCTCAACTCTCTATTCTTGCATTGTTTCTCAAAAATATTGGCATAATCATGTTGTTTGTTTGATTTCTAACATAATTACAGTATTCAATTTCGTTTTTGGGCTTTGTATGAGGATACCCGCATCTAGGGTTCGTTGGTGTGTTTTTTAGGTATTTTGTTTTCAGGGGAAATCAAGAGAAATCATAGGCCTGGATGAATTCAGGAGGCCTGGACTAGACCAACCATGGTCTTAGAATGGATTTTTGAGGCCTAGGGATGATTCTAAGCATAGCCTACGAAACTACCTGCGGATAAAAATCTGCAGGTAAATAACCAGGAATTCTGAGGAAGAAGATGATGATACATCACAACGTGATTGGCCCGTTTAAAAAATAACGCGCTTTTTTTTTATTTCCAGGAATATTGCTTGTATTACATATATTAACCACTTCTTATTTTTATATCAAATGAAGCATGTAGCTCAGCTGGCTAAGGCGTTGGTGTAAGGAGTGCTGGGACCTGGGTTCGAATCCCAGGTCCCCCTAATATTTGTTTCATATTTTGTGTAACATGATTTCATGCAGCATGCCCAGGTGAACTCCACAGTACACCTCACAAATCCACGCGCCAAGTGGCCAGTCCCACAGATCTGAAGGCCAAGAAATGATGAGCACCATGCTCTTCAGTCAACCATGCGCACCTGAATCCAGAAAGTCAATGCAGGCCTGAGCTTAGTGGGCCAAAAACTGCAATCAACACCTCCAAAAAAGGCCTGCACCCCCTTGGTCTTTGTTACTCTTTTTTATTTTTCTTTTCTTTATAATTTCTTTTTTAATTATTAGTATTATTATTTAATTCACAGATAATTATTTTCATAAACAAAAAAAAAAACTAATATCTTTATTATTATTATTTTTATTAATTTCACTCAGGTTTAATTATTTTGTAAACAAAAATGTAAATTAAATTAAATTAGTTTAATTAGTTAACTTTAACACTTTTTTACAATAAATAAAAACAATTTAGAATTAGGTTAACTTTTAATTTTAATTCCTTTTATTTTATTTTCATTAAAAATATAAAAAAACACAAAAAACATTTTTTCTTTAATTAAATAATTAATTAGTTAATTAGGTTTAATGTTTAATTTAATTATGAAAAGGCTCAAAACCCTAAGATGTTCCCGATTAAATTTCTATTCGCGCGTATTTATTTATTTTGATGTATCTGTACAGAGTATGTAATAGTTAATTAGGATTTTATCACCTTATTTAATTTCTCGCACTTTATTTTCAAAACGGGTTTTTCTTTTTGGCGATGTATAGACCCGCGCCTTGTAATAGTAAGATTTACATTCCCGCAATTCATTTTTCCGCACTCCTAACTGCTAAACAATGCATGGAAGAATGTATGAATAATAAAATTAATCTGTAGCTCACAAATAACATGTACAAAGACAATTAACTGAAAAACAACACACATGCACATGCCACCCCTAGGGTACGCCTCACTGGTTGCCTCGAACGTGCTCATCAAGTATAGGGTGTCTTAGAGGTTACCCTTCTGTCTAAAAGATCTAGTTGCCTCGAAACGGTTGCCTCGGATAAAAGGATCTAGGACATTAGGGTTACTTCTAAGGCGTCCTACCATTGCTTCGGTGACCACACTGTCTCTTAATCGAATTGACCCGAATACCTCCAACGATGGTGCTACCTACCTCTCAATGGTGGGATAGCACTATCTAAAGGACTCTTACACAGCCTAATTCCTTAGAGTAGGTAGATTCTCCTGGGTACTTGCTCTTTTCAAAACAAACAAAAATAACTTTTCGCACCTACACTTTCAAAAGTTTTCAAACAAATTTTTCATACACTCCTGAGGACAGATACAAGAGTTACTTAGAAATTTTTCAAACAAAACTTTTTCAAAACCCACACACACTTGAAAAGCAAACCATTTTTTGAAAACATAAGAGCAAGTACCTAAGAGCCCGTGGATAACCACGGATAGAAAGGGTGCTAACACCTTCCCTTTCTATAAATCTACCTCCCGAACCGAGAAACATCTCGAATAAGGAATTTTGTTGTGCTTTTGTCCTTTCCATGTTGAAGAACATAAAAGACGGTGGCGACTCTTGCTTACCGCGACATTTCGCGAAACCAGCTTAAAAAACAGTCAGTTCTATTTCCACCGATCACAGAACTGGCGACTCTGCTGGGGAGCTAATAAGTGGGGTGTACCTTAGGAATAGTTCATTATCATGTTTTCAATTGCTTGATCTGTTTGCTTTAATATTGTGGGCCTGTTTTGGGAGTTTCATAGATCCTAACCCGGATCTGGGGGATACCTCTTAGAAAGTAGCAACAAACTGTGAGGGAACTGTGCGGGGTATACCGACACGGTTGAAGCAGTTTGCTACGTTGATGTGGCACTTTGGTGAGTATCAGTAACCCTTGAGTCAAGTCAAGGAGAGTACGGGGCCGCCGCGTGGTGTCGTGAAGCATCAACTGACCTTAGGAACCTTACTTGACCATCCTGGCCTCTTTAGGGGTAGTGAGATGACTGACTTTGGTGCAGTCCGAAGTTGGTTGATACTCGATACTACACTCATTGAGGGTTGTTTTCTTGGAATATCTTGATCGCCAGTTCAGTGGCTAAATCAAAACAATGAACACAGAAAACAACCCAATGATATTGAGCTCCTTAGAACCCGGTTACTTTTGATATGACAGGTTTTTGAGCCCACCAACTTCAAGAGGGTAGTACCCCAAACTTCATGTTGGCCTAAACTCTAAGGGCTGTCTTGTGTGACTTGTGTGCCTTCAAACTTGACTACTTGCATGCTTGTTATCTGACACTTGAGTTTCTTGCAGGTTTTGTTTACAGTCCTTAATTAGGACTCATTACAGGGCCTACTTACATCACTCCATGCATAGCATAACATCATACCATTGCATACATCCTACGTAAGGACTAATCCATTTCAAGGATCTCAAGGGTTTGTGATGCAGGTCATGATGAATCAAATGTCTAGCAAGGGGAAAAGGGGATTTATTTTCCCCTAGCCAAGGTTGATAACTTGAGTCAGGGGCTATGACCCACTCGATATGGTGAGCTTGGACTCTTGAAGGAAGACTCTCAACAACATGAAGTTCCTTCAATCAAGCTACTGAATTCAAATTCTAACAAGTTTCTCTGTTTACCCCGCGAGATCCTTGAAAACATTGCATGCATATCATACATATCATTTCATTACAGGTACACTTTTTACAGGTCGCTTACCTTCTTCACTGTTTATTTCAGCAGTCATCATGAATCCTGAATCATCCAATGAACAAGCTATCAAGGCCCTCCAAGCCCAGAACGCCCAGTTCCAGGAGTTGGTCATTAGCTTAGCCCAAGGACAACAGGAATTGAAGACTCTGCTTTTGAAGAAAAAGAAGAAGAGGACTGTTTTGTTCAACCCTAGACGCAGCTCTGGGAATGGATCACAAAATGAGGTTGAGCTGACCACCCCATCTACTGGGAAAGACAGCCCACAAGGGAGAGAGGTTCCTAGTCCCGTGGTCTCCGACAATGAGACAGATTTCAATGATGAACAGTACCCTCCTGCTGAGGACAGGTACAAGCAGCTGGAGGACCGGTTAAATGCTATGGAGATTCAACGTGTACCTGGGTTAGATTTTGGAGATCTAGGTTTATCTTCTGGGGTGGTGATCCCTCACAAGTTCAAGGCGCCTGCCTTTGCGAAATACGACGGGGCTTCCTGTCCTAAGCTGCATCTCAGATCCTATGTAAGGAAGATCCAACCTTACACTGTTGACAAGAATCTATGGATCCATTTCTTCCAGGAAAGTCTTTCAGGGACTCAACTCGAATGGTTCTATCAACTGGATGGAACCAGTATTCGTAACTGGGAGGACTTGGCTACTGCGTTTTACAAGCAGTATCAGTATAATTCCGACCTCGCTCCCACGCGTACCCAACTCCATGGTATGTCACTTAGGACGGGTGAAGGTTTTAAGGAGTATGCGCAAAGGTGGAGAGACCTGGCTGGAAGGGTGCAGCCGCCTTTGACTGACTGTGAACTCGTCGATATGTTCTTGGGGACCCTGTCTGGTCCTTTCTTCAACCATCTGATTGGGAATTCTTCTGCTGGGTTCACAGATCTGATCTTAACTGGTGAGAGGATAGAAGCTGGTATCAAGTCCAGAAAGATACAAAAGGGTGACTCCTCGAACGCTGAGAAGAAACCATTCAAGAAAGAGTCCAATGCTGCGTACAGTAAGAAGGATCATCGTGACCAACACGTAGGGGCATTCATGATCTCAGGTTCTGCGTCACACCGACAACTGCCAAAGGGAAATCAACGAAGGCCAAACGAGCCTAAAAGACAATTCACCAACATCAACATGCCATTGTCACAAGCATTGCAGCACATGTTGAAAATGAATCTGATTGCGGTGATCAACCCTCCTACAAATCCCAAGACCTCTTCTCCAAACTACAACCCAGATGCGAGGTGTGCTTATCATTCCGGAAGCCCGGGGCACGATACTGAGGATTGTTGGGCGCTGAAATACAAGATTCAGAACATGATTGACGCCAAGGAGATCGAATTCGAGCCTGCTGAGACTCCCGATGTGATCACTTCTCCCTTGCCAAAACATGGCTAGGATTGAGAGACTCTTGTTCATTTAAATTCTGATATTGTATTTTTCTATGCTTATTCAAACAATTATCAAGTCAAACTCTATTATTTCATTAATGCATTACACGTGTCTGTTTTGAAGTAATTGTATTCTCTATATTCAAAATTGCTTTTATTTTTTCTTGATGTTTAACGCTCGATTAATAATTCTAAGCCTCTTGAGGGAGGATGACGAAAACGATACCATAATCTACAGTATGCTTTTGAACAGACCCCGCTGATGAGGTACATGCATTGTTTCAATTCCTAAACACTTGAGTTATAAGGAAGATAATCCCTCGTCAACCCCTTTGAGCCAAAGAAGTAGGAGTTTTTCTTTTTGAAAATTAAAACCCTTAATCATAACCTGGGGCAGGGTAGTTCTCTCAGTTGATCCAAGCGCACAACGAATGACACCAAAGAGGTCCTTCCAAAACAAAAGACAGTGATGGTTCCGAATAATCATAAAGACAGGCAGTCGTTATCTCTCAAAATCAAAAGCCCAATAAGTCAAAACCTATGAAGGAGACTTACAAAAACTGGGGCATCCCGCTGACTGTAATCCTAAAAGAAATAGTTCAGGAAAAAACAGGGATAACACAATAAAAAAGAGAGAGGTCCAACAAACCCTCGACAAAAGGAAATGACTGCCTATTCAAAATAAACTGTCAATATCCGAACCATCACCGGAATGTCAGAGCAAAGACTAAAACAAGGTCTAACGTACGATCAGCTGAGTTTAGGTTTGAAGAACATCACGAAGAGCGGGTGGGTACAAATAAAATTTGAGCCTTTAGCCTTTGTTTCTTAAACCGTTGAACTAGGCCACGTTATAACCCTTAAAAGTCCTAGCTGAAGCATGGGTTAGTTCGAAAGCATACTGTTACAAAGGTATCCTGACTCCTTAAGGTTTGCGGTAAAATAACGAGTTGACATCGCGTTTTACAAAATTCACTGGTTTTACTGAAAAAACACAGTGTACAAAAAGTTCACTTGTTTTTATGAAAATAACTGCAATTCCAAAAACTTCAAGACAGACATAAGCTTTACATTTTTAATATAACATTGCTTGCTTATGACTATTTGTTTGAACAGCATAGAAGTTTGCACGACGAATGTCTAAATGAACAAAAGCACCTCCAATCAAGGGGCATGGCATGATCATTGTCCATCATCTGGGGCAGTTAAGTCAAGATTCGGAGAATCTCTCAAAAGGCCAACCAGCTTGGGGCAAATCTCCATCTGGATCACTTGGGGCATTGGACATGAATTCCAGCGACGAATCTTGCACGATCAACATTTTCTGGTAGTACGACAACACAACACTACTGACGGTGACAACTCCCTGCATTCTGAGCACGGACATGGTCGAAAAAAATACTACGCATAATCAAAGACCCGCTAGGTTGACACACCTAGGCAAAAATAAGGGCTTCCCGGCGAACCAAAAGGGTTCGGGAAAAATAAGGGATGAAAATGAAAAAATCTGTACACCCGGCAAGTCGAAAACCTGAAAAGGCGGCTTGGGCAAAAATGGGTATCCCGTTGGATTGAAAACCCGAAAGGGCGGTCCAGGCAAAAGTTAGGGATCAAAGCGTACAACTATGTCCCGTCATCTTGTCACTTGCCTACCAGAAGAAGATTTGTCAAATCGGCGGTCCTCAAGCACCTCTACAGGTACCTTCTCCCACAGAAGCTGGGGCAATAAGAGTTGCCCAAACTGTACAATTGCTTTCCTCCAGGTACAAGGTAGATTTAGTTGAAGAATTTGACCAAGATACCTTCACTCCCCGTTGAGTAAGACCAGAATCATAAATACTCTCCCCAAGCAGATTGGTCTCCCGTCAGCCCTAACAAGGCACTGTATCTCCAGCAAGTCAGCAACACTCTCCCCAAGCAGAGTTAGTCTACTGTCAGCCTTAAGGAAGTTGGGTATCCCCAGAAAATCTCAATATTCCCCAGCGGAGTATACAGATGTTCCTAAGCAAGCATCCCCGGCAGTCTTAAGATAAGATTGTTCCCCGGCGGAATACCAGATACCCCAGTGGAGCCACTTCCCCAGTACAGTCCAAAGTTTCCCAAGGAAAGTTGAATCAATCTCCCCAGTAGAGTTTTGGAAGCTTATCCCCAACAGATTCTGGAAGCTTATCCCCTGCAGAGTACGAACGCATCTCCCCGGCTTTATTCAAAGGCTATTCCCCACCAGAGCTTATAACTGGGTTATCCTCAGCCAATTACCACGGAAATATCGTCCTCGGCGAAGTTCTTCCTACCCCCAGCGGAGTTCATCAATTCCCTCAACAAAGCTTATCAACGGTATCCCCAGCGGAGTTATCATCAAACCTCAGCGAAGTGTCTCTTCCCACAGAGTAATTCCCCGCAGAGTAATCTCTCTAACAAGTCTATTCCCCAACAGAGTCATCTTCTCCTACCGGTTTATTCTTGCAACCATCATCCCCAGCGGAAATGAAGAACTCTAATCTTCAGCATCAGCCCAAGAGTTATCTTCCCGGCATTCGTCAAGGATTTATTTTCCTAGACGAAAATACATTCATAAACATCACATTATCATACACCATGACGCATGCATATACGCATCATAACACACAAATCTCATTTACTCTTGAGAACATCTTAATATCACGCAGTTCATGCACCATGACACTGCATACAACTAACGTTTTGCCTTTTCAGGAAAAGGTCAATTAAAAGATGATTACCATCTATCTCTACAGTTCCAGATCAACATTGGTAACAAGTCAGGAAAATTCTGTGGACGACTGATCGTGGGTTAATATCCGAAACCAGACAGGACAATCATCTACTTGATCATCATGAAGCAACCCTACACCGGTTCCTTCTCAAATTCCAAACGAAGTCTTACACGGACTTATCATCAAAGTAACCCTACACCGGTTCCTTTTCTTTCAGAAGAAGTCTTACACGGACTTATCATCAAAGTAACCCTACACCGGTTCCTTCTCAAATTTCAGACGAAGTCTTACACGGACTTATCATCAAAGTAACCCTACACCGGTTCCTTTTCTTTCAGAAGAAGTCTTACACGGACTTATCATCAAAGTAACCCTACACCGGTTCCTTCTCAAATTTCAGACGTAGTCTTACACGGACTTATCTCAAAGTAACCTTACCCCTGTTCCTCCAGAAGTCTTACACGGACTTATCTCAAGATGACCTTACCCCGGTTCATCAAGAAGTTTTACACGAACTTACCCTGCAGTAACCTTACCCTGGTTCCTCCAGAAGTCTTACACGGACTTATCTCAAGGTAACCCTACATCGGTTCCTCCCAAAGTCTTACACGGACTTATCTCAAGGTAACCCTACACCGGCTCCTCCCAAAGTCTTACACGAATTTATCCCAAGGTAGCCTTACCCTGGTTCCTCAAGAAGTTTTACACGAACTTATCCCAAAGAAACCCTACACAGGTTCTCTCTCTCCAGACGTAGTTTTACACGGAATCATCATCAAGAAACCCTACACAGGTTCTCTCTTTCCAAAGATGAAGTTTTACACTGACTCGTCACCCAGAAACCCTACACAGGTTCTCTCTTTCCAAAGATGAAGTTTTACACGGACTCGTCACCCAGAAACCCTACACAGGTTCTCCATTTCCAAGGATGCAATTTTACACGGACTCGTCATCAGTAAACCCTACACAGGTTTCCTTCTCAGCTCCAGATGCAGTTTCACAGACTCATCAACAGTCAACCCTACACAGGTTTCCTTCTTTCCAAGATGCAGTTTTACACGAGCCCATCATCAGGTAACCCTACACAGGTTCCCTCTTTCAACTCACAAAATTACAACTCAACAGACAGTCTCCAAATGGAATCTATAAGCCCATTCCCGACAAGATTCTGTCGCATCTCCAGATGGCATCTATAAGCCCATCCTTCTATCCATCACTTCCAAATGACATCTATAAGCCCATTCCCGACAAGATTCTGTCGCATCTCCAGATGGAATCTATAAGCCCATCCTCCTATCCACCATATTTCCAGGTGGCATCTATAAGCCCATTCCCGCTATCACATTGTTGATATTCTACTATGTGAGTGCAAATTTCTGGGCACTCTAGTGTTCAATCATCTTCCACCTTCGGATCACGAAAGGCACGCAAGCCAATCTACATCCTCAGGTCTAAGAAGATTGAACAGGGGCAACTGTTGTACCCCAAAATTTGCCCTCCCATATTCTTCAAAGTTTTGACAAGCATCATCTCAATTTGCTCAAGTCCACTCAAGGGCTACACAATCAAACATCCTCCTAAGCCAGTCAAAATTAGGGTTTTGGTTCTTGCAAAGAAGTTGAGTTTTTCAGGGGCTCAATCAAGTCACATATGCCTATACACATTGTCAAGCATCTACATGTCAAGTTACAAGACTCACAACATCAAATTGCACAGTCAAAAACCCTAGTTGCTCTACAGTCAACTGCAGGGGCAAAATGGTCATTTGGCAGTCAAAAGTCAAAAATTTTGGTCAACATCTTATTTTTAAGCCACAATAATCATTTGATCAAGTCTTGATCATGATTCCACAAGAATGGCTCAAAAATCATCAAGATGCAAAAGTCTCCATTTTTGGACAGTTGAAAAGTCAACTGTAACTTGACCAAGGCATAACGTTTTCATGGTTCATCAGAAAAATCCCATCCAATGCTCATTTTGAAGGGGATGACATTTCCTACAACTCATCTTCACATTCCAAGTCCAAGAAATGCTCTCACAAAAAGTTATCAATTTCAACATTATAGGTCATTTTCAAAAGTCAACAAAAAGGCATTTTAAGTCAAAGACCATAACTTGATATTGGTAAATCAAAATGACATGGGACCAACGACATTGGTTAGAGAACTGCAAGACCTTTCCAAAATGTCCAAGAACATGTTCATATGATCAAAATTGAGCAAGATATGCATTGGAGAAGTTGGGAAATTTTTGTGAAATGGCAAAAGTCAACTATCCTTGAAACTTCAATTTTTGACAAAAGGGCCCACTTTCATCCACTTGATTCAGCCTTGTCATGCCACCCACGTGTCCCAGATTAATTTCAAGACCAAACATTTATTTTTTCATTTTTATTTAATTTTTATGGATTTAATTCATTTTAAATCCATAATAATTCAAATAAAATCTAAAAATTAATTGAATGGCATCTTTGAGGTTTGAATGGCTTTCATGTGTCATAATACACCTACCAAATTCGTGCTAGGGCCATTTTGAGCATAAAATTCAAGTTTTGCTTCATAGATGGAATGTTCTTTAATGGTGGTAAACCAAAATCTCAAGGCTTGATTGCACAAGATACAAGCTCATAATGTGACCTAATTTCATTCAGACATACATATGCAAGCAAGCCATACCTCATTCACGACCAAGAGTGTGCACAAACGGCCAGAGCAAAATCCAAAAAGTGTCAAAAAAGTGTGAGATCTAAAGCAGTATTGCAAGCATTTTCAGGCCAAAAGGAGAACGTGACTCTCTTATTTGCCATACCCTGAAGCTAAAGCAACCCTTGCCACATCCTAAGATCCATCATATCGCGCTGTAAGTTCTTCCAAAGTCACCCCTGTACACGATACCTCAACTCTCTATTCTTGCATTGTTTCTCAAAAATATTGGCATAATCATGTTGTTTGTTTGATTTCTAACATAATTACATTATTCAATTTTGTTTTTGGGCTTTGTATGAGGATACCCGCATCTAGGGTTCGTTGGTGTGTTTTTTAGGTATTTTGTTTTCAAGGGAAATCAAGAGAAATCATAGGCGTGGATGAATTCAGGAGGCCTGGACGAGACCAATCATGGTCTTAGAATGGATTTTTGAGGCCTAGGGATGATTCTAAGCATAGCCTACGAAACTACCTGCGGATAAAAATCCGCAGGTAAATAACCAGGAATTCTGAGGAAGAAGATGATGATACGTCACAACGTGATTGGCCCGTTTAAAAAATAACGCGCTTTTTTTTTTATTTCCAGGAATATTGCTTGTATTACATATATTAACCACTTCTTATTTTTATATCAAATGAAGCATGTAGCTCAGCTGGCTAAGGCGTTGCTGTAGGGAGTGCTGGGACCTGGGTTCGAATCCCAGATCCCCCTAATATTTGTTTCATATTTTTTGTAACATGATTTCATGCAGCATGCCCAGGTGAACTCCACAGTACACCTCACAAATCCACGCGCCAAGTGGCCAGTCCCACAGATCTGAAGGCCAAGAAATGATAAGCATCATGCTCTTCAGTCAACCATGCGCACCTGAATCCAGAAAGTCAATGCAGGCCTGAGCTTAGTGGGCCAAAAACTGCAATCAACACCTCCAAAAAAGGCCTGCACCCCTTGGTCTTTGTTACTCTTTTTTATTTTTCTTTTCTTTATAATTTCTTTTTTAATTATTAGTATTATTATTTAATTCACAGATAATTATTTTCATAAACAAAAATATAAAAAAAACTAATATCTTTATTATTATTATTTTTATTAATTTCACTTAGGTTTAATTATTTTGTAAACAAAAATGTAAATTAAATTAAATTAGTTTAATTAGTTAACTTTAACACTTTTTTACAATAAATAAAAACAATTTAGAATTAGGTTAACTTTTAATTTTAATTCCTTTTATTTTATTTTCATTTAAAATATAAAAAAACACAAAAAACATTTTTTCTTTAATTAAATAATTAATTAGTTAATTAGGTTTAATGTTTAATTTAATTCTGAAAAGGGTCAAAACCCTAAGATGTTCCCGATTAAATTTCTATTCGCGCGTATTTATTTATTTTGATGTATCTGTACAGAGTATGTAATAGTTAATTAGGATTTTATCGCCTTATTTAATTTCTCTCACTTTATTTTCAAAACGGGTTTTTCTTTTTGGCGATGTATAGACCCGCGCCTTGTAATAGTTAGATTTACATTCCCGCGATTCATTTTTCCGCACTCCTAACTGCTAAACAGTGCATGAAAGAATGTATGAATAATAAAATTAATCCGTAGCTCACAAATAACATGTACAAAGACAATTAACTGAAAAACAACACACATGCACATGCCACCCCTAGGGTACGCCTCACTGGTTGCCTCGAATGTGGTCATCAAGTATAGGGTGTCTTAGAGGTCTCCCTTCTGTCTAAAAGATCCAGTTGCCTCGAAACGGTTGCCTCGGATAAAAGGATCTAGGACATTAGGGTTACTTCTAAGGCGTCCTACCATTGCTTCGGTGACCACACTGTCCCTTAATCGAATTGACCCAAATACCTCCAACGATGGTGCTACCTACCTCTCAATGGTGGGATAGCACTATCTAAAGGACTCTTACACAGCCTAATTCCTTAGAGTAGGTAGATTCTCCTGGGTACTTTCTCTTTTCAAAACAAACAAAAATAACTTTTCGCACCTACACTTTCAAAAGTTTTCAAACAAATTTTTCATACACTCCTGAGGACAGATACAAGAGTTACTTAGAAATTTTTCAAACAAAACTTTTTCAAAACCCACACACACTTGAAAAGCAAACCATTTTTTGAAAACATAAGAGCAAGTACCTAAGAGCCCGTGGATAACCACGGATAGAAAGGGTGCTAACACCTTCCCTTTCTATAAATCTACCTCCCGAACCGAGAAACATCTCGAATAAGGAATTTTGTTATGCTTTTGTCCTTTCCATGTTGGAGAACATAAAAGACGGTGGCGAATCTTGCTTACCGCGGCATTTCGCGAAACCAGCTTAAAAAACAGTCAGTTCTATTTCCACCGATCACACCTCAGCACGGACATCGACAAGGGAAACACCCTACTCTCTGGTATATGGCGTGGAGGCAGTCCTACCCATCAAAGTCCAGATACCTTCTCTCAGGATTATGAAGGATGCAGGTTTGAACAAAGACGACTGGATTCGAACCCGGCTTGATCAGTTAAATCTAATCGATGAAAAGAGACTTACTGCTATTTTCCATGGTCAGACGTATCAAAAGCGAATGGTCAAGGCTTTTAACAAGAAAGTCAGGTGTCAAGAATATCAAGTCAGGGATCTAGTGATCAAACGCATCATACTGCCGCAAGGTGATCCCAGGGGAAAATAGACCCCCACGTTCGAAGGACCATTTGTGGTTAAGAACATTTTCTCAGGTGGAGCTATGATTCTAACTACAATGGATGGTAACGACCTTCCTCACCCTATCAATGCAGACATAGTGAAAAGATACTATGCCTAATTAAAAGACCCATTAGGTTGACTGGCCTAGGAAAAAATAAGGGCTTCCCGGAGAACCAAAAGGGTTCGGGCAAAAGTAAGGGATGAAAATGAAAAATCTGTACACCCAGCAAGTCGAAAACCCGAAAGGGCGGCTTGGGCAAAAAAGGGTATCCCGGTGGACTGAAAACCCGAAAGGACGGTCCAGGCAAAAGTTAAGGATATAGAGCGTACCACTATGTCTCATTGGATCATCTTGCGACCAAATTTACATATCGGCTATCAAGCTCGGACGGTGCTAATCAATCTGATCAACTTTCGGCCAAGAAGAAAAGTGATGAGACGCTTGAAGATATAAGGGCAATAGCAGAGTTGGAACCCAATGGGGTTGTTTCACATAGCTATTTTTTTTATTTTACATAAATTTGTATAAATTCTATTTTTATGGCGGCGTTCTCTTACTAGAGCGTCAGCCTCTTTGTACAAAAACGCCTATTACAGGCCGATTTCAAAAATCAATACAAATAATTTTCGCGAGAAACTTCGATCTATTTTTCTTTTTCTATTGCAAGAACATCGAATGACTTATTTTTTATATATGCATTTGAAAATGATTGTTGCTCATAAATCTTTACATAAGAAACAAAAGACAATTACTCGTAATTCCAAAAACAGGGGCAAAAATAAGAAGTTCCAAACCCAACGGTTACTCCACCCAGCAGGTGCTGAGATAGAGCCAACTTTGGAACACAATCATTGGTACATACACTCCCCACAGAGTAAAAGTGTTCAAAAGCATTGATGGCAGCTTTCCCAAAACATGACGTAACCTCCCCAGCCAGGGTCATTCTGAAACCTGACAGCTATATCCTCCAGTCGAATTTCATAATCGCGGACGAGTCAGTAAATTTCATCCCCCAAGCAGAGTTTATTTCTATAGATACAGAGGCTCAATCCCCGACAGAGTTCATCACTTCAGCTACAAAATGCACTTCCTAAGTTGTTCCCCGCAGAGTTTATTCTCAAGCAGAATCTCTTCCTGACAGAATATTCATAAATCTCCAGCAACAGTCAGGGATTTATTTTCCCAGACGCGGGCATACCCCGATAGCATTCTGTGACCATACATCATGACATGCGCATACATATCATATACAACATAATCTCATTTATTTTGAGAACATCATCTCACCCAGCATTTCATGAATCGCATATAATTAACCCTGATATCTTTTCAGGAAAAGATGATTAGCTTCAACAAATCTAGCAGTTATACAGGTCACGTCTGCAGACGACTAATGGAAACTCAACTCCCTAAACTAAACATGTCAACTAACCTACATTATTCTTTGAAGTAACCCTACTATCCAGGTTCCTTCTCGTAGCCCTACTATCCAAGATTTCATTTCGAAGCAACCCTACAACCCAGGTTCCTTCTCACAGCCCTAATATCCAGGCTTTCATTTCGAAGTAACCCTACTATCTAGGTTCCTTCTCACAACCCTACTATCCAGGCCTTCATTTCGAAGCAACCCTACTATCCAGGTTCCTTCTCACAGCCCTACTATCCAGGATTTCATTTCGAAGAACCCTACTATCCAGGTTCCTTCTCACAGCCCTACTATCCAGGCTTTCATTTCGAAATAACTCTACTATCCAGGTTCGTTCTCACATCCCTACTATCCAGGCTTTCATTTCAAAGTAACCCTACTATCCAGGCTCCTTCTCAGAGCCCTACTATCCAGGCCTTCATTTTGAAGCAACCCTACTATCCAGGTTCCTTCTCACAACCCTACTATCCAGGCTTTCATTTCGAGGTAACCCTACTTTCCAGGTTCCTTCTCACAACCCTACTATCCAGGTTCCTTCTCACAGCCCTACTATCCAGGCTTTCATTTCGAAGTAAACCTACTATCCAGGTTCCTTTTCACAGCCCTACTATCCAGGCTTTCATTTCGAAGTGACCCTTCTATCCAGGTTCCTTCTCACAGCCCTACTATCCAGGCTTTCATTTCGAAGTAACCCTGTTATCCAGGTTCCTTCTTGCAGCCCTACTATCCAGGCTTTCATTTCAAAGTAACCCTACTATCCAGGTTCCTTCTCACAGCCCTACTATCCAGGCTTTCATTTCGAAGTAACCCTACTATCCAGGTTCCTTCTCACATCCCTACTATTCAGGCTTTCATTTCGAGGTAACCCTACTATCCAGGTTCCTTCTCACAGCACTACTTTCCAGGCTTTCATTTCGAAGTAACCCTACTATCCAGGTTCCTTCTCATAGCCCTATTATCCAGGCTTTCATCTCGAAGTAACCCTATAACCCAGGTTCCTTCTCGCAGCTCTACTATCCAGGTTTTCATTTCGAAGTAACCCTACTATCCAAGTTCCTTCTCACAACCCTCCTATCCAGGCTTTCATTTCGAAGCAAACCTACGACCCAGGTTCCTTCTCACAGCCCTACTATCCAGGCTTTCATTTCGAAGTAACCCTACTATCCAGGTTCCTTGTCACAGCCCTACTATCCAGGCTTTCATTTCGAATTAACCATACTATCCAGGTTCCTTCTCACAACCCTAATATCCAGGCTTTCATTTCGAAGTAACCCTACTATCCAAGTTCCTTCTCACAGCCCTAATATCCCGAATTTCATTTCGAGGTAACCCTACTATCTAGGTTCCTTCTCACATCCCTACTATCCAGGCTTTCATTTCGAAGTATCCCTACTATCCAGGTTCCTTCTCATAGCCCTATTATCCAGGCTTTCATCTCGAAGTAACCATACGACTCAGGTTCCTTCTCGTAGCCCTATTATCCAGGCTTTCATTTCGAAGTAATCCTACGACCCAGGTTCCTTCTTATAACCTTACCATCCAGGTTTCTTATCCCTTATATCCAGACGACAGTTTTACAACACGGTAAAACCTAGACCCGACCAGTTTCAGTCAATTTCACCTTTCCCCAGTAAGCCGCTGTGCAGCTTGTACCCTGGCCAGTTATGCAGTTCACTCCCACTTCCTCGAGCCGAAGTTAATTCCCCCAGTAGAGTAACGGATAACTGAAGCTCCTAAAATTCTATTTCTCCCAAGACAGATACCAACATTCCTCAGCAGATTCCTCCTCAGCGACAGGAACATGAATTCTCATCAAAGGAATATCTCATGAAATCAACATCCTCTAGATGTCATCTTTAAGCCCATCTCCGACGATTCTCTGTCACATCCTGGATGGAATCTTTAAGCCCATCTCCGATGATTCTCCGTCAACTTCCAAATGGAATCTGTAAGCCCATTCTCGATACCGCTGATTGACACTCACTTCATACAAGTGCAAATTTCTGGGCACTCTATTGTCCAATCATCTTCCACCTTCAAATCACGAAAGGAAGACAAGCCAATCTACATCCTCAGGTTTAATAAGATTGAACATGGGCAGCTGTTGTACCCCAAAATTTTCCCTCTCATTTTACTCAGCACATGCCCATTGAGATCCTCAATTTGCTCAAGGTTGCCCAAGAGTTGACCAGACAAACTCTCTCCTAAGGCAATGTATCTCAAACTAGGGTTTCCATTTTCATCAAGATGGGTGAACTCCAAAGACCTCATATTCTCTCCATGGTCCTAATATATTCTCAAGACCCACGATGTCAAATTTCAAGCCTTGCACAAGAAGTTTGCTCAATCAACTGCTCAGATGCTTGAGAATCGACTTTATTAGGTCAATAGTCAATTGTGGCCCACATACAGTCAAACTTCAAGATTTTTGGTCAACATCGACATTTTTAAGTTACATCCATCATTTGATCAAGGGTTGATCATGATTCCTCAAGGAATGCCCCATATTCATCAAAACCCAAATGTTGCAAAATTATGGTTTCTTAGGAAAAGTCAACCAAACTTTGACCAAGCATAACTTCCTCATACATTATCAGAAATTTTCTATCCAAGGATCATTTTGAATAGGATTCAATTCTCTACAATTCATCTTCATCCCTAAAGTTCAAAATATGCACTCACAAAAAAATATGAATTTCCACATTATATGTCCTTTTGAAAAGTCAACAAAAACACTTGTTGGGTCAAAGCTTCTTACATGAACATGGAAGACCCAATTGAGATGAGACCAAACGGGTTGTTTAGGGGACATCCTAATCTTTCTAAAAAGTCCAAAAACACCTCTCTAGGGTTAAAATTGGAAGAGATATGCCTTGTCAAAGTTGACCATTTTTGTAAAATTGCCAAAAGTCAAATATGTTCAAAAATGCATTTTTTGCCAAATGGGCCTAACTTTTTATGCTTACACCTCACTCATAACATGGTCCACGGCCCAAATATTCACCCATACATTATTTGCTTCATTATTTATTTTATTTTAATTTTTTATTAATTAAAAATTAAATTAAGTCAAATAAATGACAAATAATAGCAAAGATTTGTTTTGATCTAGTTTTTGGACAGAATCACAAGCTAATTATGCTGGTATATCAGGATCAAATCGAATCAAGGTTGATTGGCACAAGCATGGCATGATTAGGCCTAATTTGAAAACAAATCATACAAAGGAAAAATCATATCTAATCTTCAAAAACTTCAAAGATACCAGTTGTTTTTATAACCCTAATTCACTTAGGGATATATAATGGACAAGACCAAGCACAAAAACAGGGGCTAGCAGTCGTGAAGAACACTAGAACACACTCAAACAATTTGGCAAAAAGTGGTGATCTAATATCTACCCTAGAGGACGATTCAAGGCCTTCCAACATTCCCAATCATATCCTGGAGCATCTCTGAAGCTAACAGGATCAGTAGCAAGCACTCTCGCGCCCAGAGTCACTCTCTAGACCTCATACGATTTGCTTGCTATTTCAAAATTGATAACAGTCATTCTTGCATCATTAGCATAATTTAATGATATATTTGTGATCATTGATGTATTTCTAACATGTCTGGATCATTTAATTGAATTTTTGAGGCTTATATGTGTGACTGCCATGGCTGGGGTTTAAAGTCACGTTTTGGGTCTTCTTGATACAGGTGAAATTGGCCTACACAAAGGGTACCATCGTACTCGTGAGGTCGAAACCAATTAATTGATGTAGCCATAATTGATTTATCATGCATGTGTTGGATTTTTGAGATTTACAGGGTTTTAGTTACAGACGTTGTCCGTAGGTATAAGTCACCTACCTAAAACGACATACAAAAGGAAGGAGACAGTGATTTGTCATCACCCCATTGGTTCATTTAAATTCCGTGCGCTTTTCCAGCTAACCACTATGTTTTACATATCATATTATGTTATTGTTATATTAACAAATAGAACAGGTAGCACGGATGGTAGGGCGCGTTGGTGTTGAGTGTAAGGACCTGGGTTCGATCCCAGGTCCCAGCAAGTTTTCATTACTTTCTTAATTCTCACATGCAGATCCAATGTTCTATAACCTCACGGATCCATCATGCGCCTTATTGATCCAACCAATGGATCACCATCTATCCAGATCCAACGCCCCAGACAAGAAGGGACCATGGTACACCATCAGAAGGGCGTAACACTGAACCTCACGCGTTAGATGGGCTTGGCTACATGGGCCTGGAGGCAATTCCTCATGGCACCCCCCTCCAATTGCTTAAACAGGCCCTTTTCTCATCTTTCGATTTTAATTCTTTTTTTAATTATTTTTCTAACCATTTTCTTTTTTTTTTAAATAACATCAAATTATTCCTTTTTATTATTAAATCATGAAATCACAAAAAATACCAAAAATCATTTTTTCATAAAATATTTATTTTCCTTAATTAATTAATTTAATTCAAAATTAGGGCAATTAAATCTTATTTTTTGTAAATTAAAATCAATTAGAAATTAGGGTTTGATTTTGCATATAATTAATCTTTCTTCAAAAAATAACTTAAATATTTTTCTCAATTATATTTTTAGGTTTTATAATTATCCTCGCATCTAATTTGTTGTGCGCATTTTAATTACTTATTATTATTATTTTTGTAATTGCTCCGAGTTTGTAATAACTTTAATTAGGTTTTAATTTCGCCTTTTATTTTACAGTCTAAATAATTATGTATCTGCGAAAGCCATGTAATAGCTAGAACTTTAAGCTTTCCGCATTTTAATTTCCACAATTATAAACTGTTAGATGTATACTAATAGGATTGTATGGAAAGAATACTTGAAAATTAAAATGGTAGAAAACCCTAAATGTGCAAAAACAAATTAACTGAAAAAATTACACTCGCATATGCTCACTCCTAGGGTTTACTCCACTTCAGTCGCCTTCGGTTAAATGGTCATGAAGTATAGGGTTTGTTAGTGGTTGTCCTCTAGCCCCGAAAGATCTCAAATGACCCATTCAGATGTTACCTCGAAAAAAGATCTTTAAGGATTTAGGATGATTACTAACACCTCCTAACATTACTTTTGTGACCGTATCTGTCCCTTCAAATGTCCCTTAAAACTCCAACGACAGTGCTACCTATTCCTTAATAATGGGATAGCGCTGTCTAAAGGAAAACGAACAGTCTTTTTCGAGTAGGTAGAAAACTTTTAAGTACTTGCTCAATCAATCAAACTTTTTTTCACACAAACACTTTTTTAAAACAATTTTCAAAACAACTTCGTCACCCCCTTGAGGACTGATACAAGGGTTATCACGAAGTAAATTTTTTTTCAAAACAAGCACAAACACAGGCAATTTTAAAATGAGCAAGTACCTAAGAGCCAATGGAAAACCATGGATAGAAAGGGTGCTAACACCTTCCCTTTCTATAATCTACCCCCCGTACTCAGAAATATTCTCGAAAAAGGTTTTTTCTATTCTTTTTCCTTTTCCTTAGTTGGATGAAATAAAAGTCGATGGCGACTCTTGCTTACCGCAACATTTTGCGAACAAAAAACGCAAACCAGTATAACAGTCAGTTCGGCCACCGTATCACAATCACACATATATGGTTCATAGGTTTAACGTTACAAGCACGAGGTCGAAGGTACTACCCATAATGTATTGGTCTAAAATTATCACCTGCCGAACAAGGTTCTAAAGGTTCCCAGAGTCTACATCTTTCCTTCGGATATTACCAACTTCTCGATTAACTCAGTAATTAGTAATATTCTCAAGAAAGACTCGCCCGAGCGTAACGTCGCGTGATACCTATTTCAGGATTACTCCGTCATAGCTTCCGCACTACACCTAAAAGGCTAAGATGGGTTAGGTATTCTACGGTCTTCAGCTTCAGCAGGCTCCTAGGTCAAAAGCAGTACGTCTTCCCGATTACTCGGTAAACGAAACTACAGTCAAAGGGGCCTCCACTGAGTGGGGGATCTCATGCCTCTTTTTTTAGGATTACTCCCTCAAAGTTAACATTACTATACCGTCCATCCTATCTTAAAGTTTGCCCAAGTCCGGGTATAGGACTTATGAGTAATCACCAAGCACCCAGAAAACCAGGAAAATCTAGATAAACATATATACAACATATAACACATAAAAAACAATAGCACATATACAGATATAAATAAAGATAGGCTAAACCCACTTAGGGATGGACCAGCAAGAGGTCAATCTTTCCCCAGTGAATTCGCCATTTTTTCTGTAGCGGTAAAAATGTTTAAGACTAAGCCATGGGATTTACTAGACTTGTACAAATTAAAATAAAATCGCCACCGCACTTTATTGTTTCCAAAGGAATGGGAAAAGAGCGAATAATCCAAAAAGAGGGGGGAAGGATTCAAGGTAAGGGGGTTGGTTATGTAAAGGAAGGTATTAACACCCTAAACATCCACGGTACTCCCCATGAACCTCTTTGTAAAAAATTTATATATTTTAACTATAAAAAATGTTGTATAAAAATAGATGGTGGAGGTGAGAAGAGAAATATATTTTTTATGGTTTTTACACCCGCCGCGGTTGCGAACCTTTAGTACCTACGTACCACCTTTTCGTGTAATAGGGGATCAGGGTATACGTAGTTCCTCTTTAAACATTTTAAAATGTAAGTGTGTTGGTTAATTTTTATGAGATAAAACATCATCGTCATTATAGGTGTAAAAAACATACCTACTACCCACAATCATGAGAAAGGAGAATTTGCATCATCTCAAAGTGGAGGATATGGCTTGGATTTTAAAAATCAACAATTCCTCACTCAACACCCAAGTGGAAAATATCTCTCTTCACTGCATATTGTAGAAGTATAGTTGTTTGCATTACTACAAGGATTGACAAGAGTCTAATCTTTTGAGAAAGGTTTTAAAATAAGAAATCAAAAGTGGTAAAAAATGATTTGAAATGAGATTGATTGACTTTTAGTCTTCTCACAAAAAATAATGTCAAAATATTATTAAGTTGTTTGAAGTTTATTCATGAAAATGTTTTTGAAAATGCATGGACCTAAGTCCAAGTTTATTATGAAAGTCGTTCAAGTTTCAAAATAAGAAGAATTTTCAAAAGGATGAGGAAGATTTTTGAAATTAAAGAAGATGGGAGGAGAAGAAGAGACTATCCTAATGCATAAGGTAAAATTTAGGGATAGGAACCATCTAACTAACAAGAAGCCAATACTTGACATTATGAGCCAAGATAGAATCCCCGTTCTTTGGATTGAAACCAAGCAAGCAAAGATACTAGACCTCTTGAAAGAACCAAACTTCAAGTGTATTAAGTCTTCACAAAAATTGGGTTGAGTAACGGTTGTATACAGGTGAATTCCAGATTACAAACAAAGAGTGTAATCACAATAACCTGCACACAAAACAAACAAACAACCCAATGTCTTGAGGTAAACCTTAAGAGCTCCAGACAAAATAATCAGATAAAGTCACAAGGTCTCCAATCACATGCCAATGTTTCTAATCCTAAGTCCAAGAAGTCCAATGCTCCATAATGCCAATGATAGTAACCAAATAGTCCAAGTATCATTAAGGATTTTATGGTTTATATTTATTATCAAGTATCTTAAGAAAAGATAAGAAAAGCTCAAGTGAGAAAAATAAAAATGACAAGAAAGTAAATACTCAAATGAGTAAATATGAAAATGGCATGAAATGTAAATGCTAAAAGTAAATAGTGCATAAAAATAAAAGGGGCGTATAATAAAAATACAGGATAAAGTCAATTATTAGTGATTAGTGGTTAGTTGGATGATCATCATGAAACTTGCATTTGGAACTCATTAGAGGATTGGTAGAACCAAAGCCTCCACACAACAAGTTGCATTTGCTTTTTGTCGAGTATATCATCCATTTGGAATCCTCATAAGTACCATTTAGTGATCAATGATGTTTAAGTGATCCGTGTTGACCAAAGGTGTTGTAGATCCATTAGAGGATTGATAGAACCAAAGCCTCCACACAATGAATCTCAAATTTATTGGATCAAAGAGATCAAATTAGCATACTTGCGCTTGCAAACATAAGTTTGGGCCACGAATGATCATTTATTCGAAATGGGATAAAATTTAGCGTATGTTAAGCAATCGTAAGTGGACTTATGTAGAAGTCGCACCTATTTTAAGGCCGGTCAATAGCAATCTATGCACCATTTGTTTTGAGACATGATATAGAGATCATGCTCCAATAACACTTAATGCAATAAGAAAGGGATGAGATGAAGAGGGGTGGGAGAGAATATACAAACCACTTTTGAATTAAATTTAATCAAACTATTATTAAAATCATTCATTCATTTTTGTGGAGTTAGACTCAACACCATAGATCCAATGATGTTAATAAAGTTCATGATCAAAAATTTAACCCAAGATCAGCCAGAAAATAGTCATAAAATAATATTGCATTTTAATATATACAAAAGGTTTTAAAAAATGTTTTAAAATAGAAATAAAAGAGAAAAATATCAACTATGTTCAAATTAATCAAGAAATAAAAGTAAGACCATAGAAAAATCAGAAATGGACTCAAATATTTTTATAAATTTTTTGGTAATTTTCTAAAGTCAAAAACTATTTTTAAAAATTAAAATAAATAAGTAAAATAAACCAAAAATGATAGAAAATACAAAAGTCAGAAATAAAAAATAAGTGAGGTCACCAATATTTTTCACCATATCATTGGATCATTCCATATTTTTTCAGAATTTAAAAATGCATGAAAGTATTTTTAAACATTTAAAACAATTCAAATAAAGTGAAAATTTATTAAAAAAATACCAAAACACAAAATTAAATTATGAAAAAATATAAATCAGAAAGAGAATAATCAAAAATATGTTGCATAATTTTTTCAGATTTTTTGGACTTAAAATGAATTTTCTATGATTTTTTGAAGTTTAAAACAATTAAATATAAAAATCAGAAAAGAAAAAAAAAATATGTGGACCATTGGATGGGAGTAAAAACGCGTTAGTAATCAAATCCAAGAGATCTGGCGCGCTGTGCATATCATGGTCATTAGTGAATAATGCATAGGATCATTAATTAAATCAGATTTTTGAAAAACACAGATGGCGCGCCTTCATTGGTTGGAAGATGACACGTTTGTCATCTTCAACCTCCAGCCAGTCCCAAAACCAGGTTGCTCAACCTGTAAAATTAGAGCACGAGACCTATGTCATTCGCTTTGTCTCTTCAAGACGAAGACAACCACACCTTCACGACAAATTTATATAAATTGTAGCTCAAGCAATTTGGAAGGAAAGTTTTGAAAAGGGATTTGAAATTTCATGGTCAAAACGTGTTTCCGGTAAAAAGCAAGTGTTGCAACTAGAACCAGGGCAATGAGAGCATCATAATGATATCAAAGTTTTGAAGAATTGATGAAGGAATCTACCTATTTAAGTTGAGTTGCAGAGCTCTGAAACTGGACTTCTATGGAGCAATATAGGGCACGATTCTTGAATGTAATTATATGGTTAGCTTCAGGGAAGATCAAGGAAGGTGAATTGATGGAAAAATTGGATTGAAAAAGGCTTGAGAATAGGTTTCGTAGTTGCTGAATTTTGAGTTATGGAACAAGTTTTGCAGGGTGATTCTGCCTATCCAAGCTTGAGGAAATCAATGGGGGATGACCCTCTATTTATAGGGAATCAAATGGAATGTCCAAGCGTGTGAAATGATGAAGTTTGGAGGGGAATCGTGTAAAGTTGCAAACAAGAAAAATGTGACTTCTAATTTGATCAAAACGCATCCAAAACGCGCGTTTTGTTGTGCTAATCCATCCTGGAAGTTCACTAAACATGTTTAGAGGCAAAAACGCGTGGAAAACTTATGATTAGAAGCCAAAACAAAGATTTCAAAATATGACTTGTGATGAAACTTCAGTTCCAAGTTACCAACTTCAAAATCATGGCATTCTCAACTCAATGGGTCTTAGGGCATGATTCTTGATGCTTTAGAAAGATGGGGTTACAAACTTTGGAATGGAAAAAGAATGGAATCAAATGGATGCTTGATCTGAAAGTTGTGTTGAGTCAAAGTTGGAGAAAAAGGGTTGACTTTCCATACTTCAAAATATTTCAAATTTTTCTTCAAAAGTGACCTATAATGTCTTGCATCCAAACATGGCCTTCCACTTGGATTTTGCTCTGGACAACAAAAGGTGGAATAAAATAAACCTCTTGAATGACATTTTGGGACTTAAACCATTCAAAATCTCCAAAAATTGAGAGATTTATGAATTGTTGAAGTTGGCAAAAAAATAATGGAACGACCTATAATATTTTGTATCCTTAAGGCAACTTCCATCCATTTTCTCACTTTGCACATAAACGAAGGCATAAAATTCACATCCTCGAGATCATTGTGGAAAAAGAATGGGCTCAATGTGATAAAAATTGACCAAGTTATGATCATTTTAAGTCACACATGAGAAAATTGGGGATTCATTTGGAGGACTTGTAATCTTTCTTCATCATCAAGCTTCTTCCACATGAAAACTCCTTGAAACTTTTGAAGTGATTTGTTAATAACCCTTTTAAGAGAAGGATGTATTTGGAATCACTCAAAAATACCAAAAGATGAGCAAGATATACTTCTTTGAAGTTCAAAACCCTAGCTCCTAGATCAAGAAAAATGCCATGAGGAACTTTGACAATTTTGAACAAACTTCTTGTACCCACACAAATGATTTGTAAATATAAGTTTTTGAGGATGATAATGAGAACTCATAGCAACCACAACTACTTCCATATCTTGATAATTGAGAGAGATATGCACTTGTGACCAAATGGAACAAGGCCTTGTCCAAGCATGACAACTTCTCCAATCAATCCCCTGTGCTTTTGAACCAAATTTGATAATCTTGAAATGTGGTGAACCAAAATAAACTTGCCATGTCATTTCCTCCAAAACAAATCCAATGGTGAGGTTTGAACTTCTCAAGCTTTATTGACTAGGGCATGGAAATAAACTCATGAACCCATGGATCAACTTGCTAAGCCACATTGCCTTTACCTACATTATTAACAAGTAAGACGAACCCAAATTGAATTTTGTTAATTTAGAAAGAAAATCAAGACAAAAAATTCATGATCACAAAAGAAAACAAGTCAAGGTGCTTGGTGATTCCTCATAGAGCAAAGCTAAATATAGGGAGGAGAACCAAGAAACCTAATGTGATATTATTGTGATTGAATCAACATGGTATGATGAAGGGATCTTAGGGGCAAAAATTGGGGTACAACAGACCCCAGGGATCGAGCCCAAATTACTAAAATCTAAGCCAGGAACGGCTTAAATTTCAACAGCTTTTAGTCTATCCTCTAACTGCTTGTATTTATCCTCGGCCGGTAGGTACTATTCATCAAAGTAGTCTTCGTCCTCAGAAGTTTGGTCATTTGCACCCTTAACACGGGTGCTCTTTACCTCTTCCACCTGGTTCTCGTCTTCTTCAGATGACTCTTCAACTATCTGCACCTGACAGATTAGGCCTTAAAACATTTTCCCCATGTTGATGAGGGCCTTGTTGTCCCTTGGCCAGGATCAGCAAGGTTGCTTGGAACTGGGAATTCTATGCTTGAAAGTCCTTCACTATTTGTTCGATATCCATCTTACTGAAATAAACAATAGAAAGATAAGGAAACTTGTTATGGAAAACCTGTTTATGTTATGATGCATGAAAATGCGTATGCAAATGATTTCAAGGACTTAGAAGATTTAAATTTGTTTAGACAAAAGTGAACAAACATTAATTGTATTAATAAGTTCAAATTTATTACAACATGCCTTTTGGGCTTATATTGAATCAAAAGAAACAAAATGAACTAAAATACAATAAAAATGGCTCAAGTTTCCTATGAATGCTTCCTCTTTGGAGTGATATAGGCATTCAGGCTCCTCTCCTCATGAATTTGTCTCGTGAGCTCTAATGTGCTCTTCTCGCTTGCATAAAACTGGGCTTCAAAGGTGTCTCTCTCCCTCTTTAGCTGAATCCGAGCTCTTTGCAAATCTTCAAGATAAGTAGGCATATCAGGATAAAGGATAGTATATAGAACATCTCCTTCGGCAACAGGCTCCATGATGATAGGTAGGATGGCTTCATAAGGCATCATAAGGTTTTGGGCGCGAGTTCGCACCCACTTGAGATAAGTCTCCAAAGGAATGGAGTTCTTATTCCCCAACGTCTTGCTATCAACCTTGTTAATCATGCCCAAGCTCGTATGAATCCCTGACGATAACTTTGAACATCGCTCTCATAGTCAAATGTAATTCCTTGGACAAGTGCATCATGAGGGCCATCCCTCCTAGCATACCCAAACTGTCGTAAGTCCAAACAAGGAATGTAGGTAATACCTCACCTAATGCCAAGTAGTGGGACATTAGGGAATTCCCCACAATGGTCAATGATAGAAATGTCCTCCATAGATCGAGCACACTAATAAATATCATAATGTGTGAGTGACATCAACCTACTAGACCATCTTAAGCCTTGCTTGTTCTTCACAACATATCGGGGTAGGTGTGAAATAAACCACCTAGCCAACAAAGGAGTGCAAAACATAAGAAGCCCTCTTCTCTTCATGGTGCGAGTGTGAAGAGAATGCAAGATATCCCCAAGTAAAGTAGGCATCTAATTGTGAGATAGAAAATTTTTGACTGTTTTCACATCTATGAGTTTGTCAGGATTGGGAAACAGCCCCATCCCATAGATGATAAGAGCCAATACTTCTTCAAAGGCTTGTAAATCCAGAGTATCCCAAAAATATCGAGCCTTCTCCAACAAAAACTTGGCTAGAAACCCTTTGACACCACTTCTTGTTTCCTAATTGGCCACAACGTCGGACCGAGGTAAATGTAGAGCTCGAACAATATCTTCAGGTCTCGGGTCTCTTTCAATACCGTGGAAGGGTAGTTGATCAAGAATAGGAATTCCCAAGAGTCGAGAGAATTCTTCCATAGTAGGCACAAGTTGGTAATCGGGAAAGGTAAAGCAATGGTGTTTAGGGTCAAAGAATTGGAATAGCACTTTCATCATACCCTCTTCAAATCTTATTGTAACCAAGTTAATGAGAGGACCGCATTTCTTAGTGAAGGGAGAATCATTGGGGACCCTTGATGCCAATTCCTTAAGTTGAGGAGGCATTTTGACGAGGTTGATTTGGACACTATTCCTGCGAGTGGAATCCATGTCCTATAAAACAAGACAAATATGAATCTCTAGGTCCTTAAAATGGTTAGTGCATAATGCCATGGTATGATGTCATGATGTTATGTAAAAACAAACATATACACACAAAGAAAACAAGTCCTTAGGTTTAGGCTTGCATGAGGTTCATAGATAAGTACCCTCTTGAAGTTTAGTTGGTTCAACCTATCCTAAAAAGTAATTGGGTTCTAGGGAATCTCAATATCACTGATCTTTCTTCATCGAGCATTGTTTTAGTGCAAGCCTCTTTATTGGTGACCGAAATATCCCAAAAGTCCGATCTCAATGAGTATAGTATCGAGTATCAACTAACATCGGACTTCACCAAAATCGGCTATCTCACTACTTCCTAATGGCCAAGTTGTTCAATTAAAGGTTCTAAGGTCAGTTAGTGCTTCATGACACCACACAACGGCCTTGTATTCTCCTTAACTAGACTCAAGGGCTACCGGTACAGACTAATGTGTTACACTAATGTAGCCATCGCTTCAACCATGTCGGTATACCCCGTATAATCTCCATGATCTATTGCTACTTACCTAATGATGTTCCCAGAATCAGGTAGAGGATCAATACAAACCCAAACAAGGATCCATAAATGTAAAGCAAACAAATCAAACAATGAAAGCAAATAAATGTGATCTAGCTCTAAGGTAACCCCACTTTTAAAAATTCCCCAGCAGAGTCGCCAGTTATGTGATACGGTGGGAGAACTAACTTGGGTGTTTTGCGTTTTATCGCAATTGTTGCAGATAGCAAGAGTCGCCACCGACTTTTCTTTTATCCAATAAAGGAAAGGGTGAAAAGAAAAGGAAAGACCTTTGAGATATTTTCTTGAGTTCAGGGGGTAGATTATGAAAAGGGAAGGTATTAGCAACCTTTTCATCTGTAGTTATCTACGGGCTTTTAGTTGCTTGCTAGATCACTTTTGAAATTTCTTTGTTTGAAATGTGTTTGTGGTGGTTTTTTGAAAGTATTTTTGAAAAGTGCCTTCGTTTAGGAAAACTTTGCAATGATTCTCGTCTCTATAAGAATGCATACAAAGTGTTGGAATTTTGAAAATATTTCATGTTTTTTGAAAGTATTTGGTGTGTTTGAAAAGATGTTTGTTTTGAACATGGATTGTGAGCAAGCAACTAAGAACGTTCTACCTACTCAAAAGTCTTTTGTTCATTTACTCCTTCCTTTGATATAGTTATCTCACCATTGATTGGTAAATAACCCTATCTTGGGGTGTAAAGGGACGGGAATGGGTCATCGTATAGTCATAGATAGAAATGTAGTGAGATATATTAGCATTTCTCTTAAGGGACTAAAATCATTTGTAAGGCAACATTCGAAGCATCATCGAGGGACCATGATCTTGTTTTTTATTGTTTTTGCTAAGATGTCTCACATGCATAACATGACTATTTATTTAAGGTAACAAAGTGGAGTTAACCCTAGAGGTGTAAGTGTGCAAGTGTTTATTTTTCATTCATTTTTATTCTTGGATTAGGGTTGTCTAATTGTTGGTTTTATCTTTGCATACAAACCCTAATTAACCAGCATTTTATATTTGAAAGCGGTAAATCGCGAAAAGTAAATATCATATGCTATTACATCTTTTAGGGGATAAGGATACAAGTTTATGAATGGGGAAATAAAGAAATTAAAACCTAATTTCTATTACAAACAAATTGAATAAAAATAATAGCAAAAAAGTCCCAAATAATCAAGATTTTTGGTGTTGAAGCTGACACAGGCGTGTCCTGTAACACGGGCACCCGTGTCAGAATCCTGTAATAATTATGCATGTCTTTTTTGTCCCAACTGTACTGACACGGGAAGTTTCACATGACACGGGCACCCGTGTCAGGACCATGTCCTTCCATTTTTTCAAGTTTTAACTTCAGTAAGTGGGACACGGGCAGTGTCCTGTGACATGGGCACCCATGTCAGAGACCTGTCTTGCCATTTTTTCTGTTTTCTTCCTGAAATGGCCGACCGTGTCAGACTTCCAAAAGAACTTTTTGTGATTTTTAGTGTTTGCAACTTTTCTACTTTGATTTATCCCGTTTTATTCTTTTGAAAACAAAAGTAAAATGATGTATGAACAAGGATATCACAGTTTGAGAAAACTTACCTCTTGAAGTAAAAATTCAAAATGTGTATGGATGTTTCTTCTTGCAATGTGATGATTGATTGAGCTTCCTTAGACCTCCTTGAAGTTGTTCCAATCTATACTTTATACTAAAAGTGTTTGAATCTCTCCAACCAAGTCAACTTGCAAAACAATGTGTGTGAGTTTGGGAGGTGGTGATAATGATGTTACAGAAGTTGTTCTTATGTTTGGATAACTTCTATATGATATATGTGAGTTATTTGGATGGTTTGTTTGGGGAAAACTTGTAAGGTATAAGTTTTAAAGATTTGGACTTCAAAGCTCAAGAGTGGAAGTTTTGTGGACAGTTATGGTTTTTGAGAGTATGAGGGGTTTTGAGGATTTTTCAACACACAATAAGCTATCTATTTTTTTTAACTCTTTCCCTTGCAAATGGTCCCTCTATTTATAGGCCAAAGGTTTGTGAACAAGGTCTGAATAGGTTTACAAGACAACATGTTATGGTTTGGTTGGGATGCAAATAACAAACTATGTTAAGTACTCCATGGTTCCAAGATGAAGTACCAAAGTTGATGGTATAGAGGGGCTTATTTACATGATTTATGATGGAGTAAAATCAGAAGCAAACAAGGTATGGGCTCAAGACAAGTTTTGTGCCAACAAGCTTGCTTTTCTAGAATGGCAATGGTGCCTTTATGCCATAAATGGAAAGATCTTTTGAACAATGGCTAAAACACTTGGGTAATAGCTCAAGAGTGGGTGTAAGCATTAAATTATGATGATATTTTCAAGAAATAAGGCCTGCAACACAAGATTATGCAGCATAGCATAAGGGTTTTTTTTGTGTTCTTCACTAAAATGACTTGCAATTCAAGAATGGATGCCCAACTTCATGTCCTTGAATCTCCTAGCTCAAGTATGATAAATTCATACTCTTGGATGTTTTGGAAATCTTGAAACATCCTCTATAACTTTCATGTTGTCCAGTTTGCCAAAATCATCTTGGAACTATGTGAAAAAATGCCAAGAAGTTGGGATAAAATCCTGACCAAAACTGCTGAAAATTTCTCTAAGTGTTTATTCAAAAATGCCATGACTTCATGAATTTATAACTCAAAATCCAAGCATTTCTAGAAAATGTTCTGCCCTACAAAGTTTTAGATCTCATTGAGATCTACATCTTTCATGTTAGACGTTTTCCTTGAATCATCTTGCATCATGGTGAAAATTGGCATGAAGAAATGAAATTATCATATATAAAAACACTTAGAAAAGTTTCTAAGTCTTGAAGAGTTTGACTTTTCACATTGAATTTTGACTTCAGTAATTTCTTGATGATCAAGTTTCATATTTTTGAATTTCTTGATGAATTTTGATCTTTGAAGCTTAAAGTTGACCAAAAAGTCAAAGTTTGACTTTTTGTTCTACAATTGACTTTTTGATCAGTACAGTTTATTTTTGGTCGTTTGGTTAATTGACCGAGCATAATTTGTGATACAAAACTTGAAACTTGACATGAGCATTCTTGAAGGTCCATAATGATCTATGAACTTCATTTGAAGTATTAGAATTCCAGTTGTTCTTGTGCAAGCTCAAACCCTAATTTTGAGGTATTAGTGTTGAGGAGATGGCTTGACCTAGTCAATACTTGTGCAAGCTTGAGATTTTGCAGATATTTGTGAGAAATGTCTGGAGAAAAGAGAGGGCAAATTTTGTGGTACAACAATGATCAATCTTTGACTTTTGACCCAGTACGTGACTTATTGGTTTGAAACATGATCTCAAGGATTCAAGTACATCATTTTGACCTAATCGAATATTTCAACTCATCTCTTGAGATCAGTGGATTGATAGATGAAATTTGGTCAACTGATGAAAAAGTCAACGTACACTGAAAAATCAAACTTTAACTCTTTGATCAAATTTGAGTTTCAAAGATCACATTTCATCAAGATATTCGAAATATGAAATTTGATCATCAAGAAATCAAGAAAATCAAAAATCAAACTTTGCAAGACTTGGAAATTTTTCTAAGTTTTTTTTCCATACATGTTAATTTCATTATTTCATGACATCTTTTCATCACAAATTCAAGATAATTCAAGTTGTTACAAGCTTTCAAGTAAATAACAAGGATGCATTTTTAAGTTAAAAATTGGAAGTTACAAATCCTAAGCTTTGTCTTGTTTGAACTTTTCCCTTTGACTCAATCTTCAAACTTTGCCACTATGTTGTCCACAAATATGCCTTGTCTTTGTTACAAGCTGCATAAATTTTTCCATAAAACCAGATTTGTATCATGCTACAAATGTTGCTATGCTGCCAAGTCCAAGCCTGTTGCTATTAGCCCAAAACCATTTCAAAAAACAGCATGCTGCCCTGTACAAAGCTAGCTCTGCACCAACCTGCCACTCCACTCCAAAATAGTCTTGTTATGCTGCCTCTAATCCTATCCAAAGCTACAATATATCAGTCCCATATTTGCACAAAATTAGCACATAAGAGCTGCATCTAAAAAGTAATGAAACAGTATACTCAAACAGTTCAAAAAACTTATCTATTCCCCCCCCCCCCCCAAATTGCAGTCAAGTTCATCTACAAATAAGTTGTTTCATAACACACAAAGGGGGGATTTTGAAGAGAAAGAGGGAAGAGAAAAAATAGAATTCTTTGTAAACTATGTTCATTCACAATAAAAACTCTGCTCATCTTCAACTCTATTTTCATTCACAAAACAGAAAAATCCCTCAACCCACTGTAAAACCTTGCAAGCTTTCCCCTAAACCAACTATCCAAACATCTCATATACATCACATAGAGATTGTTCAAACACAAGAATAATTTTTGTAACACCATTATCATCACCTTCCAAACACAAACAAAAAACCAGTATTTTGCAACTTGACTAAGTGAGAGAGACTCTGGAACTTTGCGGCACAGAGCAAGGATTGGAGCAACTTCAAGAAAGACCTTGATCAATCGTCACTTCGCGCCCGGAGACATAAATTCGTTTTTTCAAAGTTTTCGCTCCAAGAGGTATACTTCTTTCCGAACTGTAATATCTCTATTAATACATCATTTTATTTTTGTGTTCAAAAGATATATTAAAAAAGACAGGTCGAAAGAAGAAAACTCAGCAAAAAGACAAGACAGAGGGCTAACACGGGTGCCCGTGTCATAGGACACGGCTCGTGTCAGCCCATCTGTTTGAAAATCTAACAAAAAATGTAGGACATGGTGTTGACACAGTTGCCCATATCACAGGACACGGCCCGTGTCAGATCCACTAAAACTTAAGACGTGACAAAAAGGAGGACAGGGTGTTGACATGGGTGCCCGTGTCACAGGACAAGGCCCGTGTCAGATCTACTGGAACTGATAATATGACAAGTTGGTAGGAAAGGGTACTGACACGGGTTCCTGTGTCATAGGACACGGCCCGTGTCAGCTTAGCTGGGACAGAAAGGGAGCGCGCATGATTTATTACAGGGTCCTGACACGGGTGGTCGTGTCACAGGACACGACCCATGTGAGGCCAGACACCAAAAATCTTATTTATTTTTACTTTTTGTTATTATTTTCATTTAATATGGTTGTAATAGTAAAATTAGGTTTTATTTTTCTTTTATCTCCCCATTTGTAAACTTAAACCCCCATCCCCTAAAGTGGTGTAATAGCGTAGGATTTTAATTTCCGCAATTTATTGCTTTAATATAATTGTTGGTAATTAGGGTGTGTATGGAAAGATAAGATCAACCGTTAGAAAACTCTAATCTTAAGACAAGAATGCATGCAATCAAACATACAATTCACACACGCACCTCTAGGGTAACCTCGCTTGTTTCCTCGGAAAAATAGTCATGTCCCTCGAATATGGGATGCTTTAGCATAGACCCTCGATAAAAAAAGATTGTAGTCCTTCGATGACCCTTCGATGTTGCCTTTGGTAAAACGATCTTAGTCCCTCACGACAATTGCTAAAGCGTCTCATAAGTTGCCTTCTATGACTATACGACGACCCACGCCCGTCCCCTTCACATCCAATGATAGGGCTTCTTATCAATCAATGGTAAGATAGAAACATCTAAAGAAGGAGGAAAAGAACTAAGACCCTTTTGAGTAGGTAGAACGTTCATAGTTGCTTGCTCACAACATTTTCAAAACAACATCTTTCAAACACACCAACACTTTCAAAAATGAAATATTTTCAAAAGTCAACACTTTGTATACATTCTTATGGAGACGAGAATCATTACAAAGTTCGCCTAAACGATGGAACTTTTCAAAAATACTTTCAAAACCCATCACAAACACATTTTGTGATACGGTGGCAGAACCGATTGTTTAATATTGTTTTTGCATTTGTGTTTGCAAATGTTACGGTAAGCAAGAGTCGCCACCGACTTTTCTTTTATCCAAATTAAGGAAAGGGTGAAAAGAATAGAAAAAGACTTTTTCGAGAATTTTGTGAGTAAGGGACGTAGATTATGGAAAGGAAAGGTGTTAGCACCCTTTCCATCCGTAGTTTTCTACGGGATCTTAGATGCTTAGCTCATGTTTTGAAAAGCTTTGCGTGTTTTAAAAAATCATTTTGAAAATGCCTTAGTGTGGCGATTCACTTTATGATAACTCTTGTATCAGTCCTCAAGAGTGTTAACAAAGCGAATGTTTTTGAAAGTGTTTTAAAATGTTTTGTGTAAGTGTGAAAGTTTTGTTTTTGAGCAAGCATCTATGAACTATCTACTTATACTCAAAAGGTTTGTTGTTTTTCCCCTATCCTTTAGAAAATGCTATCCTACTATTAGTGGTAGGTAGTCGTATCGTTGGATGTTTGAGGGACAATAGAAGGGACATTTTATAGTCGTAAAGGCAACATATGGAGACGCTTTAGCAATTTGTTTAAGGGAAGAGATCATTTACCGAAAGGCAACATTATAGGGTCATCGAGGGACTATAATCTTTTGATTTACGAGTCTTTGCTAAAGCATCCCCATTCTCGGGAGACATGACTGCTTTATTTTCTGAAAGGCAACCGAAGCGTGGATACCCTAGAGGTCATATGTGCATATGTGTTGAGATTCAGTTATTTTTGTCTTTTTGTTAGGCTAGCTAACGTTTTAATTTACAGTTTTTCCATACACACCTACTTACTAACAGTAATATAGCAAAATAATAAAGCAGTAAATGTGCGAAAAAATAAAATGCAGAAATAAATCCTAAACTATTACACGGCTTTGGGAGAGATACATTATAAGTGTAAGAAGTAAAGTACATAATTTTAAATCTAAAATTATTACATCCATAATCAGTTACAATATTAAAAAATGCGAAATAGTAAACGCGCGTGAGATAAAGAAGTACGTCTAAAAAATCAAGAAAAATGCTAAATAAAAAAGAGAAAATCTTTGTTGGTTTTTTGCTTAATTTTGATTAAAAAAGATGCTTACAATAAAATTAACCCTAAATTTAATTTTAGTTAAGAAAATAAATGTTGAATGAAATAAATTCTAATTTTAATATTTTTTTTGCATTTTTTATTTAAGAAAGTACTTGAAACATAAATTAAATCCTACATTCTAATTCATTTTAAATTAAAAAAAAAGTTAAGATTTAATTAATTAATTAATTAAAGAAATTAATTATTTAATTAAAAAAAGTCTAAGCCTAATTTTTTATTTGTTTAATTAAGAAAAGAAAATAAAAGAAATTAAAAAAATTTACAAGAAAAAGAAACTAAATGGGCCTGAGGTAGTAAAAAAAAGAGGGTGTGTTTGTTGAAATTTGCTAGGCCCATTAGCAAGAGCCCAGAGGCTGCGTCCAATCTGGTGGGGAAAGCAATCTAGGGCGCATGGTGAATCTTATGTTTGGATTTGTTGGATCTTGATCAGGTGATGATGAGTTGATGGCATACGGTGCACGTCTGACAATGGTATGCATGGAATCTGTAAGAGAACGTTATCAAAAATCAAAATGCTGGACCTGGGATTTGAACTCGGGTCCCTTCCCTCATAAGTGCGCTTCTTACCAACTGAGCTGGCTGTTCAACTGTTATACCAAACACAATAAAAAGAATATAATGCAAAAAAACAATGATTATTTAAAATAAAAAAAAAGACGCGCGCGTGGATTTGAGTTGCCCAATGAGGGGCTGCCACACAACATCTTCTTCCTTCATCCGTCGTTTTAGACCTGGACCTATAGTGACAATTTTTGTCTGTCACTATAGCACCGGTAACCTAAAAAAAACAACACACACAATAAATTCAAGGTGAGGCCATGGATGAATTGGCATCAATCTCCTGAGCACAACGAGACCCTTGGTTAGGCCTAATTTTGGTTATTTCCAGAAACCCCAATTCTAATCTTGGAACCCTAAAAATGGTGATACTCGATCCCTGCATAAAAAACCAAATCCAATTATACAGATAGCTTACAAATATAAGAATAGTCAGTAATGCATGATTAGAATGTTCTTATATTACATAAATCAAACAAATTAAGATGAAAAAAAGTGCAAACCGTGAGTTGGTAGTGATGTGTTTTAGGCTGTTTTAGGACTTGGTGACGGTTGGGAACGTTCCAGGGGACTCCCAGGAACGTGTTTGAGCCTTCGTTTGGGACTAAAACAAGATGGAACTTGAAATTCAAGTTTGACAACTTTGAATTTTTTTTTGTAAAATATGCAGCAATTCTCCAAGATCTGTGTGTGTGTGTGAATTTGGCTTGCTCGGAGCTTGTATTTATTATGTAGATGGAGGGGACACAATTTAATGGAAAAGATCAACCCATAATTCCATGGTTTAAACCCGACAGTTACTTTGCCCAACAGGTATCGGGACAGCGACAACTTTGGAGCGTAATCATCAGTGCATACACTCCCCACAGAGTAAAAGTATTCAAAAGCATTGACATTGGCTTCCCCAAACAGGAGTTACCTCCCCAGCCAGGGTCATTCAGAAACCTGACAGCTATATCCCCCAGCTGAATTTCAGAAATCGCGAGCGTGTCAGTAAATTCCATCTCCCAAGTAGAGTTTATCTCTCTAGACACAGAAGCTCAATCCCCGACATAGCTCATTAGTTCATCTACAGAAATTCACTTTCCAAGTTGTTCTCCGCAGATTTTATTTTCAAGCAGTATCTATTCCTGATAGGATATTCATAAATCTCCCGCAGCAGTTAGGGATTTATTTTCCCAGACTCGGACATACCCCGATAGCATTTCATGTATATACATCATGACATGCGCATACATATCATATACATCATAATCTCATTTATCTTGAGAACATCATCCCACCATGCATTTCATGCATCGTATATAATTAACCCTGTTATCTTTTCAGGAAAGACGATTATCTTCAACAAATCCAGCAGTTATACAAGTCACTTTTGCAGATGACTAATGGAAACTCAGTTCCCGAAACCAAACGGGTCAACTAATCTACATGATCAAATGAAGCAGCCCTATTATCCAGACTTTCATTTTGAAATAACCCTACTATCTAGGTTCCTTCTTATAGCCCTACTATCCAGGCTTTCGCTTTGAAGTAACCCTATGACCCAGGTTCCTTCTCATAGCCCTACTATCCAGGCTTTCGCTTTGAAGTAACCCTACTATCCAGGTTCCTTATCATAGCCCTACTATCCAGACTCTCATCCCGAAGTAACCCTAATATCCAGGTTCCTTCTCATAGCCCTACTATCCAGGCTCTCATCCTGAAGTAACCCTACTATCTAAGTTCCTTCTCATAGCCCTATTATCCAGGCTCTTATTCTGAAGTAATCCTACGACCCAGTTTCCTTCTCATAGCCCTACTATCCAGGCTCTTATTCTAAAGTAACCCTACTATCCAGGTTCCTTCTCATAGCCCTACTATCCAGGCCCTTATTCTGAAGTAACCCTACTATCCAGGTTCCTTCTCATAGCCCTACTATCCAGGCTCTCATCCCGAAGTAACCCTACTATCCAGGTTCCTTCTCATTGCCCTACTATCCAGGCTTTCGCTTTAAAGTAACCCTACGACCCAGGTTCCTTCTCATAGCCCTACTATTCAGGATCTCATCCCGAAGTAACCCTACTATCCAGGTTCCTTCTCATAGCCTTATTATCCAGGCTCTCATCCCGAAGTAACCCTACTATCCAGGTTCCTTCTTATAGATATACTATCCAGGCTCTCATCCCAAAGGAACCCTACTATCGAGGTTCCTTCACATAGCCCTACTATCTAGGCTCTTATTTCGAAGTAACCCTACGACCCAGGTTCCTTCTTATATCCCTACTATCTAGGCTCTTATTCCGAAGTAACCCTACTATCCAGGTTCCTACTCATAGCCCTATTATCCAAGATCTCATCCCGAAGTAACCCTACTACCCAGGTTCCTTCTCATATCCCTACTATCCAGGCTCTCATCCCAAAGTAACGCTACTATTCAGGTTCCTTCTTATAGACCTACTATACAGGCACTTATCCCGAAGTAACCCTACTATCCAGGTTCCTTCTCATAGCCCTACTATCCAGGCTCTAATCCCGAAGTAACCCTACTATCCAGGTTCCTTCTCATAGCCCTGTTATCCAGGCTCTCATCCCGAAGTAACCCTACTATCCAGGTTCCTTCACATAACCTTACTATCTAGGTTCCTTCTCTCTTGTCTTCGAAAAACAGTTTACAACACGGTGAGACCTGGACCCGACCAGTTACAGCCGAGTTCACATTTCCCCAATAAGTCACTGTACAGCCTGGACCCTGACCAGATCTACAGTTCACCACCACCTCCTCAATCAAGAATTAATCCCCTGGTTGAGTAATGGACAACCGAAGCTCCTATACCTTATTTCCCAAGACATAAATCAACATTCCACGACAAAGTCCTCCTCAACCGATATCTTTTCTGGATGGCATCTTTAAGCCCATCTTCGACAATTCTATGTCGACTTCCAAATGGCATCTGTAAACCCATTGCTGATATCACCAATCACCAGGCACTGCATGCGAGTGCAAATTTCTGGGCACTCTAGTGTTCAATCATCTCCCACCTTCAGATCACGAAAGGCAGACAAGCCAATCTACATCCTCAGGTGTAAGAAGTTTGAACAGGGGAAGTTGTTGTACCCCAAAATTTTCCCTCTCATTTTACTCAACATATGTTCATTGAGATCCTCAACTTGCTCAAGGATGTCCAAGAGTTGACCAGACAAACTCCCTCCTAAAGTAATGAACCTCCAATTAGGGTTTCCATTTTCATCAAGATGGGTGAGCTACAAAGGCCTCATATGCTCTCCATAGTCCTAATATGTCCTCAAGACCCTCCATGTCAAATTCCAGGCTTTGCACAAGAAGTTTGCTCAATCAACTGCTCAGATGCTTGAGAATCGACTGTATTAGATCAAAAGTCAATTGTGGCCCACATACAATCAAACTTCAATATTTTTGGTCAACATCAACATTTTAAAGTGATATCCATCATTTGATCAAGGGTTGATCATTATTCCTCAAGGAATGCTCCTAATTCATCAAAACTCAAAAGTTGCTAAATTAGGGTTTCTTAGGAAAAGTCAACCAAACTTTGACCAAGCATAACTTTCTCATACTTTATCATAAATTTCTCATCCAAGGCTCATTTTGAATGGAATTCAATTTCATACAACTCAACTTCATCCCTCAAGTTCAAGAAATGCACTCATGAAAAGATATAAATTCAAGCATTATAGGTCCTTTTCAAAAGTCAACAAAAACACCTTTTAGGTCAAAGTTTCTTACGTGAACATGGAAAATCCAATTGAGATGAAACCAAAGAGGTTGCTTAGGGGGGACATCCTAAGATTTCTAAAAATTCCAAGAACACCCTCTAGGGTCAAAATTAAGAAAGATAGGCATTGTCGAAGTTGGCCATTTTTGAAGAATTATCAAAAGTCAACAATGCCCAAAATTACATTTTTTGGAAAATGGGCCTAACTTTTTATGCTTGCACCTCACTTACAACATGGTCCATGACCCAAACATCCTTCCACATGTTATCATCTTTATTTATTTAATTTATTTTGAGTTTTATCCTTTAAAAATCAAATTAAATCAAATAAATAATCTAAACAATAAAATATTTTATTACAAATCTTTTTATCATCAATTAGCAATCAACAAAAGCTGGCAAGATCAAGGAAAATCGTGGAAAGAGAGTAAGAGTGGATTTGTTCCAAAAAAAAACAAAATCAAATATTTGAAAGGAAAATATTTTGTCATTAAAGCATGATATTTTTTCCACTTATGTTGACCTAATATGCTACCATACATAAGGACAACCATTCCAAACAACAAAGGGACAGAGAGGCTGCCTCAAAACCAAGAACAAGGGTTTCAAAAATTGAAAAGAAATTGCAATTGCCCAAAGAGACGATCCATCCTCCTTCAATCATCTCCAGCCATTCCATCATCCTTCTGAGGGTTCCAGTAGATTAACCAGCCCACTTGCGAAGGCCAAAGCAAACTACACCACCCCAATCCGACTCTCTCTCCTTTGGTAAGAACTTGGATTTCAAGCTCACCTAATGCTTGATATCAATGCCTTTTGAATACACACTCATATTACTATGATTACTTTCAGACCAAGCTAGGGCCAAGATTACATGCAAGAAACAAGGTCATAGTCGTGAATCACCATTGTTAGGGCCAGGATTCAGGCGAGCATTGTACCTCCCTGTACAGGGACTTTCAGACCAAGCTACCACCACCATGGGATTCGCGGCCTAGGAAATAGGGAGGCATCCGGAGTCTGGTGTCTTGAATCCGCGTATTTGTGTCGTTTGCATTTTTGTAGGGCTGGAGAAGACGACCGGAGTACAGCTCCAGTGTCATTGACTCAGGTGGAGACCCTGCGTGGCACTTCCCTATGGTTTGATTCATTCATTTAAATTACAGGGCCCACAATGCACACGTGTTTGGCTGACTCAGCATTAGATATCGCTTTCATATTATATTGATTTTTTTGTTTATATAAACAAGTTAACAAGCAACGCAGACGGTCAAGGGTGAATGGTTTAAGGCAAGCATCCTGGGTTCGATCCCAGGCGCGTTGCTTTTACATTTTTCTGATTATTTGTTTGCAGATCCAGTGTATCTCAATGCCTAACATCCATCATACGCCCCACTGATCCAGCCACTGGATCGTTGCCAACAAAGATCCACATCCAGTACATGCAGTCATACCGTGAACCATCAGAAGGGATTCACACTGGATCTGTCGCAGGCATGGGCTTAGTCATATTGGGCCTGGACAAAATTCAGAAAGCCACCCCCCTGGGTTGATTATGCAGGCCCAATTTCACTTTTCAATTTTTATTTTTAATTCTTTTCTTATTATTTATTTTATTATATCTTTTTGGAAATAACACCAAAAATCATTTTTTATTTATTTAATCAAAAAATCATTAAAAATAACATCAAAAACCATTTTTCATAAAAATATTTAATTAATTAATTAGTTTAATTAAATTTAGGCAATTTAATTCTCTTTTTATTATAATTTAAAACAATTAGAATTAGGGTTTAATTTTATACTTAACCTAATTTTTCCTCAAAAACAACAAAAATATTTTCTCAAATTAGATTTTTAGGTCGTCTAATTATTTCTCGCATTTAATTTTCCGCGCGCTTTTAATTTTCCTTTTTTATTATTATTTGTAACTGCTTCGAGTTTGTAATAGATTTAAATAGGGTTTTAATTCCGCATTTTATTTTCAGTCAAAATAATTATGTATCTGCCCAAAGTCATGTAATAATTAGGACTCTAACTTCTCGCATTTTAATTTCCGCAAACTATAAACTGCTTAGATGCATGTATAGGAATGTATGGAAAGACGAACTGCAATCAAAACAGTACAAAACCCTAATTGTGCAAAGATAATTAATTGAAAAAATACACTTGCACATGCTCACTCCTAGGGTTTACTCCACTCCGGTTGCCTTCGGTAAACGGTCATAAAGTATGGGAATGTTAGTGCTCGTCCTCTAGTCCCAAAAGATCTAAAATGACCCATTCGGATGTTGCTTCGAAAAAAGATCTTTAAGAATTTAGGATGATTACTAAAATTTCCTAACATTGCTTTTGTGATCATATTTGTCCCTTCAAACTCCAACGACAGTGCTACCTATTCCTTAATAATAGGATAGCGTTGTCTAAAGGAAAACGAACAAACTTTTTTCGAGTAGGTAGATTAGTTCCTAGGTACTTGCTCAAATAAAACTTTTCACACAAACATTTTTCAAAACAATTTTCAAAACAACATCGTCACACTCTTGAGGACTGATACAAGGGTTATCATGAAGTTAAACAAAACTTTTCAAAATAAGAACACACAAGCAATTTTTAAAAAATGAGCAAAGTACCTAAGAGCCCATGGAAAACCATGGATAGAAAGGGTGCTAACACCTTCCCTTTCTATAATCTACCCCTCGTACTCAGAAACATCTCGAAAAAGGTTTTTCTGTTATTTTTCCTTTTCCTTTGTTGGATGAAATAAAAGTCGGTGGCGACTCTTGCTTACCGCACATTTGTGAACAAAATAATGCAAACCAGTATAACAGTCAGTTCTGCCATCGTATCACATTGGGCAAGCCATAACTTGCCTAATTTTTATCTCATGATGATGATCTTGGACTTTTTGGAAAGCCTAATATGTCTACTTGTATCTCTCTTTTTAATCAATTTTGCTTTTGAAGATTTTATCTTGATGTAAAAGGTCTTGGCAAAAAGTGGCTTTTGTTGACTATTTGAAAATGACTTGTAATGTCTGAGCTTATATCTTTCAAATGATGAATATCTTGAACTTGCGGGCTGAAGAGAAGTTGTAGGGAATTGGATTCTCTTCAAAATTAGCTTTGGTGGGAAAATTTCTTATAAAGTATGAGAAAGTTATGCCTTGTCAAAGTTTGGTTGACTTCTCCTATAGAAACCCTAATTTAGTGATTCTTGACTTTTGATGAAGTAGGAGCATTGCTTGAGGAATCATGATCAACCCTTGATCAAATGATTGATATCACTTCAAAATGTTGATTTTGACCAAAAATCTTAAAGTTTGACTGTACATGGGCCACAGTTGACTTTTGCCCTAGCACAGTTGATTTTCCAATACTTGAGTAATTAACTGAGCAAACTTGTAGTGCAAGGCATGAAATTTTGTCATGGACAATCTTGTAGGCATATTAGGACCATGGAAAGCATTTGAGACCTTTGGAGTTCAACCATCTTGATGAAAATTGAAACCCTAGGTGGGGGTTCATTGCCTTAGAAGGAGAATTTATCTGATCAATTATTGGTCAACCTTGAGCAATTAAAGACCTCTAGGAGTATGTCTTGTGTGAAAATGGGATGGAAAATTTTGGGGTAGAACAGCTGCCCCTGTTCAATCTTCTTAGACCTGAGGATGTAGATTGACTTGTCTGCCTTTCATGATCTGAAGGTAGAAGATGATTGAACACTAGAGTGCCCAGAAATTTGCACTCGTCTAAAGTGATACTGTTGGTGAATAATATCGGGAATGGGCTTACAGATGCCATTTGGAAAAGATGACAGAAGACTGTCAGAGATGGGCTTAAAGATTCCATCCAAGGAATATGACGAAGATTCATCGGAAATGGGCTTAGAGATGCCATCCAAGGTAGATGTTGACTTCATAAGAAGTCTTTTTGTGGGGGATTCTTGTTCTTGCTGTCTGGGGAGGAATCCGTTGGGGAATTTTTTAGGGTAATAGAGCCTAGGAGCTTCGGTTGTCCATTACTGTATTGGGGAGTTATCTCTTGAAAGCAAATTGTTATCTGGGCGAAATCTAGGCTTCACAGTGACTTGTTGAGGACAATCAGACTGTCTGATATCTGGTCGTATTCCAGGCTTCACAATGACCTATTAGGGAGTATGAAATTAACTATTATATGGTCGTTTCCAAGCTTTGCAGTAATTGTAGACATTGAACTATTATCTGGTCGTATCTAGGCTTCAGTGGTTTAAAGAAATTAAGTTGTTATCTGGTCGGGTCCAGGCTTTAACTTGAAGCTGAGGTATACCATTATCTGGTCGAGTCCAGGTTTCAGTGTCATAGGTTATACTATCATCTGGTCAGGTCCAGGCTTCATAGTAATTAATAAACTGTTATCTGGTCGGACTCCAGGCTTTACAATATCTTTAACTGGATAAGAATCAGAAAATGTTAGGGTCAATTTAACTGAACTAGAGAAAGTGTCTACCGGAAAAGAATCAGAATAAACCATTGGTCAATTTAAACTGAACTAGCAGAGGTCTTGAATAATATTTAACTGGAAAAGAATCAGAATAAATCTTTGGAGCGATTTATCTGAACCAGAGAAAGGTCTTGACTCATCTTTAATTGGAATAGAAATCAGAAAAATCTTAGGGTCTATTTGACTGAACCAGAGAAAGGTCTTGAATTAACTTTAACTGGAATAGAAATCAGAAAAATCTTAGTGTCGATTTAACTGAACCAGAAAAAGGTCTTGGATTAACTTTGATTGGAATGGAAATCAGAAAAATCTTAGTGTCGATTTAACTGAACTAGAAAAAGGTCTTGAATTATCTTCAACTGGAATAGAAATCAGGAAAATCTTAGTATTGATTTAGATGAACCAGAGGAAGGTCTTGAACTAACTTTGACTGGAATAGAAATCAGAAAAATATTAGTGTCGATTTAACTAAACCAAAAAAAGGTCTTGAATTATCTTCAACTGGAATAGAAATCAGAAAAATATTAGTGTCGATTTAACTGAACCAGAGAAAGGTCTTGAATTATCTTCAACTGGAATAGAAATCAGAAAAATCTTAGTGTCGATTTAACTGAACCAGAGGAAGGTCTTTTGAGAATAATCTTTCTGAGGAACATGCTAAAATATCCCTTTGTTAGACGTAGCTTTTGAGAAGACTACCAGGTCACGTAAGTATTCAACGGTGTTTGTTGATTTGATATTTCCTGAAAAGGTAAAGAGTTAGTCGTATGCAATGTCATGATGTATGAAATGCATTGTGTAATGATATTCTCAAAATAAATGAGATTATATTGTATGCAATGTGTATGTGCATGCCATGATGTATGAATATGGAATGCTGTTGTGACATCTCCTAGTCTGGGAAAGTAAATCCTTGACTGCTACTGGAGAGTACTGGGAAGCTGAATCCCAGACTGCTGTTTGGTAGGTGAGGAAAGTGATTCTTTCATTCCCGCTGGGGATGATGAGCAGAGATGATTTGTTGGGGATTTCCTCTTTCCGTTTGAGGATATTCTGCCGGGGATCTTTGACTCCTACTTGAGAATGACTTTGTGGGGAGCAAGATGCTCTATTTGGAAGATTTTATCGATGTAGATAAATAAACTCTGTTGGGGGATAAACTTCTGCAGCTAGAGAAATGAACTCTACCAAGGGATTATGCTTTATAAACTGGTAGAGATTTGGAAAACTCAGTTGGGGATCTTTGAGTTAACCTCTCTGAGGGAAATTTGCTGGGAGAGGTAATTCCTGTTTGGGGAAGAAGAGATCAAATTTTTGGTTGTTTCAACTCTGTGGGGAACATAGACATCACTGGGTCGTATGCTAGGGATGTAGCGGTAACTTCGTCTCAAGACGACTTTTCCCCTGTACCTGTTGGAAAGAGTAGCTGTCGGGACTATAAATGGCTTTTTTAGGCTTTTCCCCGTTTCTTAAAGTCATTAGTAATTGTCTTTTTGTTTCTTATGCAAGTATTTGTAAACAGTAATCATATTCAAATGCATATGTCAAAAATAATTACTGGATGTTTTTGCAAAACAAAACAGAAAAATAGAAAACAAATAGTTTTTGACTTTCAAAGAAAAGATTTTCATTGATTTAGAAGTTTGCCTATAACATGCATTCTTGTACAAAGAGACTGACGTTCTAGTAGGAGAACTCCGTCGTGAAAATGAAAACTATACAAAAAAGTTTACAAAGAGAAAACAGCTATGTGTAATAATCCCATTGAGTTTCAAATCTTCTATTGCCCTTATGTCCTTGAGCGTCTTATCACTTTGCTATTTGTCTGAAGTTGAAACGAATATATTGGTACCGTTTGATCTTGATAGTTGATACTGAGGTCTGGTCACAAGGTGATCCAATGGGACATAGTTATACGCTTTAAATCCCTAACTTTTTCCTGGACCGCCCTTTCGGGTTTTCAGTCCACCGGGATACTCTTTTTTGCCAAAGCCGCCTTTTCAGGTTTTCGACTTGTCGGGTGTACAGATTTTTTGTATTTATCCCTAATTTTTTCCCGAACCCTTTTGGTTCGTCGGGATTCCCTTATTTCTGCCTAGGCCAGTCAACCTAGCGGGTCTTTATTCATGCATAGTATCTTTTCACTATGTCCACATTCACAGGGTGAGGAAGGTCGTCACCATCCATGGTGGTTAGAATCATGGCTCCACCGAAAAATATGCTTTTGATTACAAATGGCCCTTTGTATGTGGGCGTCCATTTTCCCCTGGGATCACCTTGTGGTAGGATGATGCGCTTGATTACTAGATCACCCACTTGATATGCCTGACGTCTGACCTTTTTGTTAAAAGCCTTGATCATTCGCTTTTGGAACATCTGACCATGATAGATAGCCGTGGGCCTTTTCTCATCAATCAGATTCAATTGGTCAAGTCGAATCAGGATCCAATCATCTTCGTTCAAACTCGCATCCTTCATGATCCTCAAAGAAGGGATCTGGACCTCAATAGGTAGGACAACCTCCATACCATACACCATAGAGTAAGGTGTTTCCCCTGTTGACGTACGTGCTGGGGTGCAGTAACCATGAAGAGAAAATGGTAACATCTCATGCCAGTCTTTATATGTCACTGTCATATTTTGTATGATCTTTTTAATGTTCTTATTAGCAGCTTCCATAGCGCCATTCATCTTCGTCCGGTAAGGAGAAGAGTTATGATGTTGTATCTTGAATTGCTTACATAGTTTGGTGATCATAGTGTTGTTGAGATTTGTACCATTATCTATGATTCTCTCTGGCATACCATACCGACAGATAAGATTATGCTTGATAAACTGCGCCATAACATTCTTGGTAACCGTAGCAGAAGAGGCAGCCTCAACCCACTTCGTGAAGTAATCAATGGCCACTAGGATGAAGCGATGCCCATTGGAAGCAATAGGTGTAATCTATCCAATCATGTCAATGCCCCACATTGCAAAGGGCAGGGGATCCGTCAAGACGTTCAAGGGAACCGGAGGTACATGTACTTTATTAGCATAGATCTGGCATTTGTGACAAGTTCGAGAATGCTGATAACAGTCTGCTTTCATAATGGACCAATAGTATCTTGCCTGCAAGATCTTTTTAGCCATGGTGTGTCGACTAGAGTGGGTGCCAAAGGAACCTTCCTGTAAATCTTCCATAATCCTCTATGCTTCGCTCTTGTCTACAAATTGAAGTAAAGTAGAGTCATGATTACGCTTGTAGAGTATTCCATTACTGAGGAAGAACTTTACGGAGAACCTTCTCAGAAACTTATTATCATTGACGGATGCCCCCCCAGGATATTATTGAGCCTCGAGATACCTTTTCACCTCATGGAACCAAGGTTTGTCTGTTACCCCTTCAGTATTGTTGTACCCTAAAATTTTCCCTCTCATTTTACTCAACATATGTTCATTGAAATCCTCAATTTGCCCAAGGATGCCCAAGGATTGATCAGGAAAATGCTCTCCTAAGACAACGAACCTAAAACTAGGGTTTCAGTTATCATCAAGATGGGTGAACTCTAAAGGTCTCAAATCTTTTCCATGGTCCTAATATGTTCTCAATAACATCCATGTCAAGTCTCATGCCTTGCACAAGAAGTTTGCCCAGTCAATTGCTCAAATGCCTGAAAATCAACTGTGTTAGGTCAAAAGTCAATTGTGACCCACATACAGTCAAACTTCAAGATTTTTGGTCAACATCAAAATTTTGAAGTAATATCCATCATTTGATCAAGGTTTGATCATGATTCCTCAAGGAATGCCCCAAATTCATCAAAACTCAAAAGTTGCTAAATTAGGGATTCTATAGGAAAAGTCAACCAAACTTTGACAAGGCATAACTTTCTCATTTTTTATCATAAATTTCTGATCCAAGGCTCATTTTCAAGAGGATGCAATTCCCTACAACTCATCTTCATCCCTCAAGTTCAAAAAATGCACTCATGAAATGATATGAATTCAGACATTACAAGTCATTTTAAAAAGTCGACAAAAACACCTATTGGGTCAAAGCTTCTTAAATGAACATGGAAGATCCAATTGAGGTGAAACCAAAATTGTTGTTTAGAGGACATCTTAAGATTTCTAAAAAGTCCAAGAAACCCCTCTTAGGGTAAAAATTGAGGGAGATATGCATTGTCAAAGTTGGCTATATTTGGAAATTTTCCCAAAGTCAACAATGCCCAAAATGCATTTTTCTTCAAATGGGCCCAACTTTTTATGCTTGTATCTTGTTCCTAACATGGTCCACGACCCCTAAACCACTCCATGCATCCTTTGCTTATTTATTTGATTTACTTTGATTTTTAATCATTTAAAATCCAAATTAAATCAAATAAATGATATAAAATTATTTTGGGATGATTTTGCATTAAATGATGAGAATATAGGCTGTATGTTAGCAAGCAAACCGTGCAAGGGTTGATTGAATTGAAAATGGCATGATTTAGCCAATTTTGGAAACAAAGAATATGACTTGAAAATCAAATATCTTGCTCATCAATTTCCAAGATTGAATCCAAAATTGTTAACCTATTTGATTCATATACATATAACAGAGCATGTTTAACCCTAAGGACAAGATTAGAGATGCACAACTAGTTCAAAAGAGTCAAACAAAGTTTCAACTTTCCAAAGAAAATTGCATACCGGATTTTTCTTTATAGTCCAATTCAAGTAATTCCAAAGCCACAAATCTGTTTCTGGACGTATCCTAAAGCGATTCCAATCACTCTCAAGTCACCAAACGCACAGAATTGTAAGATACAGATCACGGTTTACCACCCTTTGCTTTCAATTTGTTTTCTTGGTTTTACATGTTTTAAATCAAATTCGTTTGCATAAATGTGTTTATAATCATGCTTGGAATCTGTTTTGTAAGATTAAGATTGCGCCTAAGAGGGGGGGTGAATTAGGTGGTGGTCGATTTTTGACTTATTTTATACTTTCTGGTATTGATTTAGTGCTTTGAAAACTGTAAAGTGCAGAAAGTAAAGAGACACGGAGAATTATCCTGGTTCCTTCCACACCCCGGAAGTACGTCCAGTCCCCTTGCAAACACGCAAGAGATTTTACTATATTGTTAGAACTTTTACAAGACTCTTCCTAGTCTTATCCACTAAAGAACCTAACAAATAACCAAGAACACCCTCTTGGATTTCCAATAAGTCTAATGAGAACAATCCTCTCAAAAGATACCTCTTGTATCCAATAATGGACAACAAGGAACAAAAGTAATCTAATACTTAATTCCAACAATCCTGGAAATAAGTTACACTTTGTATGTTTTTATGAAGTATGATTTCTTGAAAGATGTTGATCACATAGAGTGACTTCTTTGAAGTTTCTTCTTTCTTCTCTTGTAAGCAATTCAAACTGTAACACAATGGTTAGATAATGCTTAAAGATTTCTGTTCTTTATATGTGTGAAAGTGCAGAAAATCTTTGTTCTTAAAAGTTAAGAAATATGAAGTTTGAATATTTTACAAAGTTCAGATTTTATTGCATAAGAGAAGAGTTGTTTATGATTTGAAATATTTTGTAATATATAGTAATCAAGATACCTTTCCAAAAGGACACTTTTCTGTTTGAAAAACTTGACAAGATGCAATGTTTGATCATGTAACTATTGGAGAAAAGGTGTGAAGGATATCTTGAAACCAGTTCAGATTTTTCAAAATTTTCAATGTGCAAATCGATTAACATAAGATGCAAATCGATTGCACGTGTTTGTAACGTTCAGAATTTCAAAAAATTTGAAGTGTAAATCGATTAGCATGTTGTGTCAATCGATTTACAAGAGTTAAAAAATCAGTTTGTTCTGTGATCAATCGATTTACACAACCTGTAAATCGATTGCTGGCAGGAGCAAATAGTTTTTTGAAAAAGCATGTGTAAATCGATTTACACAATATGTTAATCGATTTACAGCAGAGAAAAACTTAAAAATTGTTTTGAAATATAATTGAAGTGATGTGGCAAGTGTGTATATCATTTTTGAGCATTTCTAATCAATGTAGTTTAATTGAGAATTGATATACTTGATTGCTTGCCAAGTTCCTTGAAGCTTTTGAGTGAATGATGCTTTAAGTTAATTTCCACTTCTTTTCCTTCTTTCCATAATGCTTGTTTGTCTTTCATCAAACTAGCTTGTTTGTCTTTCATCAAAACTAAAGTTGAGTTGAGGCTTGAGATTACATTCTCCCCCTTTTTGATGATGACAAACCATTTTCCTTTATGTATTGATCAGAATTTGAGCAGAATGTGTTTTCTCCCCCTGAGAAGATTTCTCCCCCTATGGAGAAAAAGATTTGAAAGCTTGCTCTGTAAAGACAATGAAAACAAAAAACCATAAAGTGCTATTACATCCTTCTCCCCCTTTGACATTATCAAAAAGAAGGGAAAGATGCAACAAGAAATTATAACAGAAAGAAATGTACAGGAACATGAATGAAAAGCAAAAAAACTTTCAAAATTATCGAACAAAGTTTAAGAACACAATACATAAAATGAACACTTGAAATACAACAAGACAAAAACCATAATGATACTTATAACAAGAATTTAATAACATTGATCAGGAACATTTTAGAAAGGTCCTTGATATGGAAATTGTTGTTGAAGAGGTGGTTCGGTGTATTGAGGAGGCCGAGGAGCAGGATTGGTTGGGTCGTATGGAGGGATATGAAGATGTGAATAAAGATATGAAAATTGTTGGTTCACATCATTCTGAAAAGCATTTATTCGAGATGAGGTAGAGTCATTTATCTCAGTCCATCGAGCATTGATGTTAGAATTGAGAGAAGCAAACTTTTGCGTCATGAAATCCATAACATCTTGATTTGTTGGACCAGAAGAAGCAGCAGGAGGAGGAACTTCATGGTCTTCTTCATCTGCATTATTACCTTCATCGCCGAAAACATCCTCTCCAATGTAAGTGATGGTTTTTGCTTCAGCATTGAAATGAACACCCATCCTTGAATCAACATTTTTGATGGAGATCCTAGTGGTGATTGGATCCATTTCAATCCGCTCAAATCCAGTGAAATCTATATCAAAGGCTGCCATAATCCTTGTAATGAAATATGCATATGGTAGAAAGGTGGCCCTTGCGGCAACTTTTAGCATATGCATCACAATCAATTTTGCCCAATTAACCGGAATTCCATTTTTCCTTGCATAGATGATTTGCAGTTCTAGGTCAGTCACCGTACAATGATTCCCTGCTCTAGGAAACAGAATATACACCAGAAAATAGTGAAACAACCTATCATCAATATGAAAATTTCCAGCACTCCATGTGTCCCTAGCTGGAATAACCCCGCCAAGACTTCGAATCCGCTTGGCACGGTATTCAGATTCTGATAACCTTCCAATGCTATAGAAAAATTCTCGCTTCTGATAGTTTTCCCAAGCAGCATCTTCTGGATCATAGAGGGTACTTCCAGAATATGGAATGTTCAAAATTCTGCCAATAGTTTTGGAATACAGAGGGATTCTTTTTCCAAGGACATAGGTATAACATTTGTTGTTGTCATAACACATATTGCTGTAGAAAATTCTAACCAGATCCGGGTAATAGAAACCATGTGAAGATATTAACGGTTCTAAACCATAAGCAATGAAATCTCTTTGAAACGAGAAGCATTCATCTGGAAAAGTAGATAACATACCAAACTTTGGAGCAGAGATGATTTTCTTTTGAAAATGCTTGATAAATCTGTCCCGCTGTGGATCCGAGAAGTATTCGAGCACAGAGTTTTCAGATGTTGACGTAGCTTGCTTTTTTTCCTTTCTCTGAGGCAGAGGCTTTTCTCTTGGGAGCCATGGATCTTGTTAGGGTTTTGAAAAGAGAGATATAGAGTTCTTTGTGTTGTTATGTGAGAGAGTGTGTTGGTGTTATGAGATAGTTTTGGTGAGTTTAAATAATATAGAGAGTAAGTGAGGTCTTTATGAGGTTTTAATTTGGTGATTTGGTCAAGGTTTCATTGATTGGGCAATAGTAAGATGGGAGGTTGACAGACAATGAATGTTTGACCAATATATTAAAAGCTCATACAAGTATCACATGAAAAAAATAAATTGCATAGAGAAAATACACAGAAAATGCTTCAGATTCTGTGGTAAATCGATTTGCCCCTTGGTTAAATCGATTTACACAGAACATTTTTATAAAAAATAATTTTCGTTCAGTGGTAAATCGATTTACATATTGTGTAAATCGATTTACACAAAAGATTTTATAAAAAAAATGATTTGCTTCAGTGGTAAATCGATTGACATATGGTGTAAATCGATTTACTTAAAGAAAAATTTTAAAAATCATTAATTTTAACTTTTGAAACAATGTCTAACCACATATATATGTACATTAAGGTATAGTTAAGGATTGAGTGCACCTTAAATATCTTGTTCATCGAGGATTCCAATTTCACGACGAATTTTGAAAAATGCATCCTTTGCAAGTGGTTTTGTGAAGATGTCCGCGAGTTGATTTTGAGTGTCCACGAATGTGATCTCGACATCTCCTTTGAGTACATGGTCTCGGATGAAATGATGTCTGATGTCAATGTGTTTCGTTCGGGAATGCATAACTGGATTTTTCGTAATATTGATCGCACTTGTGTTATCACATCGAAGAGGAATGCATAAATGTTACCTCTGAAGCTTCTTGTTCTGGATGGACCAAAAAGATCCATGTGCAACAATTGAAGTGGTCTTGTTGTTGAAACCACATTCTTTGGTTTGAAAGTTGATTTGGTCTGTTTGCCCTTTTGGCATGCACTACATAATTTGTCTTTGATGAACTTCATCTTTGGTAGACCAATAACTAAGTCATGCTTAACCAATTTGTTCAAGTGCTCCATGTGAATGTGAGCAATCCTCTTATGCCATAACCAAGCGTCATTGTTGTTTACCATAAGACATTGTACCTTCATAGACAAATCATCTAGAGTAATCATAAAAATATTGTTAGATCTTATACCTTTGAGTTTTACCTCATTGGTTGCCTCATCCATAATAAGGCATTCTTCTTTGTTGAATTTGATCTTGAACCCTCTATCGCAAAGTTGACTTATGCTAAGAAGGTTGTGCTTTAATCCTTCAACATATAGAACATCCTCAATTTGAATGGATGGAGGTGTGCCAACTATTCCAACGCCAAGGATCTTTCCTTTGGTGTTGTCTCCATAGGTGACATACCCTTTGGCTTTATGTACTAGATATGAAAATTGGTGTACATCTCCTATCATATGCTTTGAACATCCACTGTCAAGATACCAAACATTTGAAGTGGATTTCAAGCATACCTACAAAAAAAAATTATTTCTTGTTAGGTACCCAAGTTGCCTTGGGTCCTTCATAGTTAGTTCCCTTTTTCACCCATGCATAATGTCCACTAGCCATACTGAAATTTCTAATATAGCATGCATTTGGTGTGTGTCCAATAATACCACAGTAAAAACAGTTTGGAACAAATTTGCTCTTGTATCTAGGAATTTGTTTTCTTTTAGATACATTAGACTTTTTCTTTTGATGATTATGAACAACTGGCTTCTTTTCTACTTTCTTGGGATTGGAACTATTACTAGCCTTTACAAAAATAGTGGGATTGTTACTTGGTTTCTTAGTATTCACATAACCAAGACCTCTTTTATCATTTGGATAACGTTGTTGGCTTAGTAATCCTTCCAATCCTATTTGTCCTTTTTCATATCGTTCAATGACTCTTTTCAATTTAACAATTTGAAAGACATTTGATTCACACTTGGAGCATGCAAAGGTTTCCTTTTCTTTATTAAAATTCTGTTTTTGAAGATCAAAATCTTTAGTCATGGTGTCAATTTTTTCTAGACAAATTAGAAGTTCTTTTTCTTGTTTTGACACCTTTTTGTATAAACTTTTGCATTCTTTCAAGAGTTCATCAATTGCACCTTGAACATCATCATCAAAAAGATTAAATTCATTACTAACCTCTTCTTCATTGTCGGATTGATGCGATGCCATTAAGGCTAAGTTTGCACATTCGTCGCTTTCCGATTCCGATGAACTGCTCATATCATTATCTTCCCATGCTATGTAGGCTTTCTTTTGTTTTGAGTCCTTTCCTTTGAATCCATTTTTCTTTGGGAGATTTGGACAGTTTGGCTTGATGTGTCCTTGCTTTCCACATTCATAACATGAGACATCTTGTGTTGATGTGGAGGCTTCTCTTTTCTTGAAGTGCTTTCTCTTATGTGCATGAGATCCTCCTTTGTCATTTCTGCCAAAAAACTTCCCAAGTCTTTTCACTAGAAGCATGAAATTTTCATCTTCTTCCGGATTGTCTTCTTTTACCACTTCTTTTGAATCAATTTTTAAAGCAATGTTTTTGGACTTCTTTTCTAGATTCTCATGCTTTTCAAGTCTACCGAGTTTCGTTTCGTATTCTTGAAGTTTGCCAAATAGTGTAGCGGAAGTCATTGCAGAGAGACTCTTCTTTTCCGAGATTGCCGTTACCTTTGGTTGCCATTCCCTAGTCAATGATCTAAGGATTTTCAAGTTGAGTTCATCATTTGACAGGGTTTTACCAAGAGCATTTAAGTGATTTGTCAAATGCACAAATCTCTTTTGTAAGTCAAGAATGGATTCTTCGGGCTGCATTCGAAATAGTTCATATTCTTGACTCAAGGTATTTAGCCTTGATCTTTTTACTTCAGCCGTTCCTTCATGAGTTTGAACATAGGTATCCCAAATTTCCTTTGTTGTTTTGCAGTTTGAGACACAGAAAAATTCGTCCATACTGAGTGCACCTTGAAGAAGGTTTATTGCCTTTTTGTCATAGAGAACTTTCTTTTTATCATTGTCGTCCCATGCAGTTTTGGGCTTTGCAGACCCAACGCCATTAATTATCGTTATCGGGATAAATGGACCATTTTCAACAGCATCCCATACTTCCTCTCCTTGTGCTTCTAAATGCGCCTTCATGCGTATTTTCCAAAAGTCAAAATATTCACCACAAAATAGAGGAGGCTTGTTGTTACTACCACCATCTCTGAAAACTGGTTGATGATTTGCAGAAGCCATTCTGGATCTCTAGGAGCAGGTTACCTATAACCTGCTCTGATACCAATTGTAAGATTAAGATTGCGCCTAAGAGGGGGGGGGTGAATTAGGTGGTGGTCGATTTTTGACTTATTTTATACTTTCTGGTTTTGATTTAGTGCTTTGAAAACTATAAAGTGCAGAAAGTAAAGAGACACGGAGAATTATCCTGGTTCCTTCCACACCCCGGAAGTACGTCCAGTCCCCTTGCAAACACGCAAGAGATTTTACTATATTGTTAGAACTTTTACAAGACTCTTCCTAGTCTTATCCACTAAAGAACCTAACAAATAACCAAGAACACCCTCTTGGATTTCCAATAAGTCTAATGAGAACAATCCTCTCAAAAGATACCTCTTGTATCCAATAATGGACAACAAGGAACAAAAGTAATCTAATACTTAATTCCAACAATCCTGGAAATAAGTTACACTTTGTATGTTTTTATGAAGTATGATTTCTTGAAAGATGTTGATCACATAGAGTGACTTCTTTGAAGTTTCTTCTTTCTTCTCTTGTAAGCAATTCAAACTGTAACACAATGGTTAGATAATGCTCAAAGATTTCTGTTCTTTATATGTGTGAAAGTGCAGAAAATCTTTGTTCTTAAAAGTTAAGAAATATGAAGTTTGAATATTTTACAAAGTTCAGATTTTATTGCATAAGAGAAGAGTTGTTTATGATTTGAAATATTTTGTAATATATAGTAATCAAGATACCTTTCCAAAAGGACACTTTTCTGTTTGAAAAACTTGACAAGATGCAATGTTTGATCATGCAACTATTGGAGAAAAGGTGTGAAGGATATCTTGAAACCAGTTCAGATTTTTCAAAATTTTCAATGTGCAAATCGATTAACATAAGATGCAAATCGATTGCACGTGTTTGTAACGTTCAGAATTTCAAAAAATTTGAAGTGTAAATCGATTAGCATGTTGTGTCAATCGATTTACAAGAGTTAAAAAATCAGTTTGTTCTGTGATCAATCGATTTACACAACCTGTAAATCGATTGCTGGCAGGAGCAAACAGTTTTTTGAAAAAGCATGTGTAAATCGATTTACACAATATGTTAATCGATTTACAGCAGAGAAAAACTTAAAAATTGTTTTAAAATATAATTGAAGTGATGTGGCAAGTGTGTATATCATTTTTGAGCATTTCTAATCAATGTAGTTTAATTGAGAATTGATATACTTGATTGCTTGCCAAGTTCCTTGAAGCTTTTGAGTGAATGATGCTTTAAGTTAATTTCCACTTCTTTTCCTTCTTTCCATAATGCTTGTTTGTCTTTCATCAAACTAGCTTGTTTGTCTTTCATCAAAACTAAAGTTGAGTCGAGGCTTGAGATTACATGTTTGAATGCTTGGATTTGAGTTTTAGCGCGGGAACAGACTTACGCCATTGCTAGGGTTTGAAAGCTTCAAATTAGGGATTCTTTGTATAAGCAAAATTAGACCAAATTGTGGGTACCAATGAACTCAGGGCGTGATTTACAATTGATCTACGCCTTTGGTTCTGATTTATCTTGCTGGTATTTTAGTTTTGAATCTTGCAGGGATGTAGCTATGGACAAAAATAGTCACTATAGCCTTTAGTGACGGTTTTGTCCGTAGGTAAAAGGATGATACCTAAAACAACAGTTTTGAGCTAAGAGACAATCACGTGGCTGACTCCCATTGATCGATTTGAATTCTGGCGCACTTCCTGAGGCATAGAACTTTATTTCTTTTATATTATATTCGTTTGATTATGCTAACAAATGAGTCATCCAACCCAGATGGTAAAGCAAGTGAGTGTGTGATTGGAAGGACCTGGTTCGATCCCAGGTCCAGACATTTTATTATTTTCTTAACAAACGTTGCAGGATCTTACGCGCCTCACATTCTAAGCGCCTTACATACACCTCAAGATCCATCCATTGGATCAATCTGCTCCCAGATCCAATGCCTCATGCAAGCAAGGTCCATGGTGCACCCTCAGGCATGGTAACAATGGATCCAATAATTGGTTGGGTTTGTGCTTCTTGGGCCCAACAAAAATCAGCCATGCACCCCCTGAATTGTTAATAACATCAGGCCTAGTCTTACTTTTTCTTTCTTTTTATTATTTATTATTCTATTTATTTTATTTATTTAATCTTTATTTTACAACACAAAAATCATTTTTTTATTAATATAAAATCACAAAAAAATATAGAATTAGGTTTTTTTATTTACTTAAATTAATTTTGTTGAAAATAAATTAGATTAATTAGATTCACTTGATTGTTTTTTTAATTAAAATTAATTAGAAAATTAGGTTTAGTTTGCAATTAAATTATTTTCTCATTAAAAAATACACAAAAATATTTTTTTAATTAATTAGGTTTTTTTAGGATTCTAATTTATTCTCGTATTTAATTCGTCACGCGCGCCTTTGCATTCTTTTAATTCAAATTATTGTAACTGTTTCAAGTTTGTAATAAATTAATTAGGATTTTTATTTCCGCATCTTTATTTTCAGTAAAATATTGGTGTATCTGCCAAAAAGCCTTATAATAGCTAGGACTTTAATTTCTCGCACTCTTTAATTTCCGCAACTATTAAACTGCTAAATGTATGGACATTAGGATTGTATGTGAAAGATAAATCAATGATTAAAAAGGTAGATAACCCTAATTGTGCAAAGATAATTAATTGGAAAAAAAGCACACATGCACATGCTCACTCCTAGGGTTTGCCTCACTTGGTTGCCTCGGAAATAATGGTCATGTCCCTCGAACATAGGGATATCTTAGCAACGACCCACAATTCAAAGTTGTCATAAAGATCATAGTCTCTCATTGTCCCTCGAGTTGCCTACGAGAAATGATCTTAGGATGATAGTCCCTTCGAAATGCTAAGGTATTCTTACCTGTTGCCTTCAATGACCATTTCGTCCCTTCGAATGTCCCTTAAAATTCCAACGATGGGGCTACCTACACCTTAATAGTAGGATAGCGTTGTCTAAAGGAAACGAGAAAATGAAAAATCTTTTTCGAGTAGGTAGAAACTCTTAAGTACTTGCTCAAAACAACAAAAACTTTTTCACAAACACTTTGAAAAAAGTTTTCGAAAACAACTTCGTCACACTCTTGAGGACAAATACAAGAGTTATCACGAAGTTCAAACAAACTTTTTTTGAAAAACACACACAAGCAATTTCAAAAATGAGCAAGTACATAAGAGCCCATGGATAACCACGGATAGAAAGGTTGCTAACACCTTCCCTTTCTATAATCTACCCCCCGTACTCATAAATTCTCGAAAAAAGGTTTTTTCTGTTCTTTTTCATTTCCTTAGTTGGATGAAATAAAAGTCGGTGGCGACTCTTGCTTACCACGACATTTGCAAATACAAAATGAAAACTAGTATTAACAGTCGGTTCTCCCACCGTATCACAGAATTGGCGACTCTGCTGGGGAAAATAAGTGGGGTATACCTTAGGATCTAGGTCATTTCTAAAATTGCTTGCTTGTTTTGCTTTGCCTGCTTTATATTCAAGGGTTTTGTTGGGGTTATGTAGATCCTACACCCGGATCTGAGGACACCTTTTAGGTAAGTAGCAATAAACCGTGAGGAAACTGTGCGGGGTATACTGACACGGTTGAAGCAGTAGCTACGTTTATGTGACACTTTGGTTGATACCGATAACCCTTGAGTCAATCAAGGAGAGTACGGGGCCGCTGCATGGTGTCATAAAGCATTAACTGGCCTTAGAACCTTTAATTGCACAACTTGGCCAGTAGGACGTAGCAAGATGGCCGACTTTGGTGTATTCCCAAGGTCGATAGATACTCGATGCTACACTCATTGAGGTTTGACTCTTGAGTTTTGTTTGATTGCGAGTCAATCGCCTATTGAACGAAACTTGGGGGAAAGATCGATGATATTGAGATCCCTTAGAACCCGGTTACTATTTATAGGACAGGTTGAACCAATCCAGCTTCAAGAGGGTATGACCTTTAAAACTCATGCAAGCCTTAAACCTAAGGACTTGGTGTGACTTGTTTGTTTCTTGCTATACATGTGATATTTTAGCATAATCATGACATCATAATAATAGCATATCATACTAACCATTCCAGGATTTTCTTGGGCTCATCTTTGCTTTGTTTTGTAGGACATGGCATCCGCCCGCAGGAACACTATCCAGATTAACCTTGTGAAAGTGCCTCTCCAACTAAAGGATTTGGCATTAAGGATCCCTAAAAGCTCTCCCTTCACTGAAAAACTTGGTCGGTTGCTCAACTTGGTCACTTCAAAACCTGATGAATAATTGTTAAAAGTGTTATTTTAGTTCTTTGATCCTTTGCACCATTGCTTCACCTTGCCGGATTACCAACTAATGCATACTATGGAGGAATTTTTCCGGTTGTTAGGGGTACCTATTCTTGATCAGTCACCTTTCAATGGTATGGAAGAACATCCAAAGCCTGAAGAGATTGCTCAAGCTTTGTCCTTACAATGGTCCGATGTAGCGACAAATCGGGAAACGAGGGGAAGTGTCCAAGGAATCCCGGTTAAATTTCTATTCGAGAAGGCTTACTATTTTTGGGATACCCTGGATTTACAAGCTTTTGAAGAGGTATTGGCACTCCTCATCTACGAGATAGTACTTTTCCCTAATGCGGACCAACTCATAGATGTGAATACTATTAAGGTTTTTCTGTCCCATAATCTGGTGCCTACATTACTTGGGGATGTTCTACACTCTCTGTATGCTCGCACTCTAAAGAGAAGGGGGACCCTTCTGTGTTGCACTCCTCTATTGGCTAGGTGGTTTATTTCGCACCTACCCATGTGTATTTTGAAGAATGAGCAGGGTATGAAATGGTCTCATAGGCTGATGTCCCTTACACATTCATACATTTATTGGTGTTCACGGTCCTCGGAAGATGTTACCATCATTGATTGCTGTGGTGAATTCCCTAATGTCCCTCTCTTAGGAATTAGGGGATTAAACACTTATAACCTTTGTTTGGCACTGCGACAGTTTGGTTATGCAAGAATGGATGGCCCTCATGATACGCTTATCCAAGGAATCACCTTCAACTATGAGAATGATGCTTCGGGTTACCGCAAAAGGTTCATGAGAGCTTGGGGCATGGTACATAAAATTGATAGCAAGACACTGGGGCACAAGAATTCCATCCCTCTTGAGCCTTATCTCCAATGGCTACGAGCCCGCACCCAAATTCTTATAATGCCTTACCCTACTGTCCTACAAATGATTGTGAAACCAGTTGCTAAAGGAAACACTCCTTATCCTGTTCATCATCCTGACATGCCAACTGATCATGAGGAGTTACAGAAATCCTGGGTTGAACTTAAAGAGGAGCGGGATACGTTTGAAGCTTAATTCTATGCCAGCAAGAAGAAGGTCCTGGAGCTAACTAGGCTACTTCATGAAGAAAGGAACATAATCGCCTACATTGCACCAAAGAGGATGCGCTCCTAGGAGACCTAGTTTTCTTTTGCTTTAATTTTTGTTTAATTGTAAGCCTAAAGGGAACTCTTTGTAACAACCCGAACTTATTAATACAATTAACGCGTGTTTCTTTTGGTTAAACAAATTTGAGCCTTTACAAGTCCTTGAAATCATTGCATATGCATACCATCCATGACATTGCATAAACAGGTACCATTACAGGTTTCTCATCTTCTTCACTATTTATTTCACCAAAAATGTCTTCTGAACAAAGCATCAAAGATCTTCAGGCACAAAATGCCCAATTTCAACAAATGCTCATAACTTTGACAAAAGGGAAGGAAGATCTGAAGGCCCTCATCCTAAAGGAAAAGAAGAAAAAGAAGAAGACCTCTGGTGTTCTGAATCTGGGCAAAAGGTTCAGGGGGGCGTTAAAGCAACTAGTTGATCTGACCTCCTCGTCCAAAGAAGAGGAGAATCAATAGAGAGAGACAAGGGAGAAGGACCATATCCCTGAGGTCTCTAATAATGACACGGACTACAATGATGAGCATTATCCTCCCGTTGAGGATAGATACAAGCAGTTAGAGGATCGGCTGAGTGCTATAGAGATCTAGAGAATACCAGGTCTGGATTTTGAAGAGTTGGGATTTGTGTCTAGGGTAGTCCTCCTACAAAATTTTAAAGCTCCGGTTTTCGCAAAGTATGATGGGGTGTCTTGTCCCAAGCTTCATCTCCGTTCCTATGTGAGAAAGATTTAGCCACACACTGCTGATAGGAATTTGTGGGTTCACTTATTTCAAGACAGTTTATCAGGGACTCAGCTCGAATGGTTCTATCAACTGGAGGAAACCAATGTTCGTAACTGGGAGGATTTGGCTGTTGCTTTTTACAAGCAGTATCAATACAATGCTGACCTTTCCCCGACACGTACTCAACTCTATAGTATGTCCATGGGTGCAGGTGAAGGCTTTAAGGACTATGTGCATAAGTGGAAAGATTTTGCTAGGAGAGTCCAACCCCTTTTGTCGGATAGGGAGTTGGTTGACATGTTTCTTAGGAAGATGTCTAGTCCATTCTTCAATCATTTGATTGGTAGCTCCTCAGCTGGTTTTACCGAGCTGATATTAACATGAGAGAGGGTAGAAGCTGGGATCTGGAGTGGCAAGATCCAGAAAGATACCTCTTCGAGTTTAGTGAAGAAGCCATTCGCGGGAAAGAAGAAGGTTAATGCTATCTACAATCCCAGAAGTCAGAATAGAACCGAACACCGTCCAACAGTAGGGGCTATCATGATCTCGAAGTCCGAACCTACCCAACAAAGGAACAATTAATCGAGGACAGAAAGTCCGGTAAGACAGTACACCCGGATAAACATGACTCTGTCTCAAATTTTTCCATAATTATTGAAGACAAATCTAGTAACCCTGAAGGAGGCTCCGAAGAACCCCAATACCACATCTCCTCGCTACAATCCAAACACTCAGTGTGCTTACCACTCTGAAAGTCCATGCCATGATACCAACAACTGTTGGGCTCTGAAGAACAAGGTGTAGGATTTGATTAAGGCAAAGGAGATTGAATTTGATCCCCCTGAGACTCCCAACGTCATAACTGCACCCATGCCCAAGCATGGCTCGGGAATCAATGCTATTGAGGTTGTCTCCACCACGGAAGATGCGGAAGATGAGGATTCTGATATTGACAGCTGGATCTACCCGACTATAAACGGTGGACCGAGTAATTAGACGGCCAGAGATTTTATACCAGTTTCTTTTATTCCGCAGTAATTGTCTTACTTGTTTTCCGAGTTCGTAATAAAAATTTAAACTTTATGGCCTTATGTTGTATCCCAAAATTTGCCCTCCCATATTTCTCAAAACATTTCAAGAAAAATTCACAAGTCCAACCCGGCGCGTCATATTCAGGTGTTCTTTCACCAAGATATCTCTGATAACGTATTCTCAAATTCAAGTTCGACTCAAGAGTCAATTCTTTAAAGAAGGTATCCGAATGTGTGAGTTTTCTTGAAGAAATATGGTGAAAAAGTGTGCTGAAAGTGCAGTTTTTACGCGCTAAAAAATTCATAACTTGAAGATCGTGACTCTTTTTGAACCCGTTCTGGTGGCCAAAATTCCACCTTAACATTATCTACGTTTTCATCTCTCACGGCTGGAAGCCAATTTGGATCAGAAGGTCTTCAAAAATGTGGATTTATCAAGTATTTTCATACAGAAAATTTGTGATAGAAGTTTATTTGCATCATGTTCAGAAAATCATAACTTGGTCGATTTTCATCGTATCGAGCTGGTTCTGGCGCCAAATTTTCACAAATTGAGTTGGCTACATTTTCACAGAAGGTATTGAGTTCAAAAGGTATTCAAAAGGCCTTCATTTTTTGCTCAGAGTGCGTGACACGCCGAAAATCCTGAATGCTGAATATTATTTCATCTGGGCCGAAACTTCGAAAATTCATAAGTCGGTCAATTTTTATCGAATTGAGCTCATATTTTTACACAAGGTCACTGACTCATAGATCTACAACTTTGCTTCAAAAGTCGAGACCGGATTATGCTTCGATCAATACCAGTTTTTTATTGAAGAACGTGTCAGAGTCGACACTGGAGCCCAAAATAAGTTTGTCTGAGCTGAAACTTCAAAAATTCATAACTAATTCGCCGTTTATCCGATTGAGCCGATTTTCGGACAGGAGTTAGTTCTCGATGTCGGCTACATTTTGTTTTCACATTTCAACTTCAAAAATTACACTTAAGCACCTGCGATTTAGCCTGCAACATGACGAATTCAAGTGAACATTGGAGGCCCAATTGCACATTTAAAGCCCATTTTCTTTACTCTAATTTCCATTATATAATCACATTCTTTTCACACAAACAGGGAGAGAAAAAAACCCTTGCCACAATGCTGTCAGAATATCAAATTCTTTCAAGAACCCTAAAACCTTGAAATCCTTATTACAAATCCCTCTCTCACTACAAACAAGCCATCCTAGTTACAAACCAACATCTCACTACAAACAAGCCATCTCAGTTACAAACCAACATCTCACTAGTTCTTCAGTAAGGGTAAGGCTGGCTTGATCTCCATGATCAAAAGGGTATAAAAGAATTTGTGTCACTACTTTTCTAGTAAGGGTAAGGTTGATTTGATCTCCATGATCAAAAGGGTATAATCATTCATACATGCCATATTAATCTAAACATTAAATTTCTTCATATATTGACTTTATTTGTATTTTATGATATATAGTAATTTATTTAATGTGTTCATGAGATTCAACACTGCAGATTTAGACAGGATCCCATGCAGGTTCATTAAGAAACGTTGAGGCTAAAACACAAATAGCCAAAAGCTAAAAGCCAAATGGCCAAAACAGAACAGCTTACACATGACACAAATACATGGCGAGACAGACATCCTGAGAAGGTTAAGGAACATGGAGGCCAGAACACAAATGGCCAAAAGCCAAAACACAAATGGCCAAAAGCCAAAAGCCAAATGTCCAAAACAAAACAGTTTACACATGACGCCAACAGCTGTTTCACGCCTCCAATCAGGCCCGTATACTCCTAAACTCTCTCTATTTTTATTATTTTCCTTTAATTAATTAATCGTTGTTCTTTTTATTAATCACTAACTAATTAACATTTTTTCCTAATAAAATCAAAAAACATAAAAAAATATTTTATTTATTAAAATTAACTTCATCACTTTTATTTTTGTAAATAAATTAATTTAATCAATTTAGCTTTAATTAGATTTAACTTTTAATATTTTTTGCAATATTTAAAATCAATTTAGAATATTAAGTTTTTATTAGCATTAATTCAATTTATTTTATTTCTTTAAAAACTCAAAAATCCAAAAATATTTTCATTATTTAATTTAATTTAATTGTTCATTTAATTTAATTCCATTTAATTCAAAAATAAACAAAAATCATTTCTTTAATAAAAAAAGGGTCAAAACCCAAAAAACTCGCATCCGATTTAATTTCCCGCACACGATCCATTTTATCATATTATTGTATCTGTTTCCCGGTTTGTAATAGATAATTAGGACTTTATTTATTTATCGCTTTCTTTTATTTTCCGCAATTTAAATTAAAGGGTTTGTTTTTGGCGATGTAAATACCCGACGCCTTGTAATAGTTTAGATTTAATTTCCGCAATTTAAATTTCGCAACTATTAACTGTTAGATGTTTGATAAATAGGGAATGCATGACAAGATCAAATGTATGAACTTAAAATCAACATAGCTCACCCATGACATGTACAAAGATAAAATTAACTGAAAAACAATACACTCGCACATGCCACTCTTAGGGTACACCTCACTTGGTTGCCTCGAACGTGGTCATTGAGTATAGGAAGTTTTAGAGGTCGTCCTTTTGTCCAAAGATCATAAGTTGCCTCGAAACGGTTGCCTCGGAAAAAATAATCTAAGACATTAGGGTTACCGCTAAGGCGTCCTAACATTGCTTTAGTGGCCACACGTCCCTTAAATCAAATTGACCCGAAAACTCCAACGACGGTGCTACCTACTCCTCAATAGTGGGATAGCATTCTCTAAAGGGACATTTACACAGTTTAATTCCTTTTGAGTAGGTAGAGGTTCTTAGGTACTTGCTCTTTCAAAACGAAACAAATTTTTCGCACTTACACTTTTCAAACAAAGTTTTCAACAACACTTCATACACTCTTAAGGACAGAAACAAGAGTTAAATCGAAGTTTTCAAACAAAACTCTTTTCAAAACCCACGAACACAAGAAAAGCAAAACTTTTTGAAAACACAATGAGCAAGTACCTAAGAGCCCGTGGATAACCACGGATAAAAAGGGTGCTAACACCTTCCCTTTCTATAATCTACCTCCCGAACCCGAGAAACGTCTCGAAAAGGAATTTTTCTGTGCTTTTGTCCTTTCCTTGTTGGATAAAATAAAAGACGGTGGAGACTCTTGCTTACCGCGACACTTTTCAAAAACAAACGCAAACGCGAACCAGCATTCCAAAACAGTCAGTTCTATTTCCACCGATCACAGAACTGGCGACTCTGCTGGGGATTTTGATAAGTGAGGTGTACCTTAGGATTAGATCACTTATGTTTTCAATTGTATTTCTTTGTATGCTTTAAACTTTGTGGGCTTGTATCAGAGTTTTATAGATCCTAACCCGGATCTGGGGGTACCCCTTTTTTTAGGTAAGTAGCAATAAACTGTGAGGGACCTGTCCGGCGTAGACCGACACGGGTGAAGCAGTAGCTACATTGGTGTGACACCTTGGTCTGTACCGATATCCCTTGTGTTGGAACGAGGAGAATATGGGTCTTCTGAGGAGTCATTAAGCACCAGCTGACCTTAGAATGTTAAATTGACCAACTTGGCCATAGAATAGTAGCAGTATGCTACACTCATTGAGACTAAACTCTCGCGATGGTTCTGGCCACAAATAAAGGTTGCCAAACTGGAATTATGATTGATTGAGGGTAGTTAGTGATATTGAGATCCTCTATAACCCGGTTACTATTTTTAGGACAGGTCTTAACCAACTGAAACTGAAAGAGGGTAGTACCTAAACTTCATGCCAGCCTGAAATCTAAGGGCTCTTTTGTGTGACTTGTGTGCCTTTACCATGTTTGCCTTTTGTGAATACTTGTGGTGTGCATTTACCATGACATCATAACATCATAACATTGCATACATCTTGCATAAGGACTAACCCATTTCAAGGATCTCAAGGGTTTGTGATGCAGGTCATGATGAACCAAATGTCTAGCAAGGGGCAAAGGGGATTTATTTTCCTCTAGCCAAGGTTGTTCGGAGATCAAAACACGATAACTTGAGTCAGGGGCTATGACCCACTCGATATGGTGAGCCTGACTCTTGAAGAAGGACTCACAGCAACATGAAGTTCCTTCAATCAAGCTTCAAAATTCAAAATTCTAACAAGTTTCTTTGTTTACCCCACGAGATCCTTGAAAGCATTGCATACATATATCATGCATATCATTGCATAACAGGTACTCTTTTACAGGTCACTTATCTTCTTCGCTGTTTATTTCAGCAATCATCATGTCTACTGAACCTTCCACCGAACAAGCTATCAAGGCCCTCCAGGCCCAGTTCCAAGAGTTGGTTATGAGCCTAGCCCAGAGTCAACAGGATTTGAAGACTCTGATTCTGAAAGAGAGGAAGAAGAAGAAGAAGAGGACCGTCTTGTTCAACACTGGACGTAGATTTAGAAATAGACTGCAGAATAAGGTTGATCTGACCACCTCACCTGTAGGGAAAGACAGTCCACAAGAGGAAAGGGTTCCTAGCCCCATAGTCTCCGACAACGAGACAGATTATGATGAAGAACAGTACCCTCCTGCTGAGGATATGTACAAACAGTTGGAGGACCGCTTGAGCGCCATGGAAATACAGAATGTGCTCGGGTTGGACTTTGGAGACCTAGGCTTATCCTCTGGGGTGGTGATTCTCCATAAGTTCAAGGCACCTGCTTTTGCTAAATATGACGGAGCCTCCTGCCCAAAATTGCACCTCCAGTCATATGTAAGGAAGATCCAACCTTACACTGCTGACAAGAATTTGTGGATCCATTTCTTTCAGGATAGTCTTTCAGGGACTCAACTCGAATGGTTCTATCAGCTGGATGGGGCCAGTATCCGCAACTGGGAAGATTTAGCTACTGCGTTCTATAAGCAGTATCAATATAATTCCGACCTCGCTCCTACGCGTACCCAACTCCAGGGTATGTCAATAGGGACGGGTGAGGGATTTAAAGAGTATGCTCAAAAATGGAGAGACCTTGCCGGAAGGGTGCAACCACCTTTAACTGATCGTGAGCTGGTAGATATGTTTTTGGGGACCATGTCTGGTCCATTCTTTAATCATTTGATTGGAAATTCTTCAGCCGGGTTTACAGACCTTATCTTGACTGGTGAGAGAATTGAAGCTGGCATCAAAAGTGGGAAGATTCAAGAAGCTACACCTTCTGATGCTCATAAAAAGCCTTACAGTGGGAAGAAAGAGTCCAATGCTGTGTACCGTCAAAAGAGTCGTCATGACCAACACGTAGGGGCAGTCATGATCTCTGGTTCTGCGTCACATCGACAACAGTAAAAGGGAAATCAACGAAGGCCAGACGAGCCTAAAAGACAGTTCACCAACATTAACATGCCATTATCACAAGCACTGCAGCACATGTTGAAGATGAATCTGATTGCGGTGATAAACCCTCCTGCGAACCCTAAGACTTCTTCTCCCAACTACAACCTGGATGCAAGGTGTGCTTATCATTCCGGTAGCCCGAGGCACGATACTAACGATTATTGGGCACTGAAATACAAGATTTAGAATATGATCGATGCAAAGGAGATCGAATTCGAGCCTCCTGAGACTCCCAATGTGATCACTGCTCCCTTGCCAAAACATGGCTAGGATTGAAAGCACTTTTGTTTATTTGAATTCTGGAGTTGTATTTTTCTTTGCTTATTCAAACAATTATCATGTCAAACTCTTCTATTTCATTAATGCATTACACGTGTCTGTTTTGAATTAATTGTTTTCACTATGCTTAAAGTTGCTTCATTTTTTTGTGATGTTCAACTCTCAATTTAAAATTCTAAGCCTTTTGAGGGAGGATGACGAAAACGATACCACGATCTTTATAGTATGCTTTTGAATAGACCCCGCTGATGAGGTACAGGCATTGTTTCAAATCCTAAACAGTAGAGTTATAAGGAAGATAATCCCTCGTCAACCCCTTTGAGCCAAAGAAGTTGGAGTTTTTTTTTTCACAAAAAATTAAAACCCTTAATCACAACCCGGGGCAGGGTAGTTTTCTCAGTTGATCCAAGTGCACAATGAATGGCATCAAAGAAGTCCTTCCGAAACAAAAGACAGTGATGGTTCCATATAATCGTAAGGACAGGTAGTCATTATCTCTCAAAATAAAAGTCCATCAAGTCAAAACCTATGAAGGAGACTGACAAAAAAAAACCGGGGCATCCCGCTGACTGTAATTACAAAAGAAACAGTTCAGGAAAAAAGACAGGGAGAATAAAATCAAAAAGAAAGAGGTTCTGCAAATCCTCAACAAAAAAAGAAATGAATGCCTATTCAAAATAAACGGTCAGTATTCGAACCATCACTGGTATATCAGAGCAAAGACTCAAACAAGATCTAATGCACGATTAGCTGAGTTTAGGATCGAAGAACATCATGAAGAGCGGGTGGGTACAAATAAATTTTGAGCCTTTATCCTTTGTTTCTTAAACCGTGAACCAGGCCATGTTATAACCCTTAAAAGTCCTAGCTGAAGCATAGGTTAGTTCGAAAGCATACTGTTACAAAAGGTATCCTGACTCCTGTAGGGCTTGCTATAAATCCTGAGTTGACATCACATTTTACAAAAATTCACTTGTTTTATTGAAAACTGCATTTTCAAAAATTCCAAAACAGACATAAGCTTTGCATTCTTAAAATAATATTGTTTGCATATGACTATTTGTTCAACAGCAGGGAAATTCGCACGACGAATATCTAGTGAACAAAAACCTTCTCAATAAAAAGGATCATCTCAAGTGGAAGAAACACTTCCAACCAAGGGGCAGACATGATCATTGTCCAACATCTGGGGCAGTCAAGTCAAGATTCAACGAATTTCTCAAAATGCCAAATAGCCAGGGGAAATCTCCGCCTGAGTCACTTGGGGCATTGGACATGAATTCCAGCGACGAATCTTGCACGATCAAACATCTTCTGGTAGTATGGCAACACTACACTACTGACAGTGATAACTCCCTACACTCTGAGAGCGTGGACATAGTCAAAAAAGTACTACGCATAATCAAAGACCCGCTAGGTTGACAAGCCTAGGCAAAAATAAGGGCTTCCCGGCGAACCAAAAGGGTTCGGGCAAAAATAAGGGATGAAAATGAAAAAATCTGTACACCCGACAAGTCGAAAACCTGAAAAGGCGGCTTGGGCAAAAAGGGGTATCCCGATGGACTGAAAACCCGAAAGGGCGGTCCAGGCAAAAATTAGGGATCAAAGCGTACGACTATGTTCCGTCATCTCGTCACTTGCCTACCAGAAGAAGATTTGTCTATCGGCAGTTGTCAAGCACCTCATACACCTTCGTCTCCCGCAGAAACTGGGGCAATAAGAATTGTCCGAACTGTACAAGCTGCTTTGTCCTCCAGGTACAAGGTAGATTCAGTTGAGGAGTATGACCAAGATACCTTCACTCCCCGCAGAATAAAGCAATAATGGTAGCTCTCCCCACTGAGCCTTGCAACTATGAACGAATCAGCAATGCTCTCCCCAAGAAAAGTTGATCTACCCTCAGCCCTAAAAAGGATGAGTATCCCCAGTAGGTCTTAATATTCCCCAGCGGAGTATACGGATATTCCTCAGCAAGCATCCCCGGCAGTCTTAATATTCCTCGATAGAGTATAAGAATGTTCCTTGGCGGAATACCAGATACCTCAAGTGGAACCATTTCCCAGCGCAGTCTAAAAAGGCTTCCCCGCCAGAGTTGAATTATCTTACCTAGTAGATTCTGGAAGCTTGTCCCCTGCAGAATACAAATGCATCCCCTCGGCCAAACTCAGAGGTTATCTCCACAAGAGTCTAACTGGGTTATCCTCAACAAGTTGCAACTGAAAGATCATCCCCAGCGAAGTTCTTTCTATCCCCAGCGGAGTTCATCATCAAAATCCCCAACAGAGCTTATCAACGGAATCCCCAGCGGAGTTATTGTTAAAATCTCAGCAAAGCATCTCTTCCCACAGAGTAATTCCCCTCAGAGTAATCTCTTCATCAAGTTTATTCCCCAACGGAGTTCTTTTCTCCTGCAGGTTTATTCTCACAATCATCTTCATCATCCCCAGCGGAAACGAAGAATTCAACGTCATCCTCCAACAGCTATCTGGGATTTATTTTCCCCAGCTAAAACATCACATTTTCATACATCATGATACATGCATATACACAACATATCATACAATCTCATTTATGTTGAGAACATCATTGCTCGATCCATATCATGCATTACATATGACTGACCTTTACCTTTCAGGAAAGATGCAGTTAAACTCTCAAATTATGTCAAAGGAGACAAAACCAGTTAAATCGATTCCTAAAGATTTTTCTGAAGCCAAGTCAGTCAAAGGAGACAAAACCAGTTAAATCGATTCCTAAAGATTTTTCTGAAGCAAATCCAGTCAAAGAAGACAAAACCAGTTAAATCGATTCCTAAATATTTTTCTGAGGCTAATCAAGTCAAAGAAGACAAATCCAGTTAAATCGATTCCTAAAGATTTTTCTAATGCTCATCCAGTCAAAGAAGACAAGTCCAGTTAAATCGATTCCTAAAGATTTTTCTGAAGCAAATCCAGTCAAAGAAGACAAGTCCAGTTAAATCGATTCCTAAATATTTTTCTGATGCTAACCTGTCAATGGAGACAACCCGTTAATGAAGACAACCCGTCGATAGAGACAACCCGTCAATGAAGACAACCCGTCAATGAAGACAACCCGTCAATGAAGACAACCCGTCAATGAAGATAACCCGTCAATGAAGATAACCCGTCAATAAAGATAACCCGTCAATGAAGACAACCCGTCAATGAAGACAACCCGTCAATGAAGACAACCCACCATGAAGCAACCCTACACCGGTTCCTTCTCTCTTTCAGATGAAGTTTTACACGGACTCATCATCAGGCGACCCTACACCGGTTCCTTATCAATTTCAAATGAAGTTTTACACGGACTCATCCTCAGGCGACCCTACATCGGTCCCTTCTCTTTCCAAGATGAAGTTTTACATGGACTCATCATCAGGCGACCCTACACCGGTTCCTTCTCGTTCCAAGATGTAGTTTTACACGAACTCATCGTCAAAGTAACATTACCCAGGTTCTTCCAGAAGTTTTACACGGACTTATCACAAAGTAACCTTACTCAGGTTCCTCCACAAGTTTTACACGGACTTATCACCTTACTCAGGTTCCTCTAGAGGTTTTACACGAACTTATCCCGAAGTAACCTTACCCAGGTTCCTCCTTGCAATTTCCCGACGTAGTGCAAAGCAACCTTACCTAGGTTCCTTCCCGGTTCCAAGATGCAGTTTCACCTGGACTCATCATCAATCAACCCCACACAGGTTCCTTCCTTCCAAGATGCAGTTTCACACGGACTCATCATCAGTCAACCATACACAGGTTTCCTTCCTTCCAAGATGCAGTTTTACACTGACTCATCACCAGGCAACCCTACACAGGTTCCTTCTTTCAACTTACAAAGTTACAATTCAACAAACAATCTCCGGGTGGCATCTTTAAGCCCATCTCCAACAACTTTCTATCACATCTCCAAATGGCATCTGTAAGCCCATTCCCGACATCACATTGCTGATACTACACCATGCGAGTGCAAATTTCTGGGCACTCTAGTGTTCAATTATCTTCCACCTTCGGATCACGAAAGGCTCGAAAGCCAATCTATATCCTCAAGTTTAAGAAAATTGAACAGGGGCAACTGTTGTACCCCAAAATTTGCCCTCCCATATTTCTCAAAACATTTTAAGAAAAATTCACAAGTTCAACCCGGCGCGTCATATTCAGGTGTTCTTTCACAAAGATATCTCTGATAACGTATTCTCAAATTCAGGTTCGGCTCAAGAGTCAATTCTTTAAAGAAGGTATCCGAATGTGTGAGTTTTCTTGAAGAAATATGGTGAAAAAGTGTGCTGAAAGTGCAGTTTTTACGGGCTAAAAAATTCATAACTTGAAGATCGTGACTCTTTTTGAACCCGTTCTTGTGGCCAAAATTCCGTCTTGACATTATCTACGTTTTCATCTCTCACGGCTGGAAGCCAATTTGGATCAGAAGGTCTTCAAAAATGTGGATTTATCAAGTATTTTCATACAGAAAATTTGTGACAGAAGTTTATTTGCATCATGTTCAGAAAATCATAACTTGGTCGATTTTCATCATATCGAGCTAGTTCTGGCGCCAAAATTTCATAAATTGAGTTGGCTATATTTTCACAGAAGGTATTGAGTTCAAACAGTATTCAAAAGGCCTTCATTTTTTGCTCAGAGTGCGTGACACGCCGAAAATCCTGAATGCTGAATATTATTTCATTTGGGCCGAAACTTCGAAAATTCATAACTCGGTCAATTTTTATCGGATTGGGCTCATATTTTTCACAAGGTCACTGACTCATAGATCTACAACTTTGCTTCAAAATTCGAGACCGGATTATGCTCCGATCAATACCAGTTTTTTATTGAAGAACGTGTCAGAGTCGACACTGGAGCCCAAAATAAGTTTGTCTGAGCTGAAACTTCAAAAATTCATAACTAATTCGCCGTTTATCCGATTGAGCCGATTTTCGGACAGGAGTTAGTTCTCTATGTCGGCTACATTTTGAAGTGGTGAAAAACACAAGAAGGGGGGGTTGAATTGTAAAACTGAAATCTAAAGCAATTGACAAGATATTTTTATCCTGGTTCGTTTGATCTCAAACTACTCCAGTCCACCCGTCAAGGTGATTTCGCCTCTCTCCAACGAGGTCTTAATCCACTATATTCAACTGAATATTACAGACTGCTTTAACAACTGCTAAAGCCTTCTTGATTCAAACCACAACTCGGTTTGTCAAGGTAACACTTTCTTACAAAGAGATAAAACTATGTGTGTGGATGTTTTCTACAAAACTTTATCACAAATTGAAGCTTAGAAACTAGATTTCTAAACAGTAATGGAATATCAGAGTGGTTTAGCAAAACTGGTAGAACGAAGATTATGGTTCAGCTTTTGTGCGTGTAGAGATTTGGAGAGCATTAACCATTTCAATCTTCAAAGCCTTGTTTATATAGCATTGGGATGATGAACGTTGAATGCAATATTCTTGATTCAATGCTAATAACAAACTTTCCTTATTGAGCAGATCTTGTCTGGAATGAGGCCGTTGGAATTAATTTGCTTTCAATGCACAGTACCGTTGCTTACTTAATGCAAGTTCTGGCTTGGCTCATTCTGACTCTGCTTCGCTGCTGATGAACTATTGTGTTTCTGTATCAGAGTGTTGAGCGCAGTCTTGTTCATCAGGCTTCAGCATGTACGTGAGTTGGTCATCTGATTTTGACATTCTGATGTAGCAACTTCTGATGCTGGTGTCTGAAATAAAGTTCTGATGCTGAATAGATGTGATCTTGCTTATTTCAATCAGAGTATCTGCAAGTCAGAACATAATAATTTTAGGCAGCAGATAGTTCATACATGAAACTTATAAATACTATATCTTTTCACTTTGTTATCATCAAAACTTAAATGTAGGGTAGTAGATTCAAACTTTGTTCTAACAATCTCCCCCTTTTTGATGATGACAAAAACTAGATATTTTAAATGAAAATAACGTGAAAAGGTATCTGGAATATGTATCAGAATAAGAAGCAAAAGAATAAGGAGTAAGGAGATACTCCCCCTGAGTTTATTACTTCCCTTTGATTATACGTGTTTCTTCAGGATCAGATCTTTTTGCCTTTCTTTGAACATCAGAGTATCAGAGTCTTTGACTTTATCAGAAGCTTTATGTCAGAGCAGAGCTTCAGAGCTTATCCTGTCAGAGCTTTGCTTTGGATCAGAACTTCATAGTGATCAGAGCTTCTAGTCTTCAGAGTGTCCAGGAGCTTCCTTGTGCCTGTAGACTTTAAGCAAAACAGAAAAAACATTTCAAGTAATAGAGTTAGAATGTTTGAGAATTTCTGTCTAGTTAGCCGTTATTGATTTAAATATCATTCTTGTTCTCCCCCTTTTTGTCAGCAATCAAAAAGTGTTGGTGATGTGCTAAAACAATTAAGATCAGAAAAACTAATTATATTAAGATAGTTCAGAATCAAAACAAGAAAATATTACAAAACATATTCAATAAGTGCATCAGAAAATCAAGGAAAACATGAAAAAGGTCATGCATGAAAAAAGATTAAGGTTGAGGAGGCAAGCGTGTGAACAGGTTCTCCAGCATGGCTTGAATCTTTTCAGCAGTCTCATTCTGCTTATGCACCATGCTGACAACAGTGTCAATCTTGCTGTCCTGCACATCCATTCTTTCTTTCATCTTCTGATCGTTTTCATCCATCCGCTGCTGTAGACGCATGTCATTCAGCCTTAATTCTTCCAGAGTCTGCCTGTCCAAAGCAGCTTGAGAAGCATCAGAAGGAGGAGGCTTCTCAGAACTTTCAGCAACTTCTTCTGCTTGACTTTCTTCAGCTTGAATGGTCTTGTCTTCTTCTGATGATTGCACCTTTGCAGCTTGCTGTTTCTCAGACCAAGATTCACTGTCCAGAGGGAGCACGTCCTCTTTCAGAAGCATACTTCCAACTTCATTCAGAAGCTTGCTGAAATTTTGTTGTGCCTGCTCATAGTTGATATCCTGCAACTTGAGGGCTTCAGCACGTACCCAAAGTCTGAATTGTGACCAGAGCTGATCAGAAGCAGCTGGGTCAATCATCCCAGGACAGACTTGCTTTAAAGAAGCAATCCATTGCAGCACACCTGTTTCAAAATTCAAAATACCAGAGCCAACATCTGGTTTCTTTGGTTTTGGGATGGCAATTTTGTGTTTTAGATCAGCAAGACGGTCAAGACTGGTTAAGTCAATGAAAGTCCTGCTGGGGTTTTCAGAGGTTTTCTGAGCAGCTGTTTGTTTTGGAGAGGGGGTATCAGAGTCAGATATTACGATTGGACTGGGTGGTGTTTTGGGAGTATTTGGTGGTGTCGATTCTGATGAGGATGGTAACTGGGGCATGATAACAGTTGTTCCACAGGGCAACTGAATTGCCAGCGGTGATGGTTGAGGTGAGTGAGGTTCAGATTGATGAGGAGAAGGAGTTTCAGAGTGGTGAAACTCTGTTTGTGGAGATGGTGGATTAATTTCTGGTTGGGGAGAGGGAGTTGGAATCTCTGATTGCTCAGGGATCAGAGGTTCTTCTGAGAGTGGTTGTTGTTGTTCTGGTTCTGGTTGTTGTTCTTCTGGTTCTTCAGCAGATTGCTGTTGTTCTGGTTGTGGAGGAGGAACATTTTGTGGTTCAGAGTTTGGTTGATCAGAGGCATGTTGATCAATATCAGACAGCACTTGGTCAAGTGCTGATGTTGTTGAAACTGTTGGTTGTTTGGGGTGTTTTGTTCTAGGTCTTCTGAGTTTTAATGCCTCAGAAGGGTCTTCTTCTTGAACAGTTTCATCTATGGTAGGGATGGGAATTGATATTCTATGAGAGGTTTGAGGAGGGATAGATGCTGGAATAGTAAAAGAATTTGAAACAGGGGCAGCAGATGAAATACCTCTTTTCTTTGGAGTCTGTTGAGATGATCCTTCTGATGGTGCCTTCCTCTTCTTTGTCTTCTTCAGAGTCACTTATGGTTGAGGTTGATGCAGATCTCTGATATTCAGCTTTGGATCTGTACCATCTGCTTTGCACGCATCCAAGTACCTGAGAATCACCTCTGGTTTGGATTCAATTTCAGAAAATAACGGAAAATCACTCAGAGGCACTCTTCTGCTGGAGATATCAGCAGTGGAAGTAGCTCTGGGTTCCTTCTGAATATTCTCTATCAGCTTCATCTTTTTCAGGTTCTTTGCATTCAGAGGTTTCCCAATTGTTGGTTCAATAGTGCTTAGTTCCTGAGCTTCTATCAGATGCTCAATCAGCCTATTCTCTGTCAGAATATCTGATATCAACCTTCCAAAAGGTATCCAATCCCTCTTGGTTCTTTCTTCTTCCCTTGTCTCTTTCACACTTGTTCTGAGGTGGTTGAACAGGAAGTGAGCCAGATTGATCTTTACCTTCTGATCAATAAAGTAGATCAGGAACTGCTGATCCACATTTATGTAATCAGGAGAACTTGTTGGTTTCCTGTGGTTGAAGCACCCCAGAATTATCTAAGCCCATACTCTGAAGTGATCCTTCAGATCCTTAATCTTGCTGCTGGGCATCCCAAGAGTGAAAATCTTGTTAGCTACCACACCTGTATCAGCACATCTTTCAGCCATGTCCACACAACGGACGCCACCACCACTCTGACCGATTAGCCTTGCAATGAGATCTTCAGTAATCACAATCTTCTTCCCCATAACAAAGGAAGTGACTTGATGTGTTGAAACCTTGGCGTGAATCCAAAATTCCTTGACCAGCGCTGGGAATGTTGGTCCAACCAACCTATCGAAATACCTTTCCCACTTTTGAGCCCTAACTTCTTCATTTAGGTCAAAACCGTTCTCCTTCAAGCTTTCAAAATCAATGATTAACTCAGAAAGCACTTCAAGATTCTTCACTGGAGTGAGGAGAGTTCTGAGTGGCACTTGATATTGATCAGATGATGCTTTCTTCTGAGTACCTGCAGAAATGCTGCTGGAGGTTGCCATGTTCACACTAAAAAGGGTTTTTGAGAATGAACTGAGGAAAAAGATTTGTAAGAGATGAACTCAGAAATTTGCAGAAAATGCTTGAGTATTAGTGAGAAAGCGTAAAGAGTAAGAATGAAAGATTAATGTGCTTAAATAGAGTTTTCAAAACTATTTTGAAAAGATAAACGTTTTTAAGAGAGAGAAAAAATCATGATTGCCATTTAAACGCATGATTACTTTTCATTGAATGCTTGCTGATTTTGGGGGATTTGAGAAAGATACTTAAAAACGGTTACCAGACATGTGTCTCAATGCACCCAATCAGCGCTTTGCCTTCTCAGAAGCGTGCATGCGTTCTGCTTCAGAGATATGCTGATGATTGGATGACACTTGTTTGATGTAGTGATCAGCACGTCTGTCTTTGAGCTTTATACTCTCAGATCTTTAGACTTGCATCTGATACAATCTGCATGTTCTATCTTTCTGAAAGGAGATTGATCAGAAGTTCACAGTAAAATAATTACATTCTGAAGGTAAATACATGGAATTAAAACATTTTCACTCTGGGCACACTTTCATGCTGAGATGTTTCAGAATGAAATTAAACCTATCTTCTGAAAGGGGTTTAGTAAAGATATCAGCCCATTGATGGTCTGTATCTATAAATTTTAAGTTCAAAATACCTTTCTGAATATAGTCCCTAATGAAGTGATGTTTTATTTCTATATGCTTAGCTCTAGAATGTAAAATGGGATTCTTACTTAAGCAAATAGCAGAAGTATTATCACAAAGTATAGGAATGTTACTCTCAAAAATCTGGAAGTCTTCAAGCTGACTTTTCATCCAGAGCATTTGTGTGCTACATCCTGCTGCTGCTATGTACTCAGCTTCTGCTGTTGACAGAGCAATTGTTGATTGCCTTTTGCTGGACCAAGAAATCAGATTTTCTCCCAGAAACTGGCAGCTTCCAGAAGTACTTTTACGTTCCACTCTGTCTCCAGCAAAATCAGCATCACAGTAGCCTACTAAGCTGTAATCACTAGATTTTCTATAAAACAAACCCAGATTAGTAGTACCTTTCAGATACTTAAAAATTCGCTTAACAGCTGTTAAGTGAGATTCTCTAGGATCTGATTGGAATCTAGCACAGATACAAACACTGAATAATATGTCAGGTCTTGAAGCAGTCAGATAGAGGAGAGAACCAATCATACCTCTGTAGACTTTCTGTTCTACATTTTTGCTTACCTCTTCTCTTTCCAGAATGCACGTGGGATGCATTGGAATCTTTGATGGCTTACATTCTGAGAGGTCAAATTTCTTCAGAAGATCTCTGATGTATTTGCTCTGATGAATGTAAGTTCCTTCTGGAGTTTGATTGATCTGAATTCCTAGAAAGAATTTCAGTTCCCCCATGAGGCTCATCTCAAATTCTGCATGCATACACTTAGCAAATTTTCTTCCAAGAGAAGGATTAGTAGAACCAAAAATAATATCATCAACATAAATTTGACAGACTAAGATGTCACTCTTAACTGATTTACAGAATAGAGTAGTGTCCACTTTCCCTCTGGTGAATTCATTTTCCAGCAGAAAGTTACTTAGCCTTTCATACCAAGCTCTGGGAGCTTGTTTCAGACCATACAGTGACTTCTTTAGTTTGAAAACATGTTCTGGATGTTTTGTATTTTCAAAACCTGGGGGTTGGTGTACATAAACTTCTTCTTCTATATAACCATTTAAGAATGCACTTTTGACATCCATCTGATACAGAGTGATGCCTCTATTAACAGCAAATGAAATTAAAAGTCTGATAGATTCTAACCTGGCGACTGGGGCAAAGGTTTCTGTATAGTCTATCCCCTCTTGCTGACTATAACCTTGTGCAACCAGTCGTGCCTTGTTTCTGATGACTTCACCTTGTTCATTTAGCTTGTTTCTGAACACCCATCTTGTTCCAATGACGTTGAATCCTTTTGGTCTGGGAACGAGATCCCATACGTCGTTTCTGGTGAATTGATTCAGCTCTTCTTGCATTGCCAGAATCCAGTCATTATCCAGAAGTGCTTCATCAATTGAAGAAGGTTCAATCAGAGACACTAGTCCCATAAGTGTTTCTTCAGAGTTTCTGAAGCTTGCTCTTGTTCTGATTGGATCTTCCTTTCTTCCTAGGATAGTCTCTTCTGGGTGATCCAAGCTGCTTCTGGGTAATCTCTTCTGAGGTTGATCAGCAGCTGTTGTAGGATTTCTAGCAGTGCTCCTTTCATACGTTGAAGGAATGTATGTGTTGAGAGCTTCTGGTGACTTGTCTTCAGAACCTGCAAATTCAATTTCTATACCTGCAAAAACTTCATTCTGCTTTGACTTTTCAGAGTCAAGCTTGTCATCAAAACGAACACTGATTGATTCTTCCACAATCTGTGTTTCTGTATTGTATACTCTGTACCCTTTTGAGCGTTCAGAGTATCCTAACATAATACACTTCTGTGCTTTAGAGTCAAACTTGTTCAAATAATTCTTTGTATTTAAAATAAAGCAAGTACATCCAAATGGATGAAAATATGAAATGTTGGGCTTTCTGTTCTTCCACAATTCATATGGAGTCTTTTCCAGAATAGGTCTTATTGAGATTCTATTCTGAATGTAGCACGCTGTGTTTATTGCCTCTGCCCAGAAAGTCTTAGCAACGTTTGTCTCATTGATCATGGTTCTGGCCATTTCTTGCAATGTTCTGTTCTTTCGTTCTACAACTCCATTTTGTTGGGGAGTTCTAGGACAAGAGAAATCATGCAGAATGCCTCTGTCATTAAAGAATGACTCAAAATCTTTATTTTCAAATTCTCCACCATGATCACTTCTGACTTTAACGATTCTAAGATCCTTTTCATTCTGAATTTGGTTGCAGAAGGTAACAAACACAGAGTGTGACTCGTCCTTGTGTCTTAAGAACTTTACCCATGTCCATCTGCTATAGTCATCTACGATCACTAACCCATACTTCTTACCACTGACTGATGCAGTTTTAACTGGTCCAAATAAGTCAATGTGCAGAAGTTCTAATGGCTTAGAGGTAGAAACAACATTTTTGGATTTAAAAGAAGGTTTTGCAAATTTGCCTTTCTGACATGCTTCACACAGAGCATCTGAATTGAACTTCAAATTAGGAAGTCCTCTGACCAGATTGAGTTTGTTAATCTGAGATATTCTTCTCATACTAACATGCCCCAATCTTCTGTGCCAGATCCACTGCTCGTTGTTAACAGACAGAAGACATTTTACATTCTGACTTTTTAGTTCAGAAAGTTTGATTTTGTAAATGTTGTTTTTCCTCTTACCATTAAACAGGATAGTCCCATCTTTCTGACTAACAGCTTTACATGATTTTTGATTAAAGATTATATCATAACCGTTATCACTTAATTGACTTATGGATAACAGATTATGCATCAATCCATCTACTAGCAGAACATTATTAATAGAGGGAAGATTTCCATTACCTACAGTTCCAGAGCCAATTATCTTTCCCCTCTGATTGCCTCCAAAGCCAACGTGGCCTCCAGGCTTAAGTTCCAGGCTTTGGAACATATGCCTTCTTCCCGTCATGTGTCGTGAGCAGCCAGAGTCCAGGTACCATGACTGGTGTTTCTGACTTGCTGCTAAAGATATCTGCAACATGTATTATTTTATCCTTAGGTAGCCAGATTTTCTTGGGTCCTGATTTGTTAGTTTTACCAAAACTCTGGTTGAATTTTGGTTTCACAGAGTGCTTATTGCTAGTATATTTTATATCATGTGTGTGACCATACACAAAATGTGAATTCAGAGGAGTGTGTTTAATGGTTAAGTCCATGACATTCTTTGGTGTAGGAACCTTACCTTGGTATCCTATTCCTTTCCTGCCGTTTCTGCTAACTCCATAGATCATTGAAGCCATTCTGCTTCTATCTATGCTTTTAGCTAGGAACTTCTGGAAACTGTGATCATACTCCTTGATGATCTCATCAGCGTCGCTGGGAGTTTCAGAAATTGGTTCCTTCTGAGAGTTTTGTAAAGTGTTTTCTAATTTTGAAATCTTATTTCTCAGCTCAGAATTTTCCAATTTGAGACTCTCAGACTTATTAGAGTCAGATTCAAGATTCCTTTTCAGGTCTCTGAATTTAGCTCTAATTTGCTGATAACGTTCCAGAATCTCATTAAGGCTTTCAGCAAGTTCAGCCTTTGTAAAGTTAACAGCAAAGTTAGGAAATACCTCTTCTGTGTCTGATTCTGAGTCTGATTCAGAAGCTTCACTATCTTCTGAAATGTTAGCCATGAGAGCTATGTTTGCCCTTTCATCATCTGATTCTGAGTCAGCTTCAGACGAGTCAGAGTCATCCCATGTGGCCATGAGACTTTTCTTCTTCTCTCTTCCAAACTTCTTTTTGGGCTTTTCCCTCTGAAGCTTTGGGCAGTCACTCTTGTAGTGTCCTTGCTCATTGCACTCATAGCAGATGATGTCTTTGGTGTTTGGCTTTTTGCTACTGGAGGAGCCTTCAGATCTTCTGTATCCAGAGGAAGAATCTGTCCTTCTGTATCTGGAAGAAGACTCGTTCTGATCAGATCTTCTGGGATTCCTGAACTTCCTTTGTCTTTGCTTCCACAGTTGATTTACTCTTCTGGAGAGAAGGGAAAGTTCGTCTTCTTCTGATGAGGATCCATCAGATGTTTCTTCAACTGCCTGCAAAACTTTAGACTCAAATTTTCTGTTAGATTTTAATGCTAAAGGCTTACCTTGCTTCTGAGGCTCATCAGCTTCTAGCTCTATCTCATGACTTCTGAGGGAGCTGATAAGTTCCTCCAGAGTGATTTTGTTGAGATCTTTAGCTAGCTTCAGAGCAGTAACCATAGGCCTCCACTGCTTGGGTAAACTTCTGACGATTTTCTTGACATGGTCAGCAGTAGAGTATCCTTTGTCCAGAACTTTGAGACCAGCTACCAGAATCTGGAATCTAGAGAACATAGTTTCAATGGATTCAGATTCTTCCATTTTGAACGCCTCATACTTCTGAATGAGCGCCAGAGCTTTTGTTTCTTTGACCTGAACGTTGCCCTCATGCGTCATTCTGAGAGAATCAAAAATATTCTTTGTTGTGTCTCTGTTGGAGATCTTTTCATACTCAGTATAGGAGATGGCACTGAGGAGGATGGTTCTGGCCTTGTGGTGATTCTTGAAGTCACGCTTTTGTTGATCAGACATTGTTTTTCTATCAATCTTCTGACCACTTGCATTCACAGGGTGCGTGTATCCATCTGTCACCATATCCCACAGATCAGCATCATGTGCCAGAAAGAAGCTTTCAATTCTGTCTTTCCAGTAATCAAAGTTTTCTCCATCAAAGACTGGAGGTTTGCCACTGAATCTGTCTCTGTCCTCATTGTTGTCATTGCTGATGTGAGAATTGTTTCCTGCCATTGTGTTTTTCTGACGCTGGATCTTGTACTGACACGGTTAAGTGTTTTAGCTCAGAACCAGGCGCTCTGATGCCAATTGAAGTGGTGAAAAACACAAGAAGGGGGGGGGGGTTGAATTGTAAAACTGAAATCTAAAGCAATTGACAAGATATTTTTATCCTGGTTCGTTTGATCTCAAACTACTCCAGTCCACCCGTCAAGGTGATTTCGCCTCTCTCCAACGAGGTCTTAATCCACTATATTCAACTGAATATTACAGACTGCTTTAACAACTGCTAAAGCCTTCTTGATTCAAACCACAACTCGGTTTGTCAAGGTAACACTTTCTTACAAAGAGATAAAACTATGTGTGTGGATGTTTTATACAAAACTTTATCACAACTGTGATGTATACACAAATTGAAGCTTAGAAACTAGATTGCTAAACAGTAATGGAATATCAGAGTGGTTTAGCAGAACTGGTAGAACGGAGATTATGGTTCAGCTTTTGTGCGTGTAGAGATTTGGAGAGCATTAACCATTTCAATCTTCAAAGCCTTGTTTATATAGCATTGGGATGATGAACGTTGAATGCAATATTCTTGATTCAATGCTAATAACAAACTTTCCTTATTGAGCAGATCTTGTCTGGAATGAGGCCGTTGGAATTAATTTGCTTTCAATGCACAGTACCGTTGCTTACTTAATGCAAGTTCTGGCTTGGCTCATTCTGACTCTGCTTCGCTGCTGATGAACTATTGTGTTTCTGTATCAGAGTGTTGAGCGCAGTCTTGTTCATCAGGCTTCAGCATGTACGTGAGTTGGTCATCTGATTTTGACATTCTGATGTAGCAACTTCTGATGCTGGTGTCTGAAATAAAGTTTTGATGCTGAATAGATGTGATCTTGCTTATTTCAATCAGAGTATCTGCAAGTCAGAACATAATAATTTTAGGCAGCAGATAGTTCATACATGAAACTTATAAATATTATATCTTTTCACTTTGTTATCATCAAAACTTAAATGTAGGGTAGTAGATTCAAACTTTGTTCTAACACATTTTGTTTTCACATTTCAACTTCAAAAATTACACTTAAGCACCTGCGATTTAGCCTGCAACATGACGAATTTAAGTGAACACTGGAGGCCCAATTGCACATCCAAAGCCCATTTTCTTTACTCTAATTTCCATTATATAGTCACATTCTTTTCACACAAACAGGGAGAGAAAAAAACCCTTGCCACAACGCTGTCAGAATATCAAATTCTTTCAAGAACCCTAAAACCTTGAAATCCTTATTACAAATCCCTCTCTCACTACAAACAAGCCATCCTAGTTACAAACCAACATCTCACTACAAACAAGTCATCTCAGTTACAAACCAACATCTTACTACTTCTTCAGTAAGGGTAAGGCTGGCTTGATCTCCATGATTAAAAGGGCATAAAAGCATTCGTGTCACTACTTTTCCAGTAAGGGTAAGGTTGATTTGATCTCCATGATCAAAAGGGTATAATCATTCATACATGCCATATTGATCTAAACATTAAATTTCTTCATATATTGGCTTTATTTGTATTTTATGATATATAGTAATTTATTTAATATGTTCATGAGATTCAACACTGCAGATTTAGACAGGATCCCATGCAGGTTCATTAAGGAACGTTGAGGCTAAAACACAAATAGCCAAAAGACAAAAGCCAAATGGCCAAAACAGAACAGCTTACACATGACACCAATACATGGCGAGACAGACATCCTGAGAAGGTTAAGGAATATGGAGGCCAGAACACAAATGGCCAAAAGCCAAAACACAAATGGCTAAAAGCCAAATGGCCAAAGCAAAACAGTTTACACATGACGCCAACAGCTGTTTCACGCCTCCAATCAGGCCTGTATACTCCTAAACTCTCTCTTTATTTTTATTATTTTCCTTTAATTAATTAATCGTTGTTCTTTTTATTAATCACTAACTAATTAACATTTTTTCCTTATAAAATCAAAAACACAAAAAAATATTTTATTTATTAAAATTAACTTCATCACTTTTATTTTTGTAAATAAATTAATTTAATCAATTTAGCTTTAATTAGATTTAACTTTTAATATTTTTTGCAATATTTAAAATCAATTTAGAATATTAGGTTTTTATTAGCATTAATTCAATTTATTTTATTTCTTTAAAAACTCAAAAATCCAAAAATATTTTCATTATTTAATTTAATTTAATTGTTCATTTAATTTAATTCCATTTAATTTAAAAATAAACAAAAATCCTTTCTTTAATAAAAAAGGGTCAAAACCCAAAAAACTCGCATCCGATTTAATTTCCCGCACGCGATCCATTTTATCATATTATTGTATCTGTTTTCCGGTTTGTAATAGATAATTAGGACTTTATTTATTTATCGCTTTCTTTTATTTTCCACAATTTAAATTAAAGAGTTTGTTTTTGGCGATGTAAATACCCGACGCCTTGTAATAATTTAGATTTAATTTCCGCAATTTAAATTCCGCAACTATTAACTGTTAGATGTTTGATAAATAGGGAATGCATGACAAGATCAAATGTATAAACGTAAAATCAACATAGCTCACCCATGACATGTACAAAGATAAAATTAACTGAAAAACAATACACTCGCACATGCCACTCTTAGGGTACACCTCACTTGGTTGCCTCGAACGTGGTCAGTGAGTATAGGAAGTTTTAGAGGTCGTCCTTTTGTCCAAAGATCATAAGTTGCCTCGAAACGGTTACCTCAGAAAAAATGATCTAAGACATTAGGGTTACCGCTAAGGCGTCCTAACATTGCTTTAGTGGCCACACGTCCCTTAAATCAAATTGACCCGAAAACTCCAACGACGGTGCTACCTACTCCTCAATAGTGGGATAGCATTGTCTAAAGGTACATTTACACAGTTTAATTCTTTTTGAGTAGGTAGAGGTTCTTAGGTACTTGCTCTTTCAAAACGAAACAAATTTTTCGCACTTACACTTTTCAAACAAAGTTTTCAACAACACTTCATACACTCTTAAGGACAGAAACAAGAGTTAAATCAAAGTTTTCAAACAAAACTCTTTTCAAAACCCACGGACACAAGAAAAGCAAAACTTTTTGAAAACACAATGAGCAAGTACCTAAGAGCCCGTGGATAACCTTGGATAGAAAGGGTGCTAACACCTTCCCTTTCTATAATCTACCTCCCGAACCCGAGAAACGTCTCGAAAAGGAATTTTTCTGTGCTTTTGTCCTTTTCTTGTTGGATAAAATAAAAGACGGTGGCGACTCTTGCTTACCGTGACACTTTGCAAAAAAAAAACGCAAACGCGAACCAGCATTCTAAAACAGTCAGTTCTATTTCCACCGATCACACCTTGTCTTATCCGAGGCACAATGGTTCTATCTGTGAGGGTTATTATATGTCATTTCATATATCATCAATAAAACAATGGACGTTCTTTGCATAAAAATTATGTGCTCTCTGTTTTTCTTTTCTGCTTTTACTTTATCAATACAGATATGCTCTTACACACACTCACATATCCAACTGCAGATCCATATCCACCCTGGATTCCATTGATAACAGTTTTGCTATTGCCAGTCATGACTTTGAAAGTCCGATCAACCAAGCCGAGGACGAAGGTGAGGACGATTGTGAGGTACCCGGAGAACTTGCTAGACTATTACAGTAGGAGGAGAGTGTTATACAGCCTCATGAAAAGCCAGTTGAGACGATAAACTTGGGCACGGAGGTGGACAGAAAAGAAGTCAAGATTAGCGCAAATCTGGAGACTAAGATCAAACAGCGGTTGATACAGATGTTGCACGACTATGTTGAGATCTTCGCCTGGTCATATGAAGACATGCCTAGTTTAGACACTGATATTGTGGTACATTGTTTGCCATCAAAAGAAGATTGTCCTTCGGTTAAGCAAAAAGCCCGTCCTATGCGCCATGAAATATCATAGAAGATCAAGGCAGAGGTCATGAAACAGTTCGACATCGGGTTCTTAGCTGTCACCTCCTATCCGCAGTGGGTTGCTAACGTCGTTCTGGTGCCAAAGAAGGACGGTAAGGTACGAATGTGTGTGGACTACAGAGACCTGAACATGGAAAGCCCCAAGGATGACTTCCTGCTTCCCCATATTGATGTTCTGGTTGACAACACCGCACAACACAAAATCTTCTCCTTCATGGATGGTTTCTCTCGCTGTAACCAGATCAAGATGGCTCCTGAAGACATGGAGAAGATAACCTTCATCACACAGTGGGGCACCTTCTGTTACAAGGTGATGCCTTTTGGGTTGAAGAATGTTGAGGCAACTTATCAACGACCCATGGTCGCTTTATTCCATGATATGATTCACCATGAGATCGAGGTTTATGTTGATGACATGATAGCCAGGTCCCAAACTGAGGAAGAGCACCTCGACTATCTACAAAAGCTGTTTGACAGGTTGAAGACATACAAGCTGAGGCTAAATCCGAACAAGTGCGCTTTCGGGGTAAGATCTGGTAAGCTTCTAGGGTTCATCGTCAGTGATAAAGGTATTCAGGTAGACCCCGTAAAAGTAAAGGCCATACAAGAGATGTCGGCTCCCCGTACTAAGAAGGAAGTTAGAGGCTTCTTGGGACACCTGAACTATATTGCCAGGTTCATTTCACATCTGACTGCTACTTGTGAGCCCATCTTCAAGCTTCTGAAGAAAGATCAAATGGTAAAGTGGAATGATGAATGCCAGATTGCTTTCGAAAGGATCAAAGAATACCTTCAAGAACCACCAATTTTGATGCCTCCGGTTAAAGGAAAACCTTTGATATTATACTTAACAGTGCTATACAATTCAATGGGGTGTGTCCTGGGGAAGCATGAAGAGTCTGGTCGAAAAGAGCACGCAATATACTACCTTAGCAAAAATTTTACCGACTGTGAGACAAGATACTCACTGCTCGAGAAAACTTTCTGCGCTTTGGCATGGGCTGCTCGCTGACTAAGACAGTATATGCTGACCCACACTACTCTGTTGATATCTAAGATGGATCCAATCAAATACATCTTCGGGAAGCCCGCACTCTCCATAAGAATAGCAAGATGGCAGATGATCTTAACTGAATACGATATACAATATACAACCCATAAAGCAATAAAGGGAAGTATATTGGTTAATCATTTGGCTCATCAGGCCGTGGATGACTACCAGTCCATGAATTTTGAATTCCCAGACGAGAATATTATGCTAGTGACTGATTATGAAGAATCTGGACCAGATGAAGGACCTGAGGAGGGATCCCGATGGACCATGGTTTTTGAAGGAGCTTCGAACGCACTCGGTAATAGAATTGGTGATATAATCATATCTCCTGAGGGTTGTCATACTCCTTTCACTACCCGACTATGTTTTAACTGCACTAGCAACATGGCGGAGTATGAAGCTTGCATCATGGGTCTCAAAGCCACTATCGACCTCAGGATCAAGTTCTTAAATGTCTTCGGGGATTCAGCCTTGGTGATAAGCCAAATCAAAGGTGGATGGGATATGAAGCATCTGAATCTCATCCCGTACGAAGAGCACGTGCTGACATTTCTCCCACACTTTGAGGAGGTGACCTTTGAACATTTCCCACGAGAGGAGAGTCAGTTAGCGGACGCGCTAGCCACCATGTCTTCTATGTTCAAAGTCAGGTGGGACAATGAAGCTCCCCGAATCACCATTGAAAGGTTGGATGAACCAGCGCACTACTGCAAGATTGATATTGAAGAGGTAGCAGTTAAACCTTGGTTTCACGAAGTAAAAAGGTATTTCGAGGCTCAAGAATATCCCGAAGGGGCATCTGTCAATGATAAGAAGTTTCTGAGGAGGTTCGCCGCATTCTTCCTCAGTAATGGAATCCTCTACAAGCGTAATCATGACTCTACCTTACTGTGGTGTGTAGACAAGAGCGAAGCAGAGAGGATTATGACAAAACTACATGAAGGTACCTTCGGAACCCATTCAAGTGGACATACCATGGCTAAGAAGATTCAACGGGCAGGATACTACTAGTCCATTATGAAAGTAGATTGTTATCAGCACTCCTGAACCTGTCATAAGTGCCAAATCTATGTTGATAAGGTCCATGTGCCTCCGGTTCCTTTAAATGTCTTGACGGCTCCTTGGCCCTTTGCAATGTGGGGCATTGACATGATCAGAGAAATCAGACGTACCGCATCCAATGGGCATCGCTTCATCCTGGTGGCCATTGATTACTTCACGAAGTGGATTGAGTATGCCTCTTTTGCTACTGTGGCCAAGAACGTTGTGGCGCGGTTTATCAGACATAACCTGATTTGTTGGTATGGTGTGCCAGAGAGAATTATCACTGACAATAGTATGAATCTCAATAACACGGTGATCATTGAGCTTTGTAAGCAATTCAAGATACAGCATCATAACTCTTCTCCCTACCGTCCAAATATGAATGGCGATGTCGAAGCGGCTAACAAGAACATCAAGAAGATTATACAAAAGATGACGGTGACATACAAACACTGGCATGAGATGTTACCATTTGCTCTTCATGGGTACCGTACTTCAGCACGGACGTCAACAGGGGCAACACCTTACTCTCTGGTATATGGCATGGAGTCAGTCCTACCCATTGAGGTCCAAATCCCTTCTCTGAGGATTATGAAAGATGTGGATTTGAACGAAGACGAATGGATCCAGACTCGACTTGACCAAATGAATTTGATCAATGAGAAGATACTTATTATTGTCTGTCATGGTCAAACATATCAAAAGTGGATGATCAAGGCTTTCAATAAAAAAGTCAGACGCCAAGAGTATCAAGTCGGGGATTTAGTGATCAAGCGCATCATACTGCCGTAAGGTAATCCCAGGGGCAAATGGACTCCCACATACGAAGGGTCATTTGTGATTAAAAACATCTTCTCGGGTGGAGCCATGATTCTAACCACCATGGACGGTGACGACCTTCCTCACCCTGTCAATGCGGACATAGTGAAAAGATACTACGCATGATAAAAGACCCGCTAGATTGACTGGCCTAGGCAAAAATAAGGGCTTCCCGGTGTTGTACCCCAAATTTTGACCTAAGATACCATCTCCCATCTGCATCATTACATTGCAAGTGTTTTGACCTATTTTTATCAATTTTCAGAGCAGATTTTTAAATTCATAACTTTTTCAAGTCAAGAGCTGTTTATTTTTTGAACGCTAAATTTATTAACTGATCAATGCTTAAATGATGTTTATTTAATTATTTATTATTCTGAATTTAAATAATTGGAATTGATTTTCAGTTATTCTATAATTTAAAGAATTATAAATAATAAAGTAAATATTTGAAAAGAAGTTTATTAACTGATCAACAATGTTTATCTAATTATTTATTATTCTAAGTTTAAATAGTTGAAATTTTATTTTCAGTTATTATAATTTAGAGAATTATAAATAATGAAGTAAATAATTGAAGAGTTTATTAATTGATCAACAATGTTTATCTAATTATTTATTATTCTAAGTTTAAATAGTTGAAATTTTATTTTCAGTTATTACAATTTAGAGAATCATAAATAATGAAGTAAATAATTGAAGAAGAGTTAATTGATCAATGATGTTTATTTAATTATTTATCATTCTAAATTTAAATAATTGGAATTGATTTTCAGTTATTATATAATTTAAAGAATTATAAATGATAAAATAAATAATTGGAAAGAAGAAAAGAATTAACTGGTAAAATAATAGAATTTTATTCATCTTTATTCTAATTATTACAATTGTTGTTTAAATACTGTATTATGTACAAAGTATTTACAATGACAATTATATAAATGTTTAAAGTAAAATAAAAACTATTTTAATTTTTCTAAGATTCTAAATCTTCATCTTCTATCCAATACTTCTTTAATGCCCATTTGATTCTACCTGCAAAGAATTAAAAGAAAAGTCAGAAATGAATATATAATTAAAAGCAAAAAAATTAATTTAGCATTCATCATTAAAAGCAAACGGCTGGAATCAGTTTTTTACCCTCTTTACAAATCACGGGATTTCTCCCGGTTCACAAAAAGGGATGAATTTTATTGACAAATATGAATGCACAAGTTAAAAATATGCACAAATTCATTTTTTTTGTCAAAACTGCATATTTCAAAGTAAACTGCATAGTTCAAAACCATATGCACAAATTCAATATTTCAAAGTAAACTGCATAGTTCAAAACCATATGCACAAATTCATTTTTTTGTCAAAACTGCATTGTCAAAAAGCATAGTTCAACAGCATATGCAAGTTTTCAAAGCCAATATGCAACGTAAACTATCCAGCATGGGGGAAGAGGCCAAAAATACAAAGGCTCCTCTACTGTACAATGCAGTTGACAAAGAGATGTGCAGTTTAAAACCAAATATGAAAGCAATATATTTCCTAATTACATCATTTTCCAGCTTTGCTTTTTCAGAACGTAAAAGTACATAACATCATTTTAATGTCAAACTGTACTAAGGAGAGAGAAGAGAGAAAGAGTGTGGGTTTACAGGTTTTGGCCTTAGGCAGAAAAAGGAATAGAAAACAAATAGCAGCAACACAGTAAAGAAAAGGAAAGCATGAAAAAGAATATGGACAAACTGAATGAAGCAGTAGAGGGAAGAAGTATCAGAGAAATATAGTAAAAATATTCAAAACCTGAGCCCTCAAGAATAGAAGCGAGCAAACTGTTATAACACAAAAAAACCCTTCAAGAAAAGTTCAGAGTTGATAACCGTTTGAAGGCCTAAAACCAAAACTGAGTTCAATAACTCAAACTGCAACATAAACCAAAACATACATACAATCTGCATTCAAGACAGCAAAACCATGACCATTTCAAAGCCTAACCAGTAAACTCCTCCAAAGCAAAACCAGCTGAAACAAAAGAAACCAAGGCCATAACCTGCATAAACCAGTAAAAGCCTCACTTAACAAACAATCCCCTGTCAACAAACCTTTCTCTCAAGCCACAACCATTAACCATGGCCTGAAAAATCAGTAAACACAACCTACTGTCCAGCCTAACCAGAAAAACCAGAAAAGCCTCAACCAATATGGCCTAAAAACCATAAAACCAGTTCACCCTGTTTCCATCAACATACATAAACCAGTAAAACCTTATGGCCTAAAACCATAAAACCTGTTCAACCTGGTAAACCAGAAAACCATGCTAGGCCAAACCTGAAGCAATCCAACCAAAACCAAAAACCAGAATACCACAACAACACAAACTTTGAAAAACAATGTCCAAACCCATCAAGCCTCAGAGTTATTCATCATAGGCCAATAAAGAGGCCACAGAAGTAAGGCAAGAAGAAGAAGAGTAAAAAGCATACAAACGAAGGCAGAAGCAAAGCATCAAGGCAGTTGTTCAAGGAAAACGTTCAAGGCAACAGGCTAGAAGAAAAGAGGAAAAGAATCAAATATACCCAAAAGCCTCAGAAAAGATTCATCACAGGGCATACAGAAGGCAACACTTAGCTTTCAGAAGTGCATCATTAAGCAATAAAGAAGACAAACCAGGATACCAAGCAAAGCTCACAGCCTCACTGTCTTCCCCGCCGCCTTGGCCTCCTACGCACACGCCCAACCTTTCTTCCTCTGTCTCCAAAGGTAACATTTCTCCCTTTTTTTTCTGTCATATACCTCAAATCACCATAATAATAGGAAGTCAGAAGCAAAAATGGATGAAAGATCACAACATGCAGTAATGAAACCCTAACGAAATAAAAATGGAAATTGGTACCTTGAGTTTGTCGCCCTAACGCTTTGTTGGAGGGAAGAAGAAGGTTGAGGACGCCGGTGGCCTTTGGGCAAGGGAGAACTCAGGCGAAGGTGGGAGAACGCACAAAGAAGACGAAGATGAATCAAGAGCGAAGGAGCGCCGCTCTGTACCTCTTTCGCCTAACCCTAACGAAAAATTAAGTAAAACCTTGAACCCTAACATTGTTCTCTCATTGGGCTTAACCCGTTTCCCCTAACCTAAAACCTAAACGATTTTCCTTAAGCACACCCCCCATCCCATTTTTCTGTTTGTTCTTAATTTGCCCCCCCCCCCCCCCCCCCCCCTTTAGAAAACTATTTGGCCCATTTTTTGTTTTCCTTTCATTTTTATTTTAATATTCATAAACCAAAATTGATTTACCTTTTTTATAATAATAAACCACTTTTCATATATAGTTTAATTAAATATATTATTTTTATTTATATTGATTACTAATGAACAATACTTTGTTATATATTAATTAAGACCTTATATAAAAAATTAGTTAAAATACTTAAATTAGCATAAGACATTAAGTCATTTTATAATTTGTATATTAATATTAAAAAATATATAAAAAATAGGAATTTAAAAAATTAAAACATTTTATTTTTCTTTAATTAATTCTCTTGCGTTATACATATTAAACAAAAATATAAAAAATGCATGTTCACATTATTTAGTCTGTTATTTAAATCATTGTTGTGGTTATATATCATTTAGCTATTTAATCATTATTTATCTGATTTTCAGTTTGATTTATTTCATCTTTATTTGATTATTCCGTTTACGTCTAAATCCAAGAGAAAAAATGATTAAATTTGTTGACTTCATGTCCTCAAATCCAATCACACGAATATCTTCATTTCATTAAAACTTAAGATAATTTTTCCCTGAATATTCAATCTTTTCAAAACTTATACCTTTTAAGCCAAAACTTCGACATTAGGTCGTCGTACCTTCAAAAACCCGTCCGTACCCCTTTTCGGCCAAAACAATTTATTTTTAATCAAACGAACATTTTAATAAACAGATATTTCAAAAGGTTCCTATAGAGTACTATAGATACATTGGGTGCTAATACCTTACCACTGTATAACCAACCACCGAACCATAGATCTCTTTTCAAAAACGCCTTGTATTTTCATTACTTTTAAAAGTATTATTTTACATTGCATACTTTAGGGTTTTATTTCGCTCTTTTCCCTTTTCCCTTGGAAATAATAAAGCGCGGTGGCGACTCTCGCTTTTGTGAGACGAATTAATCAATAATTCGATCTCCGATTTACCCCGCTACATTTTTTATCGCTACAGAATTGGCGACTCTGTTGAGGAAAGATTGACCTCTTGCTGGTCCATCCCTAAGTGGGTTAAACCTAGTTTGTTTTATCTGTTTTATTATTATTTGATTTGTTTGATTATGTGTTTAAATTGGGGTTGTTAGGGTTTTTTTGCAAAGGACGAATCCTATACCCGGATTAGGTTACACTTAAGAATAGGACGGGCGGTACAGTCATGTTAACTTTGAGGGAGTAATCCCGAAGAAGGAGGCATGAGATCCCCCACTCAATGGAAGGCCCTTTTGAACTTAATATTTGTTTACCGAGTAATCGGGAAGACATTATTATTTTCGACCTGGGAGCCAGAGAAATTGAGGACCGTAGAACCCTAACCCATCTTGGCCTTTTTAGGTGTAGCGCGGAGACTATAACGGAGTAATTCGGAAGTAGTTGTTACGCGATGCTACGCTCGGATGAGTTTCTCTTGAGAATATTGCTAATTATTGAGTAATCAAGACGCTGGCAATATCCGAAGGAGGAATGTAGACTTTGGGAACTCTTAGAACCTTGTCTTACAGGTGTGATTGAACCGTTAGTACATACCTTGGGGTGGGCTTTACCCTCGACTCCATGCTGAAACGTTGAACCTTTAAACCTCATGTTTGTGAACTTGTGTGTAACTGTTGCATTATCATTCATTCATGCATTCATCAACATTTTTGTGAAAAAACTTGTTTTTCAAGGAACTTCGGAATGATTTTTGCAGACATCTCAGGTACTATTATAATGGAATTTGGAAGGAGAAACACTCGAAGTTTTAGTTTTAAGGAGCCCGAGATTGAAGAACTGAAGAGTTTAATTCCTAAGATCAAGAACCCGACGGATTTTCAGAAAAAGTTCGGGTCCATTATATCTCTCATGAAGCGCAAGATGAAAGAAGGCATCCTTAATACGTTGGTCCAATTCTACGATCCTTTGTACCGATGTTTTACCTTTCCGGATTACCAGTTGATACCCACCTTAGAAGAGTACTCCTACATACTTGGTTTGCCGATCACCGACTGTGTTCCTTTTTCTGGCTTAGAAGAAGAACCCAAATCTCACGAGATAGCGACAATCACCCACTTGAAGAAGTCAGAGATAGAGGAGAACATGACTACAAAAGGGGGAATCCGAGGTTTGTCTGCGCAGTTTTTGTTGAGGAAAGCTCGTCACTTCGTTGAGATAAAAGATACTATTGCCTTTGAAGACGTCTTTGCTTTACTCGCTTATGGTCTATTCTTGTTCCCTAATGTTGATAAGTTTGTGGACATCAACGCCATCAGAATTTTCTTGATTGGAAATCCGGTCCCTACGCTGCTAGGAGATACCTACTATTCCATCCATCTTCGAAACTCTTATCAAGGAGGAATGATTATTTGTTGTGCACCGTTGCTGTATCAGTGGTATGTTTCTCATCTACCTAGGTCTGATGTTTTCTGGGATCTCGAGAAGGAGCCGCGATGGGCGCCAAAAATTATGGCTCTCACTCATTTCGACATTGATTGGTACAATCAAGTTTACTATGACGTGAAGATCATCGATAGCTGTGGTGCTTTTCCTAACGTGCATCTTCTTGGTACGAAAGGTGGAATTAACTATAACCATGTTCTCGCGCGCCGTCAGTTTGGATACCCGATGAGGGACAAGCCAAACAACATCCATGTGAGTGGTTTCTTTCTACAGGAAGGACAAGATCACCAGGCAGCTAAGAGGGAGATCAAAGGAGCTTGGCGCCACATCCATAGGAAAGGGAGAGACGTGTTAGGACATAGGGGTGCCGTTTCTTTGGAGCCTTACCTACAATGGGTCCGTGCTAGGGCTTGTGCTCTCAAGATGCCCTATAAACCTGAGAAACCTTTATTCCCTACTGTTGCATCATCATCTGTTGATATCCCTATCGAGAATATGGGAGAATACCAAGGAAATCTGGCTAGGATGAAGTCCGAGAGAGATGCTTGGAAAGAAAAGTATAATATGTCTGAATATGAGAATCGGGTCCTGGCTCGACAACTAAAGGAAAAGGGGGATTTTCTATTTATTCAAGACGGCTGGTTCATTGATCATGATGAGAAGCTTCGTCAAAAGGATGCTTTACTGAAGAAATATGCTAATGAAAGGAAGAGAAATAAGGAAGGTTCGGTAAGCGTTGCTCTTGTTCCTAATCCACAAAAGGAAATCATTGATCGACTGGTAGTTGAGAAGAAAGAGATGGAAGACTTTTATGAAGAGAAGATCAGGAAGCTCCGGTTACAGTTGGAATTTGGTCCTTCATCTGATGATTCTGAGTGATCTTTAGTTCTTAGTTTTATTTTATTGATGTCATTTTGTAAAACTCTGTAAAAGGACTGCATGTTCCGAAGTTGTAATTTACTGCTTTTATTATGGGCTTCATGTTCCAAAGTTGTAATTTACTGCTTTATTATGGGCTTCATGTTCCAAAGTTGTAGTTTACTGCTTTTATTATTGGGTTGTTATCCCAAAGTGTAATTTATTGTTTTGTTGTCCCAAGTTGTAAGTTGTAATTTACTGCTTTTGATTAATGGATGAGTTTTTGTTGTTCCAAATTCCTTTACCATTGATGTGTGCAAAATTATTGAAGGTCCTTGAAAAAACTATTAAAATGAATCATCATTTGCATCACATATCATGCATCATCCAACATTCCACTTCACATGTTTTCTAGAGTCTTATCCTTGTTTCTTTTTCCACTCCGATAGATTGTCAAGCTGTCTCATCGATACGATACTCGAGCCAATCGTCAGAGGAAGATGGAAGATCTGGAACAGGAAAACCACGAGCTTCGTGAGGAGGTCGCTACCCTTCGTGTCGGTATGGAAAAGTTAACTGCGTTAGTGGAAAGTTTGATGGCTGCTCAGAATCAGCCATCGACTACAGCTGCTGAGATTCAGACTTCAACTACTGTGGTTTCCGAGATTGTCACCGTTCCAACATCTGTGACTCAAATTAACTCTCCGCTTCAGCATCAGATGCCAAAAGGTTTTCCGTGGGGAATGCCTTACAACTTTGTGCCAGAGGGGTATCAGCCTGTCGTACAGCCTTTGTTTCAACCTACTTTGTCTTGTCCTCAACCAGAGACGACTGCCATGCCGCCGGTGATCCCGTCTGTGACACCTTTCCCGCAACCGGTGATGACAATTGTCGCTCATGTGGTTCACTCCGTGCCATACTTGAATGAACCTACTTATCCTGCCGAGCCTGCTGAAAGTTTGGGTCTTTTTGATAGAATGGAAGAATTTCAAGACCAATTCCAAGAAATGCAGAGGGAGCTCAGAGCGTTAAAGGGGAAGGATTTGTTTGGGAAGAACACTCATGACCTTTGTTTAGTTCTGAATGTCAAGATTCCAGCAAAATTCAAAGTGCCAGACTTTGAAAGATATAAGGGTGATTCGTGTCCTCGGAGTCACTTGACTATGTACGTGAGAAAGATGTCTACATATTCTGATGATCATGACTTGTTGATTCACTATTTTCAGGACAGTTTGACGGGTGCTTCTCTAAAGTGGTATATGGGTTTAGACAGCATTCGGATCCGCAACTTCAACGATCTTAGCGAAGCTTTTGTCCACCAGTATAAGTATAACGTTGACATGGCGCCGGACAGGGATCAACTCCGGGCGATGTCCCAGAGGGACAGAGAGTCTTTTAAGGAATACGCCCAGAGGTGGTGTGAAATTGCTGCTCAAATCTATCCTCGTCTTGAGGAGAAAGAGATGACGAAGATATTCTTGAAGACTTTAGGTTCCTTTTACTATGAAAGAATGATCGCCAGCGCACCCAGTGACTTCACCGAAATGGTAAGCATGGGCATGCGGTTGGAGGAAGGGATTCGTGAAGGGTGTTTGGTTAAAGAAGGAAGTCCGTCTAGCAGTACTAAGAAGTTTGGAAGTGTTTTCCCAAAAAGAAAAGAGCAGGATGTCAGCGCAATCTTCCCAGGGAGACCAAGGAGAGGTTACTCACACGTTGCGGCAGTCACTCCGGCTGTCCGCCCAGCTTTGATGACCCCAGCTCATCAAACCCCACCAACTCAACAACGGCCATTTCAGCAGCAGCCTCGACAACAGGCTTATCCATTCAACAACCAGAACCGTTCACCAAGAAAACCGCAATTCGATGCCATTCCTATGACTTATACTGAATTGTTCCCCGCTTTAATCAGAAAGAACCTCATAACGACGAAGCCTCCTCCTGTCGCACCAAATAGTACTTCTCCGTGGTACAAGGCGGATCAGTTTTGTGAATATCATCAAGGGTCGCCGGGGCACAACCTTGAAGGTTGTTTTGCTCTGAAGGCAGACGTGCAGAGGTTGATTAATAATGGTATCTTGTCTTTCAAGGATGTTAATCCAAATGTTAGAGATAATCCTTTGCCTCGACATGGGGCAGCATCAGTGAATATGGTGGAGGGTTGTCCGGGAAAGTTTCGAGTTTTTCAAGTTGAACACATAAGGGAGTCGTTGATCAGGTTACATCAGAGTTTAAGAAGACTTGCCTTTGTTAGGCATCAGCATGATTATGATGTTTGTGAATTTTGTTCAAGAGAGGTTGATTGCCCTATTGTGAAGGAGGATATTCAAAAATTGTTAGACCAGAGGGTTATCACTATTACATATGACAGAGATCCGGAGGATGAAGTGAATGTTATAATACCACAATTCAATTTGCCTGAATCAGTTGAGATCGTTTACAACAGTCAGACTGCACCTGTTGCTCCTTTGATCATTTATCCACCTGGTCTTGTGCCTTACAACTCAGACCAAGCTATACCGTATAAGTATAATGCCACAATGATTGAGAATGGGGTAGAAGTCCCTATACCAACAAGGCCGTCTTTTGTTAACATCGCAGATGTGAGTAGAGTTACGAGAAGCGGGCGCGTCTTTGCAGCAGTACCTTTGAAGAGACCAGAAGTTCAAGTCAGAAGACCCATACCGGCAAAAATTCCAACGAGAAATGTTGAACCAAGGGTTGAGATAGGCCGATCCAATGAACCTATCCCTCATCCTGAGGATGATGAGATTATGAAGCTCATCAAGAGAAGTGAATATAAGATTGTGGACCAACTACTGCAAACTCCTTCCAAGATTTCTTTGCTTGCTTTACTGAGAGATTCTGGTGCCCATAGAGAAGCTTTGATGAAGGTCTTGGACCAGGCATTCGTGGATCATGATGTGACGGTTGACCAATTTGATGGAATTGTGGGAAATATTACTTCGTGTAACAATCTTGGTTTCAGTGATGAAGAGCTTCCGGAGGAGGGAAGGAACCATAATATGGCTTTGCATATCTCAATAAGTTGCAGAAATGATACTTTATCAAGTGTGTTGGTAGATACAGGTTCGTCGTTGAATGTAATGCCCAAAACTACATTATCTCGACTCTCATATCAAGGTGCTCCCATGAGACCTAGTGGAGTAATTGTCAACGCGTTTGATGGTTCTAGGAAGACTGTCATTGGTGAGGTAGATCTTCCTATAGTAATTGGTCCTCATACTTTTCAGATCACTTTTCAAGTAATGGATATTCGTGCCACCTACAGTTGCCTATTGGGTCGCCCATGGATCCATGATGCAGGGGCAGTCACTTCCACGCTCCATCAGAGATTGAAGTTTGTAAGGCATGGAAAACTGGTAATGATTGGTGGAGAGCAGGCTATGGTGGTAAGCCATTTGTCATCTTTCTCTTTTATTGATGCTGATGAGGATGTTGGAACCCAATTCCAAGCTCTATTTGTTGCTAATAATGAAGTAAAGAAGCAAGGGACATTTATTTCTTCTTTTGAGGATGCGCGACGAGTGGTTAAAAGTGGTTCGGCTGAAGGTTGGGGCCAGGTGTTGACTTTGCCCGAGAACAAGTCTGGAGAAGGTCTTGGTTTTCATCCCGTGTCTGCAAGAGTTAAGCAGGAAGTAGTTACTCGTCCGATACAAGAGGTTTTCCGAAGCGCAGGTTTTATCCATCCGACTCCTCCTGAGGTTGATGCTATAATAGGAGACGATTCTGAAGAGGATTTACCCGATTTTGCAACACATGGAGTGGCTTGCCAGAACTGGATTGTTGTTGATGTTCCTGTTGTGATGCACATTTCTGAGTAATGTTTTGTTTTATTTTCAAAAAATTTCGCACTGCCCAAGGCGGAAAGTATTTGTGTCGGGCTATGTTGAAAATAAATCCTTTTGCTCTGCCCAAGGCAAAAGACAAATGTCTGGGCTCTTTGTTTCAAGTATTTCCCGTCATGAATAAAAATGTTATTTTGTCCACTACTGTTTTATTTTTCACTTTTTCTGGGAAATAGTAATGAAAATTAATTGGTAGTAATAGGAAAATATAATAATATTTTGTTTCATTTGTACAACATTCATATTAATCGATTTCTAAAATAAAGCATAATCATATGTGCAGATTAATCCATGACTTAACCATTGAAAACAATGATCCTATGCCCTCTCCCAACTTTGAATTCCCTGTGTTCAGAGCCGAAGAAGAGGATAGTGAAGAGATTCCCGATGAAATTTCCCGTTTACTTGAGCATGATGAAAAGACTATTCAGCCGTTTGAAGAACCTATAGAGATGATCAATTTGGGTGATGAAGAAGATAAAAAGGAAGTCAAGGTCAGAGCATTGCTTATCCCAGAGGTCAAAGAGAAAATGTTGGAGCTTCTCAAAGAGTATGTTGATGTATTTGCTTGGTCCTACCAGGATATGCCAGGTTTGGACAACAATATTGTGGAGCATCGTTTACCGTTGAGACCTGAATGTCCGCCGATTAAGCAGAAGTTGAGAAGGACTCGTCCCGATATGGCTGACAAGATCAAAGAAGAAGTTCAAAAACAAATTAATGCAGGTTTCCTTGTTACATCGGTCTATCCTCAATGGTTAGCCAATAAAGTTCCTGTTGCTAAGAAAGATGGCAAAGTTCGAATGTGTGTAGACTATAGAGATCTGAATAGAGCTAGCCCAAAGGATGACTTCCCATTACGGCACATTGACGTATTGGTCGACAGTACCGCAAAGTTCAAAGTCTTTTCTTTCATGGATGGTTTCTCTGGTTACAATCAAATCAAGATGGCACCAGAAGATATGGAGAAGACAGCTTTCATTACACCGTGGGGAACATTTTGTTATCGGGTTATGCCGTTTGGTTTGAGGAGTGCTGGTGCAACATACCAAAGGGCCATGACTGCTTTGTTCCATGATATGATGCATAAAGAGATAGAAGTGTATGTAGATGACATGATTGCCAAATCACAAACTGAAGAAGATCATTTGGAACATTTATTGAAGTTATTCCAGCGTTTGAGAAAGTATAAACTCCGTCTGAATCCCAACAAGTGCACTTTTGGTGTTCGTTCTGGAAGACTTCTGGGTTTCATTGTCAGTCAGAAAGGTATTGAGGTAGATCCTGATAAAGTCAAAGCTATTCGGGAAATTCCCACACCCAAGACGGAAAAACAAGTAAGAGGATTCCTTGGGAGACTGAACTATATTTCTAGATTTATATCTCATATGACTGCTACCTGTGGGCCGATTTTCAAGCTTCTCCGAAAGAACCAAGGATGTGTGTGGACAAAAGATTGTCAGAGAGCTTTTGATAGCATCAAAGAATATTTGCTTGAACCTCCCATTTTGATTCCTCCGGTGGAAGGAAGACCTTTGATTATGTACCTGACTATATTGGAAGATTCTATGGGATGTGTGCTTGGTCAACAAGATGAGACTGGAAGAAAGGAACATGCCGTATATTATCTGAGTAAGAAATTCAGACTGTGAGTCTCGATACTCATTGCTTGAGAAAACCTGTTGTGCTTTAGCTTGGGTTGCTCGCCGACTGCGCCAGTATATGATTAACCACACCACTTGGTTGATCTCCAAAATGGATCCGATCAAGTATATCTTTGAGAAGCCCGCCTTATCTGGAAGAATAGCCCGTTGGCAGATGTTGTTATCCGAATATGACATTGAGTATCACACTCAGAAAGCAATCAAAGGGAGTATTTTAGCCGACCATTTGGCTCACCAACCAATTGACGATTATCAATCCATCAAGTTTGATTTCCCAGATGAAGATGTTATGTACTTAAAAGCTGAAGATTGTGAAGAGTCGTTACCTGAAGAAGGACCTGATCCCGAATCCCATTGGGGTTTAATATTTGACGGAGCTGTGAACTCTTATGGAAATGGAATTGGGGCAATCATTGTCACTCCCCGAGGTACTCATATCCCGTTCACGGCGAGATTGAAGTTTGACTGCACGAACAACATGGCTGAATATGAGGCATGTATTTTGGGTCTCGAAGAAGCAGTGGATCTAAGGATTAAGATTCTTGATATTTACGGAGATTCGGCATTGGTAATTAATCAAATCAAAGGAGAATGGGAGACTCGTCATCCTGGTCTGATCCCTTACAGAGACTATGCTAGAAGATTGTTAACTTTCTTCAACAGAGTGGAATTACATCATATCCCTAGAGATGAGAACCAAATGGCTGATGCTTTAGCTACTTTGTCTTTAATGTTTCAAGTGAATGATTGGAACGATGTGCCTACAATCCGTGTTATGCGCCTCGACAGACCTGCTCATGTGTTCTCAGTAGAAGAGGTCACCAACGACAAACCGTGGTTCTATGACATTAAACGTGTTCTCCAAACTCAAGAGTACCCGCCTGGGGAATCCAATAAAGATAGGAAGACGTTGAGAAGATTAGCAAGCAGTTTCTTCCTCAATGAAGAAGTTTTGTATAAGAGGAATTACGACATGGTCTTGCTCAGATGTGTAGACAGACGTGAAGTAGACATGCTAATGCAAGAAGTACATGAAGGATCTTTTGGCACTCACGCCAACGGACATGCGATGGCTAAAAAGATGTTGAGAGTTGGTTACTATTGGATGACAATGGAATCTGATTGCTGCAAATATGTGAAGAAATGTCATAAATGCCAGATTTACGCGGACAAGATACATGTGCCACCGACTCTCCTAAACGTTATCTCTTCACCCTGGCCTTTCTCTATGTGGGGCATTGATATGATTGGAATGATTGAACCCAAAGCTTCAAATGGTCATCGTTTCATCCTAGTAGCGATCGATTATCTTACTAAATGTGTGGAAGTAGCATCTTATGCTAATGTAACCAGACAGGTGGTAGTCATATTTATCAAGAATCAAATCATTTGTCGATACGGTATCCCGAGCAAGATTATCACGGATAATGGTTCGAATTTGAATAACAAGATGATGAGAGAGCTTTGTGAAGAGTTCAAGATCGAACATCATAATTCTTCTCCTTACAGACTGAAGATGAATGGGGTTGTTGAAGCTGCTAACAAGAACATCAAAAAGATTGTCCAGAAGATGGTGGTAACTTATAAAGATTGGCATGAAATGCTTCCGTTTGCTTTACATGGATACCGTACTTCAGTTTGAACTTCAACAGGTGCAACTTCATTTTCCCTAGTTTATGGCATGGAAGCAGTACTCCCCGTGGAGGTTGAGATTCCGTCTATGAGAGTGTTGATGGAAGCTAAACTTTCTGAGGCTGAATGGTGTCAAAGTAGATATGATCAGTTGAATTTAATTGAAGAAAAGAGATTGACAGCATTGTGTCACGGTCAATTATATCAGCAGAGAATGAAGAAGGTTTTTGATAAGAAGGTTCGACCACGCGAGTTCAGAGAAGGTGACCTTGTGCTCAAAAAGATATTATCTTTCCAACCTGATTCTAGGGGCAAGTGGGCTCCGAATTATGAAGGATCGTATGTCGTTAAGAAAGTTTTCTCTGGAGGCGCCTTGATTCTCACAAATATGGACGGTGAAGAGCTCTCGCGCTCCATGAACGCCGATGCAGTCAAGAAATATTTCGCTTAGGTTTGAGTTGACAGTTTGCTAAGTTGAAAACTCGAAGGGGCGGCTTAGGCAGGCTTTTGGTCATCCCGGCTGTGGCATATGAGCACATTTCAGAATTCGAAGTTGTTAGGGAGAATAGTGATCATTGTTTTTGTGTAACCCTTTCTTTCATGTACTATTTCCCAAACTTTTGTAAACCGTTGGAGTCGCGTTGTTAGCGAACTACCATCTTATTAATGAAATTTGAGCATTTACCTTTTGTGGGCAAAATTTTAATTTTTCGGCAATATTTGAAACAAAGTTATTTAAAGTATTCTTATTTTAAAAATGTGTCGTGAATAGTGAAAGGAATATTAACAGTTGTTCCGAAGATGGTCAAGCCATGAAATGCAAAACAATACAGTAATTTATCCTTGCATGATGAACATGTTTTCTTTCAAAATCGTCATGAGGTGTTGGTTGTGTAAACTTGTGTTTCTAGTGGTACTAAGTTTGGTGACTCCCCAGCATTTCCGGTTAAGCTTTGTTTCAGTTATCTTTATTTGAGCAGATTTCTGAGGTGTGGTACGTTTTGTATCATGCCAGTGGTCTATTGGTATTAGAAGTTTGGATTTGATTACTTTTCTCCTCAAAAGACTTGAGCCTTGTAGCGTGATACGCTCCGACGTTGCTTTGTGGTTCCAGTTCCAGTTGTTTTCCGTCTTTTTAAGATTGGCCGAGTATCTATTATTTTGTGACATCTTATCGTCTTCAAGATATTCCGTCTGTCTGTTTTATCAGCATAACATTCATTTACTCATTTACACTTATATCACGCATGCATATTCACATTCGCCGATTGATTTTGGGTTGTTACTTTGTTTATTAAGACAATGTACATGTTTCTTTCCAAGTAGAAGGTTAGCTTAGGCAGAAAATGTGCTTCCTTTCTAAATTCCCCAATTGAGCTAATCCTCGTGGATGATTTTTGATCTAGCCTACCTTGTCCATTTCTGGATAGGATGAATCCCCAATCGAGTTACTTTCTCATTGGGTGGAATCTTGTTTGACTGTTTCCTTTCTAGTTTATTCCTGGATGAAGTTGTTGTCTCTTGCATAGGCTATCTCATGATTTTCCCCAGTGAAGTCGCGACCTAGACGAATGGTGCATTTATTTTGCACATGTAAGTATGTGATCTCCTCGGGAAGGATTGATTCATGGTTCTCTTTGACGAAGATTTTATTCTCTGCCAGTGTCATCGCAATTTCCTTCTGAATTATTTTTGGAAAACGACAAGCGGCGGTCTCTTCATGAGCAACTTATACGTTATAGACATCATTGGAAAACGACAAGCGGCGGTCTCTTCATGAGCAACTTGTACGTTATTATTTTTGGAAAACGGCAAGCGGCGGTCTCTTCATGAGCAACTTGTACGTTATTATTATTGGAAAACGACAAGCGGCGGTCTCTTCATGAGTAACTTGTACGTTATTATTATTTTGGAAAACGGCAAGCGGCAGTTTCTTCATGAGCAACTTGTACGTTATTATTATTTTGGAAAACGGCAAGCGGCGGTCTCTTCATGAGCAACTTGTGCGTTATTATTATTTTGGAAAACGGCAAGCGGTAGTCTCTTTATTTGAGCAACTTGTACGTTATTATTTTCTGGAATACAGCAAGTGGCAGCTTCTTTATTTGAGCAGCTTGTATGTTATTGGTATTTATTTTTGGAAGACAGCAAGTGGCGGCTTCTTTATTTGAGCAGCTTGTATGTTATTGACATCCTTGGACGACAGCAAGTGGCAGCCTCTTTATTTGAGCAACTTGTATGTCATAATATTTTTGGGAAGACAGCAAGTGACAGCTTCTTTATTTGAGCAGCTTGTGTATCTACAACCATATTATTATTTCAGCATTAATTGGTATCTCTCCGGAAATCTCCCAGAGAAGTTTGTTATGAATCCTTACCTTCAGAAGTCGGTAATCCATCATCAGCAAATTTGATACTTTTTGTCTATCGTTGACCTTGAGTTGTGAACTCACTGTTATTTTGGGTCAATAATCTGTTTTATGGCCTATGCAGGATGCCTTCTTTGTTAGGGTCAGAGGTCGTATTCCCTCAATTTTATTCGCCGTTAAGAGTCTGTCATTTGAAGTCGATAGCTCGTTTCCCCAGTAGTGTATAATCCATGTCTCTGTGTTTTGTTGGTGTTTGATTACTCCAGCATTGTCTTGTTTCATACAATATCTTTCTCTGTGAATTCAATCACTACATTCATATCAAACATAATGGCGGTATCTTAGGGCAAAAATTTGCGTATTATGTATTTAAGTACCTTCAATCTCGTCGAGACGAAGATTTTAATCTTCATATCTCCGGATAGAAGAAACTTAAATAGGGGCAGCTGTTGTACCCCAAATTTTGACCTAAGATACCATCTCCCATCTGCATCATTACATTGCAAGTGTTTTGACCTATTTTTATCAATTTTCAGAGCAGATTTTTAAATTCATAACTTTTTCAAGTCAAGAGCTATTTATTTTTTGAACGCTAAATTTATTAACTGATCAATGCTTAAATGATGTTTATTTAATTATTTATTATTCTGAATTTAAATAATTGGAATTGATTTTCAGTTATTCTATAATTTAAAGAATTATAAATAATAAAGTAAATATTTGAAAAGAAGTTTATTAATTGATCAACAATGTTTATCTAATTATTTATTATTCTAAGTTTAAATAGTTGAAATTTTATTTTCAGTTATTATAATTTAGATAATTATAAATAATGAAGTAAATAATTGAAGAGTTTATTAATTGATCAACAATGTTTATCTAATTATTTATTATTCTAAGTTTAAATAGTTGAAATTTTATTTTCAGTTATTACAATTTAGAGAATCATAAATAATGAAGTAAATAATTGAAGAGGAGTTAATTGATCAATGATGTTTATTTAATTATTTATCATTCTAAATTTAAATAATTGGAATTGATTTTCAGTTATTATATAATTTAAAGAATTATAAATGATAAAATAAATAATTGGAAAGAAGAAAAGAATTAACTGGTAAAATAATAGAATTTTATTCATCTTTATTCTAATTATTACAATTGTTGTTTAAATACTGTATTATGTACAAAGTATTTACAATGACAATTATATAAATGTTTAAAGTAAAATAAAAACTATTTTAATTTTTCTAAGATTCTAAATCTTCATCTTCTATCCAATACTTCTTTAATGCTCATTTGATTCTACCTGCAAAGAATTAAAAGAAAAGTCAGAAATGAATATATAATTAAAAGCAAAAAAATTAATTTAGCGTTCATCATTAAAAGCAAACGGCTGGAATCAGTTTTTTACCCTCTTTGCAAATCACGGGATTTCTCCCGGTTCACAAAAAGGGATGAATTTTATTGACAAATATGAATGCACAAGTTAAAAATATGCACAAATTCATTTTTTTGTCAAAACTGCATATTTCAAAGTAAACTGCATAGTTCAAAACCATATGCACAAATTCAATATTTCAAAGTAAATTGGATAGTTTAAAACCATATGCACAAATTCATTTTTTGTCAAAACTGCATTGTCAAAAAGCATAGTTCAATAGCATATGCAAGTTTTCAAAGCCAATATCCAGCATGGGGGAAGAGGCCAAAAATACAAAGGCTCCTTTACTGTACAATGCAGTTGACAAAGAGATGTGCAGTTTAAAACCAAATATGCAAGCAATATATTTCCTAATTACATCATTTTCCAGCTTTGCTTTTTCAGAACTTAAAAGTACATAACATCATTTTAATGTCAAACTGTACTAAGGAGAGAGAAGAGAGAAAGAGTGTGGGTTTACAGGTTTAGGCCTTAGGCAGAAAAAGGAATAGAAAACAAATAGCAGCAACACAGTAAAGAAAAGGAAAGCATGAAAAAGAATATGGACAAACTGAATGAAGCAGTAGAGGGCAGAAGTATCAGAGAAATATAGTAAAAATATTCAAAACCTGAGCCCTCAAGAATAGAAGCGAGCAAACTGTTATAACACAAAAAAACCCTTCAAGAAAAGTTCAGAGTTGATAACCGTTTGAAGGCCTAAAACAAAAACTGATTTCAATAACTCAAACTGCAACATAAACCAAAACATACATACAACCTGCATTCAAGACAGCAAAACCATGACCATTTCAAAGCCTAACCAGTAAACTCCTCCAAAGCAAAACCTGCTGAAACAAAAGAAACCAAGGCCATAACCTGCATAAACCAGTAAAAGCCTCACTTAACAAACAATCCCCTGTCAACAAACCTTTCTCTCAAGCCACAACCATTAACCATGGCCTGAAAAATCAGTAAACACAACCTACTGTCCAGCCTAACCAGAAAAACCAGAAAAGCCTCAACCAATATGGCCTAAAAACCATAAAACCAGTTCACCCTGTTTCCATCAACATACATAAACCAGTAAAACCTTATGGCCTAAAACCATAAAACATGTTCAACCTGGTAAACCAGAAAACCATGCTAGGCCAAACCTGAAGCAATCCAACCAAAACCAAAAACCAGAATACCACAACAACACAAACTTTGAAAAACAATGTCCAAACCCATCAAGCCTCAGAGTTATTCATCATAGGCCAATAAAGAGGCCACAGAAGTAAGGCAAGAAGAAGAAGAGTAAAAAGCATACAAACGAAGGCAGAAGCAAAGCATCAAGGCAGTTGTTCAAGGCAAACGTTCAAGGCAACAGGCTAGAAGAAAAGAGGAAAAGAATCAAATATATCCAAAAGCCTCAGAAAAGATTCATCACAGGGCATACAGAAGGCAACACTTAGCTTTCAGAAGTGCATCATTAAGCAATAAAGAAGACAAACCAGGATACCAAGCAAAGCTCACAGCCTCACTGTCTTCCCCGCCACCTTGGCCTCCTACGCACACGCCCAACCTTTCTTCCTCCGTCTCCAAAGGTAACATTTCTCCCTTTTTTTCTGTCATATACCTCAAATCACCATAATAATAGGAAGTCAGAAGCAAAAATGGATGAAAGATCATAACATGCAGTAATGAAACCCTAACGAAATAAAAATGGAAATTGGTACCTTGAGTCTGTCGCCCTAACGCTTTGTTGGAGGGAAGAAGAAGGTTGAGGACGCCGGTGGCCTTTGGGCAAGGGAGAACTCAGGCGAAGGTGGGAGAACGCACAAAGAAGACGAAGATGAATCAAGAGCGAAGGAGCGCCGCTCTGTACCTCTTTCGCCTAACCCTAACGAAAAATGAAGTAAAACCTTGAACCCTAACATTGTTCTCTCATTGGGCTTAACCCGTTTCCCCTAACCTAAAACCCAAACGATTTTCCTTAAGCACACCCCCCATCCCATTTTTCTGTTTGTTCTTAATTTGGGCCCCCCCCCCCCCTTTTAGAAAACTATTTGGCCCATTTTTTGTTTTCCTTTCATTTTTGTTTTAATATTCATAAACCAAAATTGATTTACCTTTTTTATAATAATAAACCACTTTTCATATATAGTTTAATTAAATATATTATTTTTATTTATATTGATTACTAATGAACAATACTTTGTTATATATTAATTAAGACCTTATATAAAAAATTAGTTAAAATACTTAAATTAGCATAAGACATTAAGTCATTTTATAATTTGTATATTAATATTAAAAAATATATAAAAAATAGGAATTTAAAAAATTAAAACATTTTATTTTTCTTTAATTAATTCTCTTGCGTTATACATATTAAACAAAAATATAAAAAATACATGTTCACATCATTTAGTCTGTTATTTAAATCATTGTTGTGGTTATATATCATTTAGCTATTTAATCATTATTTATCTGATTTTCAGTTTGATTTATTTCATCTTTATTTGATTATTTCGTTTACGTCTAAACCCAAGAGAAAAAATGATTAAATTTGTTGACTTCATGTCCTCAAATCCAATCACGCGAATATCTTCATTTCATTAAAACTTAAGATAATTTTTCCCCGAATATTCAATCTTTTCAAAACTTATACCTTTTAAGCCAAAACTTCGACATTAGGTCGTCGTACCTTCAAAAACCCGTTCGTACCCCTTTTCGGCCAAAACAATTTATTTTTAATCAAACGAACATTTTAATAAATAGATATTTCAAAAGGTTCCTATAGAGTACTATAGATACATTGGGTGCTAATACCTTCCCACTGTATAACCAACCCCCGAACCATAGATCTCTTTTAAAAAACGCCTTGTATTTTCATTACTTTTAAAAGTATTATTTTACATTGCATACTTTAGGGTTTTATTTCGCTCTTTTCCCTTTTCCCTTGGAAATAATAAAGCGCGGTGGCGACTCTTGCTTTTGTGAGACGAATTAATCAATAATTCGATCTCCGATTTACCCCGCTACATTTTTTATCGCTACACCCGGCGAACCAAAAGGGTTCGGGAAAAAGTAAGGGATGAAAATGAAAAAACCTGTACACCTGGAAAGTCGAAAACCTGAAAAGGCGGCTTGGGCAAAAAGGGGTATCCCGGTGGACTGAAAACCCGAAAGGGAAGTCCAGGAAAAAATTAGGGATGTAAAGCGTATCACTATGTCCCATTGAATCACCTTGCGACCAGACCTCAGTATCAACTATCAAACTCGAACGACACCAATCAATCTAATCAGCTTCTGACAAGAAGCAAAGTGATGAGACGCTCGAAGACATAGCGGCAATAACAGACTTGGAACCAAATAGGATTGTTGTACGTAGCTGTTTTCTTTTTTTTACTAAATATTGTATAGCTTCCATTTTTACGGCGGCGTTCTCTTACTAAGAGGGTCATCTTCTTTGTACAAAAACACCTGTTATAGGCCAATTCCGAAGATCAATACAAATCATTTTCACAAAAAACTATGTGCTTTTTCTTTTTCTGTTTTGTTTTGCAAGAACGTCCAATGGTTTATTCTTGACATATGCATTTGAATATGATTGTTGTTCACAAATATTCACATTCACATAATAAACGGAAAGACAATTGCTCGTAACTTAAGAAACAGGGGAAAAATAAAAACAACAAAAAAATGTCAAAACCAACAATTACTCTGTCCAGCAGGTACCAGGGAAGAGACAGCTTTGAAACACAGCCATCAGTGCATACGACCTCATGACATCTGTACTCCCCACAAAGTAAAGGGAATAAAAGCATTGATACCAGCTCCACCAAAATAAGAAGTACTTTCCCCAACCAAATTTCATAATCGCAAGCGGGTCATAAAATTTGTCTCCCAAGTATAGTTTATTTCCCTGAATGCAGAAACTCAATCCCTGGCAGAGTTTACCCCTCTAGTTACGGAAGTTCACTTTCGAACAGAGTTATTCCCCCGCAGAGTTATTCTCAAACAGATTCTCTCCCTGGAAGAATATTCACAAACAACAAGGAGTAAATCTCCAGCATAGTCATTTCTGTTCACCATCCCCAACGGAAGTAGAAGAACCATTATTCTCTAAAACAGTCAGGAATGCTATACTCTCCAGCAGCAGTCAGGGATTTATTTTCCCAAACTCGGATATGTCAGAATAGCATCTCATGCTCATACACCATGACATGCGCATACACATCACATACAGCATAATCTCATTTATTTTGAGAACATCATCTGACAATGCATTTCATGCATCACATATAATTAACCATGTTACCTTTTCATGAAAGACAATTATCATCAGCCAATCCACCTGATTAAACAAAGTAAACTTACATAGGTTCTTTCTCGGTTCAGATGCAATTTTACCCAAACTCCTCACGAAGCAGCCTTACCCAGGTTCCTTCCCAAAAGCCCTACTATCCATGCTTTGATCTCTCTAAGTAACCCTACTACCCAGGTGTTATACCCCAAAATTTGCCCTCTCACTTATCAATAATTTTCTCATAAGATCTCCTTAGGCTCAAGACTGCACTAGGGTTTTATCAGCTCAAGACACCTGCTTATGCACTGATGACCAAAATTAGGGTTTGATTTTGCACAAGTATTTTTGGACTATCAATGTTTCATATGACTTTCATGGACCATTATGGACCCCCAAGATCACTCATGTCAAGTTTCAAGCCTTGGATCACACTTTTGATCAGTCAATTGTATAGTTGACCTAAAAATCAACTATATTGGGGGAAAAGTCAACCATAGCCAATTTACAGTCAAACTTCATAATTTTTTATCCACATTAACATTTTAGACTCATATGTATCATTTGATCAAGTTTTGCCCACAATTCCTCAAGAAATTTGATCAAATCTTCAAAAGGGCAAAATGGTCAAAATTAGGGTTTTGACTGGGAAAGGGAAATTTCTGATTTTTTTTACCTAGCAAATGTTCAATTGGTTTAAGGCATGATTTAAAGAGTCCAAGTGCACCATTTTGACCTAATGACATGATTCAAAACATTACAAGTCCATTGGATTGACAGATGAATTTTGCAGTCAACTGATCAAAAGTCAATTGTATACTGAAAAGACAAACTTTGACTTTTTGGTCAAATTCAAGTGCCAACGATCATAATTCATCAAAACATGTCAAGATATGAAACTTATTCAACAAGAAATCAAAGAGTGAAAATTTATAAACTTAGAAATTTTTCTGTGTTGAAAATTCATGTTTTTTTCATAACTTTAGGCCAAATTTTCACCATGATGCAAGATGATTCAAGAGAAACTTCCATGAAATCTACAACTTTGCTTCACACAACTTCTCCTAAAAATTCTTGGATCTCAAGTTATAATTTTGTGAATACATGCTCATGAACTAAAAAAAACTGGGTGAAATTTTGCCCTAGTTAGGCAGACTTTTGACCTAACTTCATGGCAATTTTTCACTTAGTTCCAAGTGGAGTCTTCAAAAGAAATTCAAATATGAGTTGAAGAGAACATTTCAAGATTTCCAAAATGTCCAAGAAATCCCTGAGATCATTCCTGAGCAAGGAGAATCTAAGGCAAGAAGTTGGTATTTTGTCACTTGGATTACAAACCATTTTGTGAAGAACACTTGATCCAATCTTCAAGCATGCTGTACAAATATTACTTTGCAGGCTTCAAACTTTCTAATCACTCAATAATTTAATGCTTACACAACTGATAGAGCCATTTTCCAAGCATTTGAGCCATTATCCAAGTTGTATTTCCATTTTTGGAAGAAAGTCACCACTTCCATTTTGGAAAAGTGACTTTAATCACATTGTATACTCTTATTGAGCCCATACATTGTTGTTTGACTCAAAAGCATTCAAAAGCAAGAAGCAAAATGGCTACAGCCTGCTAACCACCCTGCAAACCCTTGTACTCCACATTGAAACCATGTTTGTCAACTTTGCTTCAAAAATAAGTAACCAAGCCATAACATGTGATTTTCAATTTCTGAGTTGTTTCAAGCCTCAAAACCTCTTGCTTATAAGTACACACACTATTTTCAAGATGACACACGAATGGTAGTTCCCTAAAACTATCTTAAACACTCAAAAAGCATAAATCTGCTCAAGAACACCATTGATACACAGTTTTGAACTAAAACTCGTCGTCTTCATTTCCACTCATGCATTTTGGAAACTAATCATTCAAACACCTTCTATACACCATACCAAAGAAATCCAGGCCCCTGTTTCAAGACTGCAACTCTTCCATCACTATCCACCATTTTCAAATATCAAGCTTGCAGGTTGACTTGAGTAGAGAGATTCAGGGACTTTCAAGGCAAAGTAGGAGTTGGAATACATTAAAGGAGGTCCAGGTAAGCTAAACAGATCCTCAGGCTATCTCAAAAGTTGCTCAAACTCCATTCACGACTCCAGCTGCAAGAGGTAAATTTTCAAACTTCTATATCTTCATACAAGCATCATTTGATCCTGATTTATGAAGACAAAATGTAGATATCTTTGTGTTGTACCCCAAAATTTTCCCTCCCATATTCTTCAAAGTTTGCCAAGTCAAAGCCTCAAAATTCCCCAAGGGTTGCACAGTGTAGGAGCCTCCTAAACAGTCAAGATTAGGGCTTTGGTTCTGATCAAGAAAATGAAGTTTCCAAGGGTCCAATCAAGTCCCACATGCCTATAAACATGGTCAAGCATCCTCATACCAAGTTTCAAGACTCTCAGCACAAAATTGCACAGTCAAAACCCTAATTGCACTACAGTCAACTGTAGGGGCAAAATGGTTATTTGGCAGTCAAAAGTTCAAATTTTTGGTCAACATCTCATTTTGAAGCCACAAACATCATTTGATCAATGCTTGATCATGATTCTCAAAGCTTGGTTCAAAAATCATCAAGATGCAAAAGTTTCCTTATTTGGACAGCTGAAAAAGTCAACTGTAAATTGACCAGGGCATAACTTTCACATGGATTATCAGAAAAATTCCATCCAAGGCTCATTTTGAAGAGAAAGACATTTCCTACAACTCCTCTTCACACTTAAAGTCCAAGAAATGCTCTCACAAAAAGTTATCAATTTCAACATTATAGGTCATTTACAAAAGTCAACAAAAAGGGACTTTAAGTCAAAGGCCATAACTTGAGGTTGGTAAATCAAAATGACATGGGACCAAATACATTGGTTAGAGGACTCAAAGACCTTTACAAAATGTCCAAGAACATGAGCAAAGCTTAAAAATTGAGCAAGTTATGCCTTGTGGAAGTTGGGAAATTTTTGGATATTTTGAAAAGTCAACATTGATTCAAATGACCTAAAATTGCTAATGGGCCTATTTTTCTTCCACAATTCATTATCCAAGGCATGTGCACGACCACTTGGCCCAAAGGGAAGTTTTTATTCATTTTTTATTTATTTATTTGGATTTTTATTAATAATAATTCATTTAAATTAAAATAAATACATGAAAAATGCTAAACCTAGTATTTCAATCTTTTTGTGCATATTATATCCTCAAGATTTCGTGCCTAGCTAAATATGGAAAGAACCAATGGAATTGGATGTGATTTGTATCAAAAAGCATGTGAAAAAGATTTGAAAATCATGGTAAAAAAATCAAATATCATATTCATTAATTCATGGATTTTGATCAAGTTTTTCAACCCTAATTGGTTCCATACATAAGCACAAGCAAGACCTAATGCCTCAGAACCCCTAAGCTGCGCAAAACTCCATTATCAAACTCAAGCTTTTTTGCAAAAAAAATCCAATTCTGAAAACCTAGCTCTAGGGCGATTCAAGGCGAGATTTCTATCCCATCACCTTCCTGAAGCTTCAAGGAAGGATTTCCAATCGAAATCGAGCATTCTAACGCCCTAAATTGGTAACACGAGTGCAACCTGTACAGAGAAAATTCCATCTTCTTGCATCTCAATTCATGCGCATTTAACACTTTTTAATGTTTGATTCATATTCCTTGTTCAATTCTAATGCTAACCAAACAGTTTAATTTTGTTTTTGTGCATCGTATGAAGATTTGCCATGGATGAGTATTAGGGTTTTGCAAGCTCTAATTTTGGCGTTTCTTAATATGGCAAAATTAGGACACATGAATATCACCATTAAAACAAGCATGTTTGGACGAAGAGAAATAAACCATTGCGCCTAATTTATGAAGCCCCAGGGGCTATTCGCTATTTTCTAAAATAGTGTCTATAGCAACGTTTGAAAACCGTTGCCTATGATGTTTATATTTTCAGGAAAAACAAAACAATGAGGAAGATGACTCGGTGGCAGGCAAGGAGTGGTTGATTCGAATTTGCGCGCCAGACCACCACTAACTCCAATTTTTTATTATATAATTTGTTTTCCATTTATATTAACGAATATGCGTGTAGCTCAGTTGGTTGAGAAAGACGTTCACAAACCTCAGGACCTGGGTTCGAGCCCCAGGTCCTCACCCCCTTTCATATTTTTCTTCATTTAGTGTTCACGTGCAGGTTCAATATTGTGGTCCACGATATACCCTCAAGATCAAGTTGTCCACGCGTACCTGGGCATCAAATCAAAGGCCATGATCTGGAGTGCACGGTGAACTCTAGTCAACGCGTATACACGCTAGTGTAAAAGTCAATCAGGCCATGAATAAATGGGCCTCAAATTGCTGGGCTATACCTCCACTTTGGGGACTGCAACCCCCCTAGGTTTGCTAAACTTTTTTTACTTTCTTTGTTTCTTTATTATTTCTATTTTCTTTTAAATTATTGTTTTCTTAATTAATTTATTATTTTCATAAATATAAAAAACACCAAAAAAAAATCAGAAAAGAGAAAAAAAAATAAATATTTTATTTTAGTATTTTCATAATTAAATTGCATGTAAATTAATTAGGATTAATTTTAGGTCAAAATTTAATCTTTTCTTAGCAAATAAAAATTGTAGAATTAGGTTTAATTTTAGTTAATTCTTTTCCTCATTAAAATCATAAGATACCAAAAAAGTACCAAAAACAATTTCTTTTCTTTTTAATTAATTAATCTCATCATTTAATTTAATTTTTGCAAAAAAGGGTCCAACGCCCTCGTCTTAATTCTTATTTAATTCGCGTGTTTATTTCTTTTTCGTATAATATTTATGTATTTCTCCCAAGGCCTTGTAAATATTTATCTTTCGCACTTTACTTTATTTCTTTATTTTCTGTCAAATCGGGTTCAAGAAATTTTGGCGATGTGGACCCGCGCCTTTTGTAATAGCTTAGAATCTTTACTTCTCGCAAATATTTTAACTGTTAATTGATGCATGCAAGAATGAATGACCATAAATAAAAACAAGCGTAGAACACCAATAACATGACAAGATAAATACAAATGAAAACGACACACAAATCACACACCACCCCTAGGGTACGCCTCACTGTTGCCTTGCCTCGAAAGGTGATCGTCGAGTAGAGGATGTCTTAGTAAGTCCTCATGATCCGGGAACCTGGCATGAGGGTAGCTTCTAAGGTGTCTTCCTATTGCTCTGGTGATCACCGTGTCCCGAACCTCGAATTGACCCGAACACCTCCAACGGTGGTGCTACCTACCTCTCAATGGTAGGATGGCATTACTTTAAAGGACATTTACACAGACGAATTCCTTAGGGTAGGTAGACGACTCTAGATACTTGCTCTAATTTCAAAACAAATCAAAAATACTTTTCACACCGACACCTTTTCAAAAGCTTTCGAAAGCAATTTTTCAAACACTCTTGAGGACTGATACAAGAGTCGAACTGGAATTTTCAAAGAAACTTTTTTAAAACCCACAGTTGGAAAGCAAACAAACCATTTTTGAAAACACAAGTGAGCAAGTATCTAAGAGCCCATGGATAACCATGGATAGAAAGGGTGCTAACACCTTCCCTTTCTATAATCTACCTCCCGAACCGAGAGCAATCTCTATAAGGAATTTTTATGTGCTTTTGTCCTTTCCATTTGGAGAAAATAAAATACGGTGGCGACTCTTGCTTCCGCGACATTTCGCGAACCAGCGTTAAACAGTCAGTTCCAGATCCACCGATCACACTTTGCTCTAAAGCTGACCATGTTCATAGTTCCCATTTATATTGACTGTGTATAGAGAATTTTGGATTTGAAATTTCTGAGAAAATTAGGTTTCAATTTAGGGCCTACAAAATTAGTTTTTATCTTTGACTTTTAGTTTACATAAGTTATATGGTTGGATTCGTGGGAAGAAACACCACAACTTTCATGTTTGAACTTTCTATTTTTGTGGAGAGATGAGGAAGATACAGGTGGTTCGGCTAGGCGCGAGGTTGAAGACAAAGTTTCTTTCAGAAAGCAGTTTCTAATATATATTTATGGTTTGGTTATATGACCGGATGAAACAGCCACCCCAGTGGCAAGCGCGCGCGTACTAAGTCACTTCTTACCTAAAGGACGAGGGTTTGAACCAATGTGAACCCCCTTTTTGCATTTTTCATATTTTCTGTTTCCCTAACATTTTTTTGCAGGCACTGGGCCCTTTGGGCCTGGCAGTATTTTTTTTTTGTTTTTTTCCTAGCTCACGCCCCTGCCTACTTTTGGCACCCCCTGGCCCATTTATTTTTATTTACTTATTTATTTCATTTTTCCTTTTAAATATATTTTCTAAAATACCAAAAAAATCATTAAAAAAATATAAAAAATAATAGATTTATGTTTTGACATAATATAAATATTTTTCCCACACAAAAATTATTTTTATTCATTATACTTTATTTAACTTTACTAGTTTCCTTGTAAATTAAATTAAAACTAGATTATTATTTATTTAAATATATTTATTTTAATATAGAAAAGGCCAAAAATATTTCACAACACCATATATTATTTTCAAGACAAAAATGCAAAAAAATACTTTTTCTTTAAACTTATTTTCTTTTAGTCAATTAAATAGAATTAGGGTTTTATTCAAAAATCTTTTCTTAATTAATTTCTTTTCTTAATTAATTTAAGTTAATTTAATTTAATTATTTTTTTTCTCTAATTAGGTTTAGGTTAAAACCTCTTTCATATAAAAATCCAAACATAAAAATTATTTCTTACAATTTGCATTTATACTTTATATATTTCTTCAGTTATTGCAATCCCCATTCATAAATTGTATACCCCCCTCCCACAAATGTTGTAATAGTGTAGTAACTTTAAATTTCGTAATTTATCGCTTTTACAAAACATGCTAGTAATTAGGTTTTGTATGGAAAGAATAAAATCAATCAAGTAGAAAACCCTAATTCAAGTCAAAATCAAGCATTAAAACAACACACTTGTACACAATCACCCCTAGGGTAAAATCCACTTGGTAGCCTTACAAAATGGCCATATTACGCATGTGAGGTATGTTAGCAAAAACAAACAAAAACAAGATCATAGTCCCTCGATGACGCTATCTAAGTTGCCTTACAAATGATCTTAGTCCCTCAAAAAGAATGCTAAGATACCTTGTAACATTGCTAATCATGGCTATACGATGACCCATGCCCGTCCCGTTTACATCCAAAGATAAGGTTACTTACCAAATCATTGGTAAGACAACAATGTCAAAGGAAAAGAAAAATGAACAAGAAAGACATTTGAGTAGGTAGATTGCTCATAATTACTTGCTCCATTTCAAAACAAACATCCTTGCTATTTTCAAAAACAAACACACACATTTTCAAATATCTTACAAACATTGAAAACATTTTCAAAAGATCAAACATCTTTGTATACATTCTTACGAACGAGAATCATTACAAAGATTGCCTAAACAATCGCCTCTTTACAAAATACTTTCAAAAACCAAACAAAGCACAATTTCAAACAAAAGTAAGTAATCTAGAAAGTAACTAAGAGCCCATGGATAACCATGGATGAAAAGGGTGCTAATACCTTCCCTTTTCATAATCTACCCCCCCCCCCCCCCCCCCCCGAACTCAAGAAACAAACTCAAAGGTCTTTCATATGCTTTTTCACCATTCCTTTTGGATAAAAGAAAATTCGATGGTGACTCTTGCTAACCGCAACATTTGCAATCAAACACAAAACATCCAAGTCAGTTCTCCCACCGTATCATAGAACTGGCGACTCTGTTGGGGATAAATTTTAAAAAGTGGGATTACCTTAGGGATATATCACATTTATTTGCTTACATTGTTTGACTTGTATGCTTTACATTATGGTTCTTTATTTGGGTTTGAATCCTCTACTCGGATTTGGGATACATTATAGGTAAGTAGAAATACGTTATGGAAACTGTGCGGGGTATACCGACATTGTCTAAGCAATAGCTATGTTAGTGCGACATATTTGTGGGTACCGGTAGCCTTTGAGTTAATCAAAGAGAATACGGGGCCACTGAGTGATGTCATGAAACACTAATGAACTTTTAGAACCTTTACTTGACCAACTTGGCCTTTAGGATATAGTGAGATGACCGGCTTTGGTGCAGTCCGAAGTTGGTAGATACTCGATACTACACTCATTGAGGTTTGGTTTTTTGGGATATTTCGGTCGCCATTAAAGAGGCTTGTGCTGAAACAATGACCAAGGAAACAAACCAGTGATATTTAGCTCCTTAGAACCCAGTTACTATTACTAGGACATGTTTAAGCCAACTAAACTTCAAGAGGGTACTTACCTATAAAACTCCATGCAAGCGTAAACCTAAGGACTTGCTTGCTTTGTTTGTATATGCATACTTGTACATAACATCATGAACATCATGAACATCATATACATCCACTAACCATTTCAAGGATTTTTTGGGATTCATCTTTGTTCTTGTTTTGTAGGATATGGATTCACTTTGCAGGAAAACTATTCAAGTCAACCTTATAAGGGTCCCTCCACAACTTAAGGAGCTAGCTTCAAGGATTCCTGAAAACTCTCCATTTACTGAGAGACATATTTTCCTACTCAATTTGGTCACCTCCAACACAGATGAGGATATGACGAAGGTGCTTTTTCAGTTCTTTATTCCTTTACACCATTGCTTTACATTTCCCGACTATTAACTTGTGCCTACTCTGGAAGAATTCTCCCAACTCTTGAGGATTCCCATTCTTAACCAACTACCTTTCAATGGTACGGAAAGAGACCCAAAGCCAGAAGATATTGCTCAAGCTCTACACTTGCACTCGTCTGATGTCACAACTCATTGGGAAACAAGGAGTGGTGTCAAAGGTTTCCTAGCAAAGTTCATGTTTGAGAAAGCCCAAAGCTGTTGGAATTCCTTGGACTTGTAAGCCTTTGAGGAAATTGTGGCTCTCCTAATCTATGGGATGGTTTTGTTTCCAAATCCTGACCAACTCATAGATGTCAACGCCGTCAAAATCTTCATATCCCGCAATCTGGTGCCTACATTGCTAGGAGATATCCTACAATCTTTTCACACTCGCACAATGAGGAAAAGAGGTGTCCTTATGTGTTGCACTCCTCTCTTGGAAAGATGGTTTATTTCACATCTTCCCCAATCTGTATTAAAAAATGGGCAAGGTTCAAGGTGGTCACAAAGGTTGATGACACTCAAACATTCGGACATTCATTGGTGCTCCCGATCCAAAGAGAATGTTATCATTGCCGACCGCTGTGGAGAGTTACCTAATGTCCCTTTACTTGGCATTAGGGGAGGTATCACCTACAACCCATGTTTAGCCTTAAGACAGTTTGGTTATGCCCGAAGGGATGGCCCGCATGAGATGCTGATTCAAGGTTTGGTATTTGACTACGACAACGACGATCAAGGTCTTCGCCAGAGATTTATCCAAGCTTGGAGAATGTTAAATAAAGTGGATAGCAAGACTTTGGGGCATAAAAATTCCATCCCTCTTGAGCCTTACCTCAAATGGGTATGAACTCGTGCTCATAGTCTTATGATGCCTTACCCCTCCATTCTCCCGGTAATTATTGAGCCTGTTAAGGAGGGAGATGTTCCATACACTATCCTACATCCTGACATGCCCACATCTCTTGAAGACCTACAAAGATATTGGATACAACTCAAGGTCGAGAGAGATACTTTCGAAGCCCAATTCTACGCAAGCGAGAAGAAGGTTTTGGAACTCACTAGGCTACTTAATGAGGAGCAGACTCTCAATGCTTACATTGCACCAAAGAGGATGTGCACTACCTTTTTATCTTAGAGCTTTTGTATTTCCTTATAAGCCCAAGAGGCATTGATGTACTAAAGCTTTAACCTATTAATATAACGTGTGTTTTCTTTTTGTCTAAAACAAATTGGAATCTTAAAATCCTTGAAATCATTACATATACATATACCATTCATCATAACATAAACATGTCTTTTACAACAAGTCTCCTCATCTCTCTACTGTTTATTTCAGTAAGATGGATCTTGAGCAAACAGTGAAGGATCTCCAAGCTCAGAATACACAACTTCAACAGTTGCTCTTGACCCTAGCCAAAGGACAAGAAGAATTGAAGAATTTGCTGGCAGAAGAGAGGAAAAAGAAGACAAAGAAGGTAACCGGAGTCCTAAACATGGGAAGAAGATTTCATGGGCAGACAAGAAGGACCTTATACTTTGCAACAACATCCAGTGAAAGAGACAACCAAGATGGGAAAGGCAAGGAAATAGTTGTCCCGTCAAAATCAGAAGAGGAAGAGGAAGAAGAAGACTATTCTGAAGAACAATACCCTCCAACTGATGACAAGTATAAACATCTCGAAGAGAGGTTGAGTGCGATGGAAATCCAAAAAGTGCCTGGTTTAGACTTTGAGGAATTGGGGTTAGTATCGGGGATTGTCATTCTTCCTAAATTCAAAGCACTTGTGTTTTCCAAGTATGACGGAGTCTCATGCCCTAAAATGCATCTCCGGTCATATGTAAGGAAAATCCAACCCCATACCGCTGTCAAAGATTTATGGGTACATTTCTTCCAAGACAACCTGTCTGGAACTCAACTTGACTGGTTTTACCAACTAGAAAGAGCTAACATTCACAATTGGGAAGATCTTGCTGCAGCCTTCTACAAACAATACCAATATAATGTTGATCTTGCACCTACTTGTACTCAACTCCAGAGTATGGCCATGGTTTCTAATGAAGGTTTCAAAGACTATGCGCAAAAATGGAGAGACTTGGCTGGAAGAGTTCAACCCCCTCTATCTGAGAGAGAATTGGTAGACATGTTATTGGGCACCTTGTCTGGTCCCTTCTTCAATCATTTAATTATAAGTTCAACTGCAGGATTTACTAAACTAATATTGATCGGAGAAATGGTAGAAGCTAGTATAAAGAGTGGAAAGATTCAAAAAGATACATCTTCTTCTACAGCTATAAGGAAGCCTTTCATTGGAAACAAAGATGTGGTTGCTGTATATCCGCAAAGAAACCAAGATAGGGCCGAACGCTGACCCGTGGTGGGAGCTATTATGATTCCTAAGCATGCGCCTGATCAGCAAAGAAATAATCAACTGAGGATGGAAAGATCAGTCAGGCAGTTTACCAGAATTAACATGACTCCGTCTCAGGTATTACCGCATCTACTAAGATCCAATTTGGTGACCTTGAAAGAAGCTCTGAAAAACCCCAACACAACATCTCCTCACTATCATCCCAATGCTCGTTGCGCATATCACTCTAAAAGTCCCAGCCACGGCACTAATAACTGTTGGGATCTAAAGAACAAGATACAATATCTCATTGAAGCAAAAGATATTGAATTTGATGCGCCTGAAAAGCCAAATGTCATTTCTGCCCATATGCCCAGACATGACCATAATACCAATGCCATTGAAGAAGATTTGTTTGTTACTTCCGTTGATGAACTTATGACCCCACTTCTGACTATTAAAATGAACTTGTTGAATGTCGGCGTGTTCCTGGGCTGTGATGGAGTTTTCCATTTCTGTTTGTCCTCGCCAACCAGTTGTCCTTTGTTGAAAGCAGGCGTTCAGGGCCTAATAGATAACAAAGAAATTTTTTTTGAAAAGAATTCAATTCCACCTATTCCTTTTGAAGATGTTTCTATCATTACCATTTCCGCCAATTCTTCCAGGGTCTCCACCAAAAGACCCGTTAGAATTACATCAGTTCCGAAAGCAACTCCTTTAATAATTACAATGCCTGGACCAGTCCCATATTCATCAAACAAGACCGTACCATGGAACTATGGAGGCGATGTCTATTACCATGGTATCAAGCAAGATTGGCCAGCCACAGAAGATTCAAGCTCTGTGAAGGTCAACTCTGACATGAGTAATATTGCAGGAACTAGCAAGTTACCCGAAGCGGAAGGATATTCTCTCCAGAAATTGCTCCCCCAAAAGCAGTTTTTGGACCCGTAATCATTCATGCTGTTGCTCCCGGTCCTACAATCATATCAACCAATTTTCCAACTGACAAAGTTGTTACAACCCCTGTTATCATTCCTACCAACACTCTTGATGCCGAGTTAACCGAGACTCGAGGTAAAAGTACTCTGATTGAGCCTGTCCGGACGAAGGCTCAGTCACTGGCTATCCTTGAGACCTCCCAGAAAGAGATGGAGGAAATCCTGAAGATCATAAAGAGAAGCGACTACGATGTAGTTGAACAACTGGGGAAAACTCCCTCTAAAATTTCCATGCTGGCATTACTACTATGTTCTGAGGCACATGCAAAAGCCTTGGTAAAATTCTTAAAAACCGCCCATGTACCTCAAGAAACATCGGTCGATCAGTTCCAAGACTGCGTAGCCAGCTTGACTGCGGATAATGGCCTAGGTTTTTCAGATGCTGATCTAACGCCGAGGGGAAGGAAGCATAATGAGGACTTGCATCTCTCAGTTGAATATAGGGGCACAACCTTGGCTCATGTTTTGGTGGACATTGGCTCATCTCTGAATGTACTACCTAAAAGCTCTTGATAGACTTGACTGCGAAGGACTGACATTAAATCCAAGCAACATAGTAGTAAGGGATTTTGACGGCTCGAAAAGGATGGTGCACAGGGAAGTGGATATCCCCATAAAGGTTGGAACCCAAACTTTCAATTCATCCTTTTATGTAATGGACATCCGCCCTTCAGAATCCTGCTTGCTAGGCTGACCATGGATCCACAATGTTGGCGCTGTTACTTCTATGTTGCACCAAATGCTAAAGTATCCAATTCAAGGGAAGATTATCACCGTTCATGGAGAGGAAGAGTACATGATTAGCCATCTCAATTACTTCATATATGTGGAATTAGATGGTGAATTTATTGAAACTCCATTTCAACACTTTGAAGAAGTCCCCCAAAATGTAGCAGTGACCAAGGTTGTGTCTCAAGTTCCCAAGACTACAAGGCCTCAACTCTGTATGTCATCTCTGAAGGATGCCAAAGCAGTGGTAGAAGAAGGCGGGTGCACTATCTGGAGAAAACTCCCGGATATCCCATATAAGTATGACAAGTTTGGCTTGGGTTTCACTTCAAATGCTCAGAAGGCTGTACGTCGCCCTCGTGTCGGAGGACCACCCTTAAAGGTCAGCAACCGTGAGGTCAACGCCATAGAAAATGATGAAGATAGTTGTGACCTAGAAGACTGGATATTCCTGACTGTCAGTGGAGGGCTCAGCAATTGGGAGGCTAGAGATTTTGTCCCGATCACTTTTATCCCATAGTAATTTGTCTTTACATTTTGTTAGATCTGTAATATTAAAACAATTCGCACTCTTAAAACCTTATGTCTTACCCGAGGCACAATGGACCATTTGTAAGGGTTATTATCTCATTTTCATATGACATCAATGAATCATGGACGTTTTTGCATATAGACTTTTGTGCTCATTGTTTTTCTTTTACATTCTATTTTCTTTTAAAGATAGCTATACCCTTACACACACTCACACTCACGCTCACAATGCAGATACACATCCATTTGGGATCCCATGGGTAATGATACTGCTATGGCCTTTTGTGACTCTGAGAATCTAATCTACCAAGTCGAAGACGAAGGTGAGGAAGATTGTGAAGTACCAGGAGAACTTTCCAGACTACTACAACAAGAAGAGAGAACCATTCAGCCTCACAAGGAACCCGTGGATACAATCAACCTAGGTACCGAAGAAGACAAAAAAGAGGTCAAGGTGGGTGCCAATCTGGAACCCAGTATCAAGGAGCGTCTCATTCAGTTATTACACGATTATGTTGAAGTCTTTGCCTGGTCGTATGAACACATACCAGGACTTGATGCAGATATTGTGGTACATCTTATGTCTACAAGAGAGGATTGTCCACCAGTAAAGCAAAAGGTTCGTCGCATGAGGCCGGATATGTCAGAAAAGATTAAAGCAGAAGTCATGAAGCAATTTAACGCTGGATTCTTAGTTGTCACCTCTTATCCCCAATGGGCTGCCAATGTTGTTCTAGTGCCCAAAAACGACGGCAAGGTGCGAATGTGTATGGACTATAGAGATTTGAATAGGGCAAGCCCTAAGGATGATTTTCCACTCCCCCACATTGATATTCTAGTTGACAATACGGCATAACACAAAGTGTTTTCCTTCATGGACGGATTCTCAGGTTACAACCAAATCAAAATGGCACCTGAGGACATGGAGAAAACAACCTTTCTCACGCAGTGGGGCACTTTATGCTATAAGGTGATGCCATTTGGACTGAAGAATGTTGGGGCAACCTATCAACGTGCCATGGTAGCTCTATTTCACGACATGATACATCATGAAATAGAGGTTTATGTGGATGACATGATAGCCAGATCTCAAACAGAAGAAGAGCATCTTGATCACTTACAAAAACTGTTTGAGAGACTGAAGAAGTATAAACTGAGGTTGAATCCAAACAAGTGCACATTTGGGGTACGGTCTGGTAAACTCCTAGGCTTTATCGTCAGCAACAAAGGTATTGAAGTAGATCCTGCCAAGGTAAAAGCAATAAAAGAGATGCCTGTTCCTCGTACTGAGAAGGAAGTCAGAGGATTCTTGGGACGTTTGAACTACATTTCTAGATTCATTTCTCAACTGACAACTACTTTTGAACCAATCTTCAAATTGTTGAAGAAAGATCAGGTAGTCAAATGGAATGACGAGTGCCAAATTGCTTTTGACAAAATCAAAGAATACTTACAAGAGCCTCATGTGTTGATGCCACTAGTCAAGGGAAGACCATTGATCATGTATCTAACTGTTTTAGAAAACTCAATGGGGTGTGTATTGGGGCAGCATGATGAGTCTGGCTGAAAAGAGCATGCTATTTACTACCTGAGTAAAAAGTTTACCGACTGTGAAACAAGATATTCACTGCTCTAGAAAACTTGTTGTGCTCTGGCATGGGTTGCTCGCCGGCTAAGACAGTATATGCTGACTCATACAACCTTATTGATATCTAAAATGGATCCGATAAAATACATCTCCGAGAAACTCGCACTCTCTGGAAGAATAGCGAGATGGCAGATGATCCTGACGGAATATGACATACAATATACTACCCAGAAAGCAATAAAGGGCAGTGTATTAGCTGATCACCTTGCTCACCAAGCTGTAGAAGACTACCATTCCATGAAATTTGAATTTCCGGATGAAGACATCATGACGTTATACAACTGTGAAGAATTTAGGCCATATAACGGACCTGAACAAGGATCTCGATGGACCCTGTTCTTTGATGGGGCATCCAACGCACTTGGAAATGGTATCGGTGTTGTACTCATATCTCCCGAAGGGTGTCATACTCCCTTCACCGTAAGACTCTGCTTCAATTGTACAAACAACATGGCGTAATACAAAGCATGCATCTGTGGTCTCAAAGTTGCCATAGACTTGGGGATCAAATCCTTGTATGTATTCGGAGACTCAGCTTTGGTTATCATCCAGATCATAGGGGAATGGGACACCAAACACCCAAACCTTATCCCTTACAAAGAACATGTTTTGACGTTGCTACCACATTTTGAGAAGATTACCTTCGAGCATTTCCCGCGAGAAGAAAATCAGCTAGCAGACGCTCTAGCCACAATGTCATCTATGTTTAAACTTAATTGGGATAAAGAGGCTCCCCATATCACCATTGAACGAATGGAAGAACCAGCACATTGTCACGAGATTAATACTGAAGAAGTAGTTGACCAGCCTTGGTTTCACGAAGTCAAGAAGTATCTTGAGGCTCAAGAATATCCAGAAGGAGCTTCAATCAATGATAAGAAGTTCTTAAGGAGATTCTCTGCTAAGTTCTTCCTAGCATTATTTACAAACGCAACCATGACTCTGTGTTACTTCGGTGCGTAGACAAGGTTGAAGCCGAAAGGATCATGGCTGAATTACATGATGGCTCTTTTGGCACCCATTCCAGTGGGCATACGTTGGCAAAGAAAATCCTACGGGCAGGCTATTACTGGTCTACCATGGAAGCAGGTTGCTATCAACACTCTCGAACTTGCCATGAGTGTCAAATTTATGATGACAAGGTGCACGTACCTCTGGTTCCTCTGAATGTCTTGAAAGCTCCTTAGCCCTTTGCTATGTGGGGAATAGATATGATTGGGGAAATCAAGCCAACAACCTCCAATGGACATCACTTCATCCTAGTGGCCATTGACTATTTTACCAAGTGGGTGGAGGCAGCTTCCTTCGCTTCCGTTACCAAGAACGTTGTTGCCCGTTTCATCAAGCAAAACTCATTTGCCGGTACGGAATCCCAGAAAGGATCATCATTGATAATGGTACAAACTTAAACAATACTATGATCACCGCCCTATGCGAGCAATTCAAGATCTAGCATCCCAATTCTTCCCCTTACCGGCCAAAGATGAATGGTGTTGTCGAAGCTGCAAATAAAAACATTAAAAAAATCATACAAAAAATGACAGTCACATACAAAGACTGGCATGAGATGTTACCACTCGCTCTCCATGGGTATCGTACCACATCTCGCACATCAACCGGGGCAACACCTTATTCTCTGGTTTACAGCATGGAAGTTGTCTTGCCTATCGATGTCCAGATCCCCTCTCTGAGGATTATGAAGGATGTCGGTTTGAACAAAGACGATTGGATCCAGACTCGACTTGATCAACTGAACTTGATTGATGAGAAGAGACTTACTACTGTTTTCCATGGTCAAATGTATCAAAAATGGATGATCAAGGCTTTCAATAAGAAGGTCATACGCCAGGTATATCAAGTTGGGGATCTAGTGATCAAACGCATCATACTGCCACAAGGTGATCCTATGGGCAAATGGACTCCAACCTATGAAGGACTATTTATAATCAAAAACATTTTCTCTAGTGGGCCAATGATCTTAACCACCATGGATGGTGACGACCTGCCGCATCCTGCAAACGCGGACATAGTCAAAAGATACTATGCATAAGAGACCCGCTAGGTTGACATACCTAGGCAAAACAAGGGCATCCCGGCGAACCAAAAAGGTTCTGGCAAAAATTAGGGATAAAACAAAAAAAATATGTACACTCGACAAGTTGAAAACCTGAAAGGGCTACTTGGGCAAAAAAGGGTTTCCCGTTGGACTGAAAACCCGAAAGGGCGGTCCAGGCAAAAGTTAGGGAATTAAAGCGTATGGCTATGTCCCGTTGGATCACCTTACGGACAACCTGCAAACTCAGAGGTTCTGATCAATTCAATCATCTTCGGACGAGGCAACAAATAGACAAGATACTCAGAGATACAAAGGCTATAACAGAATGGGAACCCCATAGGCTTATTACACATAGCTATCTTTTCTTTGTATTAAAATATTCATTTTTACGACGGCATTCTCTTACTAGAATGTTTGTCTCCTTGTACAAAAATACTTACTCAAACTCAATACAAAGATACCTCTTTGAAAGAGAAAAAAAACTATATGTTTTCTTTACGCTTGTGTTTTGCTTACAAAAACGTCCAATGATTCAATGTTGAACATATGCATTTGAACATAATTACTGTTTACAAATAAACAAAATAAAAGACGATCACTGTTGGCTTTAAGAGATAGGGAAATCTCTCTAAGTCATTTTCCATAAAAGTTCCCCCAGTGTACAGCTTAATCCCCAGCGGAACAAAGCTCCCAGTTATCACTCCCCAATAGAAGTCACCAAATTTCTCAGAATTCCCCGACCAGGATTTTTCAAATAGTACACGGTATTCCCCTTACAACAGAGTTTATTTCTCTAAGCGAAAATTCATCAAATGCTTCAAACTTCAAAACATGTAGACTCCATGTCCTCAGCAGCAGTCGGGGATTTATTTTCCCCAATCCGATAGCAGTACAACAAACTAGCTCACATATGCATACATTGCATCCATATATCATAAACATTGATAACATGAATGCATTATACTATGAATTTCATACAACATAAACATTGCATTTTAGCTAACATTTTACCATTTTCAGGATAAGGTTAACAGCTACCATTAACAATATTCAAAGTTTTCATATACGCTCCAGACACGGATGCCATCCTGATACTCATTCAGATTCAGTTTTCAGATACAATTCAGATGCGCTCCAAACACGGATGCCATCCTGATACTCATTCAGATTTAGTTTTCAGATACAGTTCATATACGCTCCAGACACGGATGCCATCCTGATACTCATTCAGATTCAGTTTTCAGATACAGCTCAGATATGCTCCAAATACGGACGCCATTCTGATACTCATTCAGATTCAACTTTCAGATACAGTTCAGATACACTCCAGACGCGGATGCCACCCTGATACTCATTCAGATTCAACTTTCAGATACAATTCAGATATGCTCCAGACACGGATGCCATCTTGATACTCATCCAGATTCAGCTTTCAGATATAGTTTGGATACGTCCTAGACACGGATGTCATTCTGATGATCATTCAAAATCAGCTCTCAGATACAGTTCAGATACGCTCCAGACACAGACGTTATTCTGATATTCATTCTTACAACTTACAAATTACAAAACCAACAATCACTTTTGGATGGAATCTTTTAAGCCCATCTCCTACAGCTTTCTATCACCTCTCCAAATGGCATCTTTAAGCCCATTCCCTCAACCATCACATCATCGAGTGTAAATTTCTGGGCACTCTAGTGTCCAATTATCTTCCACCTTCGAGTCACGACTGGAAAAACACGCCAATCTAACTCTTCAGGTTTAAGAAGATTGAACAGGGGCAGCTGTTGTACCCCAAAATTTTCCCTCTCACTTATCAAGAATTTTCTCATAAGATCTCCTTAGGCTCAAGACTGCACTAGGGTTTTATCAGCTCAAGACACCTCCTTATGCACTGATGACCAAAATTAGGGTTTGAGTTTGCACAAGGATTTTTTACCTATAAATGTTTCATATGACTTTCATGGACCATTATGGACCCCCAATATCACTCATGTCAAGTTTCAAGCCTTGGATCACACTTTTGATCAGTCAATTGAACAGTTGACCTAAAAATCAGTTGTATTGGGGGAAAAGTCAACCATAGCCAATTTACAGTCAAACTTCATAATTTTTTATCCACATTAACATTTTAGACTCATATATATCATTTTGTCAAGTTTGGACCACAATTCCTCAAGAAATTTGATCAAATCTTCAAAAGGGCAAAATGGTCAAAATTAGGATTTTGATTGGGAAAGGGAAATTTCTGATTTTTTTTACCTAGAAAATGATTAATTGGTTTAAGGCATGATTTCAAGAGTCCAAGTGCACCATTTTGACCTAATTACATGATTCAAAACATTACAAGTCCATTGGATTAATAGATGAATTTTGCAGTCAACTGATCAAAAGTCAATTGTATACTAAAAAGTCAAACTTTGACTCTTTGGTCAAATTCAAGTGCCAAAGATCATAATTCATCAAAACATGTCAAAATATGAAACTTATTCAACAATAAATCAAAAAGTCAAAATTTCTAAACTTAGAAATTTTTCTAACTGTTGAAAATTCATGTTTTTTTCATAACTTTAGGCCAAGTTTTCACCATGATGCAAGATGATTCAAGAGAAACTTCCAAAATGGAAGTTGTAGATATCCATGAAACCTACAACTTTGCTTCACGCGGCTTCTCCTAAAAATTCTTGGATCTCAAGTTATAATTTTGTGAATACATGCTCATGAACTAAAAAAAGCTTAGTGAAATTTTGCCCTAGTTAGGCAGATTTTTGACCTAACTTCATGGCAATTTTTCACATAGTTCCAAGGGGAGTCTTCAAAAGCAATTCAAAGATGAGTTGAAGAGAACATTTCAAGCTTTCCAAAATGTCCAAGAACTCCTTGAGATCATTCCTGAGCAAGGAGAATAGAAGGCAAGAAGTTAGTGTTTTGTCACTTGGATTACAAGCCATTTTGTGAAGAACACTTGATCCAATCTTCAAGCATGTTGTACAAATATTGCTTTGCAGGCTTCAAACTTTCTAATCACTAAATAATTTAATGCTTACACAACTGATAGAGCCATTGTCCAAGCATTTGAGCCATTATCCAAGTTGCATTTCCATTTTTGGAAGAAAGTCACCACTTCCATTTTGGAAAAGTGACTTTAATCACATTGTCAACTCTTCTTGAGCCCATACATTGTTGTTTCTGACTCAAAAGCATTCAAAAGAAAGAATCAACATGGCTACATCCTGCTTACCACCCTGCAAACCCTTGTACTCCACATTCAAACCATGTTTGTCAACTTTGCTTCAAAAATAAGTAACCAAGCCATAACATGTGATTTTCAATTTCTGAGTTGTTTCAAGCCTCAAAACCTCTTGCCTATAAGTACACACACTATTTGCAAGATGACACACAGACTCTAGTGCCATGAAACTATCTCAAACACTCAAAAACCATAAATCTGCTCAAGAACACCATTGATACACAGTTTTGAACCAAAACTCATCATCTTCATTTCCACTCGTGCATTTTGGAAATTAATCATTCAAACACCTTCTATACAATTCAGACCCCTATTTCAAGATTGTAACTCCTCCATTACTATCCACCATTTTCAAATATCAAGCTTGCAGGTTGACTTGAGTAGAGAGATTCAGGGACTTTCAAGGAAAAGTAGGAGTTGGAATACATTCAAGGAGGTCCAGGCAAGCTAAACAGATCCTTAGGTCATCTCAAAATTTGCTCAAACTCCATTCACGACTCCAGCTGTAAGAGGTAAATTTTAAAACTTCTATCTCTTCATACAAGCATCATTTGATCCTGATTTGTGAAGACAAAATGTAGATATCTTTGCTCTAAAGCTGACCATGTTCATAGTTCCCATTTATATTGACTGTCTATAGAGAATTTTGGATTTGAATTTCTGAGAAAATTAGGTTTCAATTTAGGGCCAGCAAAATTAGTTTTTATCTTTGACTTTTAGCTTACATAAGTTATATGGTTGGATTCGTGGGAAGAAACACCACAACTTTCATGTTTGAACTTTCTATTTTTGTGGAGAGATGAGGAAGATACAAGTGGTCCGGCTAGGCACGAGGTTGAAGACGAAGTTGCCTTCAGAAAGTAGTTTCTAATATATATTTATGGTTTGGTTATATGACCGGATGAAATAGCCACCCCAGTGGCAAGCGCGCGCATACTAAGTCACTTCTTACCTAAAGGACGAGGGTTCGAACCAATGTGAACCCTCCTTTTGCATTTTTCATATTTTCTGTTTCCCTAACATTTTTTTGCAGGCGCTGGGCCCTTTGGGCCTGACAGTGTTTTTTTTGTTTTTTTTGCTAGCTCACCCCCTGCCTACTTTTGGCACCCTCTAGCCCATTTATTTTTATTTACTTATTTATTTCATTTTTCCTTTTAAATATATTTTCTAAAATACCAAAAAATCGTAAAAAAAATATAAAAAAATAATAGATTTATGTTTTGACATAATTTAAATATTTTTCCCACACAAAAATTATTTTTATTCATTATACTTTATTTAACTTTACTAGTTTCCTTGTAAATTAAATTAAAACTAGATTATTATTTATTTAAATATATTTATTTTAATATAGAAAAGGCCAAAAATATTTCACAACACCATATATTATTTTCAAGACAAAAATGCAAAAAAAATACTTTTTCTTTAAACTTATTTTCTTTTAATCAATTAAATAGAATTAGGGTTTTAGTCAAAAATCTTTTCTTAATTAATTTCTTTTCTTAATTAATTTTAGGTTAATTTAATTTATTTTTTTCTCTAATTAGGTTTATGTTATTACCTCTTTCATATAAAAATCCAAACACAAAAATTATTTCTTACAATTTGCATTTATACTTTATATATTTCTTCAATTATTTGTACATATTCAATTTGGTTGTAATAGATTAATTAGGTTTATATTATTGCAATCCCCATTCATAAATTGTATACCCCCCCCCCCCCTCCCATAAATGTTGTAATAGCGTAGTAACTTTAAATTTTGCAATTTATCGCTTTTACATAACATGCTAGTAATTAGGGTTTGTATGGAAAGAATAAAATCAATCAAGTAGAAAACCCTAATTCAAGACAAAATCAAGCATGAAAATAACACACTTGCACACAAGCACCCCTAGGGTAAAATCCACTTGGTAGCCTTACAAAATGGCCATATTACGCATGTGAGGCATCTTAGAAAAAACAAACAAAAACAAGATCATAGTCCCCCGATGACGCTATCTAAGTTGCCTTACAAATGATCTTAGTCCCTCATAAAGAATGCTAAGATACCTTGCAACATTGCTAATCATGGCTATACGATGACCCATGCCCTTCCCATTTACATCCAAAGATAGGGTTGCTTACTAAATCAATGGTAAGACAACAATGTCAAAGGAAAAGAAATATGAACAAGAAAGACATTTGAGTAGGTAGATTGCTCCTAATTACTTGCTCCATTTCAAAACAAACATCCTTGCTATTTTCAAAAACAAACACACACATTTTCAAACATCTTACAAATATTGAAAACATTTCCAAAAGATCAAACATCTTTGTATACATTCTTACAAACGAGAATCATTACAAAGATTACCTAAACAATCGCCTCTTTACAAATACTTTCAAAAACCACACAAAGCACAATTTCAAACAAAAGCAAGTGATCTAGCAAGTAATTAAGAGCCCATGGATAACCACGAATGAAAAGGGTGCTAATACCTTCCCTTTTCATAATATATGCCCCCGAACTCAAGAAACAATCTCAAAGGTCTTTCATGTGCTTTTTCACCTTTCCTTTTGGATAAAAGAAAAGTCGGTGGCGACTTTTTCTAACTGCAACATTTGCAATCAAACGCAAAACACTCAAGTCAGTTCTCCCACCGTATCACACCAGGTTCCTTCCCATAAGCCCTACTATCCAGGCTTTCATCCCGAAGTAACCATACTATCCAGGTTCCTTCCTGTTGTACCCCAAAATTTGCCCTCCCATATTTCAAGAAAGATCCCCAAGTTGCTCAAGGTAGTCCAAGGGTTGGCCAGACAAGCTCTCTCCTAATGCAGTCTACCTCAAATTAGGGTTTCATGTTGCATCAAGATATTTGAGTCCAAGGGACCCCAAATGCTCAACATTGTCCTAATATGTTCTCAAGATAATCCATGTCAAGTTTCAAGCCTTGCAGAGGAAGTTTGCTCAGTCAATTGCTCAAAGGCCTGAAAATCGAATGTGTTAGGGCAAAAGTCAAATGTGGCCCACATACAGTCAAACTTCAATATTTTTGATCAACATCCTCATTTTGAAGTATATTTCATCATTTTATCAAGGTTTTATCATGATTCATCAAGGATTGCTCATAATTCATCAAGACTCAAAAGTTGCTAAATTAGGGTTTTGTAGGAAAAGTCAACTCAACTTTGACCTAGCATAACATTCTCATACTTTATGAGAAATGACCCATCCAAAGCTCATTTGGAAGAGGATTCAATTCCCTACAATCCATCTTCAGCTCCCAAGTTCAAAATATGCACTCACAAGAAGTTATGAATTTGGACATTATAGGTCATTTTAGAAAGTCAACAAAAACACCTTTTGGGTCAAAGCTTCTTACATGAACATGGAAGATCCAATTGAGATGAAACCAAAGATGTCTCTTAGGGGACACCCTAAGATTTCTAAAAAGTCCAAGAACACCCTCATAAGGTTAAAATTGAGAGAGATATGCATTGTCAAAGTTGGACAATTTTTGAAAAAATGCATGAAGCAAATATTGACCAAACTTGGATTTTTTTTCCAAATGGGCCTATCTGATCAAGTTTGAAACTCATTCCTAATATGGTCCACGACCTCTAAGCCCACCCATACATTTTTCTACTATTTATGTTATTTATTTTGATATTTTATTCATTAAAATTCAGAATTAAATAAATAAATAATATAAATAATGTAAATTTTGATGTGAATCCATTTTGGGAAAGTTTTATGCTGGTTTATGTCATATGATTTCGTGCAATAACTTTTCAAATATGTCCAGGTTCATCCACAAGTCTTGATCATGGTCTTAAAACACAACATTATGAGAGAGATTTTATCCATGCTTTCTTGTCTCCTCATTCTTCTCTATAAATATAGAGCCATACAAGCTTGAAAGGGACGAAAATTCTCTCTAAAAAGCTCTCAAAAATCTCTTCAAAAAGCTCTCAAAAAGCTCTCCATAAATCAAAGAATTGGTGCAAGTCATATCTCGAGGTTCCGGTCTCTCTCAATTGACATCAAGCCTCAAACCATCCTTTTGAAGTCCTCAAGAGTCTTACAAGGCCCAAGAGCAATCCATCACACGCCTAGCACACCCCCCATTTGACAACACCGGTTTGGTAAAATTTTAAACTTTGAATCTCTAATTTTAATCACATTTTATGGTATGTTAACGTTTGTTTGAGTTTATATAGAACAGTTATGGATGGTTGAATCATAGGTTCCACGCAAGAATCAAAAAACATCATAGTTAGAGCATGAAGCTTTCGAAGATTCGGGCTTAGGGATTTCTGATGATTGCACCCCCTGTTTACTTTTGCTACTAAGCCCATCTTTATTTTCATGTTTTATTCGTTTTGTTTATTTATTTTAATCCCTTTTATTTTTTTATCAATAAACAAATATAAAAATCACATAAAAATATATTTAGGATTCTTTCTTAATTAAATTTTAATTTTAGGTAAAACTTTAATTTCTTTTTGTAAATAGCTTAAAAATAATTAGAATAAATAGGTTTTATTACTAACTTTATTATATTTTATTTTTTCCTAAAATAACCAAAGAAACCAAAATAGGTCATGTAATTATTTTTATTAATTAATTTAATTAACTAATTAATTGCATATTTAATTTAGAAAACTTATTTCTTTTATTAAAAACAACAAAAAAAATTCTTTTAATTAGGTTAGAAGGGTCAAAACCTTAAATTCTCGTCGATCTTAATTCTTCTCGCGCGCTTTATTTTTATTATTTACCATATTGATGTAACTGCCTACAGTTTGTAATAGTTTAATTAGGACGTTTACTTACATTTATCGCTTTATTTTGAACTTGTTTGTTTTTGGCTATGTAAATACCCGAAGCCTTGTAATAGCGTAGTTTAATTTCCGCATTTTAAATTCCGCACATTATCAACTGTTAGATGTATGAATAATTAGGGTTTGCATGACAAGAATGTATGACTAAATTTAAAACAGTTAGATCACCCTAAATGTGCAAAGATAAAAATAATCTGAAATTGAAACACTCGCACATGCGCACTCCTAAGGTATACTCCTACTTGGTTGCCTTCGGTAAACGGTCATTGAGTATAGGATGCTTTAGTGGTCGCTCTTTTGTCCAAAGATCAAGTTGCCTTGGATATTGTTGCCTCGGATAAATGATCTAAGACATTAGGGTTATTACTAAGACGTCATAACATTGCTTTAGTGATCGTACGTCCCTTTCGAATTGACCCTAAAAACTCCGACGATGGTGCTACCTACTCACTAATAGTGGGATAGCGTTGTCTAAAGGAAACGAATACAGAACGATTCTTTTTTCGAGTAGGTAGATTAGTTCTTAAGTACTTGCTCATTCCAAACAAATTTTTCACACTTACACTCCTTTATAAACAAAGTTTTCAAAAACACTTCATTACACTCTTGAAGACAGAAACAAGAGTTAAATCGAAGTCAAAACAAAACCTTTTCAAAGTGCACAAACACAAAGAAAACAATTTTGAAAATGATGAGCAAGTACCTAAGAGCCCGTAGATAACTACGGATAGAAAGGGTGCTAATACCTCCCCTTTCTATAAATCTACCCCCCGTACTCAGAAATATCTCGAAAAAGGAATTTTTCTGTGCTTTTTTCCTTTCCTTGTTGGATAAAATAAAAGACGGTGGCAACTCTTGCTTACCGCGACATTTTGCGAACACAAACGCAAACCAGCAAAATTTCCTTAACGAAATAGGGAAACCACGTCCCGGTTCTGGCCACCGTACCATAGAATTGGCGACTCTGCTGGGGACTAATATAAGTGGGGTGTACCTTAGGATTAGTTCATCATATTTTTTTCAATTGTTTGATTTGTTTGCTTTATTTTGTGGGCTTTGTATCGGAGTTACTATAGATTCTAACCCGGATCCGGGGGACACCTTTTAGGTAAGTAGCAATAGACTGTGAGGGAACTGTACGGTGTAGACCAATACGGTTGAAGCAGTAGCTACGTTGGTGTGACACATTAGTTGGTACTGATATCCCTTGTGGAGGAACAAGGAGAGTATGGGGCTGCTAATGGGTCATTAAGCATCAACTTACCTTAGAACCTATAATTGACCAACTTGGCCATAGAAAAGTAGCAGTATGCTACACTCATTGAGACAATACTCTTGCGATGATTCCGGCCGTAAGAAAAGGTTGCTAAACTGGAATTATGACCGATCGAGGATGGTCAGTGATATTGAGAACCTCTAGAACCCGGTTACTATTACTAGGACAGGTTGAACCAACTAAACTGAAAGAGGGTAATACCTAGACCTCATGCAAGCCTAAACTTAAGGCTGTTTGTGTGACTTGTGTGCTTTCAAACTTGAACTAATTACACATTTTTGTTATTTGACAACATGAGTTCCTTGCAGGTTTTGTTTACCGTCTGTATCCAATACCTTAGATTTCTTGCCGGATTTACTTGTTTACATTACCTCGCACTTTTGCTTAAACGCATAGCATACACGTCATAACATCATACCATAATATTTCCTTAACCATTTCAAGGATCTCAAGGGTTTGTGAAGCAGGTTATGGTAAATCAAATGTCTAGCAAGGGGCAAAGGGGATTTATTTTCCTCTAGCCAATGTCGTCTAGAGATTAAAATACGATAACTTAAGTCGGGGGCTATGACCCACTCGATATGGTGAGCTTGACTCTTGAAGAAGGACTCTTGATGACACGAAGTTTCTTCAATCAAAGCTGCAAAATTCAAATTCTAACAGTTTCTTGTTTACCCCGTGAGATCCTTGAAAACATTGCATACATATATCATACATATCATTTCATAACAGGTACCATTACAAGTTTCTCTCTTCTTCGCTGTTTATTTCAGCAATGGCTCTCCAACAAGACAACCAAGATCTTCATACTCAAGAAAATCAGTTCAGGGAAATGTTCCTAAACCTATCCAAGGGGCGGGAAGAGTTGAAAACACTCCTCATCGGGAACCAGGTTAAGAAAAGTCCTGAAGACAATAAGGACGAACGAATGGAACAACTGCAAGTTGAGGTAGATGCAATAAGAACCCAAGTGCTGGGGCAGTTGGATCTCATCCAAGGCTTAGCCCGGGTACAAGAAGAGTTGAGAACCATTATCAACCAGCTTCATCAAGACAGATACAACAGTATGAAGCAAACAGTCGAGACCAGGGACCAAGTCATTTATCAGCCTCCAAGAAGACAAGGGTTTGGTTTGGTGAAGGGTGGACCTTTCCAAATTGCTACTACATCACGGGTCCAAAGACAACCTCGCCAAAAGCAACGGGTTAATCAGAGTAAGCCAGATACGCCCAAAAGGTAGTTCACCGAGCTCAACATGCCGTTGTCTCAAGCTTTACAACACTTGTTGATATTGAATCTGGTGACGTTAAGGGACCCTCCTCAGAATCCCCACATAGCCTCCCCAAACTACAATCCTGATGCAAGGTGTGCATACCATTCCAACAGCCCAGGGCATGATACTGATGACTGCTGGGCATTGAAAAACAAAATTCAAGACCTGGTCAATAAAGGAGCATTGGAATTCACACAAGATGGTCAACTGGAATGTTTTTGTGAATCCTCTAAGGCTCACCATTTGAAGTGACAAGTCCTAGGACGAGAAGACTTTTTGTTCATTAGAATTTTCAATTTGTAATTTTCTTTTGATCATTCAAACATTTAGTCATGTTAAAACTTTATTACTTTATCAATGCATTGCATATGTCTATTTTGAATCAATCCATTCGTATTCACTATATTCAAATTGCTTTCATTTTTGTGATGTTCAACTCTCGATTAAAAAACTCTAAGCCTTTAGAGGGAGGATGATGAAAATGATATCAAAGTCTCTACAGTATGCTTTTGAACAGACCCTGCTGACGATGTACAGGCATTGTTTCAAATCCTAAACAGTGGAGTTATAAGGAAGATAATCCCTCGTCAACCCCTTTGAGCCAAAAAGTTGAAGTTTTTTCTTTTCACGCAAATTAAAAAAAAAACTTAATCACAACCTGGGGGCAGGGTAGTTTTCTCAGTTAATTCAGGTGCACAATTAATGGCATCAAAGAGGTCCTTCCAAAACAAAAGACGGTGATGGTTCTGTATAATCGTCAAGACAGACAGTCATTATCTCTCGAAATAAAAGCCCATTAAGTCAAAACCTATGAAGGAGACTTATGAAAAACGGGGGCATCCTGCTGACTGTAATCACAAAAGAAACAGTCCAGGCAAAAGACGGGGATAATAAAGAGATCCTACAAACTCTTAACAAAAATGACTGCCTGTTCAAAATAAATTGTCAGTATCCGAACCATCGTTGGAATATCAGAGCAAAGACTCAAACAGGATCTAAATACACAATTAGCTGAGTTTAGGATCAAAGAACATCACGAAGAATGGGTGGGTACAAATAAAATTTGAGCCTCTATCCTTTGTTTCTTGAACCATGAACCAGGCCACGTTATAACCCTTAAAAGTCCTAGCTAAAGCATGGGTTAGTTCGAAAGCATACTGTTACAAAAGGTATCCTGACTCCTGTAGGACTTGCTGTAAATCCTTAGTTGACATCACATTTTACAAAATTTTCCTGTCTTACTGAAAAATGCATTTTCAAAAATTTCAAGACAGGCATAAGCTTTACATTCTTAAAATAACATTGTTTGCATATGACTATTTGTTCAACAACAGAGAAATTTGCACGATGAATATCTAGTGAACAAAAATCTTCTCAATAAAAAGGATCACCTCAAGTGAAAAAAAGCACTTCCAACCAAGGGGCACGGCATTATCATTGTCCATCATCTGGGGCAGTTAAGTCAATATTTAAGGAGTCTCTCAAAGATGCCAAATAGCCAGGGGCATATCTCCATCTAAATCACTTGGGGCATTGGACATGAATTCCAGCAACGAATCTTGTAGATCAAACGAACATCTTCTGGTAGTATGGCAACACAACACTATCGACAATGACAACTCCCTACACCTTGAGAGCGTGGACATAGTTAGAAAATACTGCGCATGAATAAAGACCCGCTAGGTTGACAGGCCTAGGAAAAAATAAGGGCATCCCAACGAACCAAAAGGGTTCGGGCAAAAATTAGGGATAAAAACAAAAAAATATTTGTACACCCGGCAAGTCGAAAACCTGAAAAGGCGGCTTGAGCAAGAAAGGGTATCCCGGTGGACTGAAAATCTGAAAAGACAGTCCAGGCAAAAGTTAGGGATTAAAGCGTACGACTATGTCCCGTCATCTCGTCACTTGCCTACCAGAAGAAGATTTGTCATTTCAATCGGCAATTACCAAGCACCTCATAGGTTGTAATAATACTCAATCCACAAGGCCTCCGCAGGCACCTTCTCCCTCAGATACAGGGGCAGAAAAGTCTTGATGCAAAGTCATTATCATATCCTCAGCCCGCGTCCCAGTAACATCTACACTCCCCGCAGAGTAAGAAAAGGACAGTGGTGTTAATTCTCCCCAACTGAGGCTCGCAACCACGAATGGGTCGGTAAGATTCTCCCCAAGCAGAGTTTATCTATCACCATCACTGGAAGATTATCCCCAGTGGAGTCTGGAAGATTATCCCCAGTAGAGTCTAAAAGATTATCCCCAGTGAAGTCGCCATTGGAAAATCATCCCCAGCGGAGTTCATTCCTTTCACAGACAGAAATTCAATCCCCAACAGGGTTCACTGTCACCAGCAACAGTAATTCATCCCCAGCTGAGTTTTATTTCTCCAAATCAGCAGATCTTCTAGCAGAGTATATACTCCCTAGAGAGTCATTTCCTCGTCAGTCCATTCCCCAGTGGAGTTATTCTCTCCTGCAGGATTATTCTCCCAATCATCTTCGGTCGTTATCTCTAGCGAGCGAAACTCTTTATTCTCCAACAACAGTCAGGGATTTATTTTCCCAAACTCGGACGTACCATAATAGCATTTCATGTTCATATATCATGAAGTGCGCATACATATTGCATACAACATAATTTCATTTATTTTAGGAACATCATCATACAATGCATGTCATGCATCATATACGATTAATCATGTACCTTTTCAGGAAAGATGGTTATCACCAACAACTTCCTGCAAGTTCAAGATTAACTCCGGAAACTAAACAGACTTTACGCGGGTTCGTCATGAAGCAATCTTACACGGTTTTCTCCTAAATACAGCTTTACACGGGTTCGTCACAAAGTAACCTTACCCAGGTTCCTCCTGAAGTTTTACACGAACTTATCACGAAGCAACCTTACCCAGGTTCCTCCTGAAGTTTTACACAAACTTATCCCGAAGTAACCTTACCCAGGTTCCTCCTTACAATTTCCCGATGTAGTTTCATCCAGACTCATCCTGAAGCAACCTTACCCAGGTTCCTCCTTACAATTTCCTGATGTAGTTTCACCCAAACTCATCCTGAAGCAACCTTACCCAGGTTCCTCCTTACAATTTCCCGATGTAGTTTCACCCAGACTCATCCTGAAGCAACCTTACCCAGGTTCCTCCTTACAATTTCCCGATGTAGTTTCACCCAGACTCATCCTGAAGCAACCTTACCCAGGTTCCTCCTTACAATTTCCCGATGTAGTTTTACCCAGACTCATCCTGAAGCAACCTTACCCAGGTTCCTCCTTACAATTTCCTGATGTAGTTTTACCCAAACTCCTCGCAAAGCAACCTTACCTAGGTTTCTTCCCGGTTCAGATGCAGTTTTACCTAAACTCCTCATGAAGCAGCCTTATCTAGGTTTCTTCCCGGTTCAGATGCAACTTTACCTAAACCCATCATGGAGCAACCTTACCTAGGTTCCTTCTCAGTTCAGATGTAATTTTACCTAAACTCCTCATGAAGCAGCCTTACCTAGGTTTCTTCCCGGTTCAGATGCAGTTTAACCTAAACCCATCATGGAGCAATCTTACCTAGGTTCCTTCTCAGTTCAAATGTAGTTTTACCTAAACCCATCATGGAGCAACCTTACCTAGGTTCCTTATCAGTTCAGATGTAATTTTACCTAAACCCATCATGGAGCAACCTTACCTAGGTTCCTTCTCAGTTCAGATGTAGTTTCACCTAAACCCATCCTGGAGCAACCTTACCTAGGTTCCTTATCATTCCTTATGTAGTTTCACCTAGACTCATCCTGAAGCAACCTTACCTAGGTTCCTCCTTAGTCCCGATGCAGTTTTACCCAAACTCTTCACAAAGCAACCTTACCCAGGTTCCTTCTCAGTTCAGATGCAGTGTTATCCAAACTCCTCACGAAGCAACCTTACCCAGGTTCCTTCTTATAACCCTACTATCCAGGTTTCTTTTCTCTTATCTCCAGACAGCAGTCCACAACACTGTAAGACCCAGACCTGTCAAACACGATCAGTTTCACCTTTCCCTAGTAGGTCGCGATGCAGCCTGTACACAACTAGATACGCAGTTCACGTCCGCTTCCTCAAGCCGGAGTTAATTCCTCAGTTGAATAATGGATGATTGAAGTTCCTAAATGTCAGCGGAGATGATTCCTCAGTTGAACAACGGATGACTGAAGTTCCTAAATGTCAGCAGAGATGATTCCTCAGTTGAACAACGGATGACCGAAGTTCCTAAATGTCAGCAGAGATGATTCCTCAGTAGAATACGGATGACCGAAGTTCCTAAAATTCAACAGAGATGTTTCCTCATTGGAATACGGACGACCGAAGCTCCTAAAATTCTACTTCTCTCAACAAAGATCAGCCCTCCCCAGCGGAATCTTCCTCAACAACATGTATACAAGCTCTCGCTAAGGAATCTCTTATGCGATCGACACTCCTTTAGATGGCATCTTTAAGCCCATCCCCTCATCAGCAATTTCCAAATGGCATCTGTAAGCCCATTCCCGAAATCACAAGATGATTACCACTTCATGCAATTGCAAATTTCTGGGCACTCTAGTGTTCAATCCTCTTCCACCTTTGGATCACGAAAGGAACGAAAGCCAATCTAAATCTTCAGGTTTAAGAAGATTGAACAGGGGCAGCTGTTGTACCCCAAAATTTGCCCTCCCATATTTCTCAAAACATTTCAAGAAAGATCCCCAAGTTGCTCAAGGTAGTCCAAGGTTTGGCCAGACAAGCTCTCTCCTAAGGTAGTCTACCTCAAATTAGGGTTTCATGTTACATCAAGATAATTGTATCCAAGGGACCCCAAATGCTCAACATTGTCCTAATATGTTCTTAAGATCATCCATGTCAAGTTTCAAGCCTTGCAGAGGAAGTTTGCTCAGTCAATTGCTCAAAGGCCTGAAAATCGAATGTGCTAGGGCAAAAGTCAAATATGGCCCACATATAGTCAAACTTCAAGATCATGGGTTGATCATGATTCATCAAGGATTTCTCATAATTCATAAAGACTCAAAAGTTGCTAAATTAGGGTTTTGCAGGAAAAGTCAACTCAACTTTGACCAAGCATAACATTCTCATACTTTATGAGAAATGACCCATCCAAAGCTCATTTGGAAGAGGATGCAATTCCCTAAAATCCATCTTCAGCTCCCAAGTTCAAAATATGCACTCACAAGAAGTTATGAATTTGGACATTATAGGTCATTTTGGAAAGTCAACAAAAACACCTTTTGGGTCAAAGCTTCTTACATGAACATGGAAGATCCAATTGATATGAAACCAAAGAGGTCTCTTAGGGGACATCCTAAGATTTCTAAAAAGTCCAAGAACACCCTCATAAGGTTTAAATTGAGAGAGATATGCATTGTCAAAGTTGGACAATTTTTGAAAAAATGCATGAAGCAAATATTGACCAAACTTAGATTTTTTCCAAATGGGCCTATCTTTTCAAGTTTGAAACTCATTCCTAACATGGTCCATGACCTCTAAGCCCACCCATACATTTTTCTACTATTTATGCTATTTGTTTTAATAATTAAATAAATAAATATATAAATAATGTAAATTTTGATGTGAATCCATTTTGGGAAAGTTTTATGCTGGTTTATTTCATTTGATTTCGTGCAATAACTTTTCAAATACGTCTAGGTTCATCCACATGTGAAAATGGCATAAAATCATCAAATATGGCATTTTTTTCAAGTCTTGATCATGGTCTTAAAACACAACATTATGAGGGAGATTCTATCCATACTTTCTTGTCTCCTCATTCTCCTCTATAAATATAGAGCCATACAAGCTTGAAAGGGACGAAAATTTTCTCTAAAATGCTCTCAAAAAGCTCTTCAAAAAGCTCTTTAAAAGCTCTTCAAAAAGCTCTCTAGAAATCAAAGAATTGGTGCAAGTCATATCTCGAGGTTCCGGTCTCTCTCAATTGACATCAAGCCCCAAACCATACTCTTGAAGTCCTCAAGAGTCTTACAAGGCCCAAGACCAATCCATCACACGCCTAGCACGCCCCCCATTTGACAACACCGGTTTGGTAAATTTTTAAACTTTGAATCTCTAATTTTGATCACATTTTATGGTATGTTAACGTTTGTTTGAGTTTATATAGAACAGTTATGGATGGTTGAATCATAGGTTCCACGCAAGAACAAAAAAACACCATAGTTAGAGCATAAAGCTTTCGAAGATTCGGGCCTAGGGATTTATGATGATTGCACCCCCTGTTTACTTTTGCTACTAGGCCCGTCTTTATTTTCATGTTTTATTCGTTTTGTTTATTTCTTTTAATCCCTTTTATTTTTTTATCAATAAACAAATATAAAAATCACATAAAAATAGATTTAGGATTTTTTCTTAATTAAATTTTAATTTTAGGTAAAACTTTAATTTCTTTTTGTAAATAACTTAAAAATAATTAGAATAAATAGGTTTTATTACTAACTTAATTATATTTTATTTTTTCCTAAAATAACCAAAGAAACCAAAATAGGCCATGTAATTATTTTTATTAATTAATTTAATTAACTAATTAACTGCATATTTAATTTAGAAAACTTATTTCTTTTATTAAAAACAACAAAAAAAAAATTTCTTTTAATTAGGTTAGAAGGGTCAAAACCTTAAATTCTCGTCGATCTTAATTCTTCTCGCGCGCTTTATTTTTATTATTTACCATATTGATGTAACTGACTACAGTTTGTAATAGTTTAATTAGGACGTTTATTTACATTTATCGCTTTATTTTCAAAGGGTTTGTTTTTTGCTATGTAAATACCCGAAGCCTTGTAATAGCGTAGTTTAATTTTCGCATTTTAAATTCCGCACATTATCAACTGTTAGATGTATGAATAATTAGGGTTTGCATGACAAGAATGTATGACTAAATTTAAAACAGTTAGATCACCCTAAATGTACAAAGATAAAAATAATCTGATATTGAAACACTCGCACACGCGCACTCCTAGGGTATACTCCCACTTGGTTGCCTTTGGTAAACGGTCATTGAGTATAGGATGCTTTATTGATCTCCCTTTTGTCCAAAGATCAAGTTTCCTCGGAAAGGTTGCCTCGGATATTGTTGCCTCGGATAAATGATCTAAGACATTAGGGTTATTACTAAGACGTCCTAACATTGCTTTAGTGACCGTACGTCCCTTTCGAATTTACCCTAAAAACTCCGACGATGGTGCTACCTACTCACTAATAGTGGGATAGCGGTGTCTAAAGGAAACGAATACAGAACAATTCTTTTTTCGAGTAGGTAGATTAGTTCTTAAGTACTTGCTCATTCCAAACAAATTTTTCACACTTACACTCCTTTATAAACAAAGTTTTCAAAAACACTTCATTACACTCTTGAAGACAGAAGCAAGAGTTAAATTGAAGTCAAAACAAAAACTTTTCAAAGCGCACAAACACAAAGAAAATAATTTTGAAAATGATGAGCAAGTACTTAAGAGCTCGTAGATAACTACAGATAGAAAGGGTGCTAATACCTTCCCTTTCTATAAATCTACCCCACGTACTCAGAAATATCTCGAAAAAGGAATTTTTCTGTGCTTTTTTCCTTTCCTTGTTGGATAAAATAAAAGACGGTGGCGACTCTTGCTTACTGCGACATTTTGCGAACACAAACGCAAACCAGCAAAATTTCCTTAACGAAATATGGAAACCACATCCCGGTTCTGGCCACCGTACCACACTTCCCATAAGCCCTATTATCCAGGCTTTCATCTTGAAGTAACCCTAATATCCAGGTTCCTTCCCATAAGCCCTACTATCCAGGATTTCATCTTGAAGTAACCCTATTATCCAGGTTCCTTCCCATAAGCCCTATTATCCAAGCTTTCATCTTGAAGTAACCCTACTATCCAGGTTCCTTCCCATAAGCCCTACTATCCAGGCTTTCATCTTGAGGTAACCCTACTATCCAGGTTCCTTCCCATAAGCCCTACTATCCAGGCTTTCATCTCAAAGTAACCCTACTATCCAGGTTCCTTCCCATAAGCCCTACTATCCAGGCTTTTATTTTGCAGTAACCCTACTATCCATGTTCCTTCCCATAATCCCTATTATCCAGGATTTCATCTTGAAGTAACCCTACTATCCAAGTTCCTTCCCATAAGCCCTACTATCCAGGATTTCATCTTGAAGTAACCCTACTATCCAGGTTCCTTCCCATAAGCCCTACTATCCAGGCTTTCATCTCTAAGTAACCCTACTATCCAGGTTCCTTCCCATAAGCCCTACTATCCAGGATTTCATCTTGAAGTAACCCTACTATCCAGGTTCCTTCCCATAAGCCTTACTATCCAGACTTTCATCTCGAAGTAACCCTACTATCCAGGTTCCTTCTCATAGCCCTACTATCCATACTTTCATTTCGAAGTAACCCTACTATCCAGGTTCTTTCTTATAGCCCTACTATCCAGGCTTTCATTTTGAAGTAACCTTACTATCCAGGTTCCTTCTTATAGCCCTATTATCCAGGCTTTCATTTTAAATAACCCTACTATCCAGGTTCCTTCTCATAGCCCTGCTATCTAGGCTCCTTCCATTTTATCTTCGGGCAACAGTTCACAACACTGTAGAACCTGGACCCAACCAGATACGGTCGATTTCATATTCCCTAGTAAGTCGCTATGAAGCCTGGAGCACGACCAGATAACAGTTACCCTTATTATCCTCAGTAAGTCGTTATGCAGCCTGGACCCTGACCAGATATGTAGTTTACTTCCACTTCCTCAATCAAGAGTTAATTCCCCAATAGAGTAATGGACAACTGAAGCTCTTATACGCTATTTCCCAGGACATAAATCAACATTCCCCGGCGAAGTCCTCCTCAACGGCAGGTACAGGAATTCTCGCAAAGGAATCTCTTATGCAAACGATATCTTTTCTGGATGGCATCTTTAAGCCCATCTCCGACGATTCTCTGTCGACTTCCAAATGGCATCTGTAAGCCCATTCCCGATATCACCAATCAGTATTACTTCATACGAGTGCAAATTTCTAGGCACTCTAGTGTTCAATCATCTTCTACCTTCAGATCACGAAAGGCAGACCAACCAATCTACATCATCAGGTTTAAGAATATTGAACAAGGGCAGTTTTTGTACCCCAAAATTTTCCCTCTCATTTTACTCAGCATATGTTCATTGAAATCCTCAACTTGCCCAAGGATGCCCAAGGATTGATCAGGAAAATGCTCTCCTAAGACAATGAACCTCAAACTAGGGTTTCCATTTTCATCAAGATGGGTAAAATCCAAAGGTATAAAATCTTTTCCATGGTCCTAATATGTTCTCAAGAACATCCATCTCAAGTCTCATGCCTTGCACAAGAAGTTTGCCCAGTCAACTGCTCAAATGCCTAAAAATCAATTGTGTTAGGTCAAAAGTCAATTGTGACCCACATACAGTCAAACTTCAATATTTTTGTTCAACATCAACATTTTGAAGTAATATCCATCATTTTATCAAGGGTTGATCATGATTTCTCAAGGAATGCCCCAAATTGATCAAAACTCAAAAGTTGCTAAATTAGGGTTTCTATCGGAAAAGTTAACCAAACTTTGACCAGGCATAACTTTCTCATACTTTATCATACATTTCCCATCCAAGTCTCATTTTGAAGAGGGTGAAATTCCCTACAACTCATCTTCATCCCTCAAGTTCAAAAAATGCACTCATGAAAAGATATGAGTTCAGACATTACAGGTCATTTTAAAAAGTCAACAAAAACACTTGTTGGGTCAAAGCTTCTTACATGGACATGGAAGATCCAATTAAGGTGAAACTAAAAGGTTTGTTTAGTGGACATCTTAATCTTTCCAAAAATTCCAAGAACCCCCTCTTAGGGTCAAAATTGAGGGAGATATGCATTGTCAAAGTTGGTTATTTTTGGAAATTTGCCCAAAGTCAACAATGCCCAAAATGCATTTTTATTCAAATGAACCCAACTTTTTATGCTTGTATTTTGTTCCTAACATGGTCCACGACCCATAAACCATTCCATGAATCATTTTCTTATTCATTTGATTTATTTTGATTTTTAATCATTTAAAATCCAAATTAAATAAAATAAATGATATAAAATTATTTTGGGATTATTTTGCATTAAATGATGAGAATACAGGTTGTGTGTTAGCAAGCAAATCGTGCAAGGGTTGATTGAATCGAAAATGGCATGATTTGGCGAATTTTGGAAACAAATAATATGACTTGAAAATCAAATATCTTGCTCATCAATTACCAAGATTGAATCCAAAATTGTTAACCTATTTGATTCATATACATATAACAGAGCATGTTTAACCCTAAGGACGAGATTAGATAGGCGCGGCTGGTTCAAAAGAGTCAAACAAAGTTTCAACTTTCCAAAGAAAAGTGCAGACCGGATTTTTCTTTACAGTCCAATTCAAGCAATTCCAAAGCCACAAATTTGTTCCTGGACGTATTCTGAAGTGATTCCAATCACTCTCAAGTCATCAAATGCCCAGAATCATAAGATACAGATCACGGTTTATCCCCATTTGCTTTCAATTTGTTTTCTTGGTTTTACATGTTTTAAATCAAATTCGTTTGCATAAATGTGTTTATAATCATGCTTGGAATCTGTTTAAATGCTTGGATTTGAGTTTTAGTGCAGGAACAGACTTACGCCATTGCTAGGGTTTGAAAGCTTCAAATTAGGGATTCTCTGCATAAGCAAAATTAGACCAAATCATGGGTACCAATGAACTCAGGGCGCGATTTACAATTGATCTACGCCTTTGGTTCTGATTTATCTTGTTGGTATTTTAGTTTTGAATCTTGCAGGGATGTAGCTACGGACAAAAACAGTCACTAGCCTTTAGTGATGGTTTTGTCCATAGGTAAAAGGCTAATACCTAAAATAACAGTTCTGAGGAAAGAGACGATCACATGGCTGACTCCCACTGGTCAGTTTGAATTTTGGCGCGCTTCCTGAGGCATAGCACTTTATTTCTTTTATATTGTATTTGTTTGATTCTGCTAACAAATGAGTCATCCAACCCATATGGTAAAGCAAGCGAGCGTGTGATTGAAAGGACTTGGGTTCGATCCCAGGTCCAAACATTTTAGTATTTTCTTAACAAACGTTGCAGGATCTTACGCGCCTCACATTCTAAGCGTATTGCATACACCTCAAGATCCATCCATTGGATCAATCTCCTCCCAGATCTAATGCCTCGTGCAAGCAAGTTCCATGGTGCACCCTCAGGTGTGGTAACACTGGATCCAATAATTGGTTGGGTTTGTGCTTCTTGGGCCCAACGAAAATCAGCCATGCACCCCCTGAAGTGTTAACAACATCAGGCCCAGTCTTAATTTTTCTTTCTTTTTTTTATTTATTATTTATTATTCTATTTGTTTTATTTATTTAATTTTTTTTTGCAACACAAAAATCATTTTTTTTATTAAAATATAAAATCACAAAAAAATATAGAATTACGTTTTTTTATTTATTAAACTTAATTTTTTTGAAAATAAATTAGATTAATTAGATTCACTTGATTGTTTTTTTTAATTAAAATTTATTAGAAAATTAGGTTTACTTTGCAATTAAATTATTTTCTCATTAAAAAAGACACAAAAATATTTTTTTAATTAATTAGGTTTTTTTAGGCTTCTAATTTATTCTCGTATTTAATTCGTTGTGCGCTCCTTTGCATTCTTTTAATTCAAATTATTGTAATTGTTTCAAGTTTGTAATAAATTAATTAGGATTTTTATTTCCGCATCTTTATTTTCAGTCAAATATTGGTGTATCTGCCCAAAAGCCTTGTAATAGCTAGGACTTTAATTTCTCGCACTCTTTAATTTCCACAACTATTAAACTTCTAGATGTATGGACATTAGGATTGTATGCGAAAGATAAATCAACGACTAAAAAGGTAGATAATCCTAATTGTGCAAAGATAATTAACTGGAAAAAAAGCACACATGCACATGCTCACTCCTAGGGATTGCTTCACTTGGTTGCCTCAGAAATAATGGTCATGTCCCTCGAACATAGGGATATCTTAGCAATGACCCGCAATTCAAAGTCATCATAAAGATCATAGTCCATCATTGTCCCTCGAGTTGCCTACGAGAAATGATCTTATGATTATAGTCCCTTCGAAATGCTAAGGCATCCTTACTTGTTGCCTTCAATGACCATTTCGTCCCTTCGAATGTTCCTTAAAATTCCAACGATGGGGCTACCTATTCCTTAATAGTAGGATAGCGCTGTCTAAAGGAAACGAGAAAATGAACAATCTTTTTCGAGTAGGTAGAAACTCTTAATTACTTGCTCAAAACAACAAAAACTTTTTCACAAACACTTTTAAAATAGTTTTTGAAAACAACTTCTTCACACTCTTGAGGATAGATACAAGAGTTATCACGAAGTTAAAACAAAATTTTTTTGCAAAACACATACAAACAATTTCAAAAATGAGAAAGTACCTAAGAGCCCATGGATGACCACAGATAGAAAGGGTTCTAACACCTTCCCTTTCTATAATCTACCCCCGTACTCATAAACTCTCGAAAAAAAGGTTTTTTCTGTTCTTTTTCCTTTCCTTAGTTGGATGGAAAAAAAGTCGGTGGCGACTCTTGCTTATCGCGACATTTGCGAATACAAAATGCAAACCAGTATTAACAATCGGTTCTCCCACTGTATCACAAGTATCAATCCCATAGCGGTATACTGGTTCATCCAATTTCTCAATAGTGATCCGAGGAGCCTCATTGTCCCACCTGAGCTTGAACATAGATGACATGGTAGCTAGCGCGTCCACTAACTATTTCTCTTCTCGTGGAAAATGTTCAAAGGTAACTTCTTCAAAGTGTGAAAGCAACGTCAGTACATGTTTTTTGTAAGGGATGAGATTAGGGTGCTTCATGTCCCACTCCCCTTTGATTTGACTTATTACCAAGGTTGAATCCTCAAAAACGCTCAAGAACTTGATCCTTAGGTTAATAGCAGCTTTGAGACCCATGATGCATGCTTCATACTCAGCCATATTGTTGGTACAGTTGAAACATAATCTGGCAGTGAAAGGAGTATGACAGCCCTCGGTGGATATGATTACATCACCGATGCCATTGCCGAGCATGTTGGAGGCTCCGTCAAAAACGATAGTCCATCGGGATCCTTGCTCAGGTCCTTCATCCAGTCCAGGTTCTTCATAGTCAGTCACTAACATAATATTCTCATCCGGGAATTTAAAGCTCATGGATTGGTATTCATCCACGGCCTGATGAGCCAAATGATCAGCTAATACACTTCCCTTGATTGCTTTTTGGGTCGTGTATTGAATATCGTATTTGGTTAGGATCATTTTCCATCTTGCTATCCTTCTGGAGAGAGCGGGCTTCTCAAATATGTTCTTGATAGGATCCATCTTAGATATCAACAAAGTAGTGTAAGTCAACATATATTGTCTCAGTCGGCGAGCAGCCCATGCCAAAGCGCAGAAAGTTTTCTTGAGCAGTGAGTATCTTGTTTCACAATCCATTAAGTTTTTGCTAAGGTAGTATATTGCATTCTCTTTTCGACCGGACTCGTCATGCTGCCCCAACACACACCCCATCGAATTGTCTAACGCTGTTAAGTACATTATCAAAGGTCTTAATTCAATCGACGGCATCAGAATTGGAGGCTCTTTAAGGTTCCTTGATTCTCTCGAAGGCAGTCTAGCATTCGTCATTCCACTTTACCACTCGATCTTTCTTCAAGAGTTTGAAGATTGGCTCACAAGTAGCAGTTAGATGGGAAAAGAACCTGGAAATGTAATTTAGACGTCCCAAGAAACCTCTAACCTTCTTCTCAATGCGGGGAGGTGGCATCTCTTGTATAGCTTTCACTTTTGCAGGGTCTACCTGAATACCCTTGTCACTGACAATGAAACCTAGGAGTTTACCAGACCTTACCCTGAAGGTGCACTTGTTCGGATTTAACCTCAGCTTGTACGTCTTCAACCTATCAAACAACTTTTGTAGATGATCAAGGTGCTCTTCCTTATTTTGAGATCTGGCTATCATGTCGTCCACATAGACCTCTATCTCATAGTTAATCATATCATAGAACAAAGCTACCATAGCTCGCTGATAGGTTTCCCCAGCGTTTTTCAATCCAAACGGCATCACTTTGTAACAGAAAGTACCCCATTGTGTGATGAAGGTTGTCTTCTTCATGTCTTCGAGTGCCATCTTGATCTGATTGTAGCCATAGAAACCGTCCATGAAGGAAAATATCTTATTTTGTGCGGTGTTGTCAACCAGAACGTCAATTTGGGGAAGCGAGAAGTCATCCTTGGGGATTACCCTATTCAAATCTCTGTAGTCCACACACATCCGTACTTTGTCGTCTTTTTAAGGCACCGGGAATACGTTAGCAACCCACTGTGGATAAGAGGTAACAGCTAAGAACCCAGCGTTGAACTGCTTCATCACTTATACTTTGATCTTCTCTGACATTTCAGGACGCATACGACGAACCTTCTGCTTTACTGGAGAGCAGTCTTCTTTAGTTGGAAGACGATGAACCACAATACCCGTGTCTAGCCCCGGCATGTCTTCATATGACCAGGCAAAGATCTCGACATAATCATGAAACATCTGTATCAACTGCTTTTTTCCTGACTCTTCGAAGTTGGTTGGCATATCAGGATGGAGAATAATACGAGACTCGCCCCCTTGAGCAACAGGTTCCAAGATCACTGGTAAGATGGAATCGTATGGTATCATAAGACTTTGGGCTCGATCTCGCACCCATTTGAGGTAAGGTTCCAAAGGGATGGAGTTCTTGCGCCCCAAAGTCCTACTATCAGTCTTCTTAACAATGCCCCAAGCACGGATGAACCTATAACGATAAATTTGCAAATCATCTGAGTAGTTGAACACAATACCCTAGATGAGCATATTCGGTGGACCATCTCTTCGTGCATAGCCAAACTGACGTAGTGCTAAAGAAGGATTATAGGTGATGCCTCCCCTAATGCCTAGGAGTGGCACATTAGGGAATTATCCGCAGCGATCAATAAAAGAGATGTCTCCTTGAGAGCGAGGACACCAATGGATGTCAGAGTGAGAGAGAGACATTAGTCTTTGACTCCACCTTAAGCCTAAATCATTCTACATTGTTGACCGAGGAAGGTGCGAAATAAACCACCTATATAGCAGAGGGGTGCAACACATGAGAGTTCCTCGCTTCTTCAGAGTACGAGTATATAGAGAATGTAGGATATCCCCGAGCAATGTAGGAACCGGATTGTGAGCAAGAAAAATCTTGATGGCATTCACATCTATAAATTGATCTGGATAAGGAAACAGGACCAACCCATGGATCAAGAGAGCTAATACATCTTCGAAGGCATGATAACTCATAGCATCTAGGAAAATCTGAGCTTTATTCATCGGAAAATTTGCAAGGAGACCCTTAACTTCACTTTATTTTTTCCAAATGGACTCAATGTCAGACGGCTTCAAGTGCAAAGCTACGGCAATATCTTCAGAAGCTGGGTCTTTCTCTAAACCAGTGAAATGTACTCACTCCAATATAGGTAAACCAAGTAACTTGTAGAATTCTTCCAGTGTAGGCACCAGTTGATAATCGGGGAATATGAAGCAATGGTGCTTAGGGTCGAAGAACTGGAATAAAACACTCATCAAACCCACATCAAATCTGGTGGTAACCAAACTGAGTAAGTGACCATGTCTTTTGTGGAATGATGAGTCCTCGGGGACCTTAAAAACCAATTCTTTGAGTTTGGGAGGAACTTCTGTGAAGTGAATCCGGATGGTTTTTCTGCGACCTGAATTCATATCCTACAAAACAGCAAAGAGGTAAATCCAATAGGTCCTTGAAATGATTAGTATATATGAATGTCATGATGTTTATGATGTAATGATTATGCTTAAAATCACAGATAAACACAAGCAAATCACACAAAATACCTTAGGTTCAAAGGCTTGCATGAGGTTTTAAGGTAAGTACCCTCTTGAATGTTCAGTTGGCTCAACCTGTCCTATAAATAGTAACCGGATTCTAAGGAGTCTCAATATCACTGACCTTCCCTTCAGAAATTGTTTCAGCTCCGCACCGTAGTATTGCGGCCAAAAAATCCCGAAAGTCCAGCCTCAATGAGTGTAGTATCGAGTATCAACCAATCTTCGGTCGGAACCAAAGCCGGTTATCTCACTACTTCCTAGTGGCTAGGATGAGTCAATTAAAGGTTCTAAAGGTCAGTTAGCGCTTAGTGACACTATGAGGAAGCCTAATGTTATCCTTTACTTACTCAAGGAACATTAGTACAATCTAGAGTATCGCGCTAACATAGCCACCACTCCGTCTGTATCAGTCTATATCGTACAGCCTCTATAATTTATTGCTACTAACCTAAAAGGTGCCCCAGATCCGGGCGTAGGATCTTTACAAGAATACCCCAACAAACCCTCAAAGATAAAGCAAGCAAACACATAATAAAGCATTTAAAATGATGAACGAAAACTCTAAGGTAACCCCACTTTTTATATCCCCAGCAGAGTCGCTAGTTCTGTGATACGGTGGCAGAACCGATTGTTTAATATTGGTTTTGCATTTATGTTTTCAAATGTTGTGGTAAGCAAGAGTCGCCACCGACTTTTCTTTTATCCAAATTAAGGAGAGGGTGAAAAGAACAGAAAAAGAACTTATGGAGAGTTTTCTGAGTAAGGGGGGTAGATTATGGAAAGGGAAGGTGTTAGCACCCTTTCCATCTGTAGTTTTCTACGGGCTCTTAGATGCTTAGCTCATGTTTTGAAAATTGCTTGTGCTTTGTATGTTTTGAAAAATCATTTTGAAAATGCCTTAGCGCGGCGATTTGTTTTATGATAACTCTTGTATCAGTCGTCAAGAGTGTTAACAAAGTGAATGTTTTTGAAAGTGTTTTGAAATGTTTTATGTAAGTGTGAAAGTTTTGTTTTTGAGCAAGCATCTATGAACTATCTACTTATACTCGAAAGGTTTGTTCTTTTCCCCTATCCTTTAGACAGCGCTATCCTACTATTAGTGAGTAGGTAGCCCTATCGTTGGATGTTTAAGGGACAATCGAAGGGACGTTTTACAGTCGTAAAGGCAACATATGGAGACGCTTTAGCAATTTTTTTAAGGGACGAGATCATTTACCAAAAGGCAACACTGTAGGGTCATCGAGGGACTATGATCTTTTGATTTACGGGTCTTTTCTAAAGCATTCTCATTCTCGAGGGACATGACTGCTTTATTTTCTGAAAGGCAACTGAAACAGGGATACCCTAGAGGTGCATATGTGCATATGTGTTGAGATTCAGTTATTTTTGTCTTTTTATTAGGTTAGCTAACGTTTTAATTTATAGTCTTTCCATACATGCCTACTTACTAACAGTAATATAGCAAAATAATAAAGCAGTAAATGTGCGAAAAATAAAATGCAGAAAAATAAATCCTAAATTATTACACGGCTTTGGGAGAGATACATTATAAGTGTAAGAAGTAAAGTATGGAATTTTAAATCTAAAATTATTACATCCATAATCAGTTACAATATTAAAAAAATGTGAAAATAGTAAACGCGCGCGAGATAAAGACGAACGTCTAAAAATCAAGAAAAATGCTAAATAAAAAAGAGAAAATATTTGTTGGTTTTTTGCTTAATTTTGATTAAAAAAGATGCTTAAAATAAAATTGACCCTAAATTTAATTTTAGTTAAGAAAATAAATGTTGAATGAAATAAATCTTAATTCTAATATTTTTTTGCATTCTTTTATTTAATAAAGTACTTGAAACATAAATTAAATCCTACATTCTAATTCATTTTAAATTAAAAAAATAGTTAAGATTTAATTAATTAATTAATTAATTAATTAAAGCAATTAATTATTTAATTAAAAAAAGTCTAAGCCTAATTTTTTTATGAGTTTTTTTTAGTTATTAATTAAGCAAAGAAAATAAAAGAAATTAAAAAAATTTACAAGAAAAAGAAACTGAATGGGCCTGAGGTAGTAAAAAAAAGGGGGTGTGTTTGTTGAAATTTGCTAGGCCCATTAGCAAGAGCCCAGAGGCTGCGTCCAATCTGGTGGGGAAAGCAATCTAGGGCGTATGGTGAATCTTATGTTTGGATGTGTTGGATCTTGATCAGGTGATGGTGAGTTGATGGCATACGATGCACGTCTGGCAATGGTATGCATGGAATCTGCAAGAGAACGTTATCAAAAATAAAAATCTTGGACCTGGGATTCGAACCCAGGTCCCTTCCCTCATAAGCGCGCTTCTTACCAACTGAGTTGGATGTTCAACTGTTATACCAAACACAATAAAAAGAATATAATTCAAAAAACAATGATTATTTAAAATAAATAAAAAAGACGTGCGCGTGGATTTGAATTGCCCAGTGAGGGGCTGCCACACATCATCTTCTTCCTTCATCCGTCATTTTAGACCTGGACCTATAATAACAGTTTTTGTCTGTCACTATAGCACCTGTAACCCAAGAAAAACAACAACACACATAATAAATTCAGGGTAAGGCCATAGATGAATTAGCCTCAATCTCCTGAGCACAACGAGACCCTTGGTTAGGCCTAATTTTCGTTATTTCCAGAAACCCCAATTCTAAGCTTGGAACCCTAAAAATGGTGATACTCAATCCTTGCATCAAAAACCAAATCTAACCATACAGATAGCTTGCAAATATAAGAATATTCAGTAATGCAAGATTAGAATGTGCTTATATTACATAAATAAAACAAATTAAGATGAAAGAAGAGTGCAAACCATGAGATGGTAGTGATGTGTTTTAGGCTGTTTTAGGACTTGGTGACGGTTGGGAACGTTCCAGGGGACTTCCAGGAACGTGTTTGAGCTTTCGTTTGGGACTAAAACAAGCTGGAACTTGAAATTCGAGTTTGACAACTTTGATTTTTTTTTGTGAAATATGCAGCAATTCTCCAAGCTCTGTGTGCGTGAATTCGGCTTGCTCAGGGCTTGTATATATATTGTAGATGGAGGGGATATAATTGAATGGAAAAGATCAGCCCATAATGCCATGGTTTAAAGCCATGATCACAAATTTGAAAAGCTTCCAAAATGAAGGTTTCATGCCAGTTTTTATGTTCATTGAACCTAGACATTTATGCACGAATATTTGGGCCTAAGCCAAAGCATCAACCCAAATGCCTAAGCCCATCTCCATTTATTTTATATAATTTATTTTGTATTTATTTGAAATAAATCAAAATAAATAAGAATAAAATAGATGAAAATGGTAAGGCAATGCAAAAATGATATTAGGGGTCCTTCATAAGCTTAGGGAGATGTTTGAGGCCTAAGAAAACAAGCCATTGCTTTAAAAGTTCAAATTTTCTCAATGCACCATTCTTGAAATTTCCCAAATTTTCACAACTTGGGAAAGCCATAACTTGCCCAATTTTCATCTCATGATGATGATCTTGGACTATATGGAAAGCCCAAGATGTCTACTTCAATCTCTAATTTGATCAATTTTATATTTGAAGATTTTATCTTGATGTAAAAGGTCTTGGAAAAAAGTGGCTTTTGTTAACTTTTTGAAAATGACTTGTAATGTCTGAGCTTATATCTTTCAAATGATGAATCTATTGAACTTGTGAGCTGAAGAGAAGTTGCAGGTTATTGTATTCTCTTTAAAATGAGCTTTAGTGGGAAAATTCCTGATAAAGTATGAGAAAGTTATGCCTGGTCAAAGTTTGGTTGACTTCTCCTATAGAAACCCTAATTTAGAAATTCTTGACTTTTGATGAAGTAGGAGCATTTCTTGAGGAATCATGATTAACCCTTGATCAAATGATGGATATCACTTCAAATTTTTGATGTCGACCAAAAATCTTGAAGTTTGACTGTACATGGGCCACAATTGACTTTTGCTCTAGCATAGTTGATTTTCCAATACTTGAGTAATTGATTGAGGAAAATTGTAGTGCAAGGCATGCATTTGTGTCATGGACAATCTTGAAGGGATATTAGTACCATGGAAAGCATTTGAGACCTTTGGAGCTCAATCATCTTGATGAAAATTGAAACCCTAGTTGGGGGTTCATTGCCTTAGGAGGAGAATTTGTCTGATCAATTCTTGGTCAACCTTGAGCAATTGAGGACCTCTAGGAGTATGTCTTGTATGAAAACGGGAGGGCAAATTTTGGGTTATAACATATTTCAAACAAAGCATTTTCAAAGTGAGATAGAAACTAAGAGCCCGTAGATAACTACGGATGAAAAGGGTGCTAACACCTTCCCTTTTCATAATCTATCCCCCGAACTTAAGAAAATTCTCAAAAGGTCTTTCTTGTTCTTTTCACCCTTTCCTTTATTGGATAAAAGAAAAGTCGGTGGTGACTCTTGCTATCTGCAACAATTGCGATAAAACTCAAAACACCAAGTAAGTTCTCCCACCGTATTACACCAAACAAACCTTTAAAGTTAAAGCAGACAAAGCACACAATTTAAGCAAGTAAAGTGATCTAAACTCTTAAGGTAACCCCTCTTATAATTTTTTCCCAAGCAGAGTCGCCAGTTCTGTAATACGGTGTGAGAATTGACTTTTTTGGTTTTATCCAAATGTGTGGATAGCAAGAGTCGCCACTGACTTTTATTTTTATCCAACAAGGAAAGGCTGAAAATAACATGAAATACTTTGATAAATTTTGAGTTTGAGGGGTAAGTTATGAGAAGGGAAGGTGTTAGCATGCTTTTCATCCATAGTTATCTACGGGCTCTGAATCGCTAGCTCACTTTGAAAACTTTCTTTGTATGTGTGTGTTTTTGTTTAAAAATATTTTGAAAAGCCAAATCACGACCAACTTTTTAATGATTCTTGTATCAGTCCTCAAGAATGCATACAAAGTGTTTGGAAAATATTTGTTTGAAAGTGTGATGTGTAAAAATGTTTTGAGAAAAGAGTTGTGATCAAGCGATTAAGAGTTCCTTACCCACTAAATCCTTTCTTATTCTTTTCCTTCTCCTTTAGAGAAATTTTTTGTACCCCAAAATTTTCCCTCTCACTTATCAAAAATTTGCTCACAAGATCTCCTTGACTCAAGATTGCACCAGGGTTTGATCAGCTCAAGACACCTACCTCCTTAAGCACTGATGACCAAAATTAGGTTTTGAGTTTGCACAAGGATTTTTGAACTTTCTATGCCCCATATGATTTTCATGGATCATTATGGACCCCTAAGATTACTCATGTCAAGTTTCAAGCCTTGGATCACATTTTTGCTCAGTCAATTGAGCAGTTGACCTAAAAAATCAGTTGTATTGGGGAAAAAGTCAACTATGGCAAATTTAAAGTCAAACTTTATAATTTTTGATCCACATCAACATTTTAAACTCATATGTATCATTTGATCAAGTTTGGACCACAACTCTTCAAGGAATTTGATTAAATCTCTAAAAGGGCAAAATGGTCAAAATTAGGGTTTTGACTAGGAAAGGGCAATTGCTGATTTTTGACCTAGCAAATGGTCAATTGGTTTAAGGCATGATCTCAAGATTCCAATTTCATAATTTTGACCTAATGGCATGGTTCAAAACATTGCAAGTCCATTGGATTGACAGATGAATTTTTCAGTCAACTGATCAAAAGTCAATTGTATACTGAAGAGTCAAACTTTGACTTTTTGGTCAAATTCAAGTGCCAAAGATCATAATTCATCAAAACATGTCAAAATATGAAACTTATTTATCAAGAAATCAAAAAGTCAAGATTTCATTTTGAAAAGTCAAAATTTCTAAACTTAGAAATTTTTCTAAGTGTTGGAAATTTCATGTTTTTTCATAACTTTGAACAAAATTTTCACCATGATGCAAGATGATTCAAGAGAAACTTCCAATATGAAAGTTGTAGATCTCCATTAAATATACAAATTTTATTTACACAACTCCTTCCAAAAATGCTTGGATCTCATGTTATAATTTTATGAACATGTGGTCATGAAACTAAACACTTAGTGAAATTTTGCCCTAATTTGGTCAGGATTTTGACCTAACTTCATGACACTTTTCCATATAGTTCCAAGGGGAATCTTCAAAAGAAATTCACATATGGGTTTTAGAGCACATTTAAAGCTTTCCAAAATGTCCAAGGACTCCTTGAGGTCCTTCTTGAGTAGGGATAATCGAAGAGATGAAATTAGGGTTTTGTCACTTGAATTACAAGTCATTTTTTATGAACACATGAACAAAATCCATGCTAGGATGCATAATCCTTGCTTTGCAGGCCTCAAACTTGTTAGTCACTTCATAATTAAATTTTTACACAGCTGTTAGGGCTTTGATCCAAGAAATTAAGTTATTATCCAAGTTGCGTTTCCATTAATGGCACAAAGTTGACATTGCCATTCTTGTAAAGCAAGCTTTTTGCATAAGGTTCATTCTTGAGCCTCTAACTTGTTCCCTCTGATCACACTCCATCCATAAAGTCAGAAGCAAGCTTGTTTAAAGCATAAACCACTTTATCTTAGCAAGTACACAAGGCTTTGAAACTTGAATTTCTCAAAAATCACATGTTATGCATAAACTTGTGATTTTGAATTTTGATCAACAAGAGGTCTCCAAACTTGTTGCTTATAAATAGTCACTATTTGTGAGTTAAAGGACGAGCTTGAACATCCTAAAATACACTAAAACTCTCTCAAATCAGAAATTACCCAAAAACTCCATTGTTGCACAGTTTCTGACCTAGGACTTCAAACTCACATTTCCCTCGTGTGTTTCTTGGCCTTTTAGTTTCTAAAGCTTCCTTAAATCAAGTGTAACCTATCCATGTTCTTGTTTCATTATTGTAACATCATTTACCATATCCTCCATAACCAAAAACAGATCATTGCACATTGACTTCTCCAGGTCATTTTAGCCACCTCAACTCAAGCAAACCATTGCATTAGCTTCCTAGGACCTCAAGGAAGCTAACCTGATCATCACCACTGCCTTAAACAAGCTCAAAATCCAAACACGATTTCCAGTTTTGAGGTAAGTTTTCTCAACTTGAAACTCTTCATACAGCCATCATCAATAGTTTATTTATGAACAAAACATGTAGATATCATTGCCCTGAAGCTAACCATGTCCATAGTTTCCATAAATTTTGCTTGAGCTTAGAGAATTTTGAAACTGAAATTTCTAAAAATTTTAGAGTTCAGATTAGGGCCATTAAAATTCATGCTTATCTTTGATCTATAATTTTAATACTTTACATTTCTGGAATCGTGAGAACATTTGCTACAAGTTTCATGTTTACAGTTTTCATTTTTGATGAGAAATGAGCAACTTACAGTTGGTTTGGCTGGAGGTTGAAGATGAAGTCTTCAGGGTGCATTTTGCCTTACATATTTATTGTTTTACTTATGTTAACGGATGTATAGCCACCCCAGTGGTAGAAGCGCGCGCCTGTAACCTATGGGACCTGGGTTCGAGCCCCAGTGGTACCCTTTTGCATTTTTTTTACATGTTTTACAATTCTGACTTTTTTTTGTTTGCAGGGCGTTGGGCCTCTTTGGGCCTGGCTTATTTTTTTATTCTGCTAGTTAACCCCCTGTATCCCATTGACACCCCTGGCCCAAATTTTTTTATTTTATTTTTTATTTTCATTTTTATTTTTCTTAAATATATTTTCTAAATACTAAAAAATCATAAAATACAAAAAATGATAGATTTATATTTTGACTTATTTTATTTTATTTTTCTCACAAAAAAATATTTTTATTTATTATACTTTATTTATTTTATTAGATAATCTTGTAAACTTAATTAACATTTTGTTTTTTAAAGGTGGAGAAAACACTTAGAAGGGGGGTGAATAAGTTTCTCTTTTTCTTTTTCTTAAAGGCACAACAATAATGGAAAGACAAGGTTATTTTTATCCTGGTTCGTTTGAACTCAAACTACTCCAGTCCACCCGCCAAGGTGATTTCGCCTTTCTCAACAAGGACTTAATCCACTATAATCAACTGATTATAATCACACAATAATTGTTGTGACTAACAATGCACAAGTAATCTTACAAGTGACTCACACCACTGAGACTTAAACTAGTCCTAGTCTACTTGAGAAATCTGACCAAACTTGGTCTCTCAAGGAACAATTACAAGAGATAAATCTTTACAGATAGTGAAACAAAGTTTGCTTCTAAGAAAGCTATATCACAACTGTGATTTTTCACTAAGAATAGTATAGCACAAAGTGTATGAAATTTGTTTGTGAGCCCAGAATATTTTTGCTTAGTTCTTGCTTCTTTTGAAATTTGTTCAGTTCTATTCAGAACTTCAGTTGTTCAATCTTTCAGTATTTTGGTTGAGCAGTTGAGCAGTCAAGCAGTAGTTGGCTTGGAATTAATGTTCTTCTATATATAGCATGAAGAAACATGATCGTTGCTGACTTCAAATGGAGAGCATTAAATGTTTATGTGTTTCTTTGCACTATTCCATTTTCTAATGCACTAGCCTAGACACTTGAGTGCATGTAGCCGTCTTTGCATTAAATGAGAAAACGACACTTGTAAGAACATGTTTCCTGAAGCTTGACAAGACTTGATAGCTTTTGCATTCTTTCAGAACTTGCTTCACTTCTTGAATTCAGAACATGCTTGCTTATCTTCTAAACAAAGTTTTGCTTGCTAAGTACTTCTGATCAGCGCTTGCTTTCAAATATCTTCTGAACAGCACTTGCATTCAAATATCTTCTGAATAACACTTGCTTTCAAATATCTTCTGAACAACACTTGCTTTCAAATATCTTCTGAACAGTACTTGCTTTCAAATATCTTCTGAACAGCACTTGCTTTCAAGGTACTTCTGATCAAGGAATCCTGCTAATAGTTAGAAGATGCATTTAAATAATTATCTTACCAGAGTCAGCATCAGCATCATCACTTGCGCTAAAACAAATAGTTCTTTCATAAAAGAACTTCTTCATTTATTTTCAACTCAGCACATCAAGATGCTTCTGTCAGAACATTATCATAGACAACATCAGTACTTGCGCTAAAACAAATAGTTCTTTCATCAAAGAACTTCTTCATTTATTTTCATCTCAGCACATCAAGATGCTTCTATCATAACATTATCTGAAACAATTAAATATGTTCATCAGAGTATCAAATATATAAAATATAATTTATTTTTATCATCAAAACTCTGAGATATGATCAGAACCAATCTTGTTCTAACATTTTTTTCCTAGGCCGGTTGACCAGCAGGTCTTTTATCATGCGTAGTATCTTTTCACTATGTCTGCATTGACAGGGTGAGGGAGGTCGTCATCGTCCATGGTGGTTAAAATCATGGCTCCACCCGAGAAAATGTTTTTTACCACAAATGGCCCTTCGTACGTGGTAGTCCATTTTCCCCTGGGATCACCTTGCGGCAGTTTGATGTGTTTGATTATTAGATCCCCGACTTGATATTCTTGGCGTCTGACTTTCTTGTTAAAAGCCTTGATCATTCGCTTTTTATACGTATGATCATGACAGATAGCAGTGAGTCTCTTTTCATCGATTAGATTTAACTGATCGAGTCGGGTTCGGATCCAGTCGTCTTCGTTCAGACCTGCATCCTTCATAATTTTCAGAGAAGGGATCTGGACCTCAATGGGCAGGACCACCTCCATGCCATATACCAGAGAGTAGGGTGTTGCCCCTATCGATGTCCATGCTGAGGCACGGTACCCAAGAAGGGTGAAGGGTAACATCTCATGCCGGTCTTTGTATGTCACCATCATCTTTTGTACAATCTTCTTGATGTTCTTCTTAGCTGCTTCAACAACGCCATTCATCTTCGGCCGGTAGGGAGAAGAGTTATGATGTTGTATCTTGAACTGTTTATAGAGCTCGGTGATCATTATGTTGTTGAGATTTGTACCATTGTCGGTAATAATCCTCTTTGGTACACCATATCGACAGATCAGATTGTGTCGAATAAATCGCGCCACGACATTTTTGGTTACTATAGCAAAAGAAGCTGCCTCAACCTACTTTGTGAAATAATCAATGGCCACTAAGATGAAGCGATGTCCATTGGAAGCGGTGGGCCTGATTTCGCCAATCATGCCAATGCCCCACATTGCAAAGGGCCACGGAGCTGTCAAAACATTTAAGGGGGCCGGAGGCACATGCACCTTATCAGCATAAATTTGGCACTTATGACAAGTTCGAGAGTGCTGATAACAATCGGCTTCCATAGTGGACCAGTAATATCCTGCCCGTAGGATCTTCTTAGCCATGGTATCTCCACTAGAATGGGTTCCGAAGGTGACTTCATGTAGATCTGTCATAATCCTTTCTACTTCGCTCTTGTCTACACACCATAGTAGTGTGGAGTCATGGTTGCGTTTATAGAGGATCCCATTACTAAGGAAGAACTTTGCAGCGAACCTTCTCAGAAACTTCTTATCATTGACAGATGCCTCTTCGGGATACTCCTGAGCTTCGAGATACCTTTTAACTCCGTGAAACCATGGTTTGTCTGCCACTTCTTTGGTATCGATCTCACAGCAGTGTGCTGGTTCATCCAACCTCTCAATGGTAATCTGGGGAGCTTCATTGTCCCACCTAACTCTGAACATAGAAGACATGGTAGTTAGGCATCCGCCAACTGGTTCTCCTCTCGTGGGAAATGTTCAAAGGTCACCTCCTCAAAGTATGGGAGCAATGTCAGTACGTGCTCTTTGTAGGGAATGAGATTCAGGTGCTTCATATGCCACTCGCCTTTGATCTGACTTATCACTAGGGCGGAATCCACGAATACACTTAAGAACTTAATCCTCAGGTCAATAGCAGCTCTAAGACCCATGATGCAGGCTTCATACTCCGCCATATTATTAGTGCAGTTGAAACACAGTCAGGCAGTGAAAGGAGTATGACAGCCCCCAGGAGATATGATCACGGCGCCAATTCCATTACCGAGTGCATTCTAGGCTCCATCGAAATACATATACCATCGGGATCCTTCCTTGGGTCCTTCGTCTGGTCCAGGTTCTTTGTAGTCAGTCACCAGCATAATATTCTCATCCGAGAACTCAAAATTCATGGACTGGTAGTCATCCACGGCCTGATGAGCCAGATGATCAGCCAATACACTCCCCTTTATTGCTTTTTGAGTTTTATGTTGTATGTCACATTCAGTTAAGTTCATTTGCCACCTTGCTATCCTTCCGGAGAGAGCGGGCTTCTCGAAAATGTACTTGATCGGATCCATATTTGATATCAATAAGGTAGTGTGAGTCAGCATATATTGTCTTAGTCGGCGAGCAGTCCATGCCAAAGTGCAGCAAGTCTTCTCGAGCAGTGAGTATCGTGTCTCACAATCGGTAAACTTTTTGATAAGGTAATAAATGGCGTGCTCTTTTCGACCAGACTCGTCATGCTTCCCCAACACACACCCCATCGAATTATCTAGCACTGTCAGGTACAATATCAAAGGTCTTCCTTCAACTGGAGGCATCAGAATTGGTGGTTCTTGAAGGTATTCCTTGTTCTTTCGAAAGCGGTCTAGAATTCATCATTCCACTTTACAACTTGATCTTTATTTAGAAGCTTGAAGATTGGCTCACAAGTAGCAGTCATATGTGAAATGAACCTTCCGATATAATTCAAGCGTCCCAAGAAACCTCTAACTTCCTTCTTCGTACGGGGAGCTGGCATTTCTTATATAGCCTTTACCTTTGCGGGGTTTACCTGAATACCTTTTTCACTGACGATGAAACCCAAAAGTTTACCAGACCTTACCCCGAAGGTGAACTTGTTCGGATTCAACCTCGACTTGTATATTTTCAACATGTCGAACAACTTTTAGAGATGATCAAGGTGCTCTTCCTCAGTCTGAGACCTGGCTATCATGTCATCAACATAAACTTCAATCTCATGGTGAATCATGTCATGGAACAAAGCGACCATGGCGCGCTGATAAGTTACCCCAGCATTCTTTAACCCAAAAGGCATCACTTTGTAACAGAAGGTGCCCCACTGTGTGACGAAGGTTGTCTTCTCCATGTCTTCAGGAGCCATTTTGATCTGGTTATAGCCAGAGAAACCATCCATGAAGGAGAAGATTTTGTGTTGTGCGGTGTTGTCAACCAGAACATCAATGTGGGGAAGCGGGAAGTCATCCTTGGGGCTTGCCCTGTTTAGATCTCTGTAATCCATACACATCCGTACCTTGTCTTCCTTATTAGGTACCAGAACAACGTTAACAACCCACTGCGGATAAGAGGTGACAGCTAAGAACCCCACGTCGAATTGCTTCATGACCTCTGCCTTGATCTTCTCTGACATTTCAGGGTGCATACGGCGGACCTTCTGTTTAACCGAAGGACAGTTTTCTTTAGTTAGCAGACGGTGTACCACGATGTCAGTGTCTAAACCAGGCATGTCTTCATAGGACCAGGCAAAGATTTCAACGTAGTCGTGCAACATTTGTATCATCCTCTGTTTGATGTTAAGCTCCAGATTTGCACCTATTTTAACCTCTTTTCTGTCTATATTTGTGCCCATGTTTATTGTCTCAACTGGCTCTTCATGAGGCTGTATAGCCCTCTCTTCCTGTTATAGCAGTCTGGCAAGTTCTCCGGGTACCTGACAATCATCCTCACTTTCGTCCTCAGCTTGGTTGATCGGATTTCCGAAGTCATAACTGGCAATAGAAGGATTGTTATCAATGGAATACAGGGTGGATATGGATCTGCAGTTTGATATGTGAGTGTGTGTAAGAGCATAGTTGTATTAATAAAGTAAAGACAGAAAAGAAAAACAGAGAGCGCAAAATTTGTATGCAAAGAACGTCCAATGCTCCATTGATGAAATATGAGATGACATATAATAACCCTCACAGATAGAACCATCGTGTCTTGGGTAAAACACAAGGCCAAAAAAAGTTTAAATTGTTCATTACAAACTCAGAAAACAAGTAAGACAATTACTGCTGAATAAAAGAAACTGGAACAAAATCCCTAGCCGTCCAGTTATTCGGTCCACCATTGGTAGTCAGGTAGATCCAGCTGTTGATGTCAGGGTCTTCCTCATTGTCTTCAATAGCGTTGACCTCACGATTACTGATGTGTAGGGGAGGTCCTCCAGCCCGAGCGCGTCGAACAGCCCTTTGAGCCCCTGAAGTAAAGCCCAAGCCAAATTTGTCAGTTTTGTGAATAAACTCAGGAAGCTGCCCCTACTTGGTACTCTTACCTTCTTCAACTACTGCTTTAGCGCCCTTGAGAGAAGCCATCTTTAAAGGAGGTTTGGTGCTGGTAGTGGTCTCAGTCGATGCCAAGATCTGGGGAACCTCTTCAAAGTTGTCAAGTTGGATCTCAACAGATGGGGTAGAACCTTTGTCAATGTCATGTTAATCTGAGTGAACTGCCTTTGTGGTATTTCTGTCCTTTGTTGATTGTTTCATTGTGGAGCAACTGCGGGTCTAGGTATCATCACGACACTTACTGCCTGACGATGTTCAGCCCTGTTTTGGCCTCTCGGGCTATAGATGGCACTGGCTTCCCTCTTAGCAGTGAAAGGCTTTTTTGCGGAACTTGACGAGGTATCTTTCTGTATTTTACCATTTCGAATCCGAGCTTCTACCCTCTCTCCAGTTAATATCAGTTCAGTAAAACCAATTGATGAGCTACCAATCAAATGGTTGAAGAATGGACCAGACAACATCCCAAGAAACATGTCAACCAACTCTCGGTCAGATAATGGGGGTTGAACTCTCCCAGCCAAGTCTCTCCACTTCTGTGCGTAGTCCTTAAAGCCTTCACCTGCACCCATGGACATACTCTGGAGTTGAGTACGAGTAGGGGCCAAGTCGACGTTGTATTGATACTTCTTGTAAAAAGCGGCAGCCAAATCCTCCCAGTTTCGGACATTGGTTCCCTCCAATTGGTAGAACCATTCGAGCTGAGTCCCTGACAGGCTGTCTTGAAAGAAATGAACCCATAAGTTTCTATCAGCGGTGTGGGGTTGGATCTTCCTTACATAGGAACGGAGATGGAGTTTTGGGCAAGACACCCCATCATACTTTGCGAAGACTGCAGCTTTAAATTTTTGTGGGATGACCACCTCGGACACCAAACCCAATTCTTCAAAATCCAGCCCTGGTATTCTCTAGACTTCCATAGAACTTAACCGATCCTCTAACTGCTTGTACCTATCCTCAGTGGGAGGATACTTCTCATCATTGTAGTCGGTATCATTGTCAGAGACTTCAGGACTGGGGTCCTCTTCCCTTGTCTGTCTCTCTTGATTTTCCCCCTCTTTAGATAAGGAAGTCACATCAACTGATTGCTTTAGTGGCCCCCGGAACCTTCTGCCCATATTGAGGGTAACGATGCGCTTCTTCTTCTTCTTCTTCTTCTTCTTCTTCTTCTCTTTCTCTTTCAGGATGAGGGCCTTCAGATCCTCCTGCCCTTTTGCCAGAGTTATGAACATTTTTTGAAATTGGGCATTTTGTGTCTGAAGATTTTTGATGCTTTGTTTAGAAGACATATCTGCTTAAAATAAACAGCAGAGGAGATTAGAAACCTGTAATAGTACCTGCTTATGCAATGTCATGGGTGGTATACGCATGCAATGATTTCAAGGATTCTCAAAAACTCAAATTTGCTTAACTAAAAAGAAACACACGTTAATTGTATTTAATGAGTTCAAATTGTTACAAAAATTCCTTTTAGGCTTACAGCTTGAACAAAACAAAACTCAAAGCAAAAATAAACTAGGTTTCCTAGGAGTGCATCCTCTTTGGTGTGATGTAGGCGTTTATGTACCTTTCTTCATGGAGTAGCCTAGTGAGCTCCAGGACCTTCTTATCGCTGGCATAAAACTGGGCTTCAAACGTGTCCCGCTCCTTTTTAAGTTGAACCCAGGATTTCTGCAACTCCTCGTGATCGGTTGGCATGTCAGGATGATGAATAAGGGAATCCGTATCTCTCTCAGCAACTGGTTCCATAATTATTGGTAGTACAGCAGGGTAAGGCGTCATAAGTCTTTGAGCGTGGGCTCGTACCCATCGGAGATAGGGTTCAAGAGGGATGGAATTCTTGCGCCCCAGCGTCTTGCTATCAATTCTATGTATCATGCCCCAAGCTTTTGCGAACCTTTTGCGGTAACCCTAAGCATCATTCTCATAGTTGAAGGAGATTCCTTGGATAAGCGTATCATGAGGACCATCTCTCCTTGCATAACCAAACTGACGCAAGGCCAAACAAGGGTTGTAAGTGATCCCTCCCCTAATGCCTAAGAGAGGGACATTAGGGAATTCACCACAGCGATCGATAATGGTGATATCCTCCGAGAACCGCGAACACAAATGAATGTCTGAATGCTTAAGGGACATCAACCTACGAGACCATTTCAGACCCTACTCGTTCTTCAAAACAGACCTGGGTAGGTGCGAAATAAATCGCCTAGCCAAAAGAGGAGTGCAACACAGGAGGGTCCCCCTTCTCTTTAGAGTGCGAGTATGCAAAGAGTGCAGAATATCCCCGAGTAATGTAGGTACTGGATTATGAGACGGGAAAACCTTGATAGTGCTCACATCTACGAGTTGATCAGCATTAGGGAAAAGTACCGTCCCATAAATGAGAAGTGCCAGCACCTCTACGAAAGCTTGTAAATCTAAGGTATCCTAAAAATGGTAAGCCTTTTCGAGCAGAAACTTAACCGGAATCCCTTGGACACTCCCTCTAGTCTCCCAATTTTCCACTATGTCGGACCGTTGTAAAGACAAAGCTCTAGCAATTTCTTCAGGCTTTGGATGTTCTTCAGTACCGTTGAAGGGTAGCTGGTCCAGAATAGGTACCCCTAACAGCTGGGAAATTCCTCCATGGTAGGTACTAGCTGGTAATTCGGGAAGGTGAAACAATGGTGCACAAGATCGAAGAAATGGAACAACACTTTTAATAATTCTTCATCAGATTTAGCAGTAACCAAGTTGAGCAATTGACCATACTTTTTAGTGAAATGAGAGCTTTCAAGAACCCTTAATGCCAGATCCTTCAGTTGGAGGGTCACTTTCACAAGGTTGATCTGTATAGTGTTCCTACGGGCGGATGCCATCTCCTACAAAACAAAGCAAAGATGAGCCCTAGAAACCCTTGAAATGGTTAGTCAATGATATGCCATGTTTATGATGCTTATGATGTCATGATAAATCACAGGTACAGAAAACACAGACAAATCACACCAAGTCCTTAGATTTAAGGCCTGCTTGAGTTTTAAGGTCATACCCTCTTGAAGTTGGATTGGTTTAAAGTGTCCTATAAATATGTAATTGGGTCCTAAAGGGATCTCAATATCACTGATCTTTCTCCCAGCTTCGTCCAATAAGCGATTGACTCATAATCAAACAAAACTCAAGAGTCAAACCTCAATGAGTGTAGCATCGAGTATCTGTCGACCTTGGGAATACACTAAGGCCGACCACCTCGCTACGTCCTACTGGCCAAGTTGTGAAATTTAAAGGTTCTAAGGTTAATTGATGCTTCACGACACCACACGGCGGCCCCGTACTCTCCCTGATTGACTCAAGGGTTACCAGTACCAACCAAAGTACCATATCAATGTAGCTACTGCTTCAATAGTATCAGTATACCCTGCACAGTTCCCTCACAGTTTATTGCTACTTACCTAAAAGGTGTCCCCAAATCCGGGTGTAGGATTTTTTAATAGTAACCTAAACAAGTACCCAAAATGTAAAGCATACAAGTCAAACAATGAAAGCAAATAGATGTGATCTAGCCCTAAGGTAACCCCACTTTTAAATATAACAATTCCCCAGTAGAGTCGCCAGTTCTGTGATACGGTGGGAGAACTAACTTGATTGTTTTGTGTTTGTGTTTGCAAATGTTGCGGTTTAGAAAGAGTCGCCACCGACTTTTCTTTTATCCAAAAAGGAAAGGTTAAAAAGCACAGGAAAGACCTTTAGAGATTGTTTCTTGAGTTCGGGGGTAGGTTATGAAAAGGGAAGGTATTAGCACCATTTTCATCCATGGTTTTCCATGGGCTCTTAGTTACTTGCTAGATCACTTGCTTTTGTTGTGCTTTGTGATGTGGGTTTTGAAAGTATTTTGAAAATGTGACTTTGTAATGATTCTCGTCTCTATAAGAATGCATACAAAGTGTTGTCTTTTGAAAATGTTTCAAAGTGAGAGTGTTGGTGTATATAATGTTTTGTTGTGAGCAAGCGAGCAACTAGGAGCGAATCTACCTACTCAAAAGGTCTTAATTGTTCTTTTCCTCCTCCTTTAGATGTTGCTATCTTACCATTGTTTTGGTGAGAAGCCCCATTGTTGGATGTGAAGGGACATATGTTGGGACGTTTGTATAGTCATAGAAAGCAATTTTGCAAGGTATCTTAGCATTTTCTTTTAGGGACTAAGATCATTTGTAAGGCAACTTTGAATAGCTTCATCGAGGGACTATGATCTTGTATTTAGATTGGTTTTGCTAAGACACCCCACATGCGTAACATGACAATTTTTAGGCAACAAGTGGAGTTAACCTTAAGGGTGCTAGTGTGCAAGTGTATTTGATTGCATGCATAATTTTGTCTTGAATTAGGGTTTTCTAAACATTGGTTTTAGTCTTGCCATACACACCCTAATTACTAACAATATATGAAAGCAATAAAAGTGCGGAAAATAAAGATTCTACACTATTACAATCATTAGGGGGATGGGGTGTACATATTTACAAATGGGGATTGCAAATAAAATTAAGTCCTAAGTTACTATTACAACCATATTGAATGGATAAGAATGTACAAGAAAATATGAAATGGATTTGTTTTGTTTAGAAAAGAGATAAGTTTTTGTTTAAGAAAATATTTTGATCCTTTTGTTTTAAGAAATAAAATAAAGCATGTAAAAATGAAAAATGTTTTTGGTGTTTTTGATTAATGAAATAAGAGGTGATAGCAAAAATATTGAGGAAAAAGAAAATAGAATCAGTGTATTGCTGACTAAAGGAGGTCAGAAGTTCTGACTCTGGCGTGCTGCAAAACAGAGATCATATTAGTAAAAATAAGTAAAGTTATAAGTTCTGGGTCTGCATCTCCAGAAGTTCTGATACCACTGACAGAACTTGGTCTCCCCCTCCATGCTAGTCAGAACATCTGCAACTTAGTCATTTCTCAACAAAACAGAAGATGCGCATATGACAGTTATGGAAAGTTTCATAGTGTTTCAGAAACAAAAGATATCAGAATTATAAATCAGAGGCAAGCATGAATCTGTTGATTCTAATTTCCTTAAGAAATTCTGAACTAATTTACTCCCTACTTAGGCATACAAATATGTGAAACCTCAAAATGTGTACAGCCTCAGGAACATGATGTCTACATTGTATTTTTTTGAACATGCAAATCTGATAATGCCTAAGTAATATGATGAGAGTCAGCAGAATCTTACCTTGCAGTTGGAAAAGACTCTGTGAACGGGAGTTTGGTCCTGAACTCTGTTGATGTTCTGAGTAGCTTCTTCACATGCTCAGCAGGCTGGAAGTTTTCAACTTCTGGAACAACCAAGGGATAATGTTCTGACTTCTTTGAGATGGAGGTGGATGGAGAGTGTATTTCAGTATGAACACAGAAGTTAGGATAGCTTCTAATATGTGAATCAGAAACTGTGTGAATGGTTTTAGTCAAGAAACACTTGAGAACAAATGGCGTATGAATGCAAGGAATCAAAAGTTAACAAGTTTTGTATGTTGTGTTTACAGTTTTTGGACTCTTGGAATTTTATCAGGGGTTCAAGGCTTTTCTTTCTCAAATTTTTCTGCTCCCTTTCAATGGCCAATGGAGTTCAATTTATAGGCAAAGGTTTTGTAGTTTGTAGAGGTCAAGTGGCACCAACGTCATACGCTAGACGTTGACTTACTCTTGAAGTAAGCTTAAACAAGCATGGTTCAAGGCACAAAGTAGGATGGTTAGCAGGTTTAGCAGCGCCTAAGCCGGATTTGTCAGCATGAATTAAGGAAAAGCAAAAGCAGCGCATGGGCCTAGCACACTTTTGCACAAAATCTTGCTTTCTCAAGACAGTAGGGGTACACGTGAAGGAAGTCCTTTGGATAAAAACTCAAAAGTGGTTGTGAGAATTAAATGAGAATTAAATGATGATAATGATATTTATCAAACCAGAAATTCTGCCATGTGAAATTTTGTATCATTGTTTAATTCTGGATCAGAAGTTCTACTTCAACGTAGCATCCAACCTTCTGATCCTTTTATCTTCGGGCTCCAGCATGTTCTGAAGGAGCTCTCAGACTTTCCAAGAAGCTTGCAGCATACTTCTTGTAACCTTCTTGGATTACCCTTACAAACTCTGACCGATGTTTTGTGAAAACTAGCCCAGAAGTTCTGACCAAACTTTGTCTTGAGAATATCCAGAATTTGCTGAGTGCTTTAGTTTCAAAGATGTGTCTCTGAGGAGTTATAACTTGAAATCCCAGCATTTCTAGGAGAAGTTCTATTCTGTAATGTTTTAGATCTCACTGAAATCTATAACTATTGTATTAGAAGTTCTTCCAGAATCAGCTTGCATTATGGTGATAATCTGATCAGAAGTTTTGAGTTTGTCACGTTTCTTAAACACTTAGAAAAATTCCAAGTATTTAGAAATTTGACTTTTTCTAGAGTAAATTGACTTTTGAATATCTTTATGAAACAAATCTCACATTCCAACATGTCTTGATGAAATATAATTCTTGAGGCTTGATTTTGGTCTAAAAGTCAAGGTTTGACTTTTCAGTGTGCAAATGACCATTTTACCCTTGTGAATAACTTTCTTGAAAAATTTGTAGTTCAAGGTTGGGAAATGGATGGAAGAAAAAACCTGGGGATCCAGGGTGATCCTTTGGGAAATGAGAGGGAAAATTTTGGGGTACAACATTGTGTTATCGAGATTTTCCTCACATAATAAGGAATTTCCAAGATATCAATCTCTTCTTCTAGAAATATCTACTCTACCTGTAGAACACCTTCATCCATTAGTTGTTGGATAGCTGTATTCAAACTAAAACACTCTTAAGGTTTAGAGGAACATAGTAAGCAAAAATCAAGGAGTTCTTGCAGCACCTCGTGCTTCAATAAATGTTCTCTAATAGCCCCAGTGACATTTTGATCTAGTCAACCTTGGTTACCAAATTTTTCTCACTACCTTCTTCAATAGCATTGACCGCTACCCCTGGGTGAGGAGGCATGGGATTATTCTAAATATTGGGACCAACAGGGTTGAAATTTATGATCTTTGCATCGATGGGGTCTTGAAATTTGCATTTAAATGCTCTACAATTCTCAATTGAGTGGCTTGGGGCTCCAGAATGAAATTCACAGTGCACATTAACATCATATCCCCTTGGAAGATTTTATGGTGGTGGACCAAGTTCTCGTAATTAAACCAACTGACTAGAGAGAAGTTGTGGAAGAAGTTGGGCGTAGGACATAGGAATAGGATCAAATCTCCTCTCAGGACCTCTTTGTCTCTGTTCAACTCTCGAACCCTGAGGTTGTTGATTCTGTTGTTGATAATTCAGAGGTGGTGCAAATTGTTGTTATGGAAGATACTGGGGTTGAGGAATGAAAGGTCGTTGTTGGGCCATCCAGGGTGGTGGAGTTATAGTAGCATACACTTGAGGAACATATTGATTAGGAACAATAGCATGTGTTGGGAAATAAGGAAATCGAACTTGAGGATATGCAGGAGATTTTCCTTTTTCGATGGCGACAACACTAGTCTCACCCTCTTTCTTCTTGACAAAACCAGAAAATAGCTTTCTACCATTTCCAGTATTGTTGTTGGTAGTGTTAGGGATACATTGGATCATTCCAGCCTTGATACAAGTTTCAACATGTTCTCTAATAATAACCATATTAGAGAAAGAAGTAGAGCTACTATTGAGCATGTGTTGGAGATAAAGACCTTGTAGAGTACCCATGAACAAATAAAGCAGTTCACGATCCAAGAGAGGAGGTTGGACTCTTGCTTCCAGTTCACGCCACCTTTGGGAATACTCTTTAAAAGACTATTCAGATTTCTGTGTGATCCCTTGAAGCTGAGTGCGGCTAAGAGCCATGGCAAGATTATAATGGTAATGTCTTAAAAAGGCGTCAGCAAGCTCTCCCTAAGTACTGGCATGAGTTCTTTCTAATTGCATATACCAGTCCAACGGTGCCCCTGTCAGGCTGTCTTGGAAGAAATGCATGAGAAACTGTTCATTTTCAACATAAGCTACCATCTTGCGACAATAGGAACGAAGATGAGTCTCTCAGCAGGAGGTGCCATTATATTTGTCAAAATCAGGAACTTTGAACTTGGGAGGAATAACTACCCCAAGCACGAGGCACATTGCAGCAGTATTGAATCCTGAAGTCTTGATACCTTCCATATCTTTGAGATGTTATTCAAGAGCATGGTACATCTTTGAAGTTTCAACAACTCCAGCAACGAGATTCGCATGGGGCTCATCAAGATCAATGATATCGTGATTATTATCAACAACATTCCGAGGAATTCCCGTCGGGGTCTCAATATTCGCATTATTATTCCCTCCATTTGCAGAAGTGGAGAGGGGAGAAGTGGAAAGCTTGGAAACACTTTGATGGAGTTCTTCTTGACCCTTTATGATAGCATGAAGGGTTTCCATAAGCTGATCTATTCGGGTTCCCATGGTGTCCATATCTAGGAGGAGAGCATTATGATTTTCTTTGAAGAGATACATAAGTTCTTCACTGGTTACTTCTTATACGGTATGGATGTAGGGAAGTCGTCTTTGTTGTTCACTGAAGTCTGGTTGAAAAGGGACCCCAAAAAGTTTTTGTTGGGAATAATGAATTCATGATAATACGAATGCATGTTTCATCTTCATTTCCGAGGAAATCCAAAGACTCGTCTATCCATAAGTATCTTTTAACAATTTTTATTTTTGAAGAGCTCAACCAAATAGACTTATCTTTGGAATTCCTTAGATATGAGATGCATATACATGATGGTATGATGTCATGGTATGCCATGGCATGGGATCTCAGCTCCATATATTCTGGATAACCACTGTATAGTCCTTTGCATAAATGGAAAGTAAAAGGATCACAGGTCCAAAGTCTCGATCATGGAGTCAAGGTAACCACCCATAAGGCATGTACTAATGGTTTATCACCTGTAGATCAAGGTTGTAAGGAAATCCCAGAGTCTACATTCCTCTTTCGGATATTACCAACGTCCCAATTACTCTGTAATTAGAAATATTCTCAAGAAAAAACCGTCTGAGTGCAGCATCGCGTGACAACTACTTCCAGATTACTCTGTTATAGTCTCAACACTATATATAAAAGGCCAAGATAGGTTAATGGTTCTATGGCTTCCCAGCTTCACAGGCTCCCAGGTTGAAAGCAGCAATGTCTTTCTGATTACTCGGTAAACAAATACTACAGTCAAAGGGGCCTCCACTGAGTGGGGGATCTCATGTCTCCTTTTTCGGGATTACTCCCTCAAAGTTAAAATGACTATACCGCCCATCTTAATCTTAAGTTTGCCCAAGTCCGGGTATAGTACTTATCGAATGAAATCACCCACCCCAACATCACAAAAGATACAACATATCCAAAATAAGTGAGTAGCAAAAGTACAATGCAATATATACAAAAGAAAGAAATAAAGCAATAAAGAAATAAAGCGGTAAAGCAAATAAAGTAAATAAATAAACACTCAAAGAAGAAAACAAACAAAACCAGGATTGACTCGTATAGGGTCCCCAGCTGAAGCAACCAACAAAAATCACAACGCCGCCACTGAACATTATTTATCCCGAAGGAAGGGGAAATATCGAGAAAACCCCAAGAGGATGGATAAGATGGTCTTGCAAACAAAAGAGAGGGTATGGAAGTCGATTATGCGAGGGGGAGGTATTAGCACCCCGCACATCCATTGCACTCAACGGGATCCATTTTGATTGTTTGTTTCTAAGGGTGCGTCTATCTAAAACTATACTTGCTAAGGGAAATGAAATGGTTTTTATTAGTGCGTTCGTAAGGGTCTCACAACCATTTTCATACGTATCCCGTGAAGGAATCAGAACACCGTAATTCTTCTAGAAAATGTTGGTTTGTTGGTGTTTTTTAGTGGGCGATGTTAGCGCACACATTCTAGAAATAGGCACATCCTGTATCATGGTAGAACAAAGATAACACGCCCTTTTGAAGAAATCTTTGATTTTTTGAGTGTTTTTGTTAAGTGTGGAATGAGTTTGAATAATGATTAAGTGTTTTTTGGGTTTTTTGATTTAAGAAAAGAAAGTTTTAGTTTTTAATTAATAAGAATGCAAAAGAAAAGTCAAAGGGAAAAGTCCACCCTAATGTTGTCGTGCAATTAATGGATTTAATGTTGAGTTTATGAGGGGGAAATTCTATCCTAAAATTATCATGCGGGGATTGATCCTAAAGTCTAATTCAACATGAAGCGGTCGAAAATAAATTTAATTGGTTCATGGAATCACCTAAGGGAACATTTTATCAAGACAAACCTAGCAATCAAACCAAAATAAAGAAAATAAATTCTAAATATTTTTTTATGATTTTTAATAAAGTAAACTTATTTTTGTTGTTTTTATATGAAGAGAAATTAAACCAAATTAGGATAATAATATTAATTAAAACAAAATATAAGTATACCCAAGAAGAGAAAACAAAGGGAATGGAAAATAAAACTAAAAAAGTTCTCTATGAGTGTTGAACTCAGGACCACTAGTTCACACACCCATAGCCTTTACCACTACATCATGTTCATTATTTGTTAATATTTCAATCAAAAAACAACAAGAACAAAACAAAAACAAATAGACTGGGCTTAGGGGTAAGCCCCAACAAAACTAAGGGCTTTAAATAAATTATATAAAAACACTTGCAGCGAACCGAGTCGGGCCAGACCCGAATCCAGCTCTCTTATGCACTTAACTAACCTAGAGGCTCCAACACCTCTTCTATCTCCCTTCACTCTCGCCTAAATCGAACAACAACCAAACTTCAATCGTTCCTCCTTTCTTTTCCCGGACCTTTCCTATTCCTCTTTCCACTCTTCATCTCTCAAACGAAACGCACGCCAGAAAAAAAATCCTTTGATCTCTTACTCAATTCGCCCTTTTCTACTTGTTCTGTTTTCCCAACCATCAACAGGTTTATAAAAACTCAGAAGAAACTCAAACCTTCATCTAAGTTTGAATCGATGGCGATGAGTATTAACACAAATCAAATTAAAAGAAGAAAAGGAAAACAATTGTATGATAACAACAAAACTTGAAGAACAGAATGCAATTTGTTGTACCCCAAAATTTTCCCTCCCATATTCTTCAAAGTTTTGACAAGCATCATCTCAATTTGCTCAAGTCTACTCAAGAGATTGCACAGTCAACCACCCTCCTAAGCCAGTCAAATTAGGGTTTTGGTTCTTGCAAGGAAGTTGAGGTTTTCAAGGGTTCAATCAAGTCACATATGCCTATACACATTTTCAAGCATCCCCATGTCAAGTTTCAAGGCTCACAAGGTCAAGTTGCACAGTCAAAAGCCCTAATTGCCTCACAATCAACTGTAGGGGTAAAATGGTCATTTGACAGTCAAAAGTCAAAAATTTTGGTCAACATCTTATTTTGAAGCCACAATCATCATTTGATCAAGTCTTGATCATGATTCCACAAGAATGGCTCAAAAATCATCAAGATGCAAAAGTTTCCATTTTTGGACAGTTGAAAAGTCAACTGTAACTTGACCAAGGCATAACTTTTTCATGGTTCATCAGAAAAATCCCATCCAATGCTCATTTTGAAGGGGATGACATTTCCTACAACTAATCTTCACATTCCAAGTCCAAGAAATGCTCTCACAAAAAGTTATCAATTTCAACATTATAGGTCATTTTCAAAAGTCAACAAAAATGCACTTTAAGTCAAAGACCATAACTTGAGATTGGTAAATAAAAATGACATGGGACAAAAGGCATTGGTTAGAGGACTTCAAGACTTTTCCAAAATGTCCAAGAACATGTTCATATGATCAAAATTGAGCAAGATATGCATTGGAGAAGTTGGGAAATTTTTGTGAAATGGCAAAAGTCAACTATCCTTAAAACTTCAATTTTTGACAAAAGAGCCAACTTTTTCCACTTGATTCAGCCTTGTCATGTCACCCACGTGTCCCATGACCAATTACAAGACCAAACATTTATTTTTTCATTTTTATTTAATTTTTATGGATTTAATTCATTTTAATCCATAATAATTCAAATAAAATCAAAAAATGAATTAAATGGTATCTTTGAGTTTTGAATGGCTTTCATGTGTCATGAACAACCTACCAATTTCGTCCTAGGGCCATTTTAAGCATGAAAATTCAAATTTGAACAAAATTGGAAAATGCTTTAATGGTGGTTATGAAGAAATCCAAAAACATCATTGCAATGGATCATTGGCTCTTAATGTGACTTATTCTCATTCATACATACATATGCAAGTGTTCCAGACCTGAAGCACGACCTAGAGCTCATTGAAACGGCCAGACCAAATTCCAAAAACTTGAAGAAAAGTTGAAAACTGAAATCAACCTTCCAGCACAATTAAAACCCTTTTCTTGATTCCAACACCTTGTTGGACCTTCCAGGAACCTATTGCGATCAAGAACGAGCTCTAACACTCAAAGAATCATTCACTTCAGTCACACGGTTTACCTAACTTTGTTAAATTCGAAACTCATAATTCTTGCACATTTAACATGATATAATTGTTGTTTTGTATTGCTAACATCATTCTGAAGCTTTTGGTATTAATTAATTGCCTTATGGTGCCCTGAAGCGTGAACCACCATTGAAGAAATCTAGGGTTTTCGAAGCTCTCAATTGGGGCTTTACAGCATGAGAAAAATTGGACCACATAACGCCTATGGTTGAATTCGTCAAGGCCAGACGAATTCAACCCAACCATCGCGCCTTTTTTATATGCATTGTATGTCTAATCGTTATTCTTGGCAGTTTCACTTTGTGGGGGTTTAAAACCCCCGCTATTTGATTGTTTTTTGTTTCAGGGTTCATGAAGAAGACAATACGTGGAAGAGCGTGACTGGCTGGTTCAAACAAATGCGCGCTTTTTTCAATTTCCCAGCATAATTGATGTTTTCTGTATATTATTTCCACTATCCATTATTATAACAAATGCAATGCAGTGGCTGAGTGGTTGAGGACGTGTCTGGAAATTATTGGGACCTGGGTTCGATTCCCAGGTCCACCCAAAACTCAATATTATTTTGTCTAACAAATTCCTATGCAGGCTAGTCAATATGCTCCACCATATGCCTCACCAATCCACATGCCATATGTCCACAATCAGCCATCCAAAGGCCATGAGAGGAGGAGTACCATGTCCTTCAGTCAAAGCACATGCAGGCAATTGCAAAAGTCAAACGTGGCTGAGCTTAGTGGGCCAAAAAAGCTGCAATCAACACCTCCAAAAAGGGCCCAAACACCCCATGGTTTTGTTTTTTTTTTCTTTTCCTTATAATTTCCTTTTTTTAATTATTATCATTATTGTTAATTAACCTAACAAACTAATTTTTCCCATAAAATTCAAAAAAACCAAAAAAAGCATTTTTATTATTTAACTTATTTTGTAAATAAATGTAAATTAAATTAAATTAGTTAACTTTAATACCTTTTTACAATAAATAAAATAATTTAGACTTAGGCTTTTCTTTTGACATTTTTAATTCCTTTTTTTATTTTATTTCATTAAAACATAAAAACACAAAAAATATTTTCTTAATTAATTAATTAATTAGTTATTAATTTTAATTTCATTAATTACAAAAAAGGACAAAATTCAATTCTTATTCAAAAAAAGGTTCAAAACCCTCATGACGTCCCGATCCAATTCTTTCGCGCGCAGTTTATTTTAATTCAATACTTTATATTTTTGTATCTGCTCAGGAATTGTAATAATTAGAACTTTATCGCTTTCTTTTAAATTCTCGCACTTTATTTTTTCAAAACGGGTTTTTGTTTTTGGCGATGTATAGACCCGCGCCTTGTAATAGCTAGATTTACATTTTCGCAATTTATTTTCCGCACTCCTAACTGTTAAAAAATGCCTGCAAGAATGTATGTAAAATAAAATCAATCTGTAGCTCACAAATCACATGCAAAGATAAACATAAACTGAATTCAACACACAAAGCACATGCCACTTCTAGGGTACGCCTCACTGGTTGCCTCGAACATGGTCATCAAGTATAGGGTGTCTTAGAGGTCGCCCTCCTGTCTAAAGATCCAGTTGCCTCGAAACGGTTGCCTCAGATAAAAAAGGATCTAGGACATTAGGGTTACTTCTAAGGTGTCCTACCATTGCTTTGGTGACCATATTGTCCCTTAATAGAATTGACCCGAATACCTCCAACGACGGTGCTACCTACCTCTCAATGGTGGGATAGCACTATCTAAAGGACTCTTACACAGCCTAATTCCTTAGAGTAGGTAGATCTCTTAAGTACTTGCTCTTTTCAAGCAAACAAAAACATCTTTTCGCACCCCACACTTTCAAAAAGCTTTCAAACAAAACACTTCATACACTCTTGAGGACTGATACAAGAGTTACTTAGAAGTTTTCCAAACGAACTTTTTCAAAACCCACATACACTTGAAAAGCAAACAATCTTTTGAAAACATAAGAGCAAGTACCTAAGAGCCCGTGGATAACCACGGATAGAAAGGGTGCTAACACCTTCCCTTTCTATAAATCTACCTCCCGAACCGAGAAACATTCTCAAAGAAGGAATTTTGTTGTGCTTTTGTCCTTTCCATGTTGGAGAACATAAAAGACAGTGGCGACTCTTGCTTACCGCGACATTTCGCGAAACCAGCTTAAAAAACATCCAGTTCTATTTCCACCGATCACATAACTGGCGACTCTGCTGGGGACAAATAAAAGTGAGGTGTACCTTAGGATTAGACCACTCTTATGTTTTCAATTGTATGCTTTGTTTGCTTTTATATTGTGGGCTTGTTTTGGAGTTACATAGATCCTAACCCGGATCTGGGGAATACCCTTTTAGGTAGCATAAGCTGTGAGGGACCTGTCCGGCGTAGACCGACACGGGTGAAGCAGTGGCTACGTTAGTGTGACACCTTGGTCTGTACCGATATCCCTTGTGTTGCAACGAGGAGAATATGGGTCTTCTGAGGAGTCATTAAGCACCAACCGACCTTAGAACCCTAAATTGACCCAACTTGGCCATAGAACAGTAGCAGTATGCTACACCCATTGAGGCTAAACTCTCGCGATGGTTCTGGCCGCAAGAAAAGATTGTGACGCTGGAGTTATGACCGATTGAGGGTAGTCAGTGATATTGGGATCCTCTAGAACCCGGTTACTTTTGATAGGACAGGTCTTAACCAACGAAACTGAAATAGGGTAATACCCAAACCCCATGCTGGCCTAAACTCTAAGGGCTCTGTATGACTTGTGTGCCTTCAAACTTGAATTACTTGCACACTTGTTATCTAACAACACGAGTTCCTTGCAGGTTTTGTTTACAGTCCTTAATTGGGACTCATTACAGGGCCTACTTACATCACTCCATGCATAGCATAACATCATACCATTGCATACATACTACATAAGGACTAATCCATTTCAAGGATCTCAAGGGTTTGTGATGCAGGTCATGATGAATCAAATGTCTAGCAAGGGGCAAAGGGGATTTATTTTCCCCTAGCCAAGGTTGATAACTTGAGTCAGGAGCTATGACCCACTCGATATGGTGAGCTCTGACTCTTGAAAAAGGACTCTCAACAACATGAAGTTCCTTCAATCAAGCTACCAGTTTCAGATTCTAACAATTTTTCTTGTTTACCCCGCAAGATCCTTGAAAACATCGCATGCATACATACATATCATTGCATTACAGGTACCCTTTGTACAGGTTATTTACCTTCTTCGCTGTTTATTTCAGCAGTCATCATGAATCCTGAATCATCCAATGAACAAGCTATCAAGGCCCTCCAGGCCCAGAACGCCCAGTTCCAGGAGCTGGTCATGAGCTTAGCACAAGGACAACAGGAATTGAAGACTCTGCTCTTGAAAAAGAAGAAGAAGAGGATTGTTTTGTTCAACCCTAGACGCAGATCTGGGAATACACTGCAGAATGAAGTTGAGCGGACTACTCCATCTGTTGGGGAAGGCAGTCACCAAGAGGGAAGGGTTCCTAGTCCCATAGTCTCTGACACCGAGACAGATTTCAATGACGAACAGTACCCTCCCGCTGAAGACAGGTACAAGCAACTAGAGGACCGTCTAAACGCCATGGAGATTCAACAGGTGCTCGGGTTGGACTTTGGAGACTTAGGCTTATCCTCTGGGGTGGTGATCCCTCACAAGTTCAAGGCACCTGCCTTTGCAAAGTACGACGGGGCTTCCTGTCCTAAGTTGCACCTTCGTTCATACATAAGGAAGATCCAGCCCTACACGGCTGACAAGAAATTGTGGATTCACTTCTTTCAGGATAGTCTGGAAGGGACTCAACTCGAGTGGTTCTATCAGCTGGATGAAGCCAGTATCCGTACCTGGGAAGATTTGGCTACTGCATTTTACAAGCAGTATCAGTATAATTCCGACCTCGCTCCTACGCGTACCCAACTCTAGGGTATGTCACTTGGGACGGGTGAAGGATTCAAGGAATATGCTCAGAAGTGGAGAGACCTTGCTGGAAGGGTGCAGCCACCTTTGACTGACCGTGAGCTTGTTGACATGTTCTTGGGAACCGTGTCTGGTCCATTATTCAACCATCTGATTGGGAATTCTTCTGCTGGATTCACAGATCTGATCTTAACTGGTGAGAGGATAGAAGCTGGTATCAAGTCCGGGAAGATACAAAAGGGTGACTCCTCGAACGCTGAGAAGAAACCATTCAAGAAAGAGTCCAATGTTGCGTACAGTCAGAAGGATCGTCGTGACCAACACGTAGGGGCAGTCATGATCTCAGGTTCTGCGTCACACTGACAACCGCCAAAGGGAAATCAGCAAAGGCCAGACGAGCCTAAAAGACAATTCACCAACATCAACATGCCATTGTCACAAGCATTGCAGCACATGTTGAAGATAAACCTGATTGCGATGATCAACCCTCCTGCAAATCCCAAGACTTCTTCTCCAAGATATAACCCAGATGCGAGGTGTGCTTATCATTCCGATAGCCCGGGGCACGATACTGAGGACTGTTGGGCGCTGAAATATAAGATTCAGAACATGATTGACGCCAAGGAGATCGAATTTGAGTCTGTCGAGACTCCCAACGTGATCACTGCTCCCTTCTCAAAACATGGCTAGGATTGAGAGACTCTTGTTCATTTAAATTCTAATATTGTATTTTTCTATGCTTATTCAAACAATTATCATGTCAAACTCTATTATTTCATTAATGCATTACACGTGTCTGTTTTGAAGTAATTGTGTTCTCTATATTCAAAATTGCTTTTATTTTTCTTGATGTTCAACTCTCGATTGAAAATTCTAAGCCTCTTGAGGGAGGATGATGAAAACGATACCACAATCTACAGTATGCTTTTGAACAAACCCCGCTAATGAGGTACAGGCATTGTTTCAATTCCTAAACACTGGAGTTATAAGGAAGATAATCCCTCGTCAACCCCTCTGAGCCAAAGAAGTAGGAGTTTTTCTTTTCGAAAATTAAAACCCTTAATCATAACCTGGGACAGGGTAGTTCTCTCAGTTGATCCAAGTGCACAACGAATGGCACCAAAGAAGTCCTTACAAAACAAAAGACAGTGATGATTCCGAATGATCATAAAGACAGGCAGTCATCATTTCTCAAAATAAAAGCCCAACAAGTCAAAACCTATGAAGGAGACTTACAAAAACTGGGGCATCCCGCTGACTGTAATCACAAAAGAAATAGTTCAGGCAAAAATAGGGATAACGAAATCAAAAAAAAGAAAGAGGTCCTACAAACCCTCAACACAAAAGGAAATGACTGCCTGTTTCAAAATAAATTGTCAATGTCCGGACCATCATTGGAACATCAGAACAAAGACTCAAACAAGGTCTAACGCACGATCAGCTGAGTTTAGGTTTGAAGAACATCACGAAGAACGGGTGGGTATAAATAAAATTTGAGCCTTTATCCTTTGTTTCTTAAACTATGAACCAGGCCACGTCATAACCCTTAAAAGTCCTAGCTGAAGCATGGGTTATTCAAAAACATACTGTTACGAAAGGTATCCTGACTCCTTAAGGCTTGCGGTAAAATAACGAGTTGACATCACATTTTTACAAAAATCACTTGTTTTATTGAAAACTACATTTTCAAAAACTTCAAGACAGACATAAGTTTTGCATTCTTAAAATAACATTGTTTGCATATGATTATTTGTTCGAACAACAAAGAAATTCGTATGATGAATATCTTGTGAACAAAAACCTTCTCAACGAAAAGGATCACATCAAGTGGAAAAACGCTTCCAACCAAGGGGCACGGCACGATCATGGTCTATCATCTGGGGTAGTCAAGTCAAGATTCAGAGAATCTCTCAAATGCCAAATAGCCAGGGGCAAGTCTCCGCCTGAGTCACTTGGGGCATTGGACATGAGTTCCAGCTACGAATCTTGCCTGATCAAACATCTTCGGGTCACATGGCGACACAACAACAGGGGTAACTCCCTACATCCTGAGAGCATGGGCATAGTCGAAAAAATACTATGCATGAACTAAAGACCCGCTAGGTTGACACACCTAGGCAAAAATAAGGGCTTCCCGGCGAACCAAAAGGGTTCGGGCAAAAATAAGGGATGAAATGAAAAAAATCTGTACACCCGGCAAGTCGAAAACCTGAAAAGGCGGCTTGGGCAAAAATGGGTATCCCGGTGGACTGAAAACCCGAAAAGGGCGATCCAGGCAAAAGTTAGGGATCAAAGCGTACGACTATGTCCCGTCATCTTGCCTACCAGAAGAAGATTGGTCAAATCGGCAGTTATCAAGCACCTCCACAGGTACCTTCTCCCGCAGAAACTGGGGCAATAATGAGTTGTCTAAGCGATCTAGTTGCTCTGTCCACCAAGGTACTAAGGTAGGCTGAAGAACGTAACCAAGATACCTTCACTCCCCGCAGAGTAAGACAGGTTTCAGCAATACTCTCCCCCGAGCAGAGTTGATCTCCTATCAACCCTAACAAGGCACTGTATCTCCAGCAAGTCAGCAACACTCTCCCCAAGCAGAGTTAGTCTATTGTCAGCCTTAAGGAAGTTAGGTATCCCCAGAAAATCTCAATATTCCCCAGCGGAGTATACAGATGTTCCTAAGCAAGCATCCCCGACAGTCTTAATATAAGATTGTTCCCCGGCGGAATACCAGACACCCCAGTGGAGCCACTCCCCAGTGCAGTCCAAAAGTTTCCCCAAGAGAATTGAATCATTCTCCCCAGTAGATTCTGGAAGCTTATCCCCCGCAGAGCACGAACGCATCTCCCCGGCTTTATTCAAAGGTTATTCCCCACCAGGGTATAACTGGGTTATCCTCAGCTAATTACCACGGAAAGATCGTCCTCGGTGAAGTTCTTCCTATCCCCCAGCGGAGTTCATCAAATTCCTCAACAAAACATATCAACGGTATCCCCAGCGGAGTTATCATCAACCTCAACGAAATATCTCTCCTCCATAGAGTAATTCCCCGCAGAGTAATCTCTCCAACAAGTTTATTCCCCAACGGAGTCATCTTCTCCTACCGGTTTATTCTTGCAATCATCATCCCCAGCGGAAACAAAGAACTCTACTCTTCAACATCATCCCAGGATTCAACAAACTCCCGGCATTCGTCAAGGATTTATTTTCCCAGACGAGAATACATTCATAAACATCACATCTTCATACATTATAGCATGCATACGCATCATACAACACAAATCTCATTTATTTTTTAGAACATCTTAAAATCATGCAGTTCATGCATCATGACATTGCATACGACTAATACTTTGCCTTTTCAGAGAAAAGTCAATCAAAATATGATTACCATCTACCTTTACAGTTCTAGATCAACACCGGTAACAAGCCAGGAAAATTCTGTGGACGACTGATCATGGGTTAATATCCGAAACCAAATAGGACAATTATCTACTTGATCATCCTCAGGCAACCCTACACCGGTTCCTTTTATTTCAGAAGAAGTCTTACACGGGCTCATCAACAGGCAACCCTACACCGGTTCCTTCTCAACCTCAGATGTAGTTTTACACGAACTCATCATCAGGCAACCCTACACCAGTTCCTTCTCAATTTTCAGACGAAGTCTTACACGGACTTATCTCAAGATGACCTTACCCCGGTTCATCAAGAAGTTTTACACAAACTTATCCTGCAGTAACCTTACCTCGGTTCCTCCAAAAGTCTTACACGGACTTATCTCAAGATGACCTTACCCCGGTTCATCCAGAAGTTTTACACGAACTTATCCTGCAGTAACCTTACCTCGGTTCCTCCAGAAGTCTTACACGGACTTATCTCAAGATGACCTTACCCCGGTTCATCCAGAAGTTTTACACGAACTTATCCTGCAGTAACCTTACCCCGGTTCCTCCAGAAGTCTTACACGGACTTATCTCAAGATGACCTTACCCCGGTTCATCCAGAAGTTTTACACGAACTTATCCTGCAGTAACCTTACCCCGGTTCCTCCAGAAGTCTTACACGGACTTATCTCAAGATGACCTTACCCCGGTTCATCCAGAAGTTGTACACGAACTTATCCTACAGTAACCTTACCCCGGTTCCTCCAGAAGTCTTACACGGACTTATCTCAAGATGACCTTACCCCGGTTTATCCAGAAGTTTTACGCGAACTTATCCTGCAGTAACCTTACCCCGGTTCCTCCAGAAGTCTTACACGGACTTATCTCAAGATGACCTTACCCCGGTTCATCCAGAAGTCTTACACGAACTTATCTCAAGATGACCTTACCCCGGTTCATCCAGAAGTTTTACACGAACTTATCCTGCAGTAACCTTACCCCGGTTCCTCCAGAAGTCTTACACGGACTTATCCCGAAGTAACCTTACCCCGGTTCCTCCAGAAGTTTTACACGAACTTATCCCGAAGAAACCCTACACAGGTTCTCTCTCTCCAGACGTAGTTTTACACGGGCTTATCGCCAAAGAAACCCTAAACAGGTTCTCTCTTCCCAAAGATGCAGTTTTACACGGACTCGTCATCAGAAACCCTACCCAGGTTTTACTTCTTCCAGGATGCAGTTTTACACGGGCTCATCATCAAAGTAACCCCACACAGGTTCCCTTCTCAAACTCCAGACGTAGTTTTACACAGACTCGTCATCAGTAAACCCTACACAGGTTTCCTTCTCAGCTCTAGATGCGGTTTTACACGGACTCGTCATCAAAGTAACCCTACACAGGTTCCTTCTCCATTTCAGATGCAGCTTCACACGAGCTCATCATCAGTCAACCCTACACAGGTGTCCTTCTTTCCAAGATGCAGTTTTACACGAGCTCATCATCAAGCAACCCTACACAGGTTCCCTCTTTCAACTCACAAAAATACAACTCAACAGACGGTCTCCAAATGGCATCTATAAGCCCATCCACCTACCAACAGTCTCCAAATGGCATCTATAAGCCCATTCACCGACTATCCATCACATTTCCAAATGGAATCTATAAGCCCATTCCCGACAAGATTCTATCACATCCAGATGGCATCTATAAGCCCATCCTACTATCCACCATCTTTCCAAATGGCATCTATAAGCCCATTCCCTCCATCACACTGCTGAGATTCTACTATGTGAGTGCAAATTTCTGGGCACTTTAGTGTTCAATTATCTTCCACCTTCGGATCACGAAAGGCACACAAGCCAATCTACATCCTCAGGTCTAAGAAGATTGAACAGGGGCAAATGTTGTACCCCAAAATTTGCCCTCCCATATTCTTCAAAGTTTTGACAAGCATCATCTCAATTTGCTCAAGTCTACTCAAGAGATTGCACAGTCAACCACCCTCCTAAGCCAGTCAAATTAGGGTTTTGGTTCTTGCAAGGAAGTTGAGGTTTTAAAGGGTTCAATCAAGTCACATATGCCTATACACATTGTCAAGCATCCCCATGTCAAGTTTCAAGGCTCACAAGGTCAAGTTGCACAGTCAAAAGCCCTAATTGCCTCACAATCAACTGTAGGGGTAAAATGGTCATTTGACAGTCAAAAGTCAAAAAATTTGGTCAACATCTTATTTTGAAGCCACAATCATCATTTGATCAAGTCTTGATCATGATTCCACAAGAATGGCTCAAAAATCATCAAGATGCAAAAGTTTCCATTTTTGGACAATTGAAAAGTCAACTGTAACTTGACCAAGGCATAACTTTTTCATGGTTCATCAGAAAAATCCCATCCAATGCTCATTTTGAATGGGATGACATTTCCTATAACTAATATTCACATTCCAAGTCCAAGAAATGCTCTCACAAAAAGTTATCAATTTCAACATTATAGGTCATTTTCAAAAGTCAACAAAAATGCACTTTAAGTCAAAGACCATAACTTGAGATTGGTAAATCAAAATGACATGGGACCAAAGGAATTGGTTAGAGGACTTCAAGAGCTTTCCAAAATGTCCAGGAACATATTCATATGATCAAAATTGAGCAAAATATGCATTGGAGAAGTTGGGAAATTTTTGTGAAATGGCAAAAGTCAACTATCCTTAAAACTTCAATTTTTGACAAAAGGGCCCACTTTTTCCACTTGATTCAGCCTTTTCATGTCACCCACGTGTCCCATGACCAATTACAAGACCAAACATTTATTTTTTCATTTTTATTTAATTTTTATGGATTTAATTCATTTTAATCCATAATAATTCAAATAAAATCAAAAAATGAATTAAATGGTATCTTTGAGTTTTGAATGGCTTTCATGTGTCATGAACAACCTACCAATTTCGTGCTAGGGCCATTTTAAGCATGAAAATTTAAATTTGAACAAAATTGGAAAATGCTTTAATGGTAGTTATGAAGAAATCCAAAAACATCATTGCAATGGATCATTGGCTCTTAATGTGACTTATTCTCATTCATACATACATATGCAAGTGTTCCATACCTGAAGCACGACCTAGAGCTCATTGAAAAGGCCATACCAAATTCCAAAAACTTGAAGAAAAGTTAAAAACTGAAATCAACCTTCCAGCACAATTAAAACCCTTTTCTTGATTCCAACACCTTGCTGGACCTTCCAGGAACCTATTGCGATCAAGAACGAGCTCTAACACTCAAAGAATCATTCACTTCAGTCACACGGTTTGCCTAACTTTGTCAAATTCGAAACTCATAATTCTTGCACATTTAACATGATATAATTGTTGTTTTGTATTGCTAACATCATTCTGAAGCTTTTGGTATTAATTAATTGCCTTATGGTGCCCTGAAGCGTGAACCACCATTGAAGAAATCTAGGGTTTTTGAAGCTCTCAATTGGGGCTTTACAGCATGAGAAAAATTGGACCACATAACGCCTATGGTTGAATTCGTCAAGGCCAGACGAATTCAACCCAACCATCGCGCCTTTTTTATATGCATTGTACGCCTAATCGTTATTCTTGGCAGTTTCACTTTGTGGGGGTTTAAAACCCCCGCTATTTGATTGTTTTTTGTTTCAGGGTTCATGAAGAAGACAATACGTGGAAGAGCGTGACTGGCTGGTTCAAACAAATGCGCTCTTTTTTCAATTTCCCAGCATAATTGATGTTTTCTGTATATTATTTCCACTATCCATTATTATAACAAATGCAATGCAGTGGCTGAGTGGTTGAGGACGTGTCTGGCAATTGTTGGGACCTGGGTTCGATTCCCAGGTCCACCCAAAACTCAATATTATTTTGTCTAACAAATTCCTATGCATGCTAGTCAATATGCTCCACCATACGCCTCACCAATCCACATGCCATATGTCCACAATCAGCCATCCAAAGGCCATGAGAGGAGGAGTACCATGTCCTTCAGTCAAAGCACATGCAGGCAATTGCAAAAGTCAAACGTGGCTGAGCTTAGTGGGCCAAAAAAGCTGCAATCAACACCTCCAAAAAGGGCCCAAACACCCCATGGTTTTGTTTTTATTTTATTTTTCTTTCCCTTATAATTTCCTTTTTTTAATTATTATCATTATTGTTAATTAACCTAACAAACTAATTTTTCCCATAAAATTCAAAAAAACCAAAAAAAGCATTTTTATTATTTAACTTATTTTGTAAATAAATATAAATTAAATTAAATTAGTTTAATTAGTTAACTTTAATACCTTTTTACAATAAATAAAATAATTTAGACTTAGGCTTTTCTTTTGACATTTTTAATTCCTTTTTTTATTTTATTTCATTAAAACATAAAAGCACAAAAAATATTTTCTTAATTAATTAATTAATTAGTTATTAATTTTAATTTCATTAATTACAAAAAAGGACAAAATTCAATTCTTATTCAAAAAAAGGGTCAAAACCCTCATGACGTCCCGATCCAATTCTTTCGCGTGCAGTTTATTTTAATTCAATACTTTATATTTTTGTATCTGCTCAGGAAGTGTAATAATTAGAACTTTATCGCTTTCTTTTAAATTCTCGCACTTTATTTTTTCAAAACGGGTTTTTGTTTTTGGCGATGTATAGACCCGCGCCTTGTAATAGCTAGATTTACATTTTCGCAATTTATTTTCCGCACTCCTAACTGTTAAAAAATGCCTGCAAGAATGTATGTAAAATAAAATCAATCCGTAGCTCACAAATCACATGCAAAGATAAACATAAACTGAATTCAACACACAAAGCACATGCCACTTCTAGGGTACGCCTCACTGGTTGCCTCGAACGTGGTCATCAAGTATAGGGTGTCTTAGAGGTCGCCCTCTTGTCTAAAGATCCAGTTGCGTCGAAACGGTTGCCTCGGATAAAAAAGGATCTAGGACATTAGGGTTACTTCTAAGGTGTCCTACCATTGCTTTGGTGACCACATTGTCCCTTAATAGAATTGACCTGAATACCTCCAACGATGGTGCTACCTACCTCTCAATGGTGGGATAGCACTATCTAAAGGACTCTTACACAGCCTAATTCCTTAGAGTAGGTAGATCTCTTAAGTACTTGCTCTTTTCAAGCAAACAAAAACATCTTTTTGCACCCCACACTTTCAAAAAGTTTTCAAACAAAACACTTCATACACTCTTGAGGACTGATACAAGAGTTACTTAGAAGTTTTCCAAACGAACTTTTTCAAAACCCACATACACTTGAAAAGCAAACAATCTTTTGAAAACATAAGAGCAAGTACCTAAGAGCCCGTGGATAACCACGGATAGAAAGGGTGCTAACACCTTCCCTTTCTATAAATCTACCTCCCGAACCGAGAAACATTCTCAAAGAAGGAATTTTGCTGTGCTTTTGTCCTTTCCATGTTGGAGAACATAAAAGACGGTGGCGACTCTTGCTTACCGCGACATTTCGCGAAACCAGCTTAAAAAATAATCAGTTCTATTTCCACCGATCACACAAGTGTTTTCGAGTATTTCTTCGATATATTTAGGTACGATGATTTCCCTTTGATCTTTGAGCTTCTTAATCCTTTCTCCTTATGATTGTGTATATTTGTGGCTTGGTTCTGGATGTGAGTTGAAGTTGGTTCAAAATGTCTATGTTTGATACAGGTTATAATGGTGGAGGCGAGTTGTTGTTGATGAGTGTATGAAGAAGTGTGAAGAGCTGGAGAGATTAGAAAGGTGAGGGTGAAGTTTTCATATAATTATTTTTTGGTTTGATTTTGTAATAAATTAAATAGAGGTTTAGGTTGAATTTTTCTTATCAGATTGGTTGGTTTTATCTGCTTGTAGTCAGTGTCCAATTATAAGAACAGAGGGTGGTTTATATAGAGGAATTAAGGGGAGTTTAGGGGGGAAAGTAGGATAGCTTTTGAACATTTTGGTTTTCTTCTTTAATGCTTTACGGATGCAGGCTATGTATTTCCACTTTGATGCAATTTTATTATATGTTTTTGGACTATTGTTACAGGTTTTGGACAGGCTTATGTAGGGGCTGTTTTGTGCAGATATTTTGGACTATTTTGCTTGGCATATTTTAAAAAAAAATTGTTTATGTAAGTAGACAGTAGGTATAACAAGGTAACAGGTTTGTGGTGCATTAGTGTAGTGTTTTGGAGTAAGTCAAATTGGACAACAAGGCGTAACAATATGTGGGCAAGTTTTGGTTTGAAGATTGAACATTAGGCTTAAGAAATCTCATGTGATCTTTTAGTATTAGGGGACCTTGATTTGAATAAAATTTTCTTTCTATTTCTTTGTAATTGTATGAATCTTGAATGAATAAAAAAAACACCTTGAATGAAACTTGAAAACCCCACTTGACAATATTTTTGTATCCTTGAAAACTTGAATGATGATTTTGCCTTTTGTTGACTTTCCATGTAATTTGTAGTTCAAATAATCAAAACAAAAACTTGAACCTTGGCTTTAAATTTTGGCTTTATGGCTTGCAAAGTGACTTGTAAAAAAATATTGAATGGACTTGAATTTTGATGAAACTTGAATGATGACCTTGTGAACTCGCTCATATTGAAAAGATCTTGAACACTTGAATTCCGAAATTTGAATGAATGATGATGAATTAAGAGAATCATGAGTGAAACTTGAACTAAGTTTGAATAAGTGTTGTAACCTTGCTATTTGTTTCCAAATGAATAAATCTTCAATTCCAAATTTCAACAACAAATTCAAATCACCTTGGAAAAACTTCAACATTCTCAAAATCCAAATTATCTTGCAATTGAAGTAACAAGCATTGGAGATAATGATAATGCATTTGATCACAAACCGAGTATATAATCAACATATCTTCTATCATGAATCAAACTTTTTTTAACACGAACCACGAGCCCTTTGTCTTTGACAAATTCTTCCTTCACTTGATAACTTTAATCATAAAACAAAGCATCTGAAGAATCCTTGTAAGAAGATTACTGAGACTTGCAGCGTAGAAGGATTTCCTTGAGATAAAAACCCTAACAATAATCTTCACAGTAAGGAATGTTAACAAGATCAAACATGAACGAGGAATCCCAATCCAATCGCATTGGGTGCACAAAGATGAAGAAATTAGCTTGATGAGAAAAGAAATCCACACACAACCATAGTCCTCTAAAACCCTAATTCATTGACCTTGGGTAGGGAAATAAACCCTAATCCTTGGCCTTGATGAATTCTGATGGAGAAAAGTCGTGCAGTCGGATTAATAAGAGGTCCCCTGATAAACATACTTCAAAACCTAATCCCATAATCCAATGCTCAAGGAAGAACCAGAGAAATCAACCTTATTGGATAAAGCCTCGAACCAATATGAAACCCTGATTAGCACAACCACTGATGCCTTGAATTACTGCTTTATTAAATGAAAATGCACGATATGCAACTGACCTAATGAGGATGTTGCAAATGAATATGCAAAGCCTAAGACATACAATAAGTGGAAAGGGTAGGACAAATTTGAGGTATGACATTTATGAGTGAATATTTGATACCTGGCCCTCACAAGTGTGAGGGTTTATATAATGCCCCTGACGCGTAGCGTAGCCATTAGTCCCTATTTTTAGGCTTAGATATTTGGCTCCATGAAAATAGGTAACTGTCAGGACCTGGTCAAAAGGGGCAGTCGTGTCTGTATCTAGCCGTTGCTCCGAGCAGGGATGAGATGACAGGCAGACGCGTTGTGAGCACTAGTCTGATTATCTGCTCGAGATGTAGCGAGAAGATCGGGGAGGAAGCTGCTGTTACAAGTAGGTGCATAATTTCGGTGTTGTTGATCTCGCAGTCTTACGGGATAGTCGACCAGACGTGCCCTACCTAGAGCCATAGTTATTGGGCCAGCGCTTATTGGGTCATGATGGAGGTAAGGGCGGATTGGGCTAATTTTAGTCACTGGGCCAGTCCATAACAAGAGTCTCCAAGTCGTTGCTCATAAGCAGAGGAGTGATGACTTTAAGACATGTTTGCGAAACGGGGGTGCTTTGTGGTCGATTTCTTATTTACATTTTTATTGCATTTTGAAAACAAAAATGTACGTACCATATCAATATCCGTATGAACGCACGGATAACACACCATAACCATACGAACACACGGGTAACCATACCAAAATTCGTGCGAACGCACGGATAAACATATTGAAATCCTTACAAACGCACAGATTATTACATTTTTTATACAAATAAAAAAAACAAAAGTAAAAACAATATATTAATCCTAACACACACAAAATGTATTGTTTTTTAATTATTTATATAACTAATATTTTTATTCTGAAATTATTTTTAATTTAAGATACAAATTTTATAAAGATAATATATGAAAATTATTAATATAAAATAATTTTATTTATTTTTAAATATGTTTTTCTTTTAAAAATAATAAATAATTTTGATAAAATAATTATTTTTTTAATTTATATTTTTTTGATATTTTAAAAATAAAAGTGTGTGTAATATTCTTATATCCGTGCAAAAATAAAGATATCCTAATAGTTAATAATTAAAAATACAAACTGCCCAGGCTAAATGGCTAATTCTATGAATGAATCCATGCGGAGCGTTTGAAATGGTGGTCAAAATCTAAGAGTATGAGGTGTTGGTATTGCTACCTCAGCTGTTTTGGACAGACATGACTTTTGAAGATTAGCAGTTTTTCACGACCAGATCATCCACTTGACAAGTTTATTAGTGTATCCTTTTCATGTGTGTTTCTTTTCTTCCTTTTATTCTCATTGTTAAATTGCCGCAAAGTCACGAGCTATGCATAGGAGTTTGGTCTTATAAAACAAATAGTCAAAGTTCAAATTTCCTCTTAAATAGCTGTAAAATATTTATTGGTGACTTAAATGGTGATTTAAAGTTACTATTCAAGTTTAAATAAATTAAATGAGATTGCATATAACTTCTTTTTTAAGGAACGTAATGTAATTCAAGCATCTCCTAAAGTATAATGTTATTATTAAGGATAAAGCTATAACAACGTTATCACATTTAAAGTGCATATTATCTCGTAGGTGTATTTATACGGATTTGAAGTCGATTGAAACATTAGCGTCGTTTTTAGGAATGTAGACTCACATGTTCGAGGTTTGCATTTCTGTCACGCTTGTCAATTCAACGAGATGTTTTTTCTAAAAGATAAAGTCATGACGACTCTCACACTAAAAACAAACAATATATTTTAGTCGCAATGACAAGGATTTGAGATCGACCGAAACATTTGTACTAAAGGAAGGGGTCAGGCTCACATGGTCTCACTTCACCCTTAATTTGCCTTGATTGGGGGACAGTTGATCCGATACACCAAAACAATTTCTCATTGCTTGAAAATCGAGGCTAAAGATAATTTACATATAACACTCACGCTCCTCAATCCAACGAGACATTTAAAAAAAACAAAGTCTTATCAAGTTTTCACATCCAAAACAGACAATACTTCGTAGCCAGAGACGCGTACTTGAAGTCGACGGAAACACTCTATATGGATTTGCTTTATAAGAAAAACATAAGATGATAAAAACATGTAACACAATTTGTTTTTGATACTCAAGCTTCTTTTAGGGGAAGGAGGGTAATTTAGTCCTATCAATATTATGCAGCATAAAATCTTTGGAGGAAATATGACCTTCAAGATTGATATCACGAAGGCTTTTGATACTATTGATTTTTTTCATAAAAGTTCTTTAAAGATTTGATTTCAGTCATACTTTTATGTGCTTGATTCATACTATATTTTAATTTTACAAACTTTATATTTGTGTTAACGACAAGAATACATGTATTGTATTGTATGAATCCAAACTAACTTTTTAGGTTGATATGCTTCCAGGGTTTGTAAAAAAAGGGGTGTTAGGGAAGGTGATCCTTGCCTCTCTCTTATTTTGTCTTGTTGAAGATTTGTTCAACAAATGCATTACAAAATTAATCAATGATAGAGAATTGACTCTAACCAATATAGTATTAGAGGTAGATATATTCTTTCACATGTGTTATATATGTGTTATATGCAATTGATGTCATGATCTTTTGCAAGGTTACTATCCATGATATAATAAGTCTCATTAACTTTCTTCTTAAGTATGATGGGATCTCGAGCCAACTTATTAATCTAGCTAAATTCTCTTACTTTGAAGGATCTATCAACCATAATAAATAGACTAGACTTGTTGAGATGCTTTGATTCAATGTTGACATTTACCACTTTTAAATATTTTGGAGTTCCCATTTTTTAAAGCAAGTTTAATGTCAATCGTCTTTAACATGTTGTTAACAATATCAAATCTAGATTGAGCGCTTCGAAGGTTTCTCTTCTTTCTCTTGTTGGAAGAGTTAAACTTGTCAAGAGTGTTTTCTAGAGCATGCTAATTTACTCTTTTCTTATATATTCTTAGCCTTTCATCCTCCTTAATACCATTGACAAACCGATAAGGAATTTCATATGAGCATGTGTTATTAATAGTGGAAAAATTATCATATGGCTTATCATAAGGTTTATATTCATAGGTTTTGTTTGGTAAAATTAGCAGTTGAGTAATAAGCTAACTAATAGTTTATAACTTATGGTTGATAGCTGATGGCTGATAGTTTATAACTTATAGCTGATAACTGATGATTGATAGTTGATAAGTTAATTAAAGTGTTTGGTAAAATTAGCGGTTTAACTAACTACTAAATGTAAAATTACATAAATGTATATTTAAAATAATTAAAATTTATAAGAGTAATAATGGAAGAAAAAGTGATAAGCTATAAGCTATAAGCTAAAATGATACTCTCTCTATCTCAGAATAAGTGTTTTTCTAACCTTAAAAAGTTGTCTCAAAATAATAGTCTATTTGTTTTTTTCAATACAACATTGATTAAGTTTTACCAACTTTATCCCTTATCTACATTCTTTTCAAGTTATGACAATGTATATTAACTAATAGTAATTAAGGGTAATTTTATTACCTTTATCGACTCAATCATTACTTTTTTTAATTTGTGTGTAACAACCTTAAACGACTTTTATTTTGAGACTGAGGAAAATATTTAAAATAGCATCTAGAAAATAAACTATAAACTAATAAAATAATCTATAAATTCATAATGAAAAGATTATTATTAAACAAGTCTTCAATTATTATACGAGCTTATAAACTATAAACTCAAAAATATGACTCGCCAAATAGAAACACACTCTTAAAAGAAGTTTGGGCATTAGGTCCCTTAGAGACATAAATGAAACAACCATAATTAGACTTGGGTGAAAGATCTTTAGTTTTCAAATTTGTCAAACTTGCTTTCTTAGACTTAGAGTTATTAGAAAAACATGTTTTTTTTATTAAATACTATATCCAGAATTTTTTATTTAGAATTACCATGTATTAAAAAAAATCGCAAATAACCATGTTTCAGAAAACTCCCCAAGGGAGGAGCCATCCCACTTTGCGTCTACACCTAATTTTTAAGGGGAGGCGCCATCTTACTTGGCGCCTAGGTGTTAAAGGCTTTCCCTAAGCCAAGTGAGATGGCGCCTTAGTGCAATTGGAAGGCAAATTTTCGCGTTTTTTATTTTAAATGCGGTGCATTACGTATTCGATATAGGATCAATAAAATTGACTTTTTATTTACAAAATATAATTACACACATAACTATTACATAAAAAAATACAGATTAATCAGTGATCCCCTGAACTCGGTAATGACCCCCGGTTCCGCATCTCCGTCCTCGCCTTTCCCATGCTGAGTTTCGTCGTGTTTCCTGTTGTGGCAGGGTCGATGGCCCAACGAAGTCCATGCGTTTCGGATCCATGAAATTAGTCAGATCTCCATATCTAGAAGATCCGTTTTGGTACAGTCGGTTACCCATACCCTCAAAGTTTGGTCGTGTTGGTGGTGAGTGGGGTTCCATGGTTGGTCTGTAGCACTGGTCGTCTGAGTATGGGGGGTGGAAAGGAAATGGATATTGGGGTGTTTGGTATTGAGGATGTTGGGTGCTTTGGTGATGTTGTGGTTTATGGTAAGTTGGGTCGGTTGGTTCATCATTCTTCGGACAATCCCAGATCAGGGCTAAGGTTGGATGTTGAGAGGCCCATATTGGGATATGCAGAAGACTGAAATTGTGTGTGGGGTATGCGGATGTGTTGGTATTGTGATTGAAATTGTGGTTGGGTGTAAGGCATATGGGGGTATTGGTACTGAGGTGGTGATTGTGGTTGGTTGTGGGGCATGTGGGTGTAATTGTATTATGGTGGTGATTGTGGTTGGGTGTTTGTGGTTCTGTTTCGTCGGGGGGATTGGTGGGAGGTTGATGTGTGTTGGGTTTATTCTTGGGGAAATGAGGGTTGTGCCCATTGTGTTCGTGGGTCAACTAAATACCTTGGATGAGACACGTGTATTTCAGGGCTACTAACTGATTTGTACCAAGATAAATACTGATCCATGTGTCGCATATTACCATGGTTGAGGAAAACTGGGAATTGTAACACATGTCGGTGATGCCTCTGCCACATCTTACACCATTCTGGAGCAAAGTCTTTCCAGTTGGTAAGACCCCATTGGGCGTCGACCCTTTTGAGATGCCACGGGGGCAAACAAGTCGGATCGCTGGGTATCTCTTGATGCATTCCAAACTGCATCTTTACACGGTCGTTGTGGTGCATCTCCATAATATTGAACCGTATGATTGCAGTCTTTACGCTCCAAATTGCTGCATCCTCGGGATTTGGTTCATGGTCCAAACCCAAATATGATCTCCAGACAAACTGCAGATAAAATTAATTCAGGTTAATGAAAACGTAATATATAAATAATTTAAAAGTAGAAAAGTTGAAAGGTACGACGTATATCATCCGGGCCAAGGTGATCTAATAGATTGTGGTATAGTGCGATATTGAATCTTGGATTCTTGCTGTAATCCATACTCCTCACGCAATACCTAAAGGAATTGAAAAATATTTTATTTTTATCATATATTTGGTGAAGAGATGAATAGTAATAAATTATATAACTTGATGACTTACTTTGTTGCGTATGGGAAAATGAATGTGTTGTTGTTGACGGGGTTTAGGGACTCCATCCTCCACCAACCCCAGGTTTGAAGTAAAAAAGCGCAGCCATAAAATGTACATTTTTCCTTGATTGCATTTTTACACAAGGAACTATATAGATGGGCTAAAACAGCAGAACCCCAACTATACTTTCTAGTTTTTTCGAAGTCTCTAAGTAAATTTAAATACATAAAATTTACACTATTTCCCGTACTTTCAGGAAATAAAAAGGTTCCAAATAGTATCATTATATAATTTCTAGCTTTTATCATCTTAGCTAGCTCAGAGGAATTTTCGTTCAATTCCAGAGTCGCGTAATGATTTTTTAGCTCAGTAAGTAGTATACCCTGACCACTCGCACCGCCACCTTCAACCATATCCCTACCTAACAATTCTTCACACAGAGAATTGGGTTGTTGAACCGACCCGTTAACTGCCTTACCGTCGATAGGGAGACCCAATAACATGTACACGTTCTTTAGTGTGACGGTACATTCACCTATTGGTAGATGAAATGTATGGGTCTCTGGTCTCCACCTTTCCAACATTTCAAGTATGAACTTTGAATCAATTGTGCAGTTGGAGATCTTTATAACATTCCTGAAACCTGCGTAATCGAGATAGGGTACGAACAACGGGTCAGGAGCAAGGTAGTTGTGTGACCGAATTCCGAATCTTTTAGTATCCTAAGTTAATAATGTAAAAGGTGTAAGAGTCGGTAAGTAAGATGAATGAAGCATTACTAGAAGTATGAAAAATGTATAAGTATAAAAGAAACTTACAAATGCTGCAATGTTGTCCCTTGTGCCTCTGTGAGAATTGCCCATTGTGAGAAGATCCATTGTTGAAAATGCTTGAGATTATGAAAGAGTTTGAAATTGTAAGAGATTATAAAAGATTTTGTAGCAGAGAGTGAGACGATTGTGGATGCGAGAGAAGTGTGTAATGCTCTGTATTTATAGGCAAACAAATTTCATAGAGTAAGTGAGGTGTTAGGTGGGTGCATGCATGCATGATAAGTGTCACTCTTACAGTGTAGGTGCAGGATACGTGGCAGCATTGGAGAAGGCATCTTTGCATGCATGTAACACGATTGGACGTGAAGGGAGGCGCCATTAGACTTGGCGAAAGAGTACAAAAATGAAAGGTGTCGTCGTCCCTGTTGGCAAATAAGAGGTGGCATGGGTTGCAGTGTAGGCGCATGCTAGGTGACAGCCTTGGAGAAGGCATCTATGAATGTATGTAACACTATTGGACGTGATGGGAGGCGCCTTAGAGGTTGTAGTGTAGGTGCAGTGTAGGCGCATGCTTGGTGACAGCCTTGGAGAAGGCATCTCTGAATGCATGTAACACGATTGAACGTGAAGGGAGGCGCCATTGAACTTGGCAAAAGAGTACAAAAATGAAAGGTGTCGCCATCCCAGTTGGCGAATAAGAGGTGGCATGGGTTGCAGTGTAGGCGCAGGCTAGGTGACAGTCTTGGAGAAGGCATCTCTGAATGCATGTAACACTATTGGACGTGATGGGAGGCGCCTTAGAGGTTGCAGTGTAGGTGCAGTGTAGGCGCAGGCTAGGTGGCAGCCTTGGAGAAGGCATCTCTGAATGCATGTAACACGATTGGACGTGAAGGGAGGCACCATTGGACTTTGCGAAAGAGTACAAAAATGAAAGGTGTCTCCATCCCTGTTGGCGAATAAGAGGTGGCATGGGTTGCAGTGTAGGCGCAGGCTAGGTGACAGTCTTGGAGAAGGCATCTCTGAATGCATGTAACACAATTAGACGTGATGGGAGGCGCCTTAGAGGTTGCAGTGTAGGTGAGGGCTAGGTGGCAACCTTGGAGAAGGCATCTCTAAATGCATGTTGGTTTATTCAAATTCAGTACAACCTATTCAATCTTACATTTATCAAAACACTCATACACTTAACTCAAACACTAGAACATTAAAAAATTCCAGCAATTAACTCATAAACTTCAAACCTTCAAACCTTCAAACAGTCATACACAATGGCTTCTGCATCCCAATATGTGATCAATGCACATTTCAACGGTGAGACATACATTTGTTCCACCTCTAGGTTTTTGTTTAGAGACACTGAGAACATCCGATTTTGTTTAAACAGGAAAGCCAATTTCTTGTACTTCAAAAAACGATTGGAGGCCAAACTTGGATGAGGCCCCGTGACACAAATATTTTATCAGAATCCATTTTTTTTTGTAACAACCAAATAATATTTTATAAGGTTGAGGTTCAAGATGACGAGGACCTTTAAAATATGTTTTCCAGTCATGAGTATTCTGGGTACGACTCTATTGAGTTGTACATTATATTGTGAGAGCCTCAGCTGTCACAAGTGGTTGATCCTTTGGAGACCGAACAAGCAGAAGTAGATGTTGTTGATGAAGAAGAAGAAGATGACGAGTTGAAGTTTGACGAAATGGTCAATGATGATTCCGAAGACAATGGGATACCTAGTATTCCTGCAAACGAGATCTACACACCACCTCTGCACATGACAAACTTCAACATGGGCGGAGATGAACCGTCTTCTGATTTATTTTTCAATCCGTGTACGCAGTCGGATGAAAACTTAAAAGAGAAAGACAAATTTCGTAACAGAGAAGAATGTATCAGAGCCATCAAAAAATTTCACATACTCAACTCGGTCGATTTTAAGGTGGACCGTGTAAGTCCAGAAAGGTACAAGATCAAGTGTGTTCACCCTGATTGTATGTTCAAGCTCACTGCATCATACAGATTAAGAGGTGATTGTTGGGTCATAGATTCCATGTCTACCCACACTTGTGTCAGTTCTACTCAATCACAGGATTATCGGAAACTTAATTATGATCTCATTTGTCAAGAAATCCTACCACTCGTCAGCAACGATCCATCATTAAAGGTGAAAACCATAATCTCCCACATCACTACGGTATTTAACTATACTCCGTCTTACCGAAAGGCGTGGTTAGCAAAGACCAAGGAGATTGAAAAGGTATATGGAAACTGGGAGGAGTCATACCAAGAACTTCCTCGCTACCTGAATGCACTCCAGACTTATTCTCTGGGTACTATTTACATTCTAGAAACAGTGCCAGCATACGCCCCGGATGATATTCAACTCAACAGAAATGGAATATCCAGTCGAGTGTTTTGGGCTTTTCAACCTTGCATCACAGGATTTACGTCATGCAAACCAATTATACAAATTGATGGGACTTGGTTGTATGGGAAATACAAAGGCACGCTACTGATGGCAGTTGCACAAGATGGCAACAACAATATTTTCCCAATTTCCTTTGCCCTAGTCGAGGGGGAGACTGGTGGTGCTTGGAGCTTTTTTCTCAAAAATATCCGAACACACGTAGCTCTTCAACCAGATCTCTATTTGATCTCTCATAGACATGCATTCATTGAAAGTGCATACAATAATCCTGCAAATGGTTGACATGACCCTCCTTCTACGCATGTCTATTACGTTAGACATATCGTCCAAAATTTCACGAGGGAGATCAAAGTCAAAACTCTTAGGAAAGCGGTTATGAATGCGGGATATGCATTGACACAACCTACGTTCAAATATTATCGCAATGAGATCCGTTTGTCAAATCCAGAAGCCGGTAGGTGGATCGATAATATTTCGGTAGAAAAATGGACTATGTCATACGACAATGGACAAAGATGGGGCCACATGACAACAAATCTAATTGAATCGATGAACGGGGTATTCAAAGTCATATGAAACCTCCTGGTCACTGCTTTGGTTAAATCAACATATTTTAGGATGGCTTCGTTGTTTTCTAAAAGAGGTGAAATGTGAAACGTTGTATTGCAATCTGGACAACTATGGAGTGAAAGTGGCATGAAGTACATTAAGGTAAAAAGTGTCAAAGCCAACACCCATCTGGCTATATGGTTTGACTGACACAACCACAACTTCATTGTCAAAGAGACAATCGACCATAACGAGGGCCTTCCAAGACAAGAATATATGGTTGTACTACCTTCTCGTTGGTGCGATTGTGGCAAGTTTTAAGCCTTTTGTATGCCTTGCTCTCATGTCATTTCCGCGTGTGCCTATACTCATCAAGACGCGCTACAACTTCTATCTCCCATTTACAAATCTGAAACGTTGCTCAACATTTACAACAACAGCTTCCCTTTGGTAGCAAAACCAGATTATTGGCATGCATACGACGGCGAAATAGTATGACACAATGACCAAATGCGAAGGAATAAAAAGGGTCATCCCAAAAGTAAGCGCATCACAACCGGAATGGACTCCCTTGACAAGCTGGAAAAAAAGTGTGGTTTATGTCGTCAGGTCGGACACAATCGCAAAAATTGTCTGAATCAGGCTACTGCCTCAACCACATAAAAATTGTATTACAAAAAATATTTCCTTTATTATGTTGTAAATATTAGGGTTTTTCGTTAACAATATTTGTTACAATAAATATTGCGCGAACAAGAAATAAAACACGATAAACTGTCTACGAAATTACAACCGTTAAAACAATTTCATCTGACCCATGCATCATCAACATTACGTCGTTGTCTGCTTTGACTTCCTCCAACCAAAAATTAGGTCTTCCTGTCGCAAGTGAGGTTGTTGTTCGTCTTCGCTGGATGCTTCTAATTTGTTCCCCCTCCACGATGTCTCCCTCTAGCCATCGCACCAACTCCCTCTTCAGACGCTCCATGGAGTGAATGTGCCAGGATTTCATTTTCATCGGAGGTTTTGTGGCAGAGAAAATAACGTAACCATCTCTGGTAAAAATCATGGGCGATATCATGACGCAAATAACAAAGTAAAAAATAAGAGAACAGTGGGAGAAAGTGTGAGGAATGACGGAGAAATGGACGAATTATTTATAAAAACAACATTTTGCCCTAGGAGTCAAGTGAGATGGCGCCTCCTCTCACTTTTAAAGTGCGTGCGTCATCTCACTTGGCTAAAAGAGAGAGGAGGCGTCAAGTGGGATGGCTTCTCCAATGGGGAGTTTTCTGAAACATGGTTATTTGCGTAATTTTTTCCGAAACATGACTATTTGTGAAATTCTTTTTTAATGCATGGTTATTCCAAAAAAAAAAAATCCATATCCACCCCTCTATTTGAGATGGAATTAAAAGAAAAATTATAAATGTGAAGGATAACTCTCGATGTCTTGTTGATAATAGGAGTTCGATCTATTAATTTTTTATTTGATAACTTGTTAGAAAACACTCTTTCTACAAACTTTAGCTTGGTTCTCACTATTAAGGTGAGAGATTTCATACTCGATAATCAATGGTATATTCCTACTTCTATTATACACATCATTTCTAATTTGTGTAACCTACTCAACAAGATAATTATTTCTAAAGTTAAATTTTCTGAAAAACTTGTTGGGATTTATAGTATGGATGAATTTATCAATTCTAATGAAGCTTATTCATTTCAAAGGCCTCCCGGCTGAATGCTTCTTTAGACAACATTATTTGACACAAAGACATTCTGCCATTTAGTCTATATCTATTTGGAGACAAAATTCATAATAAGTTACCTACTAATGACAATTTATACTTTAAATATTGTGTCATTGTTTTCAAATGTGATCTTTGTGATACTAATTTGGAATCGTCTTTACATTTTTTTCTCGTGTCCTTTTGCTTAACAATGTTGGAGTTAAAGTTTTTAATGAGGCAGAGGGCTTCTAATACTTTGGATTTTGGTTTGATTCCCCAAAATTCTCTTATATCTTTTTTATTTTATTTTTATTAATACATTTTATTAAGATGTTTCTTAAATGGTCTCTTTGAAGTGTCAACCTAATTGGAATCCCTTAAATATTAGATTTGTATCCTTTTGCTTTTATAAGGAAAACTTAGTCTTGAAACTCATTGGACAAACCGCGTAAAAGAAGAATATTATGGTCTATTTTAATATAATTAAAATTTTAATGTATATTTTATTAGTATTTGTTATACATAATATTATTAACATATACTTTTAAATTCTATAATAAAATATAAAAAAGTTGAACGAATTACTAAAGCCGATAAAAAATGTTTATTTAGAAAAACTAATTTTATATTCTAAAATCATAAAATAATAATAAATGGTTTCAAATTAATTATTATTATTATTAGTATTATTATTATTATTATCAATTTTGAAATATATATTTTAATATTCTTAAATAATGACTTAAAGTTTATATTTAGGTCAAATCAAGAAAGTGTATTGCATGTTGGTATTTATAAGAGAATAATGTAATTCAAACAACTCTTAAATTATAAGTATAATTTAGTTTATGTACTTATTTGTTAAGACAAATTATTTAAGAACTTGTAATTTAGTTTGTTTTTTTTATGCAAAATGGATTCGGTTCTTTAAATATATTGATTTGAGTTCGCTCTTGGTGATGAAGAACCATCTTTATATAATTTAAAATTTTTCTTTTTAAATTCGAAATTATATTTTCATACGTATAAAAAATACACCACATTTTTTTAAGTGAATCGCGCATTCTATTTTGCCAAAAATTAGTTCAAATATATTTTTTTACTGATGAAAGATGGACATGTATGCGTACCTCAGTAATAATCTTTAAATATATTTTGAAATTATTGTAGTGTATTTATTTTACAACTCAAGAAATAATTAGGAAGTATGCTTCCCCAATAACTCTTACACAGTTTATTATAAATTTGATATTTTTTAAATAAAAAACCTTATATTTTAAACCATGTATACTAATTATACTATCAAAATAAATTTATTATCAATTAAATCATACACCGATGTAATTCAATCAAATGTCATATAATAATATAATTAAACTCCATGATCAAACATCATTGACAAATTACAAACCATAATAAAAATATTATCTAAATAGAAGTAAAAGTGAACTAGTGGATATATTTAATTCTTATTCGTTCTATGTCTCCTCTACTACAAGACATTTTGTGCATCGAATAAAATGACATCTATAGTTGCCCTCATATGAGTGCATTATAGAAACTCTCTTGTCTCTATACCCGCTCGCGCAATAGCTATAAACATTAACATATAAGTAACAAATCAACGATATGATCTACCCTAGCCTACTTCTCATATAGCATCTCTGATGAGATGATCTAGGTGGATCTTCCTGAACATCTAGTGTCACGTAAGGGTGTGATACTCTGAAATACTATTAGATGTAGCCGAATGTACTAGTCCATGACTGAGGAACTGAATATGTCCTCAAATATGGACGTGACAACCAAATACATGAGGTATGACCTCAATGCACGTACTTTATGATGTAAAACTTGTGGATCATCACCATCGACATCCACTGCCACAATCAGTTGGTTTTTGTGCATCTCCTCCAGAAATGCAAATCTAGCATGACACTCTATGGTGTCATCTACCTTCTTTTGTGCATCACCAGGGCCAACTCCCAAATAGGTCACCAAGATGTAGCAGAGATGACACATCATCCAGTGTGAGGAACATTCACAAATTGGAAGATAAAAAGAAGACATCTATGAGTATCATATCTCCATAAAAGTTGTCAGAATACCATGGTTAATAATAGTATAACTAGTCATGCATAAATCTTATAGCTCAGATAGTTGCATGATATCATAAACCATTGCTCTTCAGGTTGCTACAGCTTCGCAGTCTTTCCAACATGGTTGATGCATTTTAAAGAATCACGGTACTGTAAAAAAATACATCATTATCATAAAGTTCAAATTATTCTAACACATATGTTTTAAAGAATAATTACAAATTTATTTTACCTTTCCATCTCACATGTTCCAAGCAACATGGTTTGCATACAAAGGCATTAGTGAAGTGTCAAAGGGGCCTCCTCCAAAAATCTCAGAAACGACATCATGAACGACAACATCAACAATAGGATGATCAAAATGGACTTTAGGGGAAACAACATGAGACACGTGCCTCCGAGAAGAAGAAGTCGAAGACACCTGAATTCTAAAAATGGTTTCTTCCGCAACAAATAAACTGACAACAACCGATGATCACGAGGGTCTATCTCTCTTTTTGTGAACAAATGCATGCTGAAATATTCTACCGGACCTCAATCTATCTTGGTTGCCAACCACTTTGTCTAAAATTAAATTAGAAAAATCCTATCATAATTAAAGAACTCAAACCTAGATAGGAGACATGCAAAATCAAACAATGCAAACAAAATACGGAGATGTACTTCTGTAACTCAAGAAAATCAAACTCATATAAAATGCGGAAATGCACATCCGTAACTTAGAAAAATCAAATTCAGATCAAATACAGAAGTGCGCTTCCGTAAAACTTGAAACACATAAATGGTAGAAAACACATAAATCTAACAGTCTTTGCTCTAAACATAAAAAATGTCAATACATGCCTTAATAGACTATGTATTATTAGTATAACTACAACCTAATGCACAATAAACAACCTATTTACTAATGCATGCATCACAAATTTAAAAAGAAAATTAAAAACTTACCAAATGTGAAAAGTTGAAATTGATAGATTGAATGGACTGGAATAGAGATTGAGAAAGCTTTTGGATTAGGCGCAATGCATTAGAAAGTTTGAGAAAAGTTAAAAAAATGCTGAAAATGTGGTTTCTCACGCACACTTTTTAAATTTAGAATAAGCTCTTATAAAAATGAGCAAAGAGGAAGATTTGACGCGTTAATATCACTCAAAACTCGTCCAAATGTTTACTTCTGGATTTCTTTACAGAGATGCATCTCCGTATTAATTTATGGTAAATATGGGTGACTCACTTACGAAGTGTTGTGGTGTGGATTTTTGGTACGTTCAAAAGTATATCTCCGTATTTGAGAGATATTTTTTAGTTTTCATGGAGGTGAGTAAGCAACACTAAGGGTGCAATTCTCATACTTATTTTGCCCGTATTTTTTTGCATGGTGAGATAAAGCTTAGTCCCACACCTTTTAATATATTTGTCCCTTTCATTTTTTTTACGTGTTGTTGCTTACGTAAACATTAACAAAAATTCTTTTACAACTTTTAACTTTTAGACATACAAGACCATATCGACCGATCCTTATTTATTTTTTCATGAGACGTAAAATATTAAGCACGAACTTTCAATTATACTCGTCCGCCCCATTTTTTTTTCTTTCAAACGGACTAACATGCCCTTATTTTTGACACAAACTCAAGGTTAGTGGAAGGAAGGTGATTTAGTCTTATTTGAAGTATGTAGTATTAAATTAAATTACTTTGACCATAGACTAATAATATCTCTTGAGAGCAAGTTTGGACTTCATAATCTAATGACAAAGTCAAAAGCCAGCAAAGTAGTGAAAGTATAAACAAAATGAGCCTTTTAGACTCATGTGAAATCATTGGTTACTTTGATTGAGTATAATGTCAACTAAGCCTACCTACCCATTTACAACTGTCTATGTTACATCACCAAGAGTAATTTTTTTCCAAAGACTAACATTTTCCATATATCACAAGTCTTAAAAAAAGAATCCTTGTGTGACACGGCAGTGGCAGCAGGAATTAAATTGAACATTTCCATATTGTTTCCATCAAAACTTTGAAGCCACTTTATGGAGGACTTGTTTGATCCTTTTTGCTGTTGCATTAGTTAATCCTGTAAACTGTAAATAAAATATGCAAAAACTTAGACATAAGTCTACAATATTTATGCAGTGATTGATTGATCATTTAATACAACCAAGATCTCACCTTAGATTTAATGATCAGATGAAGACTCCCATCTGCTTCTGTGGATTGAACTGAATTAAAATCTATGTTGAGATTGTTAACTGCTTCCATAATTTCCAATATTCTTCCTGATCTACAAGGGCACTTCATTTCAATTACGACTCCATTGTCGCTCATTTTGACAGTAACATCACTAGTAGAACTTCCTTTCAAAGCATCTGAGTAAATCACTCTCGTCTCGTCTATGTTGCATATTTTCCTCTTTTTCACCATCGGTTTCTTGCCATTGTTCGTTTTGTTGTTATAATAATGATCAGAAGTCCTCTCCATCATATCGTGATGTGTTCTTTTACTTCTAGACTCTATATCTATTGGCTCTCTTTGACCTTGCATATCTTTTATCCTTTTCTCGAGCTTTCGAAGGTATTCAATTGCATCGTCTAGTATAGAAACTTTGTCATCCTGCAGGATTGATGTCCTAAATTAGTTCGTCATTTCATATTAGAAGGCGCGTTTGATGTCTCAGTCATGTGATTATTATCACTGTCAGTGTGTTAGTGTGTTAGTGTCAGTATTGTGTCTGCGTTTGTGTCAATGCTTCATAGGTGACGATTTATGTAGCGTCGTCATTTCATATTGAAGGCGTGTCTGATGTCTGATTTTTTACGTGATATTATCAGTGTTGTGTGTCAGAGTGTCAGTATCATGTCTATGTTTGTGCCAGTGTTTCATATGTGATGATTAATGACCAAGCTAACAAACAAATATGATGACTAAAATTTAAGTAAACTATTACCTTACTATTTGAAGGGACCATTGATCTAAGGGTTAAAAACCTTTCATTTAGTTTTGCTCTTCTTCTTCTTTCAGACAAAACATGGTTCATACCTTCATCAGTCTCGAGTCTCGGTCCCTCTCTATAGTCATTCTCTTCTTGAGATTCAACCAAACCATCCATGTGCATCCGCGGAACTTCAAACAAGATCTTCTTCAATAACTTTTGTGAAGTTCCTTGTCTTGGCCTATGACAATCCAATGCCCCTCCTTTGTTCCAAACACAAAAGCTTGATTCCTGATGAAAGTTTTGAAAATGCATCTCCATTGTTATTTGGTCATTGCTTTTCAAAAGCGCTGCAAGAATTTTCTGATAGTGCCAATCCTCACTTAAGGGATCCACTAAGGTCATTTTTTGGTCATTGTTGCAATCTTCTCCTCTACCCTTAGGAGCAGAAGCAATAGTTTGTGATATGCAGTCACTTGAATTCACGGAGTTATGGACACAATTGCTCAAATCATCTTCGATAACATGCCAGCTTTCAACCATATCTCGTAGTTGATTGGTTTGTAATGCATTTGAACTGCCATTAGGAGAGGTTGTTCTATTCATTATGTCATATTCAACATTATAGTCATCATGATCAAACGCTGCCACACAAGCAACATCTTCGTTATTTCTTGGATGCAATGTAGCTCGAACGTTAATAGGATCATCATCGACAGTTAGAATATTGGATAAAGAAGTTTTGATCTGTTGAATGAGACTGAGATCTTCCATTACCTTCACACAAAGGAGAGAAGAATTCAGCAGCATGATTAAAAGAATTCGAGGGGAAAATAACAGAATATTAGCATTGATGTTAAAAAACGAATGGAAAAACCGATAAACTTACCAGATCAGTTGTGCCTAGCTCAATAACCCCGTTCATAAAAGGAAAACACACCACTGTCTGAATAGACGCACTCTGAGCAAGAGAGAAGACAAATGTTACAAGTGTGTTTATGAAATAAAACAAAAGAAACAAGATCATTTTTTTACACTTTAGCTATGAAACACAGGTACAGACACGGACATAGACATACCTTTTTTCAGACGTGTCGGTGCTACTGAGCACTTTTGACTCATTTCATTTCAAAATCAGAAGAAAGAACAATCAAGGTCGAGAAACCTACCTTTGCGAGGAGAGCGCGACTAAACACTTTACAATCAGTAGAATAAGCATTGATCAGCCAAATTGGTTGGCCATTTGCTAGAGTTCTTCCTGGTAACCTAAAAACATATGCGCGCACACACACAAATTTGAGGATAATTAAGACTACGCACACTTTTCAAAGGAAAAAGATGAATGAGATTAATTTACCCTTGGCCAATGTTGAATACAAAGGACATGCAAACCAAATAATACCACTCAGTATCTGAGAGATCTTCTGGTGACAGTGCTGCAGAAGGCCTTTTTGTTGGAGGACTTGTTTCTACAGGTTTCAGAGTCCCAAACAGCTCTCTCAATTGCTCACTCCTCTGTAAGCCGATTTCGTCGGAACTAAGTTCCACTCCTTGACTTGTTTTCCTTGTCTTAATATCTCCATTGTAATATCCTTCCCCCCAACTCAACACCCTGCAAAATGATCAACGAAAAAGCCTTGTTCAGATAAACAGCTTATCTCATAAGTGCTTATACATAAGCTATTAAATAGTCTATTCTAATAGAAGAGCCCGTATTTGAGGACGTGCAAGACAGACTATCACATAGCATCCAAAATTTGTCACAATTAAACAATGACTAAGGCCTCAAAATGTTCACAGCTAAACCTTAGTTAAATAAAATCTCTATTTGTTTTGTCATAAACATAATTAAACTGCGACTATTCTACACAGAATCTCTAAAAACTTGAGACGACTAAGTCAAATAGTTTCAGAAGTGCGACAAACTCAAATTAATCAATAGAAACGGGTTCAAAATCGATTTTGAATATAATAACTTATTAGCAACAACCCTTAAAGCAACAAGTATAGTAGCAGAAAACTCAACACTAGATTTCAGGTTTTGAAAGAACTACTATGAATAAAACAGTTTATATCTTACCCTGGTTGGTTAGCAGATTCAGACCAGAAGATCACATAGCTCCATTGAATACTTCTAACCGCCAAAGCAAGTTGCTCCTTCATGTTTTGCAGCACCATTATGCAATAGAAACAACACAAGCTATATAATTATCTCTACAATATCAGGGTTCATTGAAAGAAAGACCCTTGTTGTTTTCTTGATTGAATATTGTTCAAGGTGTGTTGCAGAAATAGACTATTGATGCAGCTCAAATAAGTGATTATTTGCTAAGTAACTGATTCTGAATCAAGAAAAGTATTAATGGCTGAAAAATGTGGTGTACATTTAAATGTTGACTCAAATTTAGCAATAATGCTATATTCTAAGATAAGATGGTTGGTGTCTACATCTATATATATATATATATATATATATATATATATATATATATATAATGGAGAGCGGTGTTGATTTTTCTTTGGAAGTTAAGATTGCTACTTATTTCAAAAAAACAAACGTGACAACCACTTCCAGGACGGCAACATGGAAAACAAGGTACAATGTTTTTCAGAAAGAAATGGATTATAATATAACAATAAATTAATAAATAGTTTAAAAGAAAGTTGATTCAGTAAGTATCATTGGTGAATAATTGATAAATATTCTTATATGGAGGATACGGGAAGATTTACGAAAATCAATTTTAAAAAAGTATTTGATAATTTTTTAAAAGAATAATTTTGTATATAATAATAAAAGACGGTATATTATTATTATATTTATATTTTTCAAAATACTATAATAATATAAAATCAGGGTTTTATAAATCAGATCAAATCGATCGGTCGAAGTGAGAGTTAGAGGGGTTATTGATCTAGTCTAACTACTGAACCGAATAAGATATTTAACCGGTGTGGACCGGCCAGAACCAGCCAAAATCGAAGAATCGACGAGTTAAATGTTTATATTTTTTTTCCAGACAAAACGACGTCATTTTGATAATTTAAAAAATAAAATATAGGTAGGCTTTGTTCAAAATTTATTTGAAACAAGTTTCTCTTCTTAGAATTAAATTGATTAGACACGCTATTTTGTTATTCGGTTTATGTTGCAATTATATTTTATTCAAAATTTAATTGTATTTATATTTTATACTATTTTGTTGTGTGTGATGACTATTTTTAGAACTTGAATTTAAAGAAGGATTAAAAATGTTTGAGGTACGTATAAATATTTCAAATTTCATTTTTAGTTCATCTAAGATTTTCCTTCGAACAATGGTTCTCCCAAACTTTTTCGTCCATAAATTTCATCCTTCCCGTTAAAATGGCTTAACAGTTGCCTACATGGATGGTCAAAGGTCATATTTTTTGACACTTGGCAAATACATGTTGGATTATCTTTTTTTAAATATATAATTTTCCAAAAATATTCTCAGAAAACCCCGATTTCTGTCGTTGCATTCTTCTTTCCGTTCCAATTATCTACTTCTCATTTGTTTTGTTCTTCTTCTCGTTCTAGTTGTTGCATTTCAATATTCTCGTTCATTCTTCTTCTTCTTCTTCTTCGTCGTCGTGTTCTTGGCGTTACTGCTCATGGCATCTTCCCCAAGGTGCGGTAAATCAGGATATTCTCATTATACAATTGGGAGCAACCATTCAGGGAGAAAGTGTGTGTGTAATGTTCTTATGATATCATACCATCACAAGCATGAACCTAAAAAAGGAAAGCTTTTCTAGAGATGCCCATTTTGGTAAATTGAGAAAACTTGTAATTTATTATATGGGATGAAGACCTAGTACAAGGAAAGGAGGTTTGTGAATCTGTTGATGAGGATTGGAGCAAAGATGAGAGCAACTTGAAGGAGATGCAAGCTTTTGAAATGTTGAAGGAGTTGTATGAATCTTCAATGAAGAAGAACAAGAAACTATAGATGAAGATGAAGTCTGGGGCATTTTCTAGAAAATTCAAGTCAATATGTCTTGTATTCTCGTTTATGCTTAACATGTACTTGATATTGAAATGTAAATGTTGATGATTCAATGTTGTTGAAATATGGTTTGGGTGTTAATGTAAGGTTGTTCAATTGTTAGCTAAATGTTGTTCAAATGTAATGTAATATTCTGTAATTGTTTGTCTATTGTTGTTCAAATTTGTAATGTTGATCAATTTAACTATAATGTTGTTCAAAATTGTTGTTCAAAAGACGTATAATTTTGTTCAAATTGATTCTCATTGTTGTTCAAAATGTTGTTCAATAATATGTTCAAATGTTTTGTTTCAAAAGACCTATAATATTGGCCAACACATATGATATAGTTTGGTCTTAATTTGTTGACAGTACACAGAACCTAATGCCAGTTCAACTTATTTTGCCCATAGTTTGCTGACAGTTCAACTTTTACTAAAATATTATATAAAAAAACCTATATTTTGGCCTTAATTTTCTATAGTTTTCCCGTACTTTGGCCTTAATTTATCTTAGTTTGGCCAAACAGATCACATAGTTTGGCCATGATAGTGTTCACAATTTGCCCTGTGATAGTACATTTAATTTGGCCTATGACAGTACATTCAAATTTGCATGTGACACTCCTTTCAATATGATGACAATATTACACAACACCATTTAAATCATAATAGTACAATACATAAATTTTGATGAAAATACATTCATTAAATATCAAAATAGTTGATGACACTACAATAAATTTCAAAAGAGTGTATGCTCCAGTCATTATGCTACGTTGGTCACAGTAAAGTTGACACATTGATCCATTCCATTGAAGTACATAACAAAATATTAAACATAATTGATCACATTACAATTGACATGGTGATTATATAACACCATTCAAATATCTTCAAAACACAAACATATGACAGTACAAAACATAAATAACATTAACAACACATTCTTCATTGTGTGAGGCCCTTACAAATGTTTGTCCATCTTTTCGAAATATTTGCACCACCAATGACATCTATTGTAGTCTCTTCATATCCACTAATCACTAATGTATTATTAGGTTCTTTATCAGGTCCATTTATGTCTCTTAATTTTAGAATCCTTAGTTTGTCAATTTTTCTTGTTGCAATTGTCAAGTCAGAATTTTTCTCCAACTTGTTAGTTGGATTCAATCTCTTGACCTAGGACATGAAGAAATAGACATTAGTGAAAAATTACATAAATAAATCACATAAGGAAAAACCTGAACTTAGTATACTCACAAAATCGATGTTAATTGGATTTGGTTCATAAAATGTCCTAACACCTAGTGGTTTGAAGACTTTTGGTTATTTACCAAAATAAAGTTCTGATACTAGATGACTTTGATGGACTTGGTTTTGTTGGGCTTGACTTTGATGCACTTGCCTTTGATGGATTTATCTTTGTTGTACTTGACTTCACATGTGAGTTGTCAATACTTATTGGTTGAATGTCCAATACATGTTCATTACTCAGAATTGCTTCCAATGTCTCTGCATCCCAGTCATAGTACTTATCAAAGACATTCATAGAAGGTTGATCCACATTGGCAGAAGTTTGTTCAACATTGGTATGTGGTTGTTAAACATTGGCAGAAGGTTGTTTAGCATTGGTAGAAGGTTGATCAACATTGACAGAAGGTTGTTCAACAATGGTATGTGGTTGTTAAACATTGGCAGAAGATTGTTCAACATTGACAGAAGGTTGATCAACATTGATAGAAGGTTGCAATATTGACAGAAGGTTGTTCCACATCAATTTTTTTTAGGTTTATGTGGCTTTTTATTCTTTGTTGTTGTCCTACTTATGCTAGCATTGACTGAACCCTTAGGTCTCCCCTGATATAACACATAAAGTTAGGACAATACCCTTGTAAAACACATAATAATTTAAACATAAACACAAGTTAAAGTTAGAATAATACCCTTTTTGGTGCCACATTGGCTTTGGCAGTCTGACTAGCCTGAGTAGGCATCTCATGTCTTACATTCTTAGGTGGAACAAGCATAATTTGCTTATTTTTCTTGAAAGTCCTAGCACTATGGCCAAGTTCAAGGCAATTTTTGCACCTATGACTAATGTTTGTCCTTTTCCATTTATGTTGGTTTGCCTCATCTGGTAAACAAGATAGTTCATGGGTTGAAGACTTACCTTTTGTTGATCAGAGATAAAGCACCATTTGCTTTCTCTAATGTCTTCAAGAAGCAACTTCATAAAACCAGCTCCATGAATCCTTTGATTCTATCTCAATAACTCCAAAAGAAATAGGTAAGTATTGATCAATAAGATCCCTTCCAACTGCAATCAGTAATATATCCTCATATTTATTCTTCAAATGACATTCATCTAAGCCAATAAAAGGTCTGCAAGATTTTGTTAGAGCCTTTTGTATCCCTTTAAAACACATATAATATCTTCAAATTTTGGTTGCAACTCTGGAGCTGGAGTAATGATGTTTAACTTGAAAGTGTTTCTAGCTAAAGCCCTCCTCAACTCAGCACCATATGAGCATAACAAGCTGTATTGTTTGTTAGAATCCCTTTCTACAATTTTTCTTGCCAACTATATTGCTTTAAAAGATATACAACCTGGTATTTAAAGCAAAGTGAGAAAGGGACAAACATGCAAGTCCGCGAGATGAATGTTTCGAAAAAAGGGTACCACCAATGTTGCTTTCACCTGGAAGGGACCATCGTTCCAACAAAGAATCATGCACACAAAGGGTCCACCACAACAACGCACGAGTTGCAACTGAATGTGTTCACAGTTCCAGGTCAAGATAACGCAATAGGTAGAAGAAGGTGTTTGGTTTCTTAAAGTGTTTCCAACATTTTGACCTTCAAACTCGCTAAACACAAGTTTTAAATCTCACATTAGAAATTCAATTTTAAAAAATCCACAAATGCAGTGCCATGTAAGCACCCGTTAGTGAAAACTAATGGGAGGGACTAAATATATAGATGAAAAAGTTTATAAGGATCATTGTTTGAAGGAAAAATTTAGAGGGACTAAAAATAAATTTTGATATATTTATAGGGACTAAAAATTTATTTAACCCTTTAAAGAATGAACTTGGGAGATTATGATATTTTGAAATTTCAAAATTTTGTAGGTGTCGTGATATTTTTTAATCTTTCAGTTTGACCGATTAAATAGCTATATAGTTTTATTATAGAGACTGGTTTATTATAACGAGATATTTGATTTAATTCGATTTAGTCACGAGGTTCATCCAGTGACCTAGTGTTCAACTAATAAACCAATGATCCAATATCTTCACTGGTTTAATGACTGGTCCAATTTTTAAAACATTGTATAAATATATTTGAAAATTTTATGTAAGCCCTTCAAAATCCCTCATTCAATACAAATTTTGAATTCTTTCAAATTAAAGAAATTTTTAGTGTTATATATAAAAACAAAACCTCCAAAACTCTTCCAATCAAAACCCTTCAATTTTTTCTTTCAATTCTTCTTTTTTTTTCCTTCAAAATCCTCTCTTCCCTTTAAACAAACCACATAAGAAACAAACCACATAAGAATTTAGATGGCAAATATATGATTTTTTAAGAGTCTATTTGAAAGTTTAAGTTTTTTTTTTTTTTAGAATTTGGAGAAAAATTTTGAAAAATTATATTTTGATATATGATTGATATTTAAAAAGTCTAATATACAATATAATTTTATATATTAATATATTATTACTTTTTAAACTTTTTAAAAATATCACACATTTAAAATATAGACCCCACCCTTTCAAATCTCCTCCTTTAAAAATCTCCAAAAATCAACTTTAAAAGACTCTAGATATACAAGTTAAAAATACTGCAATATTAGATTATCATAATTGAATTAAATAGTGTCTAAAATTATATAAAAAAAATGAATGCATGTGTTTCAAAAAAATATTTAAAATTAATTTAATAATTATTGTCATTAAGATACGTGTTAATATTAATCATCTTTTATTAGAATAAAAATAAAATAATTATTTCTCTATTTTAAATTATAAATCGTCCTAGAAATTTTAGATGATTTAAGTATAATTAATTCTGTGATGCTACAACAACACAAAATAAATGTTTAGATAAAAAAACTCACAACTCTCTCTAAAGTTAGAGTTTTTTCCTCTCTGAGAGTGTCGTCTTCTCTGCTATAAGAATCTCTCCTTCGTCATCAGAGCTCTCTATCATTAATATGGTGGTTGTTTCATTTTCAATAGAGGTTTATCCTCCATTGCAAGTCTTCCCCCCACCATTCTCACCTTGACAAATCGCTTATCCATATTACTTTCTGTTTTGGATTGGTCCAACAGTCAGAGTGGGTCCAGTCTAGACTCTCTCTTTGGCGCAGCCTATACGACCTTGACATGAATCCTCCCTGCCTCCTATCGGGCACAATCGATCATTTACTCTCGTAGACCGACACCGACCCACAGTGACCAACGAGCATCTTCTAGTCCGCCCGACATCAAGTTGCCTAGACAACCAGGAATCGACCAGATCATTACCCGTAATCTACCTCCTCCTCGGAACCAACGGCTAGTTACAGACATACATGCTCAATATGACCAAGTCCTGGCAGTTACCTATTTTTATAGACTCACATATCCAGGCCCAAAAACAGGAACCAATGACTACGCGCCAGGGGAATTATATATACCCTCAGACATGCTGGGTCAAATATCGAATATTCACTATTCACTACTAAAATCCTAACACTTTGCTTGTATCTCTTCGCTCCCTTACTTACTTGATCGTCGGAGTGCCTTGCAAGTACAACCCCCATTTTTCCTCCTCCACTTTCCTGCCCGACAGAAGATCGTCATCCGACCACCTTGCAGGTTTTGATCACCGGTAATTACATAAACAGGCATATAACCAAAAATAATATTACAACAGTACGACACACAGGCTGGAACATAATGAGAAAATCAATGAAGCACCATTCTTCTATTCTCTCCTCGGTAACGGGCGATAACTGAGTAGGACCCCCGGAAGGCTGAGCAAAAAACTCTTTGAGGTAGTCCGGGATCAGGATTTTTCCAGCAATGACATAGTAGTTAACCCCCATACCAGAGGTGTTGAGCTCGACCCCAAGATTCAGCACGTGAAGCTACTTCATCGTATTCTCAAAACTCCCATCGGAGGCAGCTTGGGCATCGTCCACTGCCAGTTGAAAATGAGCAACATTCTCAGCCCGAGTCCTTAAATCCTTAGTGTCCTCTGGCTCGTCTTCGGCGGGCGTAATCTCAGCAGTCATGTCCGCTACCTTCTCCTCCAGGACCTTGTTTTCGAGCAACAGGATTATGCGCTCCTCAGAGAGTCTCCCCGAATCCTTCTCGACCAGCCTCCGGGCCTTTTCCTCATCTCTCCGCCCCTTCTCGGTCGCGGCCAGCTTAGCCCGAAATTTCTTCAACTCTGCCTCCTGCGAAGAACTCCCCTCGGTGTAAGCAACAACCATCTCCAAAATCCTTATTAGACCACCGACGTCCTGTGCCAACATCACCCTCTTCTTCAGGCGGTCCAAACCCTCGAGGTGAAGGGATTCGGCCCGAGGAAGTCGGAGAGCTACGCCCTCAAAGAAAGCTTTCTCCAGCCATTAAAGGGGTAGGTCGTACATCTATTTCCCCTTCTCCCCGATCAGATTGACACTTCCCTTGGCAGACTGCCTCTTCGCTTTCGAGGATACAGGAGCAGGAGAGAGAGAGCAACCGTAGTTTGGCTGAAAGACGAATCTCTCGACTCTGAAGTAGGAGTGACCCCTGAGCCAGTTTAAGCGTCCTTCAAATCTTTCTTCGCTCTAGCAGCAAGAGTCCTGACTATACATTCTTGGGAAGGATTCATGCTATCTGCAAAACAAACAAAAAAGAATCATAGTTAGAAAACAAGGACTCAAAAAAGCATCGACCACACATAACTATTCAAAACGTAAATACCCAAATATTGACGGGATCCCCGCTCTCTAAGAGCTCCTTGACAACTATCAAATTGGGATCGTATACGGCCTCCCCGTTATTATCCGTCATCGGTCTGCCTCTCTGACCCACTCGCTGAACCTGAGGGATACGCGCCATAAATACGGCCAAGACGACAAAGCTCTCCTGGTCCTCGACACCAAGCTCTCCCTCCCTCTAGACGTAGGAACCTAATTTGTTATCAAAGTGCTTCCTTGTTCACTGGAAAGGAAACTTGTAATTCAGTTTGTTCACAGGCTCTCCCATCTCGTTCAAACAAGGGACACCATCCTCGTTATATATTGGTACGGTCCTAAAAACATTCAACATCGCCTTGCTCGAGAAAGGTTGTACCAGTATATATTTGTCCTTGAAATGACAGACAGACTCCAGATAGGATTTAAACAGCTTCCCACTGCCTTGCTTCAAGGCAACCCATCCCCATTTGCCGTCGATCTTGCTCCTCTGGAGATGGAAGCAGTAGAAGAACAAAGCGATGGTCGCCCCAATCTTCAGGTAGTCGCAAACGATCTCGAATGCTCGCATGAACGCAATACCATTCGGATGCAATTGGGAAGGAGCCAGCCGAAGATGCCTGAATACGGCCACCTCGAAATCGGAGAAAGGAAGCCGGAGGCCCATCTTCCGGAACAAGATGTCTTACATGGAAATCCGCCATTGATCATATTTCGAGCAGATCCCACTATCTTTTCCAAGAATGTACAACGACCACTCTCCCCAGTTTCTATCCTCATGCATGTATCCCTCGGTAAAAACATCATCCCGATGCTCGAAAAAGTAGGAGGGCCTGTCCCAAGGATCTTGGGTGACCCAGGACCGCAGGTCTTCGTTCTCCTCGGGAGGGAACATGCCACCTTGATCAGTAGGGGCCATCTCCACGTCACCTCCCTCACTTGCCGTTCGAGCTAATCTGGCTCATCCTCAAAAACCTCCAAAATACTAGACGAGCTACTCATCTTGTCTAAAGAACTTCGCGAGGATCCAGAAGACTCGCCCAAGAAGTCATCTCTAGTGTTATCAGCCATAGTACATGAAAAACAGAGTATGGAGATGAGTTCGATATCAATGCCAAAACCACCCTTCTACCACTAATCAAGTGAAAGGGCGTTGATAAACAAGGACCGTGTCCTTGACCAGAACCCTCACTAAGGCACAGAAACAACATGAAAAGTCCAGCGAAACGACCTAGATCCCAAAGGACCATCTATAACACACTGTGAAATGTCCGGGGAGGATCTACGATGACTCCGGCAGTTCTAAACTACATAACCACCGTTTTCCACCAACACTCCCCAAGAAGACCCTAACAGACAGGATTCTAGTCCCTAACCACATGCACTTCTAAGAAGAAAATCATGAAAATCCATGCTACAAAAACCAAACAACAACGAAAAGTTAAAATCTTACCAGTTAAAGAAGAAAGAAGATTGAAAAGAGCAACAGTGAGTGATGAACCTCAAGAAACAACGGTGTTTGACAGGAAAGCAAATATGAGCAGTATGAGATCAGAATGAAAAATATAGAACACCTTACTCCTCTCACATTTATAGCTGGGACCATTCGTGCGTGTGTAACACACGCCTAGGGAGCCCTAAGGGCGTCATCATTACACCCTAGTCCCTAGGCCATCATCACGAATCTTCATCAGCGCACTTCCTGAAACACGCCACCTCTTCAAGTTCAAAGCCCAAAGCGACCAACTGCTCATCTCCTCGCAAGAAATGAGCAACGGGCGACACTCGTGCAACCGTAAGAAATACCCTGTTTTACAAGCAGAAATTAAAATTGTCACTCCCATGCCTAGAAGCAACGACTTGGGGGGCTACTATTCTTGACTGACCTGACAGTCATAGTGGGCCCAGTTGTTGGCTCCTAAATTCGACACCTTCGTTTTGTTGATGTCAGCCATTAAAGCTGAAGGATGTTTTCGACTGGACTGGCTAAGTGTGTCGAAATGCCCGTCGAAAGATGGCAAAGTACTTAGAAGATTTCTTCCAAGGGAGAAGTTGGTTGCCTTCGACGTCGAAGGAGTTTCTCGTCGAAGATGTCTCTCGACGAAAGTGTTCGATGGTTCAGAGTGGAGCAGTTTGAAATTCAAGCTTTTAGAGGGAAAACGGTTTCCAGCAGTTACCACGTGTAGCGTGCAAAGATCTGGAGCGTCGAACGTTGAGAACGTGCCAAGTGGAATCATCTCGAAGCAGTGTAACTGCCCGACGGTTACTTGGGATGTTTTAGTATAAATAGTAGTAGTCATGTAAGTTCTCGCGGGTGTTCACAATTCTATACAAAGTCACTCATATAGATTCGAGTACCCAGCGTGTGAGAAAGAATTGTTGAGAAATGTATGTGTGAAACACCAATTTCATTAATCAAAGTCATTTACTTTTCCAGAAATTTACTTGCTTTCCTCTTTACATTCCTGTCGAAGCCTTTTACTTTAAGCCTTGTTTATTTTACCAAATCCTTTCTTCATGCAATTTACTTGAAACCTCTTTATTTCATTTAAAGCCTCTTTATTTAAAGCCTTATCCAATTTAATCAAAACTTCAAAATCAACCTATGTCCTAGGATCAATCTGATCGATCCTGCGAGTAACCAAATAAGTAACCATTTGGAGGATCAGCGGTTGTTTACCAAATCCCAAGGTAAACAAATTGGCACACCCGGTGGGACTGTGTGTTGATTGTTGAAAATAATCTCATCTTTTCGAGTTGTATGTTATTGAGAAGTGGTAGAATATACACTAACGATAACAATACTGCCAGAAGAAGGGAAGAGATGGCGAATCCGCCAAACAATAACGAAATCCCACAAACGAATGTGGGAGCAACGGTTAGTACGACCGTAAGTGAAGCGACAAATGTTGGTTCGACACCAGCAGTATCGGTCACAACCACGGGGCCAATACCTTCGTTAACAGGCCCCAGGATGCCTTTGGGAACTCCCCCACCAAGGGGAAATTTAGGCACAAGGCCTTTGGTTCCCCCAGGATTTATTCCATTCTATGGTATGCCAACTTCTGAAGTGGCAAGCCTGACGAATGCTGCGTCCACTGTTTCAGACCCTTTAGTGAGTGCCTCTTCGCCACTCCAAGGCTCTGGAGTAGGCATGGCGAATAGAAATAGGACCCAACTCTTAGGAGGAACGTCCCAAGTAGCCCATGGCCTTACAAATGCCTCGACAGCAGTCTTGAGGCAACAAATGGACGAAAGCAACCATGATATGGTGCAAATGTTGGCACAAACTTTGAGTACAGTGCTAAACCCTCTAATACAAAACACTACTCAATCGAATCAGCAAATGACAGCGCAAATGGCGCGCTTGGCTGATTTCTTTGGAGTACCCCAACCGATTCGACAGCCCCAAAGGGCGCAAATTAGGGGAAACCAGGGGATATTTTTAGAGGAAGAAACCACCATTAACCAGGCTCAACAGCCTGTCGAAGAAAACCTTAGGGCACGATTGGAACAACCTGTCGAGGAACCTAGGGTAATAACCCCAGAGGTAAGGTTAGTTAACAGAAACCAAAATGCTGACGAAGTGGTTCAGCATATCCAATACCAAAACATGGGTTTGGAAAACAATCTGGCAACCATGATTGAAAGGATCATGACTCAGAATGGGATGAACATGGGCTTTCGAAGGCCCAACTTTACATCTCCATTGTCAGAATACGTGTTACAAACGGACTTACCTCCTAGATGCAAAGTCCCCAAATTTACTAAGTTCTCTGGGGACACGACAGAATCTACTGTCGAGCATGTGGCGAGATATTTGATCGAAGCGGGTGACATTTCGAATAACGAAAACCTAAGGATCAAGTACTTCCCAAGTTCTTTAACAAAGAACGCTTTTACTTGGTTTACAACTCTCCCCCCCAATTCGATCCATCATTGGACCCAGTTGGAAAGATTGTTCCATGAACAATTCTACATGGGGCAAACCAAGATAAGCCTGAAAGAACTGGCCAGTGTGAAGAGACGCTTCACTGAACCTATAGACGAATATCTAAATAGGTTTAGGTTGCTCAAGGCGAGATGTTTTACACAAGTGCCAGAACATGAGTTGGTCGAAATAGCCGCAGGCGGTTTAGATTATTCCATTAGGAAGAAGCTAGACACCCAGTACCTAAGAGACATGGCCCAACTGGCCGATAGAGTTCGACAGGTAGAACGCCTCAAAGCTGAAAAAGCTAAGGCAACGAAAACTCACAAGAGAGAGAGGATAGCGTACGTTGAGATGGATGACGAAGATCTAGAATCCTTCGACGATACTTTAACTGTCGAAGAAGGAGAAGTCGATTTAGCAGAACTGAAACAAGGGCCACCATACTCTTGTAAACTGTTAGTCCCCTCAAGTGGGAAAAATCCCATTGGTCCAGAAAGGACCAACGATAGGTTCCCAAAAAAGACTTATAGTTTTGACATCACAAAATGTGATGAAATATTCGACTTGCTGGTTAAAGATGGCCAAATGATAGTACCCCCAGGGGTAAAAGTGCCTCCTCTTGATCAAAGAAAGAAGAGAGGTTTTTGTAAATATCATAATTTTTTGGGCCATAAAACTTCTCAATGTTTTCTTTTCAGGAATCTTGTGCAAGACGCTATCGAAGAAGGGAGATTGAAGTTTGCTGACAAATCCCCCATGGCTGTCGACTCAAATCCATTGCAGGCTGAAGCCCACTATGCTGAACCCTCTGAGGTGAACGTGATAGAGGCAACCAGGATCCAGTCGAAGAAGCCAGGAATTACCATGGTCGAAGTCTCAAAGGACCACATCAACATGCCAATCTTTGGCAGTTTTTCTGGAAATTTATCCAGGAAGACAATTGAAGCTGTCCAGAAAGCGGTCGAAAACCCGAAGTCGGAGACCGCTGAAGCACAAAAAACTGGATCAAAACCCAGTTCCCACTTGGCCACCGTTCAAGGCCGGACGGAGAATCTGGAGATACAAATGAAGCAGTTAACTCTTGCTAACAAAGATACAATGAATATCAACATGGTCGAACTTTCTGACCCAAAAGCATCAGAAGAGGCCATGAGGCAAGAACAAGCTAATAAGACTGCTTTCCCTCGGGAAAATGAAAACTTGGCAGATTTTCTACAAAGATGCCAGAAAAAGAAATCAGAGGTGATGTTGTGTCCAAGATGTAGTTCGATCTTTGATAAAAAAGCTACTGAGCACATTCAAGGCGTGAGAGCAGCGAATAAGAGAAGGGAGAATGTTGACCTTCGACATGATCCCAGAAGAGCCTCCCAAAGAGGTTCTAACCAAGAAAAGAGGCCATTGACTTTTAGGCCTCCAACAAATGTGCCAGTAGATACTTGGTACAAAACCTCTGGTCGGAAAAGGCCAAGTGAGGAGAAATGGCATTCTTTCGATGTGCCAAGAGGTTCCTCTTTGACTCAAAAGAAAGAGCCTCAAGTTGCTGCACCTAAGGCTGCACAAGTGTCCAGCAACTACAAAGGTAAAAATCCCATGTCTCGATCTCAATGGAGGAGATATCAAAGGAGACGAAAAGCTGAAAGGGAGGCTGCCAACGAACCAAAGGCAGAAACCAGTTCGAACGTTCCTCAAAGGAAGCAAAGGAAACCTCTAGAAAGAGAGCCAGTAACCAACAGGCTAGTTTGGCCTAACCAAAGTGAAGTCGAAGATGAAGACGATCCTGAGTCTGATGATACTTTGGACATAATGGTGAATATAGTTTCAGTGCTGCCCAGAGAATTCAATCGACAGGTAGAAGTCGAAGCAGGTGACTGGGAAGTGGAGCAAGAAATGGCCAAACATAGGCCAGTGTGCTATTTTGTCATGGACAATGGCACTACTGAGGAACAAAATGGCTTCTTCGAGCCACCTACAGAGGCGATGAAAAATCACCTCAAACCTTTATTCATAAGGGCTAAACTCGAAGAAACTACTGTGAATAAAATATTGGTGGATTGTGGGGCAACCATCAACATTATTCCTCACTCTATGCTAAGGAAAATTGGCAAAAGGGATGAGGACATTAAGCCTCACAACATGGTCCTGTCGAACTATGAGGGCGGCATAGGGACCACTATGGGAGTGATCCAGCTAGATATCAAAGTAGGGTCGATCCTTCGACCAACGATGTTTATGGTCATATCGGCCAAACCTAACTACAATCTTTTGTTGGGCCGTGAATGGATTCATGGTGTTGGCGTTGTGCCTTCATCAATGCACCAAAGGCTGCTGCTATGGCGTCCAGATGGGATGGTCGAAAACATAGAGGCAGATCAAAGCTATTACCTTGGCAAAGTGAATCACTTGGGTTTGGCAGATTTCGACAAGAACTTGGCTCACATAGGGCCATGTCCAACACCTGACTTCGACATGGCGCCAGCGCCAAACACTTTTTGTTCCCTATACCTGCATCCTGAGCATGGTTTCCAATGGGACAGAGAAGACTTGTCCCACATAGACTTCAGTGGGTTAACTGATATCCAACCAACAGGTTGGGGAAGCGAATTCAGTGATAATGACTGAGTCACAATCTTTGAAGCGAATTTCGGCTTATATAGCCGAAACCAAGATGATAACGGCTCTCGAAGCCGAAGTAAAGTACATGGCCACACAGGCCAATGATCAACAATTATCTGCTGTAGGCCCGGGAAAGGATTTCGATCCAAAACCTCCTGATATCATGCCAGAAGAAATGCAGGAACAGAGGCTCGACGCCATCTATGACGATGAGCCTTTGGGCTTCGAAAAGGACCCCTTGGCGAACAACATTAAAATGTTAGCGCAAGACCCTTTAGAAGAAATCAACTTAGGCGAAGGATCAGAGAAAAGGCCAACTTACATCAGCGCCAAAATCGATCCAGAACTTAGGTTGGAAGTAATCCAATTGCTGAAAGAGTTTAAAGACTGTTTTGCATGGGATTATGACGAAATGCCTGGTCTCGACAGAGGATTGGTAGAACTTCAGTTGCCAATCAAACCTGGGAAGAAGCCAATCAAGCAAAATCCAAGACGCTTCGCTCCAGAAATACTGTCGAAGATCAAAACGGAGGTCGAAAGACTTCTGAAATGCAAATTCATCCGTGTTACAAGGTATGTCGAATGGATTGCAAACATTGTGCCAGTAATTAAAAAAAATGGTACGTTAAGGGTATGCATAGATTTCAGAGATTTGAATGCTGCTACACCCAAAGATGAATATCCTATGCCTGTGGCGGAAATGCTAGTCGATTCTGCCGCTGGCTATGAATACCTGAGTATGCTCGATGGTTATTCAGGATATAATCAAATATTCATTGCTGAAGAGGATGTGTCGAAAACAGCTTTTCGATGCCCTGGGGCCTTAGGCACTTACGAATGGGTAGTGATGCCTTTTGGCCTAAAAAATGCTGGGGCAACGTACCAGCGAGCAATGAATACTATCTTCCATGATTTTATTAACACTTTTATGCAAGTATATATTGATGACATTGTTATAAAATCTGTTTCCAGGAAGAATCATATTGACCACCTTCGACAATCATTCGAAAGAATGAGAGAACATGGTCTGAAGATGAACCCTTTGAAGTGTGCGTTCTGTGTGAAAGCTGGAGATTTCTTGGGCTTCGTTGTCCACAAGAAAGGAATCGAAATCAACCAGAACAAGACGAAGGCAATTTTAGAAGCGAAAGCGCCGTCGAATAAGAAGGAATTGCAATCTCTCTTAGGCAAGATAAATTTTTTAAGGAGGTTTATATCTAATCTAAGTGGGAAAGCTCAGGCCTTTTCACCCTTACTGCGACTGAATAAAGAGGGGTTCGAATGGGGGCAAGAGCAACAAGAAGCCTTCGACAAAATCAAAGGGTACCTCACTAAGCCACCTATTCTGGTGCCTCCTTGTAGCAATAGGAGTATGAGATTGTACATAGCTGCATCCGACAAAACTCTGGGAAGCATGTTAGCCCAAGAGGACGAGAATGGAGTCGAAAGACCCATTTATTATCTCAGTAGAGTTTTGAACGATGCAGAAACTAGATATAGTGAAGTTGAAAAATTGTGTCTATGTCTGTATTTCTCTTGTACAAAACTCAAGCAGTATATAAAACCAGTTGATGTGTATGTTTCGTCTCATTTTGATGTTTTCAAGTATATGTTATCGAAACCTATCTTGCACAGTCGAATTGGCAAGTGGGCATTAGCATTAACTGAATACTCCTTGACCTTTATGCCTCTTAAGGCAGTAAAAGGACAAGTGGTTGCAGACTTCATAGTCGACCACTCAATTCAAGTCGAGGATATTAATTATGTGGAGATAGAGCCTTGGAAATTCTACTTCGATGGTTCCAGCCATAAAGATGGAACAAGGGTAGGGGTCTTGATTATTTCTCCAGATAAAATTCCAACAACATTCAAGTACAAAATATCAGGTTCTTGTTCGAACAATGAGGCTGAGTATGAAGCTCTAATTACTGGCCTTGAGATATTGTTGGAATTGGGGGCAACTCGAGTCGAAATTATGGGAGACTCAGAGTTAGTCATTAAGCAAGTCACAAAGGAATATAAATGCATAAGAGAGAATCTCATTATGTACTTTGTGATAGCAAATCGTTTATTGAAAAAATTTGAAACGATCAATATTCGACACATACCCAGAGTCGAAAATCAAATAGCCAATGACTTGGCACAAATTGCATCTGGGTATAAGATTTCAAAAATGAGATTACAAAGAGCAATCGAAGTTCGAGAAAAGATAAAAGCAACTTGTCTATCACCATCAGACTTGGAATCGACGAGACTAGGATATGCGGATCACAGTAACTTCGAGATTTCGTTCATTGATAATTTGTCAGAGCAAGATTGGAGGAAACCCATTGTGGACTATCTTCAAAATCCAGGAGCTTCGACAGAACGAAAAACAAAGTACAGGGCGTTGAGTTATGTACTCATGGGTAATGAGTTATTCAAGAAAACGCCTGAAGGGGTATTGCTAAAATGCTTAAGTGAAACTGAGGCATACATAGCCCTTTCGACTACGCATGCTGGGGCATGTGGGGCTCACCAAGCAGGCCATAAGATGAAATGGTTGTTGTTTCGACAAGGACTATATTGGCCCACTATGCTGAAAGATTGTGTTGAGTTCACCAAGGGTTGTCAAGAGTGTCAAGTCCATACAGGCATCCAACATGTACCAGCAAGCGAACTTCACTCGATAGTGAAGCCTTGGCCTTTTAGAGGATGGGCGTTGGACCTCATTGGAGAGATTCGACCAGCATCTTCAAAGAGTCAGAAATACATACTGGTAGGCATTGATTACTTTACTAAGTGGATCAAAGCTATCCCTTTAGTCAATGTAGACCAGGAAAATGTCATTGAATTTATTCAAAAGAACATTATCTTTAGGTATGGAATCCCTGAGACAATAACAACTGATCAAGGATCAATTTTTACTGGTCGAAAGATGCAAGAATTTGCTCAGGAAACAGGTTTCAAACTCCTAACATCCACGCCTTATTATGCACAGGCGAATGGTCAAGTCGAAGCAGCTAACAAAGTGGTGATTGGCTTGATAAAGAAACATGTTGGGAAGAAACCAAAGAATTGGCATAAGACGTTAGACCAGATTCTGTGGGCTTGTCGAACGTCCCCAAAAGAAGCCACTGGTACAACACCGTATAGGCTAACTTTTGGCCATGATGCAGTGTTGCCAGCAGAAATTTGTCTTCAATCTGCAAGGGTTCAGAGGCATTATGATATTCCTTCTGAAGTCTATTGGAACATGATGTTAGACGAACTGGTGGATTTAGACGAAGAGAGATTACGCGCTCTCGACCTACTCAGGCTTCAGAAGAAAAGAGTAGAAGACTCTTATAATAAAAAGGTAAAACCTAAGGTATTTTTGCCTGAAGAACTAGTTTGGAAGGTAATTCTTCCCATGGATCGAAGGGATCGAAGCATGGGGAAATGGTCACCCAAATGGGAAGGACCCTTCAGAGTCATCCAAACTTTTTCTGGTGGAGCCTATGAAGTCGAAGAGTTAGGTGGATATAAAAGGCTCTTGAGAGTAAATGGTAAATATTTGAAAAAATACAAACCTACACTTCAAGAGATAAAAATAAAATAATAAAAGAACAAGACTAAATTAACCATAAAAATGCCAAAATGGAAATTTTATAAAATTCAGCCAAGATGGCAATGTTGTTGAATATAGATTACAAAATATGGTTATAAAAGAGAATCAATCAAAAGGGAATAGAGTCCTTGAGTCGAAGGTACTTGGCTTGCTGCAGCTCCAACCTTTTCTTGCACCAGGCGTTCTCCTGCACTAGTTTGGCAATTTGAGCGTCAAAGCCTTGGGCCTTCTCAGCGAATTCCAGGCCTTGTTTGATTTCAGTTTGGCTCTCAGTGTCTGAGATGGTCGAAAGAAGTTCCTCCTTGCGTATAGTGTTGGCATTTATCTTCGCCTCTATTTCTTCGATTTGTGCCCGGAAGGAAGCATTCTCTCGATCGATGGCATCGACTTCTTCCTGCGTAGATGCTTTTTGCTTCGACAACTCCGCAATTCGAGAAGTCGTATCCGAGACAGCAGTCCACGTAGAGGAGCTTTTGCCATACAACACCTCAAGCTGACTGTTAAACCCCCTTTGGCGCCTGTAATCTGCTGATACTTGATCAATCATAGAGTGTAACTCCATGATCAAGCCTGAAACTTCTGGGGCTATAGCTAACAAGTCGACAGCATTCAAGACATCCTTCAAGTATGATGGAGCAGTGGGGTCCCCCTCTAAAGCCTTCATCAAGTCCTTCTTGAAGAACTGGGCCTTAACCTTCGCCAAAGCTTCATCGAGAGGAGAGGTTTCAGTAAACTTCCCCGACAGGGTAGGAATCTCCTGACTAGCATCAGACGAACTCTTGCTCTCGATGATTGCGTTGAGATAGCTAACAGGGTCAGTTTGTTTCAAGAGTTCTAAGTCCTCTTTTGACCTGTGCTTCGTTGAGGTAACCCTTGCAGCAGCATTGTCTTGGGTTTGAGGCTGTTGAGTGTTAGGTGCCTCGACTTGTTGCTCTTCGACTCGGACTGGGGCAGTACCAGCGTCACCTTGGTACTCTTCGCTAGCGTCACCTTGGTGCTCTTCGCTAGCGTCACCTTGGTGCTCTTCGCTAGCGTCACCTTGGTGCCTTTCGCCGGTGTCACCTTGGTTCTCTTCGCCAGCAGCACCTTGATTTTCTTCGCCAGCATTGCCTTGGTCCCTTTCTTCATGATTCTCTTCTGACAGATCCACCACCTGAACCGCTTCTGGCTGTTGTTCCTCCGTTTGAGGTTCCTCTGCTGGTTTTTCTACCGTTTCAGCATTGGCCTCATTTTCAGTATGGGCTTCGTCATTTCCCAAGCCTTTTTCTTGTGGCCTGCTGAGTTCAGCAGACTCCAGCGTTTCAGAGGTCCTTGGCGGAGAACTTTCAGTGGTGTCCTGAAAAAGGAAAGAAGACAAATCTTCAGAGATCGAAAGAGACACAATCGAATATGGGTATCTATACCTAAGTTATAAAGGGGTCTAAGAGATTACCTGTAAATTAGCTTCAGCCCCAGGGCTGGAATTGTCGCTTTCGACAGGCTTGTTAAGAAGAACGTTTAGTTCCTCTTTCGTTGGCTCCTCAATGATCACTGGAGGTGGCCTAGGCTTTCTCCCAGCAACCTTTATTCTGATGGTTCGACCTTCAGGAGCAGGAGCAGGAACAGGAGCATCCTTCGTCAACTTTCGCCTTTTTAGAGGGGCAGGAGGAGAATCACTTTCTTCATCGCTCCCAGATTCGACCACCAGTGCTGGCCGTTTCTTGGGCGAAGGTGCCTAGAAAACCAATGGGAATTCGATTTAATAATTGCATCGAAAGTCAAAAATCGAAAGCCAGGAGGAAATAATGAAAGTCTGGTTACCGATATAGAAGGCTTCTTCGAAGAGCCTTCCCCCTGTTGGTTGTTTGTGGTCTTCGCCGGCGCTGTGGTCTTCGCCGGCGGTGGAGGTTTTGTTGAAGGGCCTCCTCCCTGTTGGCCTTCTGTAGCCTTCTTGGCTACAGGCTTTCGAACAACTGAAAGCAACTAAAAAAGTTAACAGGCTAGCAGTCGAAAAAAAAGACAAAGTAATGTAAAAGGATGAACTTACATTTCTTTATTTTGTCCAACACAAGGACAAAAGATTTCTGAAGCTCATCCATGAAGTCCTTCTCGTCGAAGAACTCCTCAGCATAATAGCTTTTCCACCACTCCTCGAAGGATGGTGAGCAAAGAAAATTGAGCTGGTAGTCAAACAACGAGAGAACTGTTCGACCAGCATATCTTCCGATATGCTTGATGGCAGCTTCTTCGGTGTAATCATTGCAGAAGTACAACATTGACTTCTCTCGTGGAAAAATCGGAGAAGGTAGGGTTTGGATAATACCAAACTGGCGAGATACCAGGTTTGGTTGGTATGCAATCAGACTCAAGTGAGTCTTAGAGCTCCTGAATCGAAGAGGCATAATCCTTGGTGTAAGGAACGCCTCCCACAGTATTGTATGTTCGTCAACATTAGGACCACTCGACGTCCTTGGATGTGGCCTTGTGAACCATGCTGGGCCTACCTGCCGTCGAGCAAATGGAGCCATAGTTGAAACAAACTCTTTCCTTCGAGCAAACATCAGAACGAAGTTGGTGAAGGTTTGCTGAAACTCCAGTCCATCTTCCATAGGTGTCAACAGAGCCAACCTGGTTCCTTCGACGCGTCTGTTCGCTATCGCTGGAGCCTGCTCATTTATCTGAACCTTCTTAGGCAAGAAAGATTCGAAAGTGGCATTGAGCCACAGTTGGAGCAGCCAAAAAGGCCCAGCAAGTAGCAAACTGGCCCTGTTCTCGATAATTTTTAGAAGAGTTGCCCCATTGCTGATCGAATCATAGAGGCTAGCCAGAATCAGTTCTGCCAAACAGATGTTTTGGCGATGATGCAGTTGAGTAGCGAGAGTGACCATCTTTTTGGTCACCTGCAAAGACTTCGAGCAAAATACAAAGCGAGTCAGCCATAGGGCTAGAAACGCTATGTGTTCGACATCCGACACAGCATCTGTCGACCTGTCGTGATAATGGTTGATGAAAGTGGTGTATGTTGGTTTGGTGTCAGAGAAGCCAATTTGATCTTCCGACATCTCCTCCGGATCGAAGTAGTCTCCGGTGGGTCGAAGGCCAGTAATAGCGGCCACATCGAAGAGTGTGGGGGTTAGCATCCCACAGGGAAGATGGAAAGTAAAATGGGAGTAGTCCCAGAACAGCAGAGAAGCTATCAGCATCTCCGGAGAATAGTTCAAACCTGTCTTCGACAGCATCACCAGGTCGAAAATCCCCATATCCTTCCAGATCGAAGTTTGGTGCTTCTCCATCTTTTCTAGCCAAGCAACGTAATCAGGAGTGAGGCTAGGGCCAGACCTGAAGGCCCTAACACCTCTGTTGAAGAAGCGGAGGTCGATTTTTTCATGTGCAGGGTCTTCATTGTCTTCTGCGTCTTTCTTGGCGCATGCAACCGGTTTGAGTTTCTCAACTACCGGGAAATAGCTCTTGATCTTCATAGCCTCAGAGATACTTGGATACATGGGGCCAGACATAGCAAAGATCTGGTTGGAGTATCCAACCGGGATCATAAGGTGGCGTGAGTAGGCATCGCGAACGGCGATGTCCAAGGGTTCAGGAACCCTTCGTTTGCCTGTAGAAGTTACTACTGGAGCAGTGACGAAAACCTTAGGTTTAGCGTTTTCAGATGGTACAGTAGCGCCAGGAGCATTGGAAGCAGATGCCATTGTTAGTGTTGAGGTTGAATACGAAGTGAAGGAGGAAATGTTTTTGCAAAGATGACAAGTTGTATGAAAACGGAGAAGTTTGAAAGCTAGATGGCGTAAAAAGTCCCACAATGGGGTACTTACTGCTATTTATAGTAGTGGGGGGAAAATCCCCAAAACCGAGGACATTAAATGCCATTTAATTATTGCAGGAGCTAGTGGGACGCGTGGCAGCCCCCTGTTGTTTTAGCCGTTCTGCAGAAATAGAGGGACGCAGCGTGCGTCCTCGTTTTTGGGAATTGTCATAATGACAAATTCTGAAATGACGTTTGGTACTGCACGCCGTAGTGAAAGTGACGTCCTAGGTACGGATAAATGATGGTTTTCTTGGGATTGCCAATAGTTGGTAGAAAACAACAAAAAGTGCACAAGTTAATTTGTGACTAAGCGTGAAAAGACAGGTGTCGAATGGCGTTTCAAAGAATGCCTTTTTCTTTCAGAGTCAAAATAAGGCATTCTTGGGGGGCAATTTGTTGGCTCCTAAATTCGACACCTTCGTTTTGTTGATGTCAGCCATTAAAGCTGAAGGATGTTTTCGACTGGCTAAGTCTGTCGAAATGCCCGTCGAAAGATGGCAAAGTACTTAGAAGATTTCTTCCAAGGGAGAAGTTGGTTGCCTTCGACGTCGAAGGAGTTTCTCGTCGAAGATGTCTCTCGACGAAAGTGTTCGATGGTTCAGAGTGGAGCAGTTTGAAATTCAAGCTTTTGGAGGGAAAACGGTTTCCAGCAGTTACCACGTGTAGCGTGCAAAGATCTGGAGCGTCGAACGTTGAGAACGTGCCAAGTGGAATCATCTCGAAGCAGTGTAACTGCCCGACGGTTACTTGGGATGTTTTAGTATAAATAGTAGTAGTCATGTAAGTTCTCGCGGGTGTTCACAATTCTATACAAAGTCACTCATATAGATTCGAGTACCCAGCGTGTGAGAAAGAATTGTTGAGAAATGTATGTGTGAAACACCAATTTCATTAATCAAAGTCATTTACTTTTCCAGAAATTTACTTGCTTTCCTCTTTACATTCCTGTCGAAGCCTTTTACTTTAAGCCTTGTTTATTTTACCAAATCCTTTCTTCATGCAATTTACTTGAAACCTCTTTATTTCATTTAAAGCCTCTTTATTTAAAGCCTTATCCAATTTAATCAAAACTTCAAAATCAACCTATGTCCTAGGATCAATCTGATCGATCCTGCGAGTAACCAAATAAGTAACCATTTGGAGGATCAGCGGTTGTTTACCAAATCCCAAGGTAAACACCAGTCTAAACTCCCTCTTTGGCGCGGCCTATACGACCTTGACCTGAATCCTCCCTGTCCCCTGTCAGGCGCAATCAATCTTTTCTCTCCTGGACCGGCACCGACCCAAAGTGACCAACAGGCATCTCTCAGTCTGCCCGACATCGTCACCCAAACAACCAGGAACCGACCAGATCGCTGCCCGTAATCTACCTCCTCCTCGAAACCAACGACTAGTTACGGGCACACCTGCTCGGTATGACCAAGTCTTGACAGTTACCTATTTTTGTGGACCTGCATATCCAGGAAAACATGAACCAATAGTTATGCGCCAGGGGAATTATATAAACCCTCACACATGTGAGGATTAGGTATCGAATATTCACTATTCACTACTAAATTCCTAACACTTTGCTTGTATCTCTTTGCTCCCATACTTACTTGATCGTCAGAGTGCCTTGCAGGTACAATCCTCCTTTTTCCTCCTCGACTTTCCTGCCCGACATAAGATCGTCATCCGGCCACCTTGCAGGTTCTGATCACCGGTAAGATCATTTTCCTACCGCTCGGTAACCCCAACCTCCATCAAGAGTTTCTTCCACTACGCCAACAACCACCAGAAGATTATAACTCCAAAATCATCTCGTCCAACCGATGGATCAAAATGGTTCAGACATGGAATTTGACCTCCACCAGAGCCTCCACCATCGGAAGATATGAAATCTCTGAGGTCATGTGTTAGTGTTCTTGTTATGGCTTATTTTATTGTGTTTGTGTTGTTTTGTGGTGTGTGTTGTTCTAGGTTGTTGTCAGTTTGTGTTTAAGGTGTTTGTAAAGTGCTTCAAAGAAACTTGAATTAGGGAGATGTGTTCTTGAGCAAGAATCTAATTAGGGTTATTGTAAATCAAAATACTTTTCTTGTCAACAAATAATTCTTCCATAAATTATGAGTTTAATCTTTCTTAAGAACATGTATAATTGATTTGTGTGTGAGATAGCTAAAGAAATGATCCGTAACTGAATAAATTTAAAAATTGTGGTTCTAAAACTTACTTATCTCTTGTGGATAGATTTTGGTTGATTGTTTAAATTGAGGAAGTGAATTGATAATACTTTATTGGCTTCTATTTTCTAAAAGCACTTGATGTCCTTAGTTGAAGGATTTGTTTTATTGATATTGTTGTTAATTTGTGGATGGGAAAATCCAAACACAATATAAATTTCTCTACATTTATCCTCTCTCTTTTACGTTTATTCTCTCTCTTTTACGTTTAACGTAAGAGTTTGTTTACTGTAAAAAAATAATAATTAATTTTGTATTAAAAAAAAAGTAGAAGAGAGTAATAAATAGTAAAAAGTATATTATAAAAATTATTAATATTGCATTAAAATTACAAAATAACTTATAATTTAAAATAAAAAATAAAAATAATTTATAATTTGGAACGGACATAATACTAATAAATAACAAATAGTGAAACTCCGTTTAAAATTTGTAATGTATTTTCATAGTATGAACTAAGACTTGAATTATATGGACTTTTTTAATTTGAGTTTTTCATCACTTACTTCTTAAAATAATCATATTTAAAATATGTTAAATATAAAATTCAAATATTTTGGTTTATAATTACATATGACAAAGGTGACAACTGACGACAAGGGATATAACTAAAAAGAATTAAATAAATTCGTTGTTGTTGGTGTGATCAATAAACTAGCAATAATGATTACCTAGTAGTATGCATGGCAATTGCTGCTTTAGTCACTTAAAAAAAACTCACAACTCTCTCTAAAGTTAGAGTTTTTACCTCTTAGAGAGTCGTCTCCTCTGCTATAGGAATCCGTCCTTCGTCATCAGAGCTCTCTACCATTAATATGGTGGTTGTTTCATTTTCAATAGAGGTTCATCCTCCACTGCAAGTCTTCCTCCGCCATTCTCACCTTGACAAATGACTTATCCATATTACTTTCTGTTCTGGATTGGTCCGACAGTCAGAGTGGGTCCAGTCTAGACTCTCTCTTTGGCGCGGCCTATACGACCTTGACCTGAATCCTCCCTGCCTCCTTTCGGACGCAATCGATCATTTACTCTCGTAGACCGACACCGACCCACAGTGACCAACGAGCATCTTCTAGTCTGTCCGACATCAAGTCGCCTAGATAATCAGGAACCAACCAGACCATTACCCGTAATCTACCTCCTCCTCAGAACCAACAGCTAGTTACAGACACACATGCTCAGTATGACCAAGTCTTGGAAGTTACCTATTTTTATGGACCCACATATCCAGGCCCAAAAACAGGAACCAATGACTACGCGCCAGGGGAATTATATATACCCTCACACATGCTGGGTCAAATATCGAATATTCACTATTCACTACTAAAATCATAACACTTTGCTTGTATCTCTTTTCTCCCTTACTTACTTGATCGTCGGAGTGCCTTGCAAGTACAACCCCCATTTTTCCTCCTCCACTTTCCTGCCCGACAGAAGATCGTCATCTGACCACCTTACAGGTTCTGATCACTGATAATTACATAAACGGGCATATAACCAAAAACAAGATTACAACAGTACGACACGCAGGCCGGAACATAATGAGAAAATCATCGAAGCATCATTCTTCTGTTCTCTCCTCGATAACAGGCGATAACTGAGTAGGACCCCCGGAAGGCTGAGCAACAAACTCTTTGAGGTAATCCGGGATCAGGATTTTTCCAGCAGCGACGTAGTAGTTAACCCCCATACCAGAGGTGTTGAGTTCGACCCCAAGATTCAGCACATGAAGCTACTTCATCGCGTTCTCAAAACTCCCCTCGGAGGCAGCTTGGGCATTGTCCACCGCCAGTTGAAAATGAGCAACATTATCAGCTCGAGTCCTTAAATCCTTAGTGTCCTCTGGCTTGTCTTCGGCGGGCGTAATCTCAGCAGTCATGTCCGCTACCTTCTCTTCCAGGACCTTGTTTTCGAGCAACAGGATTCTGCGCTCCTCAGAGAGTCTCCCCGAATCCTTCTCGACCAGACTCCAAGCTTTTTCCTCATCGCTCCGCCCCTTCTCAGTCGCGGCCAGCTTAGCCCGAAATTTCTTCAACTCTGCCTCCTGTGAAAAACTCCCCTCGGTGTAAGCAACAACCATCTCCAAAATCCTTATTAGACCACCGACGTCCTGCGCCAACATCACCCTCTTCTTCAGGCGGTCCAAACCCTCGAGGTGAAGGGATTCGGCCTGAGGAAGTCAGAGAGATACGCCCTCAAAGAAAGCTTTCTCCAGCCATTAAGGGGGTAGGTCGTACGTCCCTTTCCCCTTCTCCCCGATCAGATCGACACTTCCCTTGGCAGACTGCCTCTTCGCTTTCGAGGATACAAGAGCAGGAGAGAGAACAACTGTAGTTTGGCCCGAAGACGAATCGCCCGACTCTAAAGTAGGAGCGACCCCCGAGCCAGTTTAAGCGTCCTTCAAAGCTTTCTTCGCTCTAGCAGCAAGAGTCCTGACTATACGTTCTTGGGAAGGATTCATGCTATCTGCAAAACAAACAAAAAAGAATCATAGTTAGAAAACGAGGACTCAAAAAAGCATCGACCACACATAACTATTCAAAACGTAAATACCCAAATATTTGACGGGATCCCCGCACTCGAGGAGCTCCTTGACAACTATCAAACCGGGCTCATATACGGCCTCCCCGTTCTTATCCGTCATCGGTCTGCCTCTCTTACCCACTCGCTGAACCTGAGGGATACACGCCATAAAGGAGGTCAAGACGACAAAGCTCTCCTGGTCCTCGACACCGAGCTCTCCCTCCAGACGTAGGAACCTAATTTGTTATCAAAGTGCTTCCTTGTTCACTGGAAAGGGAACTTGTAATTCAGTTTGTTCACAGGCTCTCCCAGCTTGTTCAAACAAGGGACACCATCCTCGTTATATATCGGTACGATCCTAAAAACATTCAACATCGCCTTGCTCGAGAAAGGTTGTACCAGTATATATTTGTCCTTGAAATGACGGATAAACTCCAAATAGGCTTTAAACAACTTCCCATTGCCTTGCTTCAAGGCAACCCATCCCCACTTACCGTCGATCTTGCTCCTCTGGAGATGGAAGCAGTAGAAGAACAAAGTGATGGTCACCCCAATCTTTAGGTAGTCGCAAACGATCTTGAATGCTCGCATGAACGCAGTACCATTCAGATGCAATTGGGAAAGAGCCAACCGAAGATGCCTGAATACGGCCACCTCGAAATCTGAGAAAGGAAGCCGAAGGCCCATCTTCTGGAACACGATGTCGTACATGAAAATCTGCCATTTATCATATTTCGAGCAGATCCTACTATCTTTTCCAAGAATGTACAATGACCACTCTCCCCAGTTTATGTCCTCATGCGTGTATCCCTCGGTAAAAACATCATCCGGATGCTAGAAAAAGTAGGAGGGCCAGTCCCAAGGATCTTGGGTGACCCAGGACCGCAGGTCCTCGTTCTCCTCGGGGGGGGGGGGGGGGGGACATGCCACCTTGATCAGTAGGGGCCATCTCCACGTCACCTCCCCCCACTTGCCATTCGAGCTAATCTGGCTCATCCTTAGAAACCTCCAAAATACTAGACGAGCTACCCATATTGTCTGAAGAAATTCGTGAGAATCCAGAAGAATCGCCCAAGAAGTCATCTCCAGTGTTGTCAACCATAGTACCTGAAAAGCAGAGGATGGATATGAGTTCGACATCAATTCCAAAACCACCTTCTACCACTAATCAAGTGAAAGGGCGCCGATAAACAAGGATCATGTACTCGACCAGAACCCTCACTAAGGCACATAAACAACATGAAAAGTCCAGCGAAACGACCTAGATCCCAAAGGACCATCTACAGCACATTGTGAAATGTCCGGGGAGGATCCACGACGACTCTGGCAGTTCTAAACTACAGAACCACCATTTGCCACCAACACTCCCCAAGAACACCCTAACAGACAGGATTCTAGGCCCTAACCACATGCACTTCTAAGAAGAAAATCATGAAAATCCATGCTACAAAAACCAAACAACAACGAAAAGTTAAAATCTTACCAGTTAAAGAAGAAAGAAGGTTGAAAAGAGCAACAGCGAGCGGTGAACCTCAAGAAACGATGGTGTTTGACAGGCAAGCAAATACGAGCAGTATGATAGCAGAATGAAAAAAACAGAACGCCTTACTCCTCTCACATTTATAGTTGGGACCATCCGCGCGTGGGTATCACATGCCTAGGGAGCCCTAAGGGCGTCATCATTACACCTAGTCCCTAGGCCATCATCGCGAATCTTCGTCAGCGCACTTCCCGAAACACACCACCTCTTCAAGTTCAAAGCCCAAAGCGACCAACTGCTCATCTCCCCGCAAGAAACGAGCAATGGGCGACACTCGTGCTCCCGTAAGAAACACCCTTTTTTACAAGCAGACATTAAAATTGTCACTCCCATGCCTAGAAGCAACGACTTGGGGGGCTACTATTCTCGACTGACCTGACAGCCAGAGTGGGCCTAATCTAGACTCCCTCTTTGGCGCGACCTATACGACCTTGATCTGAATCCTCCCCGTCCCCTATCGGGCGCAATCAATCATTTTCTCTCCTGGACCGGCACTGACCCACAGTGACCAACGAGCATCTCTCAGTCTGCCCGACATCGTCACCCAGACAACTAGGAACCGACCAGACCGCTGGTCGTAATCTACCTCCTCCTCGGAACCAACGACTAGTTACGGGCACACCTGCTCGGTATGACCAAGTCTTGATAGTTACCTATTTTTGTGGACCTGCATATCCAGGAAAACATGAACCAATAGCTATGCGCCAGGGGAATTATATAAACCCTCACACATGTGAGGATTAGGTATCGAATATTCACTATTCACTACTAAAATCTTAGCACTTTGCTTGTATCTCTTTGCTCCCATACTTACTTGATCGCCAGAGTGCCTTGCAGGTACAATCTCCCATTTTCCTCCTCGACTTTCCTGCCCGACAGAAGATCGTCATCCGGCCACCTTGTAGGTTCTGATCACCGGTAAGATCATTTTCTTACCGCTCGGTAACCCCAACCTCCATCAAGAGTTTCTTCCACTACGCCAACAACCACCAGAAGATTATAACTCCAAAATCATCTCGTCCAACCGATGGATCAAAATGGTTCAGACATGGAATTTGACCTCCACCAGAGCCTCCACCATCGGAAGATATGAAATCTTTGAGGTCATGTGTTAGTATTCTTGTTATGGCTTATTTTATTGTGTTTGTGTTGTTATGGCTTCTATTGTTTCTTGTTTGTGTTGTTTTGTGGTGTGTGTTGTTCTAGGTTGTTGTTAGTTTGTGTTTAAGGTGTTTGTAAAATGCTTCAAAGAAACTTGAATTAGGGAGATGTGTTCTTGAGCAAGAATCTAACTAGGGTTATTGTAAATCAAAATACTTTTCTTGTCAACAAATAATTCCTCCACAAATCGTGAGTTTAATCTTTCTTAAGAACATGTATAATTGATTTGTGCATGAGATAGCTAAAGAAATGATCCGTAACTAAATAAATTTAAAAATTGTGGTTCCAAAACTTAGTTGTCTCTTGTGGATAGATTTTGATTGATTGTTTAAATTGAGGAAGTGGATTGATAATACTTTATTGACTTCTATTTTCTCAAAGCATTTGATATCCTTAGTTGAAGGATTTGTTTTATTGATATTGTTGTTAATTTGTGGATGGGAAAATCCAAACACAATATAAATTTCTCTACGTTTATATTCTCTCTTTTACATTTAATGTAAGAGTTTGTTTACTGTAAAAAAAAAATTTAATTTTGTATTAAAAAAAAGTAGAAGAGAGTAATAAATAGTAAAAAATATATTATAAAAATTATTAATATTACATTAAAATTACAAAATAACTTATAATTTAAAATAAAAAATAAAAATAATTTATAATTTGGAACGGACATAATAATAATAAATAACAAATAGTGAAACTCCGTTTAAAATTTGTAATGTATTTTCATAGTATGAACTAAGACTTGAATTATATGGACTTTTTTACACTTACTTCTGCTTAAAATAATCATATTTAAAACATGTTAAATATAAAATTTCAAATATTTTGGTTTATAATTACATATGACAAAGGTGACAACTGACGACAAGGGATATAACTAAAGATATCTAAAAGAACGAATTAAATAAATTCGTTGTTGTTGGTGTGATCAATAAACTAGCAATAATGGTTACCTAGTAGTATGCATGGCAATTGCTGCTTCAGTCACTTAATTCCCATATACAATTTAGTTAAAATTATATCTCTACTACTTTAAGTTTGGTGATTGGTCTTTTAAATTTAGTTATGTTTCGTTTATTTATTTTTTTGAAAAAACTAAATAAGTATATATTTAAAAATAAAATTGAGGTTGACTGATGTCAAAAACAAAAGAAAACAAAAACAGTTATAAAAATAATAATAAAACAAAAACAAGAAAATTACCAATAAGGTGGAATATCAAGTAGTAGTGGCAAGCTTTAAGCCATCAAGAATTTAAATTGAAAGACGCCTGGAACCTTTTGCCTTCAATTGCCATAAGAAAAGATTTGGACATTTTTAATCAATTGTGAAAGCTTTGATTCTTTGTTGCTGAAAGTATGCAAATTTTTTTCTTTTTAGATGACTCAGATGCGCGTCAACCGAATGACGTTAAAGCACTTACGAGTCACATTACTAAAAGAATTAGATCCATAAAATTGAAGGGCATGAGCATTGATGACATTAATTGTGTTATTTCATTTGGGCCTCTTTAAATATGAGGGATAACCCAACAAATTCCCTGATAAGTGAAAATTGTAGCTATTTTTGTATATATTTTTTGTTGCACTTATCGACTTTTTATTGTTAATATCAGTTGAATAAGCCCGACTTTTGTGTAAATACGTTTAGTTTGTACATAATTGAGTTTTTGATTCATTTGTGTATCGTTTGTTAGTTTTCTATTTATTTTGTAGGTATTTGAGCAAGGTTGGAGCATTGAGTAATAAAAGCTCCAAGATGCACTTGTGTTCATGAAAGGAATAAGGCAAAGAAAGGAAGCCATGAAGAAAACACCAAGGAAGAGCTATTTTAGAACCAGCGTCGGGAAGTGCTGGGCGCTGTGAGCACTGGGTCCATCGCCGAGCGAAGTAGGAGCGGTGCAGAATTATGAAAACCATGTTGCTTCTGTCTTGGCCCCACATCTTAGTCGTCGGGCGAGAAGTTTTGAGCACCGGGCAGCGCGAGATATTTTTGCCAGCTTGCCTGCGTGGCGCAAGCTGGGCCTACTAATAAGGGGCAACGTCGGGCGGTGCGTGCCTGAACAGATTTTTGTTTATATTTTCATTTCATTTGTTAGGGTTATGTTTTTGGGGATAGTTTTACCTCCTAAATTTATCACCCTCGTTTATTTGGTAGATTAGCTTAGAAAATAATTATGGAGCTTACATACAGATAATCAGGGGTGAATTGCTCATTGATAGGTGCTGCCAAACTGAGAGATTTGTGGCTCATTTCTCTTCTTCTTTGTGTATTCTCTATTAGTTGAGTTTGTATATGTATTTACTTTGATCTCATGTAATTTTTTGCCCATGGTGTTGTATAAAGCTTGCTTTACAAATCTTTGTCGATTATTGTTTTGGACTTTTGCTTTGTGCTTGGGGTTTGGATTGTTATAGACATATACTGCTCGAATTCTTATCTAGGATGATTATCTAATAATGTCTAGATTCTAAAGATAGATTTAGAGATATTATTCACTTGAGTATATGTGATTAATGCCTCTGTGCTGGTTGTGTTGTGCTGAGAGACCGTCAACACGAGTAGCACGATTGACTTTTGTGTTGTTGAGGTTGGTTGAGAGATCGCTGTTGAGATGATATAATGGGTGTTGTGTTTGATACGTGATGACATTGATGAGTATTGTAGGTTGAGTATAACTGGTCGATAAGTTTAAGTTTGTGAGAAGTGGATTATGTGCATGCTTGATAAGTATTTTTCTCCGAAGAGTGAACTCTTTTCCTGTTAAAAACCTTTAATTCTCGCATTTACTTCAAACCCATTTTACCCCAAACTCATTAACGGGATATTTTTCAAACGGAAATTCAGTAGAACCAATCCTTGTGGAGACGGTAAGATACATATATCACCCTAAATAAATACTTACTTTTACTTTCCGCTTTACTGCTTCAGCATTCCCCCGACCAACTAGTTGGAGGGCAACACCAATCCAGCTGTCGCGCAACAAAACTCAAACTTTCCTCTAGGAAACACCTTCGTCATCATATTCTGAACCATTGTCATCAGTGTGAATCTTCTCAAGCTCCATCAACTTGGAATCTAATGTGTTAGTTCCATGTTTTTATAGTTTGCTAAATTTTGACTAAGCATGGTTCTAAACATGGTTCTATGTTGATGTTGGTAAGATGATGCAACATCTTTATCAGTTTTCATAACGGTTTTTCTGTTATGTGTTATTTATGCCATACGTCAAAGAAGATATTGTGACATCTTGAGGCTGATGCAGCAGGTGCTCCTTTTGGATATCCTTGAAGATTTAATTTGAAGATATGAGTATCTAGAATATTCTGTACTCATTATAGGCACATGCCAATCAAGTATTTTGTTAGAAACATGTGTAGATTTGATTGGTTATTGAAAAGAATCGATTAAGATTTTTTAGGAAACTATTTATGAAGATTGTTTCTATTTTTGTGGAGAATCCAAGCTAGTCCAAGCCCAACTGCAGAAGCTTATATAAGGAGTCATCTAAGACATAGTTTTAAGCATAGTTTTTATTGAAAAACCTTGTGAAAATAAGGGTTTAGGGTTTGATAGTTCCTTAGGTTCTCCGTTTGTTTTTGTACATCCTCATGCATCTCTGATACATTTGAGTTGACCGATTGTTGCTTGTTCATCAAGTTATTGTTCTCACTCAAAGCTCGTAGGCACGAGTTGAGTATTATTCTTAGTGAAACTTTTAAGCAAACTAAGTATTTGTAATTTGGAAGTGTGATCTTCATGTTTTATTTGTTCAAGCTGATGTAATTGTAACTTGTTGATAAACAGCCCCTGTGATTGGGATAGGTCTTTTATCACTGCAGTGATTGGAAGTGGGATGTCGATTTCTCATATCCAGGGAGGACCTAGGTAGAAGTTGCACTGCTTAGGTATTAAGAGATCAGTTGTAAATGTGGGAGTTTAGCTTCAAACTAGTACTACTGATAGTAGATTTCCTTCTTTGCTTGGTAGCCCCCAGAGTAGGTAAGTTAGCATCGAACTGGGTTAACATATCATTGTGTTCTTTATTTTTCTGCAACTTATATTTCTGCATTATTATTATTGTTGATGTTCTGTCAGCAGATGTTATAACATCTATCATGACATTTTTTGTATGTTAAGACACCAGTCTTAATATATTTGGTGTGTGTGCTAGCATTTCAATTGACATCAAGAGTAGACACCCAATTCTGATTACTGGGTGAGATTCAGGGATATATATTTTCTGGCACTATGGAGAAAGAAGGGAGTTATAATAACACACCATCCATGTTGGATGGTTATAACTATGACTGGTGTAAAGTTCAAATGATAGTTTTTCTAAAACTTATGGACAATAAAGCTTGGAAGGCTGTCTTGAAAGGATGGAAGCATCATGTTATGAAGATCATTGACAAAGATGGAAAAAAGGCTGTAACTAACACAATCAAACCTAAAGAAGAGTGGAGTGAAGATAATGATAAATAAGCTATTGGAAATTTCAAACTTTAAATTCTATATTCAATAGAGTAGACAAAAATGTTTTCAGGCTGATTAATATTGTACAGTGGCAAAGGAGGCTAGGGAAATCCTTAAGACAACTTATAAAGGTACCTCTAAGGTGAAGATCTAAAGACTTCAACTTCTCACTTCCAAATTTGGAAACTGTAATACGGTAGGAGAACTAACTTTGGTGTTTTACATTTTATCGCAATTATTGCGGATATCAAGAGTCGCCACCGACTTTTCTTTTATCCAATAAAGGAAAGGGTGAAAAGAACAAGAAATACCTTTTGAGAATTTTCTTGAGTTCGGGGGGTAGGTTATGAAAAGGGAAGGTGTTAGCACCCTTTTAATCCGTAGTTATCTACTAGATCTTAGTTGCTAGCTCACTTTGAAATGCTTTATAAATGTTTTTGGGTTTTGTGTAAGTTTGAAAATATTTTGCAAATGCCTTTGTTTCGGCAAACTTTGTAATGATTATCATCTCTATAAGATTGTATACAAAGTGTTGGTTTTGAAAATAGTTCAAAGAGATGTTTATTTTTGGAAAGATGTTTTTAAAGTGCGAGTGTGAAAATGGTTTTATTTGTGAGCAAGAAACTACGAGGGACATGACTGTTTTTATTGAAGGCAACAAGTGCGGGTTAACCCTAGAGGTGCAAGTGTGTAAAGTGTTTGTTTAGTGTTTGTTTTTCATGCTTTTTGTCTTTCAATTTAGGGTTTTCTACTTGTTGATTTTATGTCTTGCCATACAAACCCTAATTACTAGCAATTATATTGAAAGCGATAAATTGCGGAAATTTAAAGTTCTACGCTATTGCATCATTTAGGGGATGGGGATACAAGTCACAAATGGGGGATGAAAGATATTAAAACCTAATTACTATTATAACCATATTGAATAATGAATAACAATAAAAAATATACAAGAATATAAAGATGATGATTTGGATTGGGCCTACACCTGTCCTTCGAACGGGAAGCCCAAAGACAACTCTAGTTAGTGACCGTTGGGCAACTCCCCATCCGACCGTTGGAGGACATGGCCTACAATCCCACGACAACCATCTTAAACTTCCCTCTGGAAATCACGGTTCCAACCCTATTCTCACGGAGCAGTTGACCAGGGGGAGCCCACTCGCTGGACTCCATACACACGTAAGCCCTGACAGTTCCTATTATTGGGCCTCAACGTGGCCCAATAACAAGAACCTTGGCCCAACACTGGGGGCTATAAATACCCTCTCTCGAGAGGGTCGGATATTCAATTTATATCTCTAAACTCATACTTTCTTTCTCATTCTTCTTCTTACTTTACCATCAGAGTGTCTTGCAGGTACCCCCCATCTCATTCAACTTCTGCCTGAGCCAGCTGTGACGGTCCATTTCTGATCTGGTAAGATCAATGGCACCGCCTGTGGGAAACTTGCTTCCATGTCTTCTATTCACTTGAGACCAAAGCTAAACAATCCCCGACTATCATGGATGACCAGACTCCAGACAACATGAACATCCGTGTCATCGACGTTAACAACAACATCGCAGACAATAATGCTGGCCTCGATAACACTGGTACGCCGACCACAACACAACCCCCGACGTCAATATGCCCGGGCCTTCTGAATACAGAGACGGAGCAACTAGTTTGCCATCATATCTACCTCACTAACATGAAGACGATCGGCCACCTCCCCAGAACTACAAACACATCTAGTTCCACGAGGTCCCCGTCCCCGCAGGGGCAGACACCATGACCAGGGCACTGTTCGCGACAATCAATCAAACCAACTACCTAATGTTCACCCAGGGTGAAAGACTGAGGGCGCTCGAGGATGACCGGAGGCCCCCAAGAAGACACAGGAGACCTCAATCTCCTCCTCCTCGACAAGTAGAGGAACATCCCCAATCTCCCCCGCAGAGACATAGTCGAGACATCTCTCGAAGCCCGTCTCCCTGACCACTCGGGCGACGACCCCCCTTGGAAAGGGAACAACTTGTTGATGCAGGAAGGCGCAATCATAACCCCTCGCATCAAGAACAAAGACCCCCTAGAGACAGGAACGAGGGAAACCACCAGCTGTCATACCGCTCGAGGACCACTCAGTGCAACCAGGGCCACCGTGAAAGCCACTACATCAGGTCTTCGTCTCGCTCGCCCGAACAAAGTGACGAGGAAGACCCCCACAGTCCATTGTCACAAGCTATCATGGAGGCGCCCATTCCCTCGGGCATGGAGAAGCCTCCCCACCTGAAGTAATACGATGGCATCGCCGACCCGTTCGACCATATAGACGGGTTTGAGGCCATGCTGCACTATCACAATGTCAGGGGACCAAACAAATTCCGGTTGTTCCCCACGACTCTGAGGAAAGTTGTGATGGACTGGTATAAAGGTCTCGCCCCAGGGTCAATTACCTCTTGGCGAAATCTGAAGAACCAATTCATCAGTTTATTCACTGCTTCGCGATGTCACCTGTTGTACCCCAAAATTTTCCCTCCCCTTTTCTCAACATTTCCCATCACAAAGCTCTTGAAGCTCAAGATCCAGTTAGGGTTTCATCTGCTCAAGACTCCTCCTTGCACTGCTAACCCAAATTAGGGTTTGTGTTTGCACAAAGATGTTTTGACCTAAAGTGCCCAAGATGACTTTCTTGCTTCATATTGGCCTCCCAAGTTTATCCATACCAAGTTTCAAGTCTTGATTCCAAGTTTTGCCCAGTCAATTGGACAGTTGACCTAGAAATCAACTGTATTGGGGAAAAAGTCAACTGTGGCCAATTGACAGTCAAATCTCATGAAATTTGATCCACATCAACATTATGAACTCCTAGGAATCATTTGATCAAGTTTGGACCATAATTCCATAAGAAATTTGATCAGATCACCAAAAGGGCAAAATGGTCATTTTTAGGGTTTTGACTGCACAAAGGCAATTTTGACTGCACAAAGGCAATTTTGACTGTTTGACCTAGCCAATGGCAAACCAAGCTCACATATGGACTCAAGGACCCCATGGAATCATCTTGACATGCTCAACAAACTCAAAAGATCCCAAGTACACAAGATTGACAGTTGAATTCCTCAGTCAATTGATCAATTTTGACTGTATACTGAAAAGTCAAACTTTGACTTTTTGGTCAAAATCAAGAGTCAAGATTCATTTTTCATCAAAATATGCCAAATCATGAAACTTGTTCACCAAGAAATCACAAATTGCAAATTAGGGTTAGAAAATGGAATTTTTCATAACTTAGAATTTTTCTAAGTTATGAAAAACCCTAATTTTTTCCCAACTTTGCCCCACCTTTTCACCAAGATCCATTTGGATTCAAACAAAAGTCAAAACATGAAAGTTGTAGCTTGTTTCATAATCTACAACTTTGATTCACAAAGTTTTCTCATTTGAAGCTTGTATCTCAAGTTACAATTTTTTGAATAAGGGCACTAAACCATTTTTAACTTAGTGAAATTTTAACCTATTTTGACAAGGTTTTCTACCCCACTTCAAGGCCATTTTTCATACCCTTCCACTTGGAATTTCAATTTTCATTTCAAAGATGGATTGTAGTACACATTCCAAGCTTTCCAAAATGTCCAAGAACTCATCAAACAACCTCATAACTTGAGAGATTCGAATTTCACAAGTTGGCAAAAATTCACTTTTTGTTCTTAACCAAAACATGTTCATAATCTTGCAATTTGAACTCAGCTTGCTTTAGGCTAGATTACAGGTCCTTAAACCAAGTTACACTCAAGAATTAAATGCAAAACCAATGTGCCAAGTTATTATTCTAAGCATTTGGACATTACATGATGAACTAACCCTAAACTAGATAAAGTGAACTTTCCATTTTTGCAAAAGCTTGCTTTATGTCAATTGGTAAATCAAAGAGGTACAGATCAAATCTCTTTAGCATAAGATTATGAGCATAACACTCTGATCAATAAGGGATTATGCAGCACATTAGGAGGCCCCCTACATGCCTAGAAAGCCAAGTTGCATTTTGTTGCTTAAGTGTAAAGAAAGTCCCATAACTTGTAACATCATCCATCTCAGCTTAGACATACAAGAACAAACTTATCAAACATACTCAAGACATCATAACCAAGCTGTGACACGAGCCATTTGCCTCTCAAACACTCTCCATCTCAGAAACACCATCAAACTGCTCAAACAGAGCAAGCCCTGCAGATTGAGTGCCATCTCTCAATCCCTTCAAGCTTTCTGGCCCAAACTTGTTCCTCTACCTTACTTACAACCTATGCAAGCTCTCCAGAAGCTAAGGCACGATCTGTAATTGCTCTAACCACCTCCACCATTTTCACATTTTTTACTTGCAGGTGAAGTTCTATAGCTTGATTCAGAAGCTTTCAAGACAAAGTAAACATCGGAATAGCATCCCTGGACCTCAAGGAAGCTTCTCCAATCATCACCTTGCACTGAAAGTTCCTCATTCTCCAGATAGAAGTTCAACTGAATAGGTAAAACTTTGAACTCGTATCTCTCTTATTATGCATCTTTAGTCTTAAGTTTGTGAAGAAACAAGGTTCTACTCATAGCCCTGAGCATGTACATATCTTTACATTTCATTTCTTTTGCCTGAGTTGAGAGAATTTAAGCTTTGAAAATGGCAGAAAGTTTAGGTCAAGATTTGGGATTGATAAAATTCTCTCTCATTTCTGAGAGTTAGGATGAGTTTTTTATATATTTGGAATCGTGATTCAATGCTTGACATGTTTTGTGTTGAAAGTTTGTGCAAAATCTCAAAGAATCAGGATGTTTGAATCTCTGTAACAAGGCGCGCGTTTTGGCCAAAGGTTGAAGAAGAAGTGGATTGGGTTGGGCCTGTATTATTTTGCTATCCACACCATTTTTCTGTTTCACACCCCTGAGCCCATTTGCTTCATTTTTTTAACATTTTTGACCTTTTCCTTTTTTATTTGACTCATTTATTTTTTCTCAACATATTAAAATTTTGAAAATATTTTTCTCATCATTTTTTTGATTTTATTTGGTTTTTATTTGATTTTCTTTTGATTTGTATATAAATAGATATATATTATTACTTAGAATAAAATAGAAAAATATGTAAAAAATACTTCTATTTTTATTTTTATTTTATATTACCCTCTGAAAATGTTTCATATAAAAATACTATTTTCTAAAAAATTAATTATTATTACTATTTATATATATAGTACATATTTAAAATAATATAAATATACATATATATATATATATATATATATATATATATATATATATATATATATATATATATATATATATATTTTAATATACTTAGAGTAAAAATACCAAAAATGTACATATTTCATTTTTTTAATATTTAATACTAAAAAATACCCTTTTTTACAAATATACTATATTTTATTTTATTTTTGTATGTAAAAAATAAATATTATATGAATTAAGTAATTAATATCCATTTTAATTGAAATTAGGGTTTTTGCCCTAAAAGTTGAAAATACTCAAAAATAATACCTTTTTATTTTCTTGTTTTATTTTACATAAACCATACTTTTTTCATACATATAAAAACTTTCTTTTTGCATTTTTCATATTTACTTCATTTCCATTTAATTATGCAATTTATTTACCTTGCAAATATTCAAAAATGATGTAATAATTTAGATTTAAATTCTTGTCTAAATATCCCCCATTTGTAAATTTGTACCCCTCTCCCTATATTATTATGTTGTAATAGTGTAGGAATTTAAATTTCGCACTTTATACGCTTTCTAATTATGCCATGTTAGAATTAGGGTTTGCATGCGAAAAACGATAAAAAATAGTTGGACCTAATACAAGATGAATGAGCATGAAAATAAACAACACATCTCACACTTGCACCCCTAGGGAACTCCACTTTGTTGCCTTCAAATGATTGGGCCATATTGCATGTTGAATTTCTTTGGGTAAAACAAAAGACAAACAAATGATCTTAGTCCCTCGATGACGCTTTCGAAAAGTTGCCTAAAATGATCAAGTCCATTTAAAAGAGAAATTGCCCAAAGACATTTAACACTGTTGCAATTATGGTCCAAACGATGACCCGCGCCCGTCCCTTTCATATCCTAAGACAAGATTGTCCACCAAATGCAATGGTGGAACAAATTTGTCAAAAGGTTTAAAACATGACAAAAATCTTTGAGAAAACTTTAGGGTAGATAAACTCTTAAGTACTTGCCAATTTGCCAAGAAAACACTTGCCTCATTTCAAAACCCACTTCACAAACACTTTTAAAATCAACTTTTCAAACTCTTGAAACATCTTTTCAAAAAGACAAACGCCTTTTGTAAAACATTCGAGTAAAGAATTGTTACAAGGGTAGCCTATACAAGGCATCTTTTTTTAAAAACCTTTTCAAAACCACACACAAAGCACCATTTCAAACAATTGAAAAATAAGGCAAGTTGATCTAAGCGAGTACCTAAGAGCCCATGGATAACCATGGATAGAAGGGGTGCTAATACCTTCCCCTTCTATAATCTACTCCCCGAACCCAAGAATAATCTCAAAGGTTTTTACTGTGCTTTTTAAATCTTTCCTTAGGATAAAATAAAAAGTCGGTGGCGACTTTTGCTCAACCGAAACATTTGGGAAAACAAACGCAAAACCCTAGTCAGTTCTCCCACCGTACCACAGAACTGGCGACTCTGCTGGGGAGAATTTTAAAGTGGAGTAACCTTAGGGCTTAGATCACCCTCTTGCATGACTAATTGTTTGATTTGCTTGCTTTATATTTTGGCTCTTTTGTTTGGGTTTACAATCCTCCACCCGGATTTTGGGAAACATTCATAGATAGCAATACGTTGTGGAAACTGTGCGGGGTATACCGACACGGTCGAAGCAATAACTATATTAGTGCGACATATTTGTGAGTACCGGTAACCCTTGAGTTCAATCAAGGAGAGTACGGGGCCGCTGAGTGATGTCACTAAGCACTAATGACCTAGAACCTTACTTGACCATCTTGGCCTTTTATTAGGGGTAGTGAGATGACCGGATTTGGTGCAGTCCGAAGTTGGTAGATACTCGATACTACACTCATTGAGGGTTGTTTTCTTGGAATATTTTGGTCGCTAGTTAAATGGCTAAACCAAAACAATGAACAATGAAAACAATCCAGTGATATTGAGCTCCTTAGAACCCGGTTACTATTTATAGGACAGGTTTTTAAGCCAACTACACTCAAGAGGGTACTTACCTATGAAACCCCATGCAAGCCCGAAATTAGGGTTTGGTGTGATTTGCTTGTACATATGTTTTGTGCATACATCATAAACATCATAAAACATCATATGCATTCACTAACCATTTCAAGGGTTTTGGATCTTCATCTTTGTTCTTGTTTTGTAGGTCATGGAAATCCCTCGCAGAAATACCATTCAAGTCGACCTTGTGAGAATCTCTCCTCAACTCAAGGAGATCACTTCAAGAATTCCGGAAAATTCATCCTTCAGTGAAAGACATGGTAGACTGCTCAGCCTTGTCAACACCAACATTGAAGAAGACATGATGAAAGTGCTATTCCAGTTCTTTGACCCCCTTCACCACTGCTTCACTTTCCCTGATTATCAGTTGGTACCCACTTTGGAGGAGTTTTCTCAACTCCTAAGAATCCCTATCCTTAATCAACTACCCTTCAACGGTACGGAAAAGGAACCAAAGCCGGAAGATGTTGCTCGAGCACTACATCTACAACCATCAGACATCAAGGGGCATTAGGAAACCAGAAGCGGCGTCAAAGGATTCTTAGCAAAATTCTTGTTTGAGAAGGCACAAGAATGTTGGAGCTCATTGGACCTACAAGCCTTTGAAGAGATTGTGGCACTCCTTATCTATGGGTTGGTCTTGTTCCCAAATCCTGACCAATTGGTAGATGTCAACGCTGTCAAAATCTTCTTGTCCAGAAATCCAATACCGACATTGCTTGGGGACATTCTTCACTCATTTTACACACGAACAATGAGAAAGAGGGGTGTTCTCATGTGCTGTACTCCTATCCTTGCAAGGTGGTTTATTTCGCACCTTCCACAATCTGTCTTGAAGAATGACCAAGGTATAAGGTGGTCCCAACGATTGATGACTCTTACTCATTCTGATGTGCATTGGTGTTCTCGGTCCAGAGAAAATGTCATCATCGTCGATCGTTGCGGAGAATTTCCTAATGTTCCTTTACTTGGAATTAGAGGAGGTATCACCTACAACCCTTGCCTAGCTTTGAGGCAATTTGGATATGCACGGAGGGATGGCCCTCATGACATGTTGATCCCTAGCCTAGTTTTTGACTTCGACAACGATGCGCAAGGACTTCGCCAAAGATTCATCAGAGCTTGGGGAAAACTCAACAAGGTTGATAGCAAGACTCTGGGACACAAGAACTCCATCCCTCTTGAGCCCTATCTCAAGTGGGTACGAGCCTGAGCCCAAAGTATAATGATGCCTTATCCCCATGTGCTCCCAGTGATTAAAGAGCCCGTCAATGAAGGAGAGGTTCCCTACACCATCCTGCATCCAGACATGCCTACATCGTGGGAGGAAATGCAGAAAAGTTGGATTCAGCTCAAGGAGGAACGAAACACTTTTGAAGCTAGCTACTACGCCAGTGAAAAGAAGGTTCTAGAGCTTACCCGCCGACTCCACGAGCAGGAGGCCCTCAACACCTACATCGCGCCAAAGAGGATGCGCAATGTCTTTCTGCCTTGAGAAGTTTATTTTGTAACATTTGGCCCATAGGGCATTTATGTACTAACAAATCTCTTCTTATTAATATGACGTGCGTTCTTCTTTGTCTGAAACAACTTTGAATGTCCTAAATCCTTGAATGCATTGCATACATCAGCATACCATTCATCATGTGCATAAGCAGGTCTCACTCCAGGTTTCCTTATCTATCTGCTGTTTATTTCAGTAGGATGGATCTCGAGCAAACAGTCAAAGACCTACAAGCCCAAAATGCACAGTTCCAGCAACTCTTGATGACCTTGGTCAAGAGTCAAGAGGATATCAAGGCTCATCTGGAGAGTAAGGACCCAGTGAAGAAGAAAAAGAGGGTCGGAGTGGCTACTTTGGGGAGAAGATTTGACAGAGAAGCTCGGAGAGTGCTTGAATTTCCTCCTACTTCTGATGAAGGGACTAGTAAGAGAGATCGGGTTGCGGTGCCTTCCGAGTATGATGCAGAGGAGGAAGAGGTTGAAGAGGATGAAGATTATTCTGACCAGCAGTACCCTCCGGCTGATGATAAGTATAAGGGTTTAGAAGACAGATTGGCTGCCATGGAATTGCAAAGAGTACCGGGTTTGGATTTTGAAGACATGGGCTTGGTCGCCGGAATTGTGATTCCCCCAAAATTCAAGGTGCCAGTGTTTGTGAGGTATGATGGGTTGTCCTGTCCCAAAATGCATCTCAGGTCCTACGTGAGAAAAATTCAACCCTATACAGCAGATAAAAATCTCTGGATTCATTTCTTTCAAGACAGCCTGTCGGGAGCCCAGTTGGAATGGTTTTATCAGTTAGAAGGAACCAGTGTCAGAAATTGGGAGGATTTGGCCACCGCTTTCTATAAACAATACCAATATAATTCTGATCTTGCTCCTACTCGTACCCAACTTCAGGGTATGTCACTAGGAACAAGTGAGGGATTCAAAGAATATGCACAAAAATGGAGGGATTTGGCTGGCAGGGTGCAACCTCCTTTAACCGATCGTGAGCTCGTTGATATGTTTCTTGGGACCCTATCTGGGCCATTTTTCAATCATCTAATTGGTAACTCTTCCGCGGGGTTTACCGATTTGATCTTAACAGGCGAAAGAATAGAAGCTGGCATCAAGTCAGGAAAGATTCAGAAGGGTGTTGCTACAAGTGTTGAGAAGAAGCCGTTTAAGAAGGAGACAGCTATGGTATATTCTCAGAGAAGAGCAGGGAAGATGGAGCGTCGGCCAACTGTGGGGGCCGTAAGGATTCAAAACACCCCAAGTGAGCAGCCTCGCTACAACCAATCCAGACCAAATCAGCAACGGGTGGAAAGGCCACAACGGCAGTTCACCCGTATTAATATGACTCCAGCGCAGGTGCTTCCCCATCTGTTGAAATTGAATCTTGCCACTATCAAGGAGGCGCCAAAGAATGTAAATACATCCTCTCCGCATTATCATGCCAATGCTAAGTGCGCCTATCATTCAGACAGTGTTGGACACGATACCAATGATTGTTGGGCACTCAAGCATAAGATCCAGGACCTGATAGAGGCTAAGGAGGTAGAGTTTGACGCTCCAGAAAAACCCAATGTGATATCTGCACCTATGCCGAAGCACGGTCGGAATGTCAATGCCATTGAAGAGGATCTGTATGTTGATGACGTTAGTGATCTGACTACTCCGCTGCTAACCATTAAGTTGAATTTGTTAAGGGCCGGGATCTTCCCGGGATGTAAAGAAGACTGCTACTGTTGCCACTCTCTGCCGTTTGATTATCCGCTATTGAAGAAAGGCATCCAAGGCCTCATGGATAGCCGACAAATTTTGTTCGAAAAGGTTCCTGCTGTTCCAGTTCAAGTTGAAAATGTCTCAATTATAACCATTCACGCCAATCTTTCCGAGGCCGTCAAAAGGCCAGTTAAGATTACACCAGCTGCAAAGTCTATACCTTTGAAGATAACAATGCCGGGGCCTATTCCCTATGTTTCTGAGAAGTCGATACCTTGGAACTATGGTGGTGACATCTACTACCATGGTATCAAGCAAGTTGAGATAATTGAAAAAAATTCAGATGATGAAAAAGCCAGCATTAGCAACATTGCGGGCACCAGCAAAATCACCAGGAGCGGGAGAATATTTTCTCCAGAGATTGCCCCTCCAAGAGCAGTCTTTGGACCCTCATCAGCTACAGAAGTCATCCCGGCACCAATAAAACTCTATGTTAGAAGTCCTTTGATTGAAGAAGTTGTTGTTCCTAGTGCTGTCTCTCCTACCATCGCTGATAAAGGAAAGGGAATCCAAGATGAGCCCGTCGGGACGAGGGCTCAACCCCTGGTAATCCCGGAAACTTCCAAGAAGGAAATGGACGAGATTTTGAGGATAATCAAGAGAAGTGATTACGATGTGGTGGAACAGTTGGGGCAAACCCCCTCCAAGATCTCAATGCTGGCACTGCTACTTTGCTCAGAAGCGCACGCTAAAGCTTTGATTAAGTTTCTGAAGGCAGCTCATGTGCCCCAAGAAACTTCTGCGGATCAATTTCAGAATTGCGTGGCTAGCCTGACTGCGGACAATGGATTGGGGTTTTCTGATGCCGACCTGACCCCTAAGGGCCGAAACCACAATGATGCGTTGCATATTTCAATCGAGTGTCACGGAACCACCCTTGCACATGTTTTGGTTGATACCGGTTCATCGCTGAATGTTTTGCCTAAGAAGGCCTTGGACCGGCTAGATTGCGAAGGTTTGGAATTGAAGCCTAGTGATATTGTCGTCAGAGCTTTCGATGGGTCGAAAAGAATGGTCCATGGAGAAGTTGAAATTCCTGTCAAGATAGGTACTGAGGTGTTTAAATCCACTTTCTATGTAATGGACATACGTCCATCATACTCCTGCCTGCTGGGTAGACCTTGGATACACCATGCTGGGGCAGTCACCTCCTCCTTGCATCAGATGCTGAAGTATCCTGTAAAGGGAAAGATCATTACTGTCCACGGCGAAGAAGAGTACATGATTAGCCATTTAAATTCTTTCCGGTATGTGGAGGTTGAAGGAGAGTTCATTGAGACACCGTGTCAACATTTCGAAGAAGTTCTTCCCGAGATAGCAGTGGCGAAGTTGGCAGCTGAGACACCGAGACAGATGGCCAGGATGGCATCTCTGGAGGATGCAAGAGCTGCAGTTAAAAAGGGGAAGAATTCAGCATGGGGACAGTTACCCGATTTTCCGCATAAAACTGATAAGTTTGGATTAGGTTTCACCACCGCTGGCCAGAAGGCCATGCACCAGTCAAAGATTGAAAGAACGCCGATCAAAATTTCTCCTTACCGAATCAACGCCCTGGAAGATGAAGACAAGGAAAGCAACTTTGAAGAATGGATTCATCTAACTGTCGGGGGGGGGGGGGGGGGATTGAGCAATTGGGAGGCTAAAGACTTTGTCCCCATCACTTTTATTCATCAGTAATTTATCTATTAAACATTTCCTATTTGGTCTGTAATATTTTATTTTCAAACAATCCGTACACTGTCTTTCCACCTCCTGCCTTGCCCGGGGCATGTAGGTCCACTTGTAAGGGTTTTGACTATTTTTCATATTCATATGCCATGTTTAATGATTCATTGGACGTTTTTCATTTGATAAACTGCTTATGTTCATTTTCTTTCCTTTTGCATTTTTTTAAGGATGGCTATCCCTTACACACACCCACACTCACCAATGCAGGTACCCATCCACTCCGAATTCCATGGGTGACTATTCTGCTATATCTTTCAAAAACTCTGAAGATCTGGTCAATCTAGCCGAGTATGAAGATGACGAAGGTTGTGAAGTACCCGGGGAACTAGCCAGACTTCTGCAACTAGAGGAAAGGGCCATCTTACCGCATGAAGAGCCATTGGAAACTGTTAACTTGGGAACCGAGGAGGATCGGAAGGAAGTGCAGGTGGGTGCCAACTTGGAACCAAAAGTCAAGGAGCACTTGGTACAGTTGCTGAATGAGTATGTTGAAATCTTCGCTTGGTCCTATGAAGATATGCCGGGTTTGGATACAGACATCGTGGTTCACCGTCTCCCCACGAGAGAAGACTGTCCACCCATCAAACAAAAAGTTCGCCGAATGAGGCCTGACATGTCCGAAAAAATCAAAGCAGAAGTAATGAAACAATTCGATGCTGGCTTCCTGGCTGTTACGTCCTATCCTCAATGGGTCGCGAACATCGTACCGGTACCAAAGAAAGATGGCAAAGTCAGAATGTGTGTGGACTACCGGGATTTGAATAGGGCCAGCCCTAAAGATGATTTTCCGCTACCTCATATTGACATCTTGATCGACAATACAGCTCAGCATAAGGTGTTTTCCTTCATGGACGGATTCTCGGGCTACAATCAAATCAAAATGGCTCCCGAGGATATGGAGAAAACGACTTTTGTCACACAATGGGGCACTTTTTGTTACAAAGTGATGCCGTTCGGGCTGAAGAACGCAGGGGCAACTTATCAACGCGCCATGGTAGCTTTATTTCATGACATGATACATCATGAGATTTAAGTTTACGTAGACGATATGATAGCTCGGTCACAAACAGAGGAAGAGCACCTTGAACATCTGGAAAAGCTGTTTGCCAGATTGAAAGAATACAAGCTCAGGCTGAATCCGAGTAAATGCACTTTTGGAGTTAGGTCTGGTAAACTCCTGGGATTCATTGTAAGCAACAAAGGCATTGAAGTCGATCCGGCAAAAGTAAAAGCAATACAAGAGATGCCTGCTCCCCGCACTGAAAAGGAGGTTAGAGGATTCTTGGGGCGCATAAACTATATTGCCAGATTCATCTCACATCTGACTTCTACCTGTGAGCCAATTTTCAAACTCTTGAAGAAGGATCAGGTAGTTGAATGGAACGACGACTGCCAGGCCGCTTTTGATAGAATCAAGGAGTATTTGCTAGAACCTCCTATTCTGATGCCACCCGTCGAAGGAAGACCATTGATCATATATTTGACCGTCTTGGATAACTCAATGGAGTGTGTTTTGGGCCAGCATGACGAGTCTGGTCGAAAAGAGCACGCTATTTATTACCTTAGCAAAAAGTTTACCGACTGTGAGACTCGCTACTCATTGCTCGAGAAAACTTGCTGCGCTTTGGTATGGGCTGCTCGCCGACTAAGACAGTATATGCTGACTCATACTACCTTGTTGATATCCAAAATGGACCCTATCAAGTATATCTTCGAGAAGCCCGCTTTATCTGGAAGGATAGCTAGATGGCAAATGATCTTAACTGAGTATGACATCCAGTACACCACCCAAAAAGCTATAAAAGGGAGTGTACTAGCTGACCATCTGGCTCATCAGGCTATTGAAGACTATCAACCCATGAGGTTTGACTTCCCAGACGAGGACATCATGAATTTGGACAACGCTGAAAGTGACGGACCGTATGACGGACCCGAGAAGGGATCCCGATGGACCCTGTACTTTGATGGTGCTTCAAATGCACTTGGAAATGGTATTGGCGCAGTACTCATTTCTCCGGAAGGTTGTCACACTCCTTTCACGGCCCGACTTTGTTTCAGCTGCACAAACAACATGGCTGAGTATGAAGCTTGCATCTTTGGTCTCGAAGCTGCTATAGATTTGGGGATCAAATCTTTGATCGTATTCGGGGACTCGGCTTTGGTCATCAGCCAAATCAAAGGAGATTGGGATACCAAGCATCCTAATCTTATCCCATACAAAGAACATGTCCTGACATTGTTGCCTCATTTCGAGCAAATTACCTTCGAGCATTTCCCGCGAGAAGAGAATCAACTAGCCGATGCTCTGGCCACAATGTCCTCCATGTTTAAACTCAACTGGGATAACGAGGCTCCCCAAATCACCATCAAGCGAATGGATGAACCGGCACACTGCCACGAGATTAATACCGAAGAAGCAGTGGAACAGCCTTGGTTCCATGAAATCAAAAGGTATCTCGAGACTAGGGATTACCCTGAAGGAGCTTCCGTGAATGACAAGAAGTTCTTAAGGAAATTCGTTGCTAAGTTCTTCCTGAGCAACGACATCCTTTACAAACGAAGCCATGATTGTATACTACTCCGATGTGTGGATAAAGTAGAAGCAGAGTTGATCATGACTGATATACACAGCGGCACATTTGGCACTCACTTGAGCGGGCATACAATGGCTAAGAAGATCCTAAGGGCAGGCTATTATTGGTCTACCATGGAGGCTGACTGCCATCAACATTCCCGTACTTGTTACAAGTGTTAAGTCTATGCTGACAAAGTTCATATCCCTCCGGTTCCCCTCAACGTCCTGACTGCTCCATGGCCCTTTGCAATGTGGGGCATTGATATGATTGGAGAGATCAAGCCCACAGCTTCCAACGGACATCGCTTCATCCTGGTTGCCATTGACTACTTCACTAAATGGGTCGAAGCAGTTTCCTTCGCCTCTGTTACTAAAAATGTGGTTGCCCACTTTATCAAGCAAAATCTCATATGTCGGTATGGTGTTCCAGACAGAATCATCACGGACAACGGTACAAATCTGAATAACACAATGATCACTGCATTATGCGAACAGTTCAAGATTTATCATCACAATTCATCTCCCTATTGGCCGAAGATGAACGGTGCTGTTGAAGCTGCGAACAAAAACATTAAGAAGATCATTCAGAAAATGACAGTCACTTACAAAGACTGGCATGAGATGTTACCGTTTGCTCTGCATGGATACCGTACGACGGTACGTACTTCAACCGGGGCAACCCCATTTTCTTTGGTTTATGGCATGGAAGCTGTTTTGCCTATGGAAGTCCAGATCCCTTCTCTAAGGATTATGAAGGATGCAGGTTTGAATGAAGATGATTGGATGCAAACCCGACTTGATCAACTCAATCTGATCGACGAGAAGCGACTTGCTGCTATATGCCATGGTCAGACGTATCAAAAGCGGATGATCAAGGCCTTCAATAAGAAAGTCAGACGTCAAGTGTATCGAGTCGGGGATCTCGTAATCAAGCGGATTATCTTACCGCAAAGTGATCCCAGGGGCAAATGGACTCCTACATATGAAGGACCATTTGTGATCAAGAGCATATTTTCTGGTGGTGCAATGATTCTGACCACCATGGACGGCGACGATTTGTCGCACCCTGCGAACATAGACATAGTCAAAAGATACTACGCATAAATTAACCCGACAAGTCGAAAACCCGAAAGGGCGGCTTGGGCAAAAATGGGCATCCCGGTGAACCGAAAACCCGAAAGGGCGGTTCAGGCAAAAATTAGGGATAAAAACACAAAAAAAATCTGTACACTCGGCAAGTTGAAAACCCGAAAGGGCGGCTTGGGCAAAAAGGGGTTTCTCGGTGGATCGAAAACCCGAAAGGGAGATTTAGGCAAAAGTTAGGGAATTAAAGCGTATGACTATGTCTCGTCGGATCACTTCAAAGACAATCTCTTCATCAACCAGTTCCAGACTCCTGATCAATCCAGTCATCGCCAAACGAAGCACTGAACGGGCAGATATTCAGAGTTGTGAAAGCTGTAGCAGAATGGAATCCCATGGAATTATTTCACATAGCCATCCTTTATTTTGTATAAAATCTTTCAATATTTACGGCAAAACCCTCTTACTAGGATGGTTGTCTCCTTTGTACAAATATACTCAAAGAAAATCAATACAAATACTCTTCCCAAAAATTTGTGTCATTCCCCTTTCTCTTTTTTGCACTATTTGTTTTATTTTGAGAAACGTCCAATGTTTTGTTAAATAGGCATATGCATTTGAAACATAATCACTTCCTAAAGTGAACCTAAGAAAAAGGATTACTGATAGGATGAAGGTACAGATGAATACCTTGATACCCTTTTAAAGGAAACCCCCAGGAGATTTGGAATCCATATCCCTAGCAAGTCTTGAAGCTCATCCCCAGTAGGTTCTGGAAGGTATTTCCCCGCAGAACACGAACGTCTCCCCCGAGTTTTATTCAAAGTTATTCCTCACAAGGGCTTATAACTGGGTTATCCTCAGCTAACAGCCACAGAAGATCGCACTCGCCAGAATTCTTCCTATCCCCGGCGGAGTTCATCAAAGTTCCCCAGCCTAACTTATCAATATGATCCCCGGAGAAGCTTATCTTTGTTATCCCCAGCCGAGTTAAAATTTCAAATTATCAGCCCCCAGTGGAGCCAGATTAATGAGCCTCATCCCCACAGGGTCTTAGAAAGAGAAATCTTGAGTTCCCCAGTAAGATCACCAGAGTTACCTCCCATCAAGTTGAAGATTCTCAGTCTTGCCGCCCCAGCATGAATCTATTAGGATTGATACTCCCCAGTAGAAGACTCCAGGAATTCCCCAGAAGATTGGTATACAACCCAAGCTCCATGTTCCCCAGCAACGACCAAGGATTTATTTTCCCCGGCAGCAGTCAGGATACTTCTATCTTCCGCTATCCCGGATTCATCTATCCTGTGCAGGACAGCTCTCCAGCTTACATGCACATCCATTTACATTCATAACACATAATATACATTGTATCATGCATCATAGCATTGCATACAACTAACTCTTTGCCTTTTCAGGTAAGATCAGTCGACAGACTAAAATCATTCAAATCTCAAGATTTCTGAAAATAGTTCACGGGTTCTCCAAGTAAACAGATGTTAACCTATCACTTGTTCAGATTCTTCTCAAGACTTCTGAAAACGGTTCATGGATTCTTCCCAACAACGGATGTTAATCTATCAGCTTGTTCAGATGCACCTTTGAATTTAGTTTACGGACGCTTCCCAACAACGGACGCGGCCCTATTGCTGATTCAGTCCCAAGATTTCTGAAAACAGTTCACGGGTTCTCCAAGTAAACGGATGTCAACCTATCATTTGTTCAGATTCTTCTCAAGACTTCTGAAAACAGTTCATGGATTCTTCCCAAGTAACGGATGTTAATCTATCAACTTGTTCAGATGCAACCTTTTGAAGACAGTTTACAGAAGCTTCCCAACAACGGATACTGCTCTACTGCTTATTCAACTTCAAGATTTCTGAAAATAGTTCACGGGTTCTCCAAGTAAACGGATGTTAACCTATCACTTGTTCAGATTCTTCTCAAGACTTCTGAAAACAGTTCATGGATTCTTCCCAAGTAACGGATGTTAATCTATCAACTTGTTCAGATGCAACTTTCTGAAAACAGCTTACAGGTTCCTCCCAACAACGGATGTCAATCTATTGCTTGTTCAGACCCCCAGTTCAGAGATGGTCCAAAGCCTGGAAACCCTTATGATACTCTTTTCCAAATGGCATCTTTAAGCCCATCCCCGACAAGTTTCTGTCACTACTCCCGATGGCATCATTAAGCCCATCTCCAAATGGCATCTCTAAGCCCATTCCCGCATCCTGTGCTTTGATGAGTGCAAATTTCCGGGCACTCTAGTGTCCAATCTCCTTTTACCCTCGAGTCACGAAAGGCAAGCCTGCCAATCTAACTCTTCGGATTCAAGAAGATTGAACAGGGTCAACTGTTGTACCCCAAAATTTTCCCTCCCTTTTTCTCAACATTTCCCATCACAAAGCTCTTGAAGCTCAAGATCCAGTTAGGGTTTCATCTGCTCAAGACTCCTCCTTGCACTGCTAACCCAAATTAGGGTTTGTGTTTGCACAAAGATGTTTTGACCTAAAGTGCCCAAGATGACTTTCTTGCTTCATATTGGCCTCCCAAGTTTATCCATACCAAGTTTCAAGTCTTGATTCCAAGTTTTGCCCAGTCAATTGGACAGTTGACCTAGAAATCAACTGTATTGGGGAAAAAGTCAACTGTGGCCAATTGACAGTCAAATCTCATGAAATTTGATCCACATCAACATTATGAACTCCTAGGAATCATTTGATCAAGTTTGGACCACAATTCCATAAGAAATTTGATCAGATCACCAAAAGGGCAAAATGGTCATTTTTAGGGTTTTGACTGCACAAAGGCAATTTTTGACTGTTTGACCTAGCCAATGGAAAACCAAGCTCACATATGGACTCAAGGTCCCCATGGAATCATCTTGACATGCTCAACAAACTCAAAAGATCCCAAGTACACAAGATTGACAGTTGAATTCCTCAGTCAATTGATCAATTTTGACTGTATACTGAAAAGTCAAACTTTGACTTTTTGGTCAAAATCAAGAGTCAAGATTCATTTTTCATCAAAATATGCCAAATCATGAAACTTGTTCACCAAGAAATCACAAATTGCAAATTAGGGTTAGAAAATGGAATTTTTCATAACTTAGAATTTTTCTAAGTTATGAAAAACCCTAATTTTTTCCCAACTTTGCCCCACCTTTTCACCAAGATCCATTTGGATTCAAACAAAAGTAAAAACATGAAAGTTGTAGCTTGTTGCATAATCTACAACTTTGATTCACAAAGTTTTCTCATTTGAAGCTTGTATCTCAAGTTACAATTTTTTGAATAAGGGCACTAAACCATTTTTAACTTAGTGAAATTTTAACCTATTTTGACAAGGTTTTCTACCCCACTTCAAGGCCATTTTTCATACCCTTCCACTTGGAATTTCAATTTTCATTTCAAATATGGATTTTAGTACACATTCCAAGCTTTCCAAAATGTCCAAGAACTCATCAAACAACCTCATAACTTGAGAGATTCGAATTTCACAAGTTGGCAAAAATTCACTTTTTGTTCTTAACCAAAACATGTTCATAATCTTGCAATTTGAACTCAGCTTGCTTTAGGCTAGATTACAGGTCCTTAAACCAAGTTACACTCAAGAATTAAATGCAAAACCAATGTGCCAAGTTGTTATTCTAAGCATTTGGACATTACATGATGAACTAACCCTAAACTAGATAAAGTGAACTTTCCATTTTTGCAAAAGCTTGCTTTATGTCAATTGGTAAATCAAAGAGGTACATATCAAATCTCTCTAGCATAAGATTATGAGCATAACACTCTGATCAATGAGGGATTATGCAGCACATTAGGAGGCCCCCTACATGCCTAGAAAGCCAAGTTGCATTTTGTTGCTTAAGTGTGAAGAAAGTCCCATAACTTGTAACATCATCCATCTCAGCTTAGACACACAAGAACAAACTTATCAAACATACTCAAGACATCATAACCAAGCTGTGACACGAGCCATTTGCCTCTCAAACACTCTCCATCTCAGAAACACCATCAAACTGCTCAAACAGAGCAAGCCCTGCAGATTGAGTGCCATCTCTCAATCCCTTCAAGCTTTCTGGACCAAACTTGTTCCTCTACCTTACTTACAACCTATGCAAGCTCTCCGGAAGCTAAGGTACGATCTGTAATTGCTCTAACCACCTCCACCATTTTCACATTTTTTACTTGCAGGTGAAGTTCTATAGCTTGATTCAGAAGCTTTCAAGACAAAGTAAACATTGGAATAGCATCCCTGGACCTCAAGGAAGCTTCTCCAATCATCACCTTGCACTGAAAGTTCCTCATTCTCCAGATAGAAGTTCAACTGAATAGGTAAAACTTTGAACTCGTATCTCTCTTATTATGCATCTTTAGTCTTAAGTTTGTGAAGAAACAAGGTTCTACTCATAGCCCTGAGCATGTACATATCTTTACATTTCATTTCTTTTGCCTGAGTTGAGAGAATTTAAGCTTTGAAAATGGCAGAAAGTTTAGGTCAAGATTTGGGATTGATAAAATTCTCTCTCATTTCTGAGAGTTAGGATGAGTTTTTTATATATTTGGAATCGTGATTCAATGCTTGACATGTTTTGTGTTGAAAGTTTGTGCAAAATCTCAAAGAATCAGGATGTTTGAATCTCTGTAACAAGGCGCGCGTTTTGGCCAAAGGTTGAAGAAGAAGTGGATTGGGCTGGGCCTGTATTATTTTGCTATCCACACCATTTTTCTGTTTCACACCCCTGAGCCCATTTGCTTCATTTTTTAACATTTTTGACCTTTTCCTTTTTTATTTGACTCATTTATTTTTTCTCAACATATTAAAATTTTGAAAATATTTTTCTCATCATTTTTTTGATTTTATTTGGTTTTTATTTGATTTTCTTTTGATTTGTATATAAATAGATATATATTATTACTTAGAATAAAATAGAAAAATATGTAAAAAATACTTCTATTTTTATTTTTATTTTATATTACCCTCTGAAAATGTTTCATATAAAAAATACTATTTTCTAAAAAATTAATTATTATTACTATTTATATATATAGTACATATTTAAAATAATATAAATATATATATATATATATATATATATATATATATATATATATATATATATATATATATATATATATATATATATATATATATATATATATATATATATATATATATATATATATATATATATATATATATATATATATATATATATATATATATATATATATATATATATATATATATATATATATATATATATATATATATATATATATATATATATATATATATATATATATATATATATATATATATTAATATACTTAGAGTAAAAATACCAAAAATGTACATATTTCATTTTTTTAATATTTAATACTAAAAAATACCCTTTTTTACAAATATACTATATTTTATTTTATTTTTGTATGTAAAAAATAAATATTATATGAATTAAGTAATTAATATCCATTTTAATTGAAATTAGGGTTTTTGCCCTAAAAGTTGAAAATACTCAAAAATAATACCTTTTTATTTTCTTGTTTTATTTTACATAAACCATACTTTTTTCATACATATAAAAACTTTCTTTTTGCATTTTGCATATTTACTTCATTTCCATTTAATTATGCAATTTATTTACCTTGCAAATATTCAAAAATGATGTAATAATTTAGATTTAAATTCTTGTCTAAATATCCCCCATTTGTAAATTTGTACCCCCCTCCCTATATTATTATGTTGTAATAGCGTAGGAATTTAAATTTCGCACTTTATACGCTTTCTAATTATGCCATGTTAGAATTAGGGTTTGCATGCGAAAAACGATAAAAAATAGTTGGACCTAATACAAGATGAATGAGCATGAAAATAAACAACACATCTCACACTTGCACCCCTAGGGTACTCCACTTTGTTGCCTTCAAATGATTGGGCCATATTGCATGTTGAATTTCTTTGGGTAAAACAAAAGACAAACAAATGATCTTAGTCCCTCGATGACGCTTTCGAAAAGTTGCCTAAAATGATCAAGTCCCTTTAAAAGATAAATTGCCCAAAGACATTTAACACTGTTGCAATTATGGTCCAAACGATGACCCGCGCCCGTCCCTTTCATCTCCTAAGAGAAGATTGTCCACCAAATGCAATGGTGGAACAAATTTGTCAAAAGGTTTAAAACATGACAAAAATCTTTGAGAAAACTTTAGGGTAGATAAACTCTTAAGTACTTGCCAATTTGCCAAGAAAACACTTGCCTCATTTCAAAACCCACTTCACAAACACTTTCAAAATCAACTTTTCAAACTCTTGAAACATCTTTTCAAAAAGACAAACTCCTTTTGTAAAACATTCGAGTAAAGAATTGTTACAAGGGTAGCCTATACAAGGCATCTTTTTTTAAAAACCTTTTCAAAACCACACACAAAGCACCATTTCAAACAATTGAAAAATAAGGCAAGTTGATCTAAGCGAGTACCTAAGAGCCCATGGATAACCATAGATAGAAGGGGTGCTAATACCTTCCCCTTCTATAATCTACTCCCCGAACCCAAGAATAATCTCAAAGGTTTTTGCTGTGCTTTTTAAACCTTTCCTTAGGATAAAATAAAAAGTCGGTGGCGACTCTTGCTCAACCGAAACATTTGCGAAAACAAACGCAAAACCCTAGTCAGTTCTCCCACCGTACCATATAACCCAAAGACCGAAGCAGCCCTCGAGGCCATCGTCCAGAGACACAATGAGACCCTGAGGGAATTCATTAATCCGTTCAATCGGGAGGCCATCCAGGTCCCCTGTATGGACCACATGAAAAGATACTTGCTCGAGGGGGGACTTCTCCCGTGCACTGAATTCAGGAAATCCGTAGGCATCGAACCACCCCAGACGTTCGATTCCCTCCTTGAGAAGGCCAGAGCCTATATGGACTACAAGGTGAGAGAAGCGGCCAACAGAGCCCGAGATCCCAGGAATCGCGGATCTACCAGTAATCTGCGATAAGACACCGCCCCTCCTTGAAGAACTGGCGAGAAGAGAAGGGACGACAAACACCGAGACGCCCGGGAACAAAGGGGGCCCTCGGGGAGGTTCACTGAATACACTCCGCTAATGGCTTCCCGCGAGCACATCTTAGCAGAGTACACAAATATAGACTTCAAGGACGGTGGCGTCAAGCGTCCTCGCCCCACTCCTGCTAAACCCGGGGTAGACCGAAGCAAGTACTGCTAGTATCACTGTAACCACGGGCACTTGACCGAAGATCGTGTCCATCTTAAGGACGCTATCGAGACCCTCATAAAGGGGGGAAGACTCACGCAATATCGGCTAGGCGACGCCCCTTATCGAGATGCCCGTGAGATGAGGGGAGTAGAAGAGGATGCCAGACCATCTGACGAGTCGGTTCCCATCCAAACCGCGTTCTCCGTCACGAGACCTGGGGACTTCTACGTCCTCGAACATTTGCAAGAGCCTCTGTCTACGCATAACAAGTGGGAAAACTCCCCCTCCGCCATGGTCATAAATGGTGGAGGGTTTAATGATTTGACCATAAATTCAGCAAAGAGAAAGCTGGACGAACTGGTCGACGCGGCTCCCCCGCAAACGGTGACCTTTGAAAGGGTGAAAGGCAGACAAATTCGATCACCTTTTACCTCAAGGAGCTTCCCAGAGGGGCCCCCAATTCAGCCATCCCTCTTATGATAAGGGCGATAATGGAAAAATTCGACGTCCATCGCGTCCTGGTTGACGAGGGAAGTTACGTCGACGTGATGTACATCCAGCTGTTCAGAACCCTGCAGCTCGATGACTCTCACCTTTCACCATACGTGGGGCCAGACCTACAGGGCTTTAATGGATCGAACTCCAAGCCGTGGGGGTACGTGGAGCTTATGGTCACCTTCGGTGAGGATACCACTACCAGGCAGGTCAAGGTGCACTTCCTCGTCATCGACTACCCATTCCTCTACAACTGCATCCTCGGGAGACCGACATTGGCAGAGCTGACCGCGGTGCCCTCCACCATCCACCTAAAGATGAAGTTCTACACCAAGAGGGCACGGGTCACCACTACTCAAGGCGACCTAGCAGCCTCCCAAAGATGCTTCAACGCGGCGGCCAAGGGACACAACACAATCAACACCGAAACACGACCCGCCAAGAAAGCTGCAACTGCGCGATTAGAGCCTCAGCGGTCAGAGCCACTCCCTGCCAGAGTAGAGGAACAGGTGGCCTCTCCAAAGGTCGACTCGATCTCTCTGGAAACTTGCTTCGACCAAGACAAACCCTCCAACGCTGAGCAGGTGCCCCTCCAACCAATTCCGAATGGTGATTTTGAGCTCGTCCCTCTCGGTGAAGACCCAAGCAAAGGGGTGAAGATTGGCACTGGACTCCTCGACTTGGCAAGAAAGCATATCAAGGCCTACTTGAGGGAAAACGCAAATCTGTTTGCATGGAGTGCTGCGGAGATGCTGGTCTCGACCTCGAGGTGGCCTGTCATCAACTCTCCATTGATCCAGCCGCTAGGGCAGTAATACAACGTAGGCGTAGGCAGTCTCCCGAAAAAGCGGAGGCTGCTGAAAAAGCTGTAAAAGACCTCATAGAGGCAAATTTTATTTCTGAAGCCCGACATTCAACCTAGCTATCAAATGTTGTACTTGTTAAGAAAAATAATGGAAAATGGCAAATGTGTGTTGAATATACCGATCTTAACCGGGCATGCCCCAAAGATGCATTTCCCTTACCTAATATAGACATGCTGGTCGACAACTCGGCTGGCTATAAAATTTTATCATTTATGGATGCCTATTCGGGCTACAACCAAATCCCAATGGCAATAAGCGACAAGCACTGCACCACTTTCATGACCAGCTCGGATAACTATTACTACAACGTAATGTCATTCGGTCTGAAAAACAGAGGAGTAACGTATCAGCAGATGATGAACAAAGTCTTCCATAACCAAATCAGAGATATGATTGAGGTATACATGGACGAAATAATCGTCAAGTCCCGAGTAGATACCGACCATGCCGCTCATCTCAGGAATGTCTTTGCTCAAGCAAGGAAATGTAGAATGAGGTTTAACCCCGAGAAGTGCGCGTTCAGGGTCAAGGCAGGCAAGTTCCTCGACTTCTACTTAACGGAATGAGGAATCGAAGCCAACCCCGACAAGTGCCGAGCTTTCACTTACCTCCCTACACCTACGTCGAAAAAATCCATACAAGTCTTGAATGGCATGCTCGCCTCACTCTCCTGTTTCGTTGCAAAATCCGCTCAACACGCCCTGCCTTTCTTCAAACTCCTTCACAAGGAAGCAATTTTCGAGTAGACCGAGGAATGTGAACAGGCCCTTCTCCATATCAAATAGAGCCTCTCGCAGCCGCCCGTGCTATCACAAACTGTCGGTGGGGATACCTTATTTCTATACCTGGTCGTTTCCGTCAAAGCCGTCAGTGCGACCCTCATTCGCGAGACTAATGACAGACAAAAACCCATTTATTTCACGAGCAAAGCGCTTTAGGGGCCCGAGGTTAGATACCAACAGATTAAGAAGGTGGCTTTGGCCCTCGTCAATGCAGCGAGAAAGCTCAGACACTATTTCCTCGCACACACAATCGTCGTACGAACGAATCAGCCCATGAAATAGCTCTTGGGTCGACTAGACATGGCGGGCCGAATGCTGAAATGGTCCTTGGAACTTTCAGAATTTGATGTCTAGTACGAGAGCAGGAAGGCCCTGAAAGCCCAGGATTTGGCCGATTTCGTCACAGAGATGACCTCTCATAACCCCCCCGCTGGGAAGGAGCACAAATGGACAGTCTTTGTCGATGGAGCCTCCAGCTCGTCCGGAAGCGGAGCAGGAATCCTCCTTGAGAATGAGGAAGGCGTAGTGATCGAACATTCACTCACCCTCTCCTTTCCAACCTCAAACAATTAGGCAGAATATGAGGCGTTGCTCGCAGTTCTAAGACTGGCTGAGGATTTAGGCGCTCGCAAAATACAAATTTTCACCGACTCCCAACTTGTCGCGTCTCAAGTTCAAGGGGGATACCGGGCTAAGAACAACAACCTCATCGAATATTTAAACTTGGTCAGGGAACATATGAAAAAGTTCGACCGGGAAGAAATTTCGCACATACCACGCGAACAAAACACACAGGTGTAGCAGTAGAAATGTTCAAGACTAAGCCATTGGATTGACTTGACTTATACAGATCAAAATAAAAATAGACCCCATGCTTTATTGTTTCCAAAGGAATGGGAAAAGAACGAATAACCCAAAATAGGGGCGAAAGATTCAAGGTAAGGGGGTTGGTTATGCAAAGGGAAGGTATTAACACCCTAAACATCTACGGTACTTCGCAGGAACCTCTTTGTAAAAATCTGTATATTTTGGCTATAAAAATGTTGTATATAAAAAAATAGATGGGGAAGGTGAGAAAAGAAATATATTTTTTTATGATTTTTGCATCCGCCGCAGTTGCAAACCTTTAGTGCCTACGTACCACCTTCCGTGCAATAGGGGATCAGGGTACACGTAGTTCCTCTTTAAAAAATTTTAAAACAAAAGTGTGTTGGTTAATTTTATGAGATAAGACATCACCCTCATTATCCGTGTGGAAAACATTCTTACTATCCACAATCATGAGAAAGGAGAATTTGCATCATCTCAAAGTGGAGGATATGACTTGGATTTTAAAATCAACAAAACCTCACTCAACACCCAAGTTGAAAATATCTCACTTTACTACATATTGTAGAAGTATAGTTATTTGCATCACTACAAGGATTGACAAGAGTACAATCTTTTGATAAAAAGGTTTTAAAATAAAAAGCCAAAGTCGCAAAAATGGTTTGAAATGATATTGATTGACTTTTAGTCTTCTCACAAAAAGGTCAAGGTATCATTAGATTGATTAGGGTTTATTTATGAAAATGCATGGACCTAAGTCCAAGTTTATTATGAAAGTGGTTCAAGTTAAAAAACAAGAAGAGTTTGCAAAAGGAGGAAGAATATTTTTGAAATTAAAGAAGATGGGAGGAGAAGACGGGACTATCCTAAAGTATAAGGTAAAAGCTAGGGATAAGAACCATCTAACCAACAAGAAGTCAATACTTGACATTATGAGCCAAGATATAATTCTCATTCTTTGAATTGAAGCCAAGCAAGCAAAGATACTAGACCTCTTGTAAGAACCAAACTTCAAGTGTATTAAGTCTTCACAAAAATTGGGCAGAGTAACGACTGTATACGGGTGAATTCCAGATTACAAACAAAGAGTGTAATCACAATAACATGCATATAAAACAAACAAACAACCCAATGTCTTGAGATAAACTTCAAGAGCTCCATATAAAATATCAATTAAGGTCACAAGGTCTCCAACATAGGCCAAGGTTTCTAATCCTAAGTCCAAGAAGTCCAATGCTCCATAATACCAAGGATAGTAACCAAATGGTCCAAGCTTCATTAAGGATTTTATGGTCCATATTGATTATTAAGTATCTTAAGAAAAGGAAAGAAAAGCTTAAGTGAGCAAAAATAAAAATGACAAGAAAGTAAATGCTCAAATGAGCAAAGATGAAAATGGCATGAAATGTAAATGCTAAAAGTAAATAGTGCATAAAAATAAAAGGGCATATAATAAAAATACAAGATAAAGTCAATTATTAATGATTAGTAGTTAGTTGAATGATCATCTTGAAATTTGCATTTGGAACTTGTTAGAGGATTGGTAGAACCAAAGCCTCCATACAACAAGTTGTGTTTGCTTTTTGTCAAGTATATCATCCATTTGGAATCCTCATAAGTACCATTTAATGATCAACGATGTTTAAGTGATCCGCGTTGACCAAAGGTGTTGTAGATCCATTAGAGGATTAGTAGAACCAAATCCTCCACACAATGGATCTCAAGGTTATTAGATCAAAGAGATCAAATTAATATACTTAGGCTTGCAAACATAATTCTGGGCCACGAATGATCATTTATTCGAATCAGGACAAAATTTAGCGCTATGTTAAGCAATCGTAAGTGGACTTATATAGAAGTCGCACCTATTTTGAGGCCGGTCAATAACAATCTATGCACCATTTATTTTGAGACACGATATAGAGATCATGCTCCAATAACACTTAGTGCAATAAGAAGGGGATGAGATGAAGTGGGGTGAGAGAGAAATTATAAACCACTTTTGAATTAAATTTAATCAAACTATTATTAAAATCATTCATCCATTTTTGTGGAGTTAAACTCAACACTATGGATCCAATGATGTTAATAAAGCTCATGATAAAAAATTTAACCCAAGATCAACTAGAAAATAATCACAAAATAATATTGTATTTAATATATACATTAAAAAAATGTTAAAAAAATATTTAAAAATTGAAATAAAAAGAAAAAAATATCAACTATGTTCCATTAATCAAGAAATAAAAAGTAAGACCATAGAAAAATCATAAAAGGGCTCAAATGATGTTATAAATTTTTTGGTAATTTTTTAAAGTCAGAAACTATTTTTAAAATTAAAAGAAATGGGTAAAATAAACAAAAAATGATAAAAAATAGCAAAGTCAGAAACAAAAATAAACAAGGTCACCAATATTTGTCACAATATCATTGGATCATTCCATAATTTTTTCAGAATTTAAAAATGCATAAAAGTATTTTTAAACATTTAAAACAATTCAAATAAAGTGAAAATTTATAAAAAATACCAAAACACAAAATTAAACTGTGAAAATATAAAAATCAGAAAAAGAATAATCAAAAATATTTTCCATAATTTTTTCAGATTTTTTGGACTAAAAATGAATTTTCTATGATTTTTTGAAGTTTAAAATAATTAAATATACAAATCAGAAAAGAAAATAAAAGTAAAAAATATGTGGACCATTGGATGAGAGTCAAAACGCGTTAGTAATTAAATCCAAGGGATATGGCGCGCTGTGCATATCATGGTCATTAGTGAATAAAACACTGAATCAATTATTAAATCAGAATTCAAAAATAACAAGTAGCGCGCCATCATTGGTTGGAAGATGACACGTTGGTCATCTTCAACCTCCAGCCAACGTGAATTGCAAGTCTCTCAAACTGTAAAATTAGAAGCTCAGACCTATACCATTTGCTTCGTCTCTTCAAGATGAAGACAACTACACCTTCGTGACAAATTTATATAAACTGTAGCTCAAGCAATTTGGAAGGAAAGTTTTGAAAAGGGATTTGAAATTTCATGGTCAAAACGTGTTTCCAGTTGAAAGCAAGTGTTGCGACTAGAACCAGGGCAATGGGAGCATCACAATGATATCAAAGTTTTGAAGAATTGATGAAGGAATCTACCTATTAAAGTTGAGTTGCAGAGCTCTGAAACTGGACTTCTATGGAACAATATAGGGCACGATTCTTGAATGTAATTATATGGTTAGCTTCAGGGAAGATCAAGGAAGGTGAATTGATAGAGAAATTGGATTGAAAAAGGCTTGGGAATAGATTTCGAAGTTACTAAATTCTGAGTTATGGAACAAGTTTGACAGGGTGATTCTGGATATCCAAGCTTGAGGAAATGAATGGGGAATGACCCTCTATTTATAGGGAATCAAATGGAATGTCCAAGCGTGTGAAATGATGAAGTTTGGAGGGAAATCGTGTGAAGTTGCAAACAAGAAAAGCGTGACTTCCAATTTGATCAAAACTCATCCAAAATGCGCGTTTTGTTATGCTACTCACCTCTGGAACTTCATTAAACATGTTTAAAGGCATAAACATGCAGAAACAAAGTGTTTAGAAGCCAAATCAAGGATTTCAAACTTCTGACTTGGTGAAAAATTCAGTTTCAAAGTGCCAACTTCTAACCAATGGCATTCTCAGCTCAAGGGGTCTTAGGGCATAATTCTTGATGTTTCAGAAAGATGAGGTTACAAGCTTTGCAATGGAAAAAGAATGGAATAAAATGGATGCTTGAGCTGAAAGTTGTGTTGAGTCAAAGTTGGAGAAAAAATGTTGACTTTCCATACTTAGAAATATTTCAAATTTTCTCTTCAAAAGTGACCTATAATGTTTTGCATCCAAACATAGCCTTCCACTTGAAATTTGCTCTTGACCGAAAAATATGGCATGAAGTAGATATATTGAATGACATTTTAGGACTTGAACCATCCAAAATCTCCAAAAATTGAGAGAGTTATGAATGGTTGAAGTTGGCAAAAAAATCATGAAATGACCTATAATCTTTTGTAACTGTAGGGCATCTTCCATCCATTTTCTCACCTTGAACATAAAAGAAGGCATAAATTTCACATCCTCAAGATGATTATGGAAAAATAATAGGCTTAAGGTGATAAAAATTGTCCAAGTTATGATCATTTGAAGTCACATATGAGAAATTGGGGGTTCATCTGGAGGACTTGTGATCTTTCTTCTTCATCAAGTTTCTTTCACATGAAAACTCCTTGGAAATTTTGAAGTGATTTGTTGATAACACTTTGAAGAGAAGGATGCTTTTGGAATCAATCAAAAATACCAAAAGATGAGCAAGATATGCTTCTTTGAAGTTCAAAACCCTAGCTCCTAGATCAAGAAAATGCCTTGAGGAACCTTGACAATTTTGAACAACCTTCTTGTACCAAAACTATTGCTTTGTAAATAGAAGTTGTTTAGTATGACAATGAGAACCCATAGAAATTAAAACCACTTCCATATCTTGATAATTGAGAGGAATATGCACTTGTGACCAATGGGAACAAAGCCTTGTCCAAGCAAGCCAACTTCTCCAATCAACCCCTTGTATTTTTGAACCAAATTTGATAATCTTTAAATATGGTGAACCAAAATAACCTTGCCATGCCATTTCCTCCAAAACAAATCCAATGGTGAGGTTTGAACTTCTCAAGCTTTAATGACTAGGTCATGGAAATAAACTCATGAACCCATGGAGCAACTTTCTGAATCTTAATGCCTTTACCTACATTATTAGTAAGACAAAACAACATTGCACATTATTAATTAAAAGGAAAGTCAAAACAAAACATGCATGATCACAAAAGAAAAACAAGTCAAGGTGCTTGGTGATTCCTCAAAGAGAAAAGTTAAATATAGGGAGGGGAACCAAGAATCCTAATGTGATATTATTGTGATGGAATCAACATGGTATGATGAAGGGATCTTAGGGGCAAAAATTGGGATACAACAGCTGCCCTTATTTAAGTTTCTTCTATCCGGAAATACGAAGGTTAAAAATCTTCGTGTCGACGCGATCGAAGATACTTAAATATAAAACAAACCCTATTTTTGGCCCTAAGATGCCATACAATGCTTATGAATGCATATGAACAACTCTAAAGGGACGCAAAACACCACTCGGGATATAACAAAATAAAGAAACAAGAGAGTAACCCAACCAGGAAAATAAATCACCGGTGGATCAAAAAGACATGAATTAGAGAGGATGGTAAAATGGTCAAAGGATACACCAACTTCTACTGAAGGCGAAACTACCAATGTTCACTGAAGGTAGCAAGAGGAAAGAAATGATAACACCGACGTTCATTAAAGGTGGGCTACCAACACTGACAGAAGGTAGAAGGAAGAGAAATATCATAGCATCTCCGTTCACTGACGATGAACTACCAACGTTCACTGAAGGTAGCAAAAAGATAACAATCACCAACTTTCACTGAAGGTGACCTACCAACTTTCACTGAAGGTAGAAAGAGAAAATATATCATAGCATCGCCGTTCACTGACGATGAACTACCCACGTTCACTGAAGGTAACAAAAAGATAACAATCATCGATGTTCACTGCCGATGACCTACCAACTTTCACTGAAGGTAGAGAGAAAATATATCATAGCACTGCCGTTCACTGATGATGAACTACCAACGTTCACTGAGGGTAGCAACAAGATAACAATCACCGACATTCACTGCCGATGACCTACCAACTTTCATTGAAGGTAGAGAGAAAATATATCATTGCACCGCCATTCACTGATGATGAACTACCAACATTCATTGGGGGTAGCAAAAAGATAACAATCACCGATGTTTACTGCCGATGACCTACCAACTTTCACTGAAGGTAGAGAGAAAATATATCATCGCACCTCCGTTCACTGATGACGAACTACCAACATTCACTGAGGGTAGAAAAAAGATAACAATCACCAATGTTCACTAAAGGTGACCTACCAACTTTCACAGAAGGTAGAGAGAAAATATATCATTGTACCGCCGTTCACTGATGATGAACTACCAACGTTTACTGAGGGTAGAAAAAAGATAACAATCACTGACGTTCACTGAAGGTGACCTACCAACTTTCACTGAAGGTAGAATGAAAATATATCATAGCACCGTCGTTCACTGATGATGAACTACCAACATTCACCGAGGGTAGCAAAAAGATAACAATCACTGACATTCACTGAAGGTGACCTACCAACTTTCACTGAAGGTAGAAAGAGAAAATATATCACAGCACCGCCATTCACTGACAATGAACTACCAATATTCACTGAGGGTAGCAAAAAGATAACAATCACCAACTTTCACTGAAGGTGGCCTACCAACTTTCACTGAAGGTAGAGAGAAAATATATCATAGCACCGCCGTTCACTGATGATGAACTACCAACGTTCACCGAGGGTAGAAAAAAGATAACAAGTTTCCCTAAAATTCTGGCATTTCACCTAGAACGGGTCTCAACTTCTTCTTTAACCAAGGCACTCCGCCTGGAAAGGGTAATATATAAGCTGTCTCAAATTAAGAGACTAGCATTTGTAAGACTTCACAATGAACTGTCTCTGCGATATTGGAAGTCTTTCCATCCACGGGAGTAATTTTGACAACAAACTGCAAACTATCCACTCATAGAGAAGATAGCAAAAAAAAGTAACGTCGACCCTTACAGGGTGTAGCACAAGTTGCCTAAATAAAGAGACCTGCTACTCGTTGTTATGGAGGATTGTAAAAAGAATGACTTTCTAGGGATAACAATATGGATTCTTGGTGAAATATTAATATATTCCTGCTGAGGAGATAAAGTCTTCTCGTGCAAAATAAATGCATATTCTCAAACCAAGGCTCGAAGTCTGTAGACATCATAAGTAATAATATTGCTGGGAAATAAAGATTCAAACCAGAAATAAACTGGAGTAATACAATCAACCAAAATAAATGCTCTGAGAATTAAACTCAAGAGGTAAATCCAAATCATTTAGACAAAGAGCTGTACAGGAAAGCTAAATCTAACTCGGTGGGGATGTTGAAAGAATATACACTTTCTGCTTAAGGTTGACACTCTATTGGAGAGAGGGAAACACAACTCTGTAAAACAGGGTAATATGTCAACAAACAAAATTAACGAATGCAAATGAGCAATGATTTGATAAAATTAATTATGCATGACATATGTATGAATGTATGGGTGTTATCATGTATATGCTGACAAAACAAACATATAACATAGGGAGTAACCAGGCAAAACCAACGCGGGCACAAACAACACTCGGCTAAATCACATCCAAAGTCAACAATCCCGAAAAAAGTAAATGCCAACTGAGGCAACAAAATCTACTGACTGCTTTAACTTTAATAGGGAGAAATGGAATCCGGAGGTAAACAAATCAAAGTGATAAAATAGTACAAATATAGGGATAAAACATCCTTCTTCAGGCATCACCGGGGAAACAAATGTTTTCAAAAGTAACACTTCTACTGGGGATTGCAAAACCAATCGTAAGTAAAGCATATGGACACCAAATCATCAAAATATTCACTGGGGAATTCAGGCCCACTTCATCGGGAAGGTTAACACCACATCCTCAAAGGGAAAACCACAATACGTTCTTCACTAGAAAAAACCGGGGACCCACGTTCTTCAAGAGTGATTACGATACCAACTTCTCTGGTAAAAGAACTTCCGTTAGACCGAACGAAAACTTCACTGGAGGAAACGCGGGTTGAATCTTCACCTCATGAAAACTCAGAAAAGAGGAGAAATGAATCTAAGCTTGACCGAGGATACCGGAGTTACGAACCTAATACGGTGAATCATCCTGAGTAAACCTTCTCGAGGGGAACAAAAACTTCTTAAAACAACTGGAGTTTATCCATTTATGGGATCACCATTTTTTTGTTTTTATTTTTTTTTTGCATCACAAATTCTAAAGTAATAGCAAATTGTAAATTCTTTTTGAAAAATCGATTTTGTTATTTAATATTTTTGCTTTAAAAGTTATTATGAATAACAAATGGAGTCTTTGCAAGCTAATCAAAATAAGAAACACAAAGAATTGGGTAACATCTCAAACTTTATTAATAGAATGGTAGTCTGCGAGTGGCGAGACTCCATAGATGATTACAAAGTTTGGAAAATGGTAATATATAATGGAAATGATACATTGAGATACAATGACGCTATCCCCTCTAACTTGAAATCCTGAGCAGCAGGTTCCGTTGGAGTATGATGAGGATTTGAGAAGATTGTTGCTTCTATGATCAGGTCTTGCATGATGAAGTTACTTGCTAAGAAAGTCCCTAACTTTTACCTAAGCTGCCCTTGCGGGTTTTCAACTTAGCGGGAAATTTATTCTATTTATGTCTCTAATTTTTGCCTAGACCTCCCTTTCGGGTTTTCGGCTTACCGGGATGCTCTTTTTTGCCTAAGCCGCCCTTTCAGGTTGTCAACTTAGCGAGCTGTTCTTTTATTTCTTTAGGCGAAGTATTTCTTGACTGTATCAGCATTTATGGGACGTGGGAACTCCCTGCCGTCCAAAGTTTCAAGAATTAATGCACCGCCAAAGAAGGCTTTCTTGACAACATATGGGCCTTCAAAATTGGGAGTCCACTTACCCATAGAATCAGTGTTGAAAGACGCGATCTTCCTGAGCACGAGGTCGCCTTCTATGAATTCACAAGGTTTGACCTTTTTATCAAAAGCTTTCTTCATTCTTTTCTGATATAACTGTCCATGACACAAAGCTGTCATTCTCTTCTCTTCGATCAAATTCAATTGGTCAAACATGTTCTGGACCCATTCAGCCTCTGCCAACTAGGTTTCCATACACAAAGAGGGAATCTCAACCTCGACTGGGAGTACAACTTCCATTCCATACACCAGGGAGAACGAGGTTGCTCCTGTTGAAGTGCAGACAAAGGTTCGATATCCATGCAAATCAAAAGGGAGCATTTCATGCCAATCCTTATAAGTAACAACCATCTTCTGGATAATTGTCTTGATATTCTTATTAGCAGCTTCAACAACCCCATTCATCTTTGGCCTGTATGGAGATGAATTGTGATGGACAATCTTGAACTCTTCACACAGCTCTGTCATCATCTTATTGTTCAAATTTGAGCCATTGTTAGTAATAATTCTGCTCGACACACCATACCGACATATAAGATTATTCTTGATGAAGCGCACAACCACCTTCTTAACAACATTGGCATATGAAGCAGCCTCCACCCACTTGGTGAAGTAATCAATTGCTACCAAGATAAAACGGTGTCCATTCGAAGCTTTAGGTTCTATCATCCCAATCATATCAATACCCCACATGGAGAAAGGTCACGGGGAGGAAATCACATTGAGAAGTGTCAGAGGCACATGGACCTTATCTGCATAAATCTGACATTTATGAAACTTCTTTGCAAATTTGTAACAGTGAGATTCCATTGTCAGCCAATAGTAACCTGCCCTTATCATCTTTTTGGCCATCGAATGTCCATTGGAATGAGTTCCAAATGAACCTTCATGAACCTCATGCATCAACATGTCTTCTTCGTGTCTATCCATGCATCTGAGCAAGACCATGTTATAATTTCTTTTATACAACACATTTTCACTGAGGAAGAAACTGCCATCCAATCTTCTCAATGTCTTTCTATCCTTCTTCGATGAACCGATCGGGTATTCCTGAGTCTGAAGAAAATGCTTGATGTCATAATATCAATATTTTTCATCTGCCACCTCTTCTGTTGTAAACACATGAGCGGGCCTATCCAGTCGCCGAACCATAATTCGAGGTATATCATTCCAAGTATTCACTTGGTACATAGAAGCTAGAGTTGCCAGAGCATCCGCCATCTGATTTTCATCTCTTGGAATATGATGGAATTCAACTTTATTAAAGAAGGGTAACAATCTTCTAGCATAATATTTGTAGGGGATCAAGCCGGGGTGACGAGTATCCCATTCTCCTTTAATCTTATTTATTACCAAAGCTGAATCACCATACACATCTAGAATTTTAATTATGAGATCGATAGCTTCCTCGAGACCCATGATGCAAACCTCATATTCTACCATATTATTAGTACAACCAAATGTCAACCTGGGAGTAAAAGGAATGTGCGATCCATGCAGAGTGACAATCACAACACCAATTCCTTTACCATAAGCATTCACAGCTCCATCAAATATCATACTCCAATGAGATTCAGGGTCAGGACCTTCCTCAGGCGATGGTCCATCACAATCTTTTACTTTCAGGAACATCACATATTCATCAGGGAAATCATACTCCACAGACCAATGATCCTCCACTGGTTGGTGAGCAAGATAATCTGCCAATATGCTTCTTTTAATAGCTTTTTGAGTGCGGTATTCAATGTCATATTCAGATAACAACATCTGTCAGCGGCAATTCTCCCAGTGAGAGCAGGCTTTTCAAAAATGTACTTGATTGGATCCATTTTGGAGATCAACCAAGTAGTGTGATTCAACATATACTTTCGTAAATGATTTTCCCCCAGGCTAGAGGACAACATGTCTTTTCCAGCATGGAATACCGTGACTCACAATCAGTAAATTTTTTACTGAGATAATAAATGGAAAACTCTTTCTTCCCTGTTTCATCCTATTGTCCCAGAATACAACCCATGGAATCATCTAACACTGTCAAATACATAATCAACGATCTTCCTTCGACAGGAGGGAGCAAGATAGGAGGTTCAAACAAATATTCTTTAATATTTTCAAATGCCCTTTGGAAGTCATCCGTCCATACACATCCTTGATCTTTCTTTAACAACTTAAAGATCGTTTCACATGTTGTAGTCATGTGGGAAATGAATCTTGAAATATAATTCAAACGCCCAAGGAACCCTCTGACTTATTTTCAGTTCTTGGCGCTGGCATCTCTTGAATTGCTTTGACTTTATCGGGGTCACCTTCAATTCCTTTATGGCTAACAATGAAACCCAACAATTTCTCCGATCGGACACTGAAGGTACACTTATTTGGATTCAAGTGGAGACGATACTTCCTCAAACGCTGAAACAATTTAAACAAATCTTCTACATGCCCTTCTTCAGTCTAGGATTTAGCAATCATATCATAAACATATACTTCAATTTCCTTGTGCATCAGATCATGGAATAGGGTTGTCATAGCCCTCTGGTACGTTGCACCAGCGTTCTTCAACCCGAAGGGCATCACTCTGTAACAGAATGTTCCCCAGGGTGTGATAAACGTTGTTTTTTCCATGTCCTCAAGAGCCATTCTTATTTGATTATACCCAGAAAATCCGTCCATGAACGAGAATACTTTGAATTTTACTGTGCTATCCACTAACATATCAATGTATGGAAATGGAAAATCATATTTTGGACTAGCTTTATTTAGATCTCTGTAATCTACGCACATGCAGACTTTTCCGTCTTTTTTTGATACTGGGGCAATATTGGCAATCCATTGAGGATACACTGACGTCACAAGAAAACCGACATCAATCTGCTTTAGAACCTCCTCTTTGATCTTCACTGCCATATCTGGGTGAGTTCTTCTCAACTTCTACTTGATTGGTGGACACTCTGGCTTCAACGGTAAACGGTGCTCTACAATATTTGTATCTAGACCAGGCATGTCTTGGTAAGACCAAGCAAAAATATCCACATATCCTTTCAACAGCTTAATCAACCTGCTCTTCACATCAGGATGCAACAATGCTCCAATCTTGACTTCTTTTGGATCTTCTTCTGAACCCAAATTGATTACTTCCAATGGCTCTTTATATGGCCGAATGGAATTTTCCTCGTGCTCAAGAAACCGTGAGACCTCTTCTGGAATATCATCATAGTCTTCTTCTTCGGCCCCATACACAAGACATTGAAAGTTGGGAGAGGGAGCAGTGTCATTGTATTCAACGAGTTTTTTAATTAATATGCACCTATGATTTATGATTGCATTTAGAAACTGATACATATAACAAGTGATCATGCATATTAAATTTCAGTTATTATTTATTTTGAAAGGTTTTTTTTTATGATTACGATTTTCCAAGAAAAAACAGAAAATAAAGACACAATTTGGGAAACAAAGACAACATTTATTATTGATTTTAAAAGTCACAGCAAACAGATAAGCCCTACAACATTAATAATTCCACCTTGGGCAGAGTGAAAGCTTTTCAAGAAGATTTAACAAATTAAATTACTTTGAAACATGTATGCAAGAGGGAACATCAATGGTGATCTAGTTTTTAACCCTAACCCCGTGCGTCACATAATTCAGAATTTCCTGCTCTGTTTCATCTTCCACAATGGCGTTAATCCTGGAAACAGTTGGATGAAGATAACCTCCACTACGGAAGATGTCTTGATACTTGCCTACAGCAAACTTCGACTTCATGCTCTTACCTTTGTCATTCTTCAAAGAGAACCCCAATCCGGCTATGTTCTTGTTCACAGGTGGATCCACAATCTGTCCCCGCACCTCGCTATGACCCTTTCGCAAAACTTGTTACGCATCCTTAAGTGAAACCATGGAATTCTCATTTCCTCTTATGTTTCCAATGGATAAAGCTTGGAACTGGGTTCCAACAACAGCTTCATCCGCCTCTACAATGTTGAACAAGGACAAATAAGATATCAATAATTCCTGTTCTCCATTTATGATTACCACTTTCCCTTCATGTACAAACTTCAGTTTCTGGTGTAAAGTTGAAGTGACAGCCCCTTCCTCATGTATCCACGACCTTCCTAGCAAACAACTATAAGCAGGTACAATATCCATGACCTGGAAAGTAATCTAAAACAAATGTGGTCCTATATGAATAGGCAAGTCCACCTCACCAATGACAGGTTTCCTTGATCCATCAAACACTTTCACAATGATGCCACTCGGGCGCATGGGCGTTCCCTGATATTTCAACTTCAAAAGAGTGCTCCTCGGTATAACGTTCAAAGAGGATCCATTATCAATCAACAAATTGGATAATGAATCATTCTTACATTTCATACAGATGTGGAGGGCCAGGTTGTGATTCCTCCCTTCATCTGGCAATTCATCGTCGCAGAAACTCAAGTTATTACATGACGTAATGTTCCCTACTATGCTGCCGAACTGGTCTACAAGCATATCACTCTCCATAAAGGCTTGGTCCAATACCCTCATCAAGGACTCTCTGTAAGCAGATGAGTTCATCAATAAAGCCAAAATAGATATTTTTGAAGGAGTCTGTAGTAGTTGATCTACAATTCTATAGTCGCTCATCTTGATTATCTTCAAATATCATCCAATTCTTTCTCTAACGTAGCTCTACTAGTCTCAACCGTAGCCTTCTTGGGTTTAACATTCTCAACAATTTTCTTTCCAGCACTAACATCTCCTTGAACAACTAGTGCAAACACACGACCGCTGCGGGTCACCCTGCTAGTTTCAGAAATATTTCCAACACCAGGCATTGGCTGGATGGGAACTTCCACTCTATCCTCTAAAATTGTAGCGTTGTATTTGTAGGGTACAACCTTATCTGACTTGTAGGGGATAAGACCCGACAAACTAATCACTAATAGGGTAATAGCTGGCTTGCTATAATACTTGACTTCAAAATGGGCAGGTGCACCAAAACAAGGTACAATTACGTTTACCCCCTTCTTCAACATAATCAGTCATCATTGAGTCATCTCTGGAAAACAAATCCTCATCTGAGGAGAAATACTCATCTACAGAGGCATACTCTTCATTCGACTCTTCTCCAGCCAAACAAACCTCAATCATATCAATTTCATGGTAATCATCTCTTTGACCTGTAACTTTGGTAGTTCCATTATCTAACAACAACTGAACACCCTTCTTCATGATTAAACATCCTCGGGAATCTCGACAGCAAACTCGGCAAGATCCATACTTGTGTTCTTCTTGACTAGCCAAGTGGCAGAAAGTAGCATGCAATTGCACAAGGTCCTCATTCATATACTCTACATCAAAAATTCTGAATTCTCCAGGACATCCAGAAACCATATTCACTTCCTCTTCATACTCTGCCCTAGGCCTGATTATGTGGATGAGGCCCTCATCCATCATTTCCTGCAAATCAACCTTTATCTTATCGCAACCATGTATGTCTGTACTGCAAATAGCACAACCGAAATGGTCATGTGTATAGTAGCTAAATTCACAAAGGTCTTCATGCATTTTCACTAAATCTCATCTAAATAGATTAATATCAAAAATCCGGAAATCGCCTGGACAACCGGCCACCATATTCACAGCATTTACTCCCCCATGCTTGGGTAGAGGGTTGTCTTTCACATTAGGTCCCACATCCTTGAAAGATAGAATACCAGCCTTCACTAATTTTTGCACCTCAGTCTTCAAAGGATAACAATTCTCAACATTATGCCCTGGTGCTCCGTGATGAAAATCACATGTTTGGTCTACTTTGTAGTACCAAGGAAATGGTGACGGTACAACGGGAGGTGGTCGGGTCTGAACCAACTTCTTCTGAATCAATGCCGGTAGTAACTCTGTATAGCTCATGGGAATAGGGTCATAACTCTCCCTTCTATGATTATACCCTTGATTCCCCTGCTGGGACGGTCTCTGATAAGCAACGGTAGTTAGAGCTGCACCCACAACTGGAGTAACTGAGGCGACTTGCTGATGATGCTGATAATTCCTTCTAGGAGTATTAACCCTCCTCTCTTATATAACAGCATTTGCATCCCCTTCCTTCTTCTTGGTAAATCCATAAGATGGCTTTTTCACATCTCCAGAGCTTTCACTTCTTGTTAAACGACCCTCTCTTACAGCCTCTTCTAAGCGGATATCCATTCCTACCATTTCACTAAAGTCACTTGGCGAACTTGCTACCAACCTCTCATAGTATAAAGCACCCATGGTCTTCAAGAAAATCTTAGTCATCTCCTTCTCTTCCATGGGAGGAATCACTTGGGCGGCTACCTCATGCCATCTCTGTCCATATTCTTTGAATGATTCCCTGTCTTTTTTAACCATGGCCCTAAGCTGATCACGGTCAGGCGCCATGTCTACATTGTACTTGTATTGTCTGATAAATGCTTCTCCCAAGTCATTGAAAGTATGGATTTTAACACTGTCCAAACTCATATACCACTTTAGCGTAGCACCAGTCAAACTATCCTGAAAAAAGTGAATCAGCAGACGCTGATCATCAGTATGGGTAGACATTCTCCTTACGTACATCACAAGATGAGCACGAGGGCAAGTGTTGCCCTTGTACTTCTCAAACTCTGGGACCTTAAACTTAGCAGGTATCTTAACATTCGGGACCAAGCACAACTCATTCACATTCTGCCCAAATAGCTCTTTCCCCCTAAGGGCCTTCATCTCTCTTTGCATCCTGTCGAATTGCTCTTGAAAATCATCCATTCTATCATAAAGACCCAAGTCTTCACTCGGTGGAGGGAAAGGACGACACACATCATCGTTAACAAACGGAACCATATTCACCGAAGGAGGTGCAGCAGGAGCAGCATGCACCACAGGAGGTGCAGGAGTGACAGTAGTGTAAAGAATTGGAGCATCTTAAGGACCAAGATTGAAACCTTCAGGCGTAAAATTCTCTAGAATTCCCCATGGATAACCTTGAGGCATGCGATTCTGAACAACAACTGGAGTAGCAGATACAGGAATAGTCGGAGCTTCAGTAGTTTCCCTTGTTGGTTGAGGTTGAACACTCGGTGGCTGATTCTGAGCAGCCACCAGAGATTCCATAAGAGCAGTCAGATTAGCCATGCCGACCTTCAAAGCAGAAACTTCCTCGCGCAACTCGCGATTTTCTTGTTCTAAGTTGTCCATCTTCTTTCTGAAATTAGCCTGAGTGTTATAGTGATGAGTCAGCTTTCTTAATCAGAGTAAAGAAGCTTGGTAAGTGTGATACGGTGGCAGAATCGGTTGTTATACTGGTTTGCATTTTGTATTCATAAGTGTCGCGGTAAGCAAGAGTCGCCACTGACTTTTATTTCATCCAACTAAGGAAAAGGAAAAAGAACAGAAAAAACCTTTTTCGAGAATATTTCTGAGTACGGGGGGTAGATTATAGAAAGGGAAGGTGTTAGCACCCTTTCTATCCATGGTTTCCCATGGGCTCTTAGGTACTTGTTGATTTTGAAAACTGCTTGTGCGTGCTTGTTTTGAAAAGTTTTATTTTACTTCGTGATGACCCTTGTATTAGTCCTCAAGGGTGTGACGAAGTTGTTTTGAAAATTGTTTTAAAAAAGTGTTTTTGTGAAAAAAAAGTTTGATTGATTTAGCAAGTACTTAAGAGTTTTCTACCTACTCGAAAAAGACTGTTCATTTTCCTTTAGACAACGCTATCCCATTATTAAGGAATAGGTAGCACCGTCGTTGGAGTTTTAAGGGACGTTTGAAGGAATAGACACGGTCACAAAAGAAATGTTAGGAGGTGTTAGTAATCATCCTAAAGCCTTAAAGATCTTTTTCCAAGGAAACATCCGAATGGGTCATTTGAGATCTTTCGGGGCTAGAGGACGACCACTAACAAACCCTATACTTCATGACCGTTTAACCGAAGGCAACCAGAGTGGAGTAAACCCTAGGAGTGAGCATGTGCGAGTTTAATTTTTCAGTTAATTTGTCTTTGCACATTTAGGGTTTTCTACCGTTTTAATTTTCAAGTATTCTTTCCATACAATCCTATTAGCATACATCTAGAAAGTTAAAATTTGCAGGAATTTAAAGTGCGGAAAGCTTAAAGTTCTAGCTATTACATGGATTTCGCAGATACAAAATTATTTAGACTGTAAAATAAAAGGCGGAATTAAAACTTAATTAATGCTATTACAAACTCGGAGCAGTTACAAAAATAATAAAAAAAGTAATTAAAATGCACGCGACAAATTAGATGCGAAGATAATTATAAAACCTAAAAACCTAATCGAGAAAAATATTTAAGTTATTTTTGAAGAAAAAATTAATTATATACAAAATCAAACCCTAATTTCTAATTGATTTTAATTTACAAAAAATAAGATTTAATTGCCCTAATTTTGAATTAAATTAATTAATTAAATAAAATAAATATTTAATGAAAATATGATTTTTGTTATTTTTTGTTATTTCATGATTTAATAATAAAAAGGAATAATTTGATGTTATTTTTTTAAAAAAGAAAGTAGTTAGAGAAATAATTTTAAAAAAAGAATTAAAATCAAAATATGAAAAAGGGCCTGCTTGCTGAATGAAAAGGGAGGGTGTATTGTTGAAAATCTCCAGGCCCATGAAGCCAGCCAGCCCAGTCAACGCTGGATCCTACATTGTGTTAACCTGAGAGCGCACCATGCTCCTCCAGTGATGAGCGTTGGATCTGGAGAGGCTGTGATCCATTGGTTGGATGGTGATGGCATATGGTAGGCGTTTGGCCAAGAGAAGCACCAGATTTGCAAAGGAGAAATAAAATAAAGCAAGTCGCTGGGACCTGGGATCGAACCCAGGTCCTCACGTTCAACACCAGCGCGCCTAGCCATCTGGGCTATCTCTCTTATTTGTTAGTATAACAAGAACAAAATATAATATATAAACAAAGTGGCTGGATATAAAAAGAAGCGCGAAATTCAAATCATCCAGTGGTGGCTAGACACGTTGTCGTCTTCCTCCTCATCTACCGCCTTAGGTTCCTGCCTTTTACCTACGGACAAATGTTTGTAGCCATAGCCCTGCAAACTTAAAAAATCACCAAAACACATGATAAATACATTCTAATTACATGGTTCAATTTGTCTTGAACCCATAAACATCATAGTATCCTTTTTGTTGGCCAATTCAACCTGTATGGAAAAGCCCTAAAATGACCACGAAAACCCTAGAAATGGCCCATGTGTATGTAGGCATCAAAAACTCAATTAAACCATTCAGTCATGTTGCAAACACATCAACAATCACAAATATATCATTCAAACGTGTTAATGATGCGAGAATTGCAGTAATTGATTTTAAAAAAAGAGGGCAAACCGTAAGCTTGTATCTTGTGATTCTGGGCGTGCAAATGCTTGTAATTGATTGAGACACGTTCTGGAGATGCCCATGAGTCTATTGGCAGTCTTAGAATGGCCTGAATCAACCTCTAAGTCCAAGAATGATCTCTTACTTTCTTGCAATTTTTTGAGTTTTGTTTTGTGCTTATCACGACTGCTAGCCCTCTGTTTTGCACTTGGTCTTGTTCATTATATATCCCTAAGTGAATTAGGGTTATAAAAACAGCTGGTATCTTTGAAGTTTTTGAAGATTAGATATGATTTTTCCTTTGTATGATTTGTTTCCAAATTAGGCCTAATCATGCCTTTCTTGTGCCAATCAACCTTGATTCGATTTGATCCTGATATGCCAACATAATTAACTTGTGATTCTGTCCAAAAATTAGAACAAAACAAATCTTTGCTATTATTTGTCATTTATTTGATTTAATTTAATTTTTAATTAATAAAAAATCAAAATAAAATAAATAATGAAGCAAATAATATATGGGTGAATATTTGGGTCGTGAACCATGTTATGAGTGAGGTGCAAGCATAAAAAGTTAGGCCCATTTGGCGAAAAATGCATTTTTGAGCACATTTGACTTTTGACAATTTTGCCTAAATGGTCAACTTTGACAAGGCACATCTCTTCCAATTTTAACCCTAGAGAGGTATTCTTGGACTTTTTAGAAATCTTAGGATATCCCCTAAATGACCCTTTCTGTCTCATCTCAATTGGGTCTTCCATGTTCATGTAAGAAGCTTTGACCCAACAAGTGTTTTTGTTGACTTTTCAAAAGGACCTATAATGTGGAAATTCATATCCTTTTGTGAGTGCATATTTTGAACTTGAGGGCTAAATATTAATTGTAGGGAATAGCATCCTCTTCAAAATGAGCCTTGGATGGAAAATTTATGATAATGTATGAGGAAGTTATGCTTGGCCAAAGTTTGGTTGACTTTTCCTAAGAAACCCTAATTTAGCAACATTTGGGTTTTGATGAATTTGGGGCATTCCTTGAGGAATCATGATAAACCCTTGATAAAATGATGGATATAACTTCAAAATGTTGATGTTGGCCAAAAATCTTGAAGTTTGACTGTATGTGGGCCACAATAGACTTTTGACCTAATACAGTCGATTCTCAAGCATCTGAGCAGTTGATTGAACAAACTTCTTGGTCAAGGCTTAAAATTTTACCTGGAGGGTCTTGAGAACATATTAGGACCATGGAGAGAATATGAGGTCTTTGGAGTTCACCCATCTTGATGAAAATGGAAACCCTAGTTTGAGATACATTGCCTTAGGAGAGAGTTTGTCTGGTCAACTCTTGGGCAACCTTGAGCAAATTTAGGATCTCAATGGGCATGTGTTGAGTAAAATGAGAGGGAAAATTTTGGGGTACAACAGCTGCCCCTGTTCAATTTTCATAAACCTGAGGATGTAGATTGGCTTGTCTTCCTTTCATGATCTGAAGGTGAAAGATGATTGAACACTAGAGTGCCCATAAATTTGCACTTGTATGAAGTGAGTGTCAATCGGCGGTATCGGGAATGGGCTTACAAATGCCATTTGGATGTTGGCGGAGAATCATCAGAGATGGGCTTAAAGATGCCATCCGGATAAGATATCGGTCGCGTAAGAGATTCCTTTGCGAGCATCCATGTACCTGCCGTTGAGGAGGACTTTGCCGGATAATGTTGATAGAGTCTAGGAGCTTTGGTTGTCCATTAATATACTGGGGAATGACCGAGGAGGTGGAAATAAGCGGCGTATCTGGTCAGGGTCCAGGTTGCACAACGACTTACTAAGGAAATGTGAAATCGATCGTGTTTGATAAGGTCCAGATCTTACAGTGTTATAAACTGTCGTCTGGAGATAAGAGAGAAGAAACCTAGATGGTAAGGTTATGAGAAGAACCTGGGTCGTAGGATTACTTCGAAATGAAAGCCTAGATAATAGGGCTATGAGAAGGAACCTGGATAGTAGGGTTACTTCACAATGAAAGCCTGGATAGTAGGGCTGTGAGAAGGAACCTGGATAGTAGGGTTACTTCAAAATGAAAGCCTGGATAGTAGGGTTGTGAGAAGGAACCTGGATATTAGGGTTACCTCGAAATGAAAGCCTGGATAGTAGGGATGTGAGAAGGAACCTGGATAGTAGTGTTACTTCAAAATGAAAGCCTGGATAGTAGGGCTATGAGAAGGAACCTGGATAGTAGGGTTACTTCGAAATGAAAGCCTGGATAGTAGGGTTGTGAGAAGGAACCTGGATAGTAGGGTTTCTTCGAAATGAAAGCCTAGATAGTAGGGCTATGAGAAGGAACCTGGGTCGTAGGCTTACTTCGAAATGAAATCCTAGATAGTAGGGCTATAAGAAGGAACCTGGGTCGTAGGGTTGCTTCGAAATGAAAGTCTGGATAGTAGGGATGTGAGAAGGAACCTGGATAGTATGGTTACCTTGAAATGAAAGCCTGGATAGTAGGGCTGTGAGAAGGAACCTGGATAGTAGGGTTACTTCGAAATGAAAGCCTGGATAGTAGGGATGTAAGAAGGAACTTGGATAGTAGGGTTACTTCGAAATGAAAGCCTGGATAGTAGAGCTATGAAAAGGAACCTGGGTCATAGGGTTACTTCGAAATGAAAGCTTGGAAGTAGGGCTATGAGAAGGAACCTGGGTCATAGGGTTACTTCGAAATGAAAGCTTGGATAGTAGGGCTATGAGAAGGAACCTGGATAGTAGGGTTACTTCGAAATGGAAGCCTGGATAGTAGGTCTATGAGAAGGAACCTGGATAGTAGGGTTACTTCGAAATGAAATCTTGGATATTAGGGCTGTGAGAAGGAACCTGGATAGTAAGGTTACTTTGAAATGAAAGCCTGGATAGTATGGCTATGAGAAGGAACCTAGATAATAGGGTTACTTCTAAATGAAATCCTGGATAATAGGGCTATGAGAAGGAACCTGGATAGTAAGGTTACTTTGAAATGAAAGCCTGGATAGTAGGGCTATGAGAAGGAACCTGGGTCGTAGGGTTACTTCGAAATGAAAGCCTGGATAGTTGGGCTGTGAGAAGGAACTTGGGTCGTAGGTTTGCTTCGAAATGAAAGTCTGGATAGTAGGGCTATGAGAAGGAACCTGGATAGTAGGGTTACCTCGAAATGAAAGCCTGGATAGTAGGGCTGTGAGAAGGAACCTGGATAGTAGGGTTACTTCGAAATGAAAGCCTGGATAGTACGGCTGTGAGAAGGAACCTGGATAGTAGGGTTACTTCGAAATGAAATCCTGGATAGTAGGGCTATGAGAAGGAACCTGGGTCGTAGGGTTACTTCGAAATGAAAGCCTGAATAGTAGGGATGTGAGAAGGAAACTGGATAGTAGGGTTACTTTGAAATGAAAGCCTGGATAGTAGGGCTATGAGAAGGAACCTGGATAGTAGGGTTACTTCAAAGCAATAGTGTAGGTTAGTTGACCCATTTGGTTTAGGGAGCTGAGTTTCCATTAGTCGTCCGCAGACGTGACCTGTATAACTACTGGATTTGTTGAAGCTAATCTTCTTTTCCTGAAAAGATATCAGGGTTAATTATATGCGATGCATGAAATTCAGGGTGAGAGGATGTTCTCAAAATAAATGAGATTATGCTGTATATGATATCTATGCGCATGTCATGATGTATGTTCACGGAATGCTATTGGGGTATGCCCTCGTCTGGGAAAATAAATCCCTGACTGTTGCTGGAGATTTATGAATATTGTGTCAGGAAGAGATTCTGCTTGAGAATAAACTCTGCGGGGAATAAACTTAGGAAGTGCATTTTTGTAGCTGAAGTGATGAACTCTGTCGGGGATTGAGCCTCTGTATCCAGAGAAATAAACTCTGCTTGGGGGATGAAATTTACTGACTCGTTCGCGATTATGAAATTTGGCTGGAGGATATAGCTGCCAGGTTTCAGAATGACCCTGGCTGGGGAGGTTACGTCCTGTTTCGAGAAAGATGACATCAATGCTTTTGAATACTTTTACTTTATGGGGAGTGTATGTACCAATGATTTGGCTCCAAAGCTGACTCTATCCCAGTACCTGCTGAGCGGAGTAACGGTCGGGTTTGGCACTTCTTGTTTTTGCCCCTGTTTCTGGAATTACGAATAATTGTCTTTTGTTTCTTATGTAAATATTTATGAGCAGAAATCATTTTCAAATGCATATATCAAAAATAAGTCATTGGACGTTCTTGCAAAACAAAACAGAAAAAGAAAAACAGATCGAAGTTTCTCACGAAAATGATTTGTATTGATTTTTGAGATTGGCCTGTAATAGGCGTTTTTGCACAAAGAGGCTGATGCTCTAGTAAGAGAACGCCGCCGTAAAAATAGAAGCTATACAATTTTATGTAAAAGAAAAAAAACAGCTATGTGAAACAACCTCATTGGGTTCCAACTATGCTATTGCCTTTATATCTTCAAGCGTCTCATCACTTTGCTTATTGGCCGAAAGTTGATCAGATTGATTGGTGTCGTCCGAGCTTGATAGTCGATGCTGAAGTCTGGTCACAAGATGATCCAATGAGACATAGTGGTACGCTTTATATCCCTAACTTTTACCTGGACCTCCCTTTTGAGTTTTCAGTCCACCAGGATACCCTTTTTTGCCCAAGCCGCCCTTTCGGGTTTTCGACTTGCCAGGTGTACAGATTTTTCATTTTCATCCCTTAATTTTTCCCGAACCCTTTTGGTTCGCCGGGAAGCCCTTATTTTTGCCTAGGCCAGTCAACCTAGCGGGTCTCTTGATTAGGCGTAGTATCTTTTCACTATGTCTGCATTGACAAGGTGAGGAAGGTCGTCACCATCCACGGTAGTGAGAATCATAGCTCCACCCGAGAAAATGTTCTTAACCACAAATGGTCCTTCGTACGTGGGGGTCCATTTGCCCCTGGGATCACCTTGCGACAGTATGATGCGTTTGATCACTAGATCCCCGACTTGATATTCTTGACGCCTGACTTTCTTATTAAAAGCCTTGATCATTTGCTTTTGATACGTCTGACCATGGTAGATAGCAGTGAGTCTCTTTTCATCGATTAGATTTAACTGATCAAGTCGGGTTCGGATCGAGTCATCTTCGTTCAAACCCGCATCCTTCATAATCCTGAGAGAAGGTATCTGGACTTCGATGGGTAGGAATACCTCCATGCCATATACTAGAGAGTAAGGTGTTTCCCCTGTTGATGTCCGTGCTGAGGTACGGTACCCATGAAGAGAAAATGGTAACATCTCATGCCAGTCTTTGTATGTCACCATCATCTTCTGTACAATCTTCTTGATGTTCTTGTTAGCTGCTTCAACATCGCCGTTCATCTTTGGCCGGTAGGGAGAAGAATTCTGATGCTGTATCTTGAACTATTTACAGAGCTCGGTGATCATTGTGTTGTTGAGATTCGTACCATTGTCAGTAATAATTCTCTCTAGCACACCATATTGACATATCAGATTATGTCGGATAAACCGTGCCACAATGTTCTTGGTTACTGTAGCAAAAGAGGCTGCCTCAACCCACTTCATGAAGTAATCAATGGCTACTAGAATGAAGCGATGTCCATTAGAAGTGATGGGCCTGATTTCTACGATCATGTCGATGAACCACATTGCAAAGGGCCATGGAGCTGTCAAGACGTTTAAGGGGACCGGAGGCACATGCACCTTATCAGTGTAGATTTGGCACTTATGACAAGTTCGAGAGTGCTGATAACAATCGGCTTCCATAGTGGACCAGTAGTATCCTGCCCGTAGGATCTTCTTAGCTATGGTATGTCCACTAGAATGGGTTCTGAAGGTGCCTTCGTGTAGATCTGTCATGATCCTCCCTGCTTCACTCTTGTCTACACACCGTAGTAGTGTGGAGTCATGGTTGCGTTTATAGAGGATTCCATTACTGAGGAAGAACTCTGCAGCGAACCTTCTTAGAAACTTCTTATCATTGGCAGATGCCCCTTCGGGATACTCTTGAGTCTCGAGATACCTCTTGACCTCGTGAAACCAGGGTTTGTCTGCCACTTCTTCAGTATCGATTTCACAGCAGTGTGCTGGTTCATCCAGCCTCTCAATGGTTATTTGGGGAGCTTCATTGTCCCACCTAAATTTGAACATAAAAGACATGGTAGCTAGCGTGTCCGCTAATTGGTTCTCCTCTCGTGGGAAATGTTCAAAAGTTACCTCCTCAATGTGTGGGAGCAATGTCAACACGTACTCTTTGTATGGGATGAGATTCAGATGCTTCGTATCCCATTTGCCTTTGATCTGACTTATTACCAAGGCTGAATCCCCGAAACTGTCCAAGAATTTGATCCTTAGGTCAATAGCAGCTCTAAGACCCATGATACATGCTTCATACTCCACCATGTTGTTGGTATAGTTGAAACATAATCGGGCAGTGAACGGAGTATGACATCCCTCAGGAGATATGATTACAGCGCCGATGCCATTACCCACTGCGTTTGAAGCTCCGTCAAAAACCATAGTCCATCAGGATCCCACCTCGGGTCCTTCATCTGATCCAAGTTCTTCATAGTCAGTCACCAGCATAATATTCTCATCCAGGAACTTAAAATTCATGGACTGGTAGTCATCCATGGTCTGATGAGCCAAATGATCAGCCAATACATTCCCCTTTATTGCTTTCTGGGTTGTATATTGTATGTCGTACTCAGTTAAGATCATCTACCATCTTGGTATTCTTCCAGAGAGTGCAGGCTTCTAAAAAATGTACTTGATCCGATCCATCTTTGATATCAACAAGGTAGTGTGAGTTAGCATATACTGTCTCAGTCGACAAGCAGCCCATGCCAAAGCGCAACAAGTTTTCTCGAGCAGTGAGTATCGTGTCTCATAGTCGGTAAACTTTTTGCTAAGGTAGTATATTGCATGCTCTTTTCGACCAGACTCGTTATGCTGCCCCAACACACACCTCATTGAATTGTCTAGCACTGTTAGGTACAAAATCAGAGGTCTTCCTTCAACCGGGGGCATCCGGATTGGTGGTTCTTGAAGGTATTCCTTGATTCTTTCGAAAGCGGTCTGGCATTCATCATTCCACTTTACCACTTGATCTTTCTTCAGAAGCTTGAAGATTGGCTCACAAGTAGCAGTCATATGTCAAATGAACCTGACGATATAATTCAGGCGTCCCAAGAAACCCCTAACTTCCTTCTCAGTACAGGGAACTGGCATTTCTTGTATAGCCTTTACCTTTGCAGGACCTACTTGGATGCCTTTGTCACTGACAATGAAACCCAGAAGTTTACCAGACCTTACCCCGAAGGTGCACTTGTTCGGATTCAACCTCAGCTTATATATCTTCAACCTGTCGAACAACTTTTGTAGATGATCAAGGTACTCTTCCTCAGTCTGAGACCTGGCTATCATGTCATCAACATAAACTTCAATCTCACGGTGAATCATATCATGGAACAAAGCGACCATGGCGCGCTGATAAGCTTCCCCAACATTCTTCAACCCAAAAGGCATCACCTTGTAGCAGAAGGTGCCCCACTGCGTGACGAAGGTTGTCTTCTCCATGTCTTCAGGAGCCATCTTGATCTGGTTGTAGCCAGAGAAACCATCCATGAAGGAGAAGATTTTATGTTGCACCATGTTGTCAACCAGAACGTCAATGTGAGGAAGAGGAAAGTCATCCTTGGGGCTTTCCCTGTTCAGATCTCTATAATCCACACACATTCGCACCTTACCGTCCTTCTTAGGTACTGGAACAACGTTAGAAACCCACTATGGATAAGAAGTGACAACTAAGAATCCTGTGTCGAACTGCTTCATGACCTCTGCCTTGATCTTCTCTGACATTTCAGGGCGCATACAACGGACCTTCTGTTTAACCGGAGGACAGTCTTCTTTGGTCGGCAAACGATGAACCACAATATCAGTGTCTAAACCTGGCATGTCTTCATATGACCAGGAAAAGATCTCAACATAGTCGTGCAACATTTGTATCAATTGCTGTTTGATGCTAACCTCTAGATTTGCACCTATTTTAACCTCTTTTCTGTCTTCCTCAGTACCCAAGTTCACTGTCTCAACCGACTCTTCATGAGGCTGTATGGCCCTTTTTCCTGCTGTAATAGTCTAGCAAGTTCTCCAGGATCCTCAAAATGATCCTCACCTTCGTCTTCGGCTTGGTTGATCAGATTTTTGAAGTCATAACTGGCAATAGCAGAGCTGTTATCAATGGGATCCAGAGTGGATATGGATCTGCAGTATGATACGTGAGCGTGTGTAAGAGAATAACTGTTTTGATAAAGTGAAGACAGGAAAGAAAAAACAGAGAGCGCAAAATTTGTATGCAAGAAACGTCCAATGTTTTATTAATGATATATGAAATGAAAAATAATAGCCCTCACAAGCAAAGACAATGTGCCTTGGGTAAGGCACAAGGCCGTAAAGTTTTAAATTGTTTATTACAAATCTCAAAATAAGTAAGACAATTATTGCAGAATAAAAGAAACTGGTATAAAGTCCCTAGCCGTCCAGTTACTCGGTCCACCGTTGGTAGTTGGGTAGATCCATCTGTCAATGTGTGAGTCTTCCTCGTTGTATTCAATGGCTTTAATTCCCCGATTCCTGATGTGTAGGGGAGGTCCTCCAGCTCAAGCGCGTCGAATAGACCTTTGAGCCCCTGTAGTAAAGCCCAAACCAAATTTGTCTGTTTTGTAAGTGAAATCAGGGAGCTGACCCCAATTGGTACACCCACCTTCTTCAACCACGACACTGGCGTCCTTGAGAGAAGCCATCTTTAGAGGAGGTTTGTTGCTGGTAGTAGTTTCAGTTGATGCCAAGATCTGAGGGACCTCTTCGAAGTTCTGACAAGGAGTTTATATGAATTCCCCGTCCACCTCTACGTAGCGGAAGGAATTGAGGTGACTCACCATATACTCCTCTTCACCGCACACAGTGACAATCTTCCCTTTTACTGGATACTTCAACATTTGGTGTAATGTGGAAGTAACTGCCCCAACCTCGTGGATCCAAGGACGACCCAACAAACAAGAATACAACGGCCTGATGTCCATCACATAGAAGGTGGACCCAAAGGTCTGAGAACCCACTTTGACAGGGATGTCCACCTACCCTTGCACCATTCTTTTCGACCCATCAAAATCCCTTACCACAATGTTACTAGGATTTAAAGTCAAACCCTCATAATCAAATCGGTCCAATGCCTTCTTGGGCAGAACATTCAGCGAAGACCCAATATCTACCAACACATGAGCCATATTGGTGCCCTACATTCAATCGAGACATGCAGAGCATCATTATGCTTTCTTCCCTTCGGTGTCAAGTCTGCATCTGAAAAACCCAGCCCATTGTCAGCAGTCAGGCTGGCCATGCAATCTTTAAATTGATCAGCTGAAGTCTCTTGCGGCACATGTGCAGTTTTGAGGAATGCAATCAAAGCCTTCACATGGGCCTCAAAGTATAACAACAGGGATACCATGGGTATCTTTGAGGGGGTCTGCCCCAGCTGCTCGACCACATTGTAGTCGCTCTTTTTAATTATTTTCAATATTTCCTCTATCTCTTGCTTAGAGGCTTCCACAACAATTTTTCTAGGCACCTCCGTCCGGGCAGGCTCACCTATAACCTCTTTGCCACCGGTGTTAGACGATTCACCGACAGGGGTAATAATTGGAGTAAGAACATGAGCCGTAGTTGATGTACCAACAGGAACAACAGATGGAATGACAATAGGCCTGTTGACAGTCTTAGGGGAAATCTCGGGAGAGAAGACCCTTCCACTTCGGGTAACCTTGCTGGTTCCGACAATGTTACCAATATAAGGATCAACCTCTTCATTTTTCAAATCTTGTTTGATGCCATGATAGTACACATCGACACCATAATGTCAGGGGAAAGCTTTGTCCGAGACATACGGGACAGGACCAGGAATAGTGATTATTAGCGGAGCGATTCTTGGAGCATATGTAATCATAATAGGTCTTCTCGAGGAGACCTTAGAAGGATTGGCGGAAATGGTTATAATGGCAATGTCTTCAGATGGAACAACAGGAACCAACGTTTTCTCGAACAAAATTTCTTTACCATCCATCAGGCGTTGAACACCTGACTTCAGCAAATGGCAACCAGAAGGTAGAAGTGAACACATGTGGCAATATTCACCATAACCCGGAAATAAACCGGCCAACAACAAATTCTTCTTCACAGTCATGAGAGGAGTAGAAACTTCATCCACCAAGGTCACAAATAAGTCGGTATCCACAACATTAATTCCACGACCGTGCTTAGGCATGGGAGCAGTTATGACATTGGGCTTTTCCGGAGCATCGAACTCAATTTCCTTGGCTTCAATCAGATCTTGTACCTTATTTCTTAGAGCTCAGCAGTCATTGGAATCGTGGTAAGGACTCTCAAAATGATAGGCACACCGAGCATTTGGATTATATCGGGGAGATGTAATATTCGAATTCTTGGGATCCTCTTTCAAGGTCGCCAAGTTGGATCTCAGCATATGAGGTAGACCTTCATCCAATGTCATATTGATTCGGGTAAACTTCCGTTGTGGAATTTCCACCCTTGGCTGATTGTTGCGTTGTGGAGCGGCCGCATGCCTAGGTATCATTATGACACTTAATGTCTGATGATGTTCAGATCTGTTTTGGCCCCTAGGGATGTAGATGGCACTGGCTTCTTTTTTACTAGCAAAAGGCTTCTTTACCGAACTCGAAGAAGAATATTTCTGTATCTTGCCGCTCTGAATCCAAACTTCTACTCTCTCCATTCAAGATTAGCTCGGTGAAACCAACTGACGAGCTGCCGATCAAATGATTAAAGAATGGACCAGATAGCGTCCCCAGAAACATATCAACCAACTCCCTATCAGACAATGGGGGTTAGACTCTTCCAGCCAGGTCTCTCCACTTCTGTGCATAGTCATTAAAGCCTTCACTCACCCCCATGGACATACTCTGGAGTTGAGTACGAGTAGGAGCAAGGTCGGCGTTGTATTGGTACTTCTTATAGAAAGCAGCGACCAAATCTTCCCAATTTCGGACATTGGCTCTCTCCAGTTGTTAGAACCATTCAAGCTGAGTCCATGACAGACTATCTTGAAAGAAATGAACCCACAAATTTCTATCAACGGTGTGGGGCTGAATCTTTCTGACATAAGAGCGGAGATGGAGTTTTGGGAAGGACACGCCATCATACTTTGAAAAAATTGGAGCTTTGAACTTCTGCGGGATGACCACTCCCAACACCAATCCCAATTCTTCGAAATCCATCCCAGGTATCCTCTGGACTTCCATAGCACTCAAGCGATCTTCCAGCTACTTGTATCTATCCTCAGTGGGAGGATATTGCTCATCATCATAGTCGGTATCATTTTCAGAAACTTCAGGACTGTGATCCTTCTCCCTTGTCTCTTCTTCTTGATTCTCCCCTTCCTTGGATGAAGAGATCAGATCAACTTGTTGCTTCAATGGCCCTCCAAACCTTCTGCCCATATTCAGAATACCGGAAACCTTCTTCTTTTTCTTTTTCTCTTTCAGGATGAAGGCTTTCAGATCCTCCTGCCCTTTTTCCAGATTTATGAACATTTGTTGGAATTAGGCATTTATTGCCTGAAGATCCTTAATGTTGTTCGAAAGACATTTCTGCTGAAATAAACAGCAAAGAAGATGAGAAACCTGTAATGGTACCTGTACATGCAATGTTATGAATGAGATGCACATGCAATGATTTCAAAGACTTTGGGAAATTTAAATTTGCAAACCAAAATGAAACAAAGATTTTATTAGTTGAATTCAAAGTTCAAATTCCTTTTAGGCGTTATAATTAAAAACAAATCTAAAACTGGAAAAAATCAAAATTCCCATGGATGCTTCCTCTTCGTGCCGAGATAAACATTGAATCCTCTTTCCTCATAGAGTTGCTTTGTGAGCTCTAAAACCTTCCTCTCCTGGGCATAGAACTGATCCCTGTAAGTATCCCACTCTTTCTTCAAATGAATCTAAGACCTCTGTAATTCTCCAAGATCAGCGGGCATATCAGGATAGAGAATCGTGTAAGGAATACCCCCTTCAGTAGTGGATTCCACAATCACTGGTAAAATGGCCATATAAGGCATCATAAGTTTCTGGGCACAAGCTCGTACCCATTGGAGATAGGGTTCCATAGGAATGGAAGCCTTTGGCCCCAAAGCCTTGGTGCCAGATCTGTTTACCATGCCCCAAGCTCGTATGAACCTCCGTCGATACTCTTGAACATCATCCTCATAGTTGAATACAATGCCCTCGATAAGTAACTCATGGGGACCATCTCTTCGAGCGTAACCAAATCACCGCAGAGCTAAACAAGGATTGTAGGTTATACCCCCTTTGATGCCAAGTAATATGACATTAGGGTACTCCCCGTAACGGTCAATAATAGTAGTGTTTTCCATAGCTCGGGAACACCAGAGAATATCAATGTGAGCGAGTGACATTATCCTTTGTGACCAACCCAAACCTTCTTCATTCTTCAGTATGGACTTAGGGAGGTGAGAAATAAACCACCTCGACAACAATGGCATGCAACACATAAGAACCCCTTTTTCTCTTCATTGTACGAGTATGGAGAGTGTGCAAAATATCTCCGAGCAAGGTAGGCACAAGGTTGCGAGAGAGGAATATCTTGATAGCATTCACATCTATGAATGAGTCTGGATTAGGGAATAATACTAACCCATAGATTAGAAGAGCCAAGACCTCCTCAAAGGCCTGAAAATCCATATAATCCCAAAACAGCTGGGCCTTGTCTATCAGGAACTTGGCTAGAAAACCCTTGACTCCGCTTCTTGTTTCCCAATTGGATACCACGTCGGCCCGTTTCAGATGCAAAGCTGAGGCAATGACTTCTGGCTTAGGAACTTCTTCCAGACCTGTGAAAGGCAACTTTTCAAGAATGGGTATATCCAACAGTTGAGAGAATTCTTCCATGGTAGGAACCAACTGATAGTCTGGAAAGGTGAAGCAGTGGTGCTTGGGATCAAAGAACTAAAAGAGTACATTCATCATCTTTTCATCAAAGTTTGAAGTAACCAGGTTGAGAAGTCGAACATGTCTCTTAGTGAACGCAGAAGTTTCGGAAACCTTTGATACTAGCTCTTTGAGTTGGGAAGGTATCTTCATAAAGCTGATTCGGATAGTGTTTCTATGAACGGATGCCATGATCTGCAAAACAGAACAAAGATAAATTCCCTTGGTCTTTGAAATGGTTAGTGCAATAAGAATGGATTCTATTTTATGATGCATGATGTCATGATAAACCTCAGGTATAGTAAACACAGACAAATCACACCAAGTCCTTAGGTTTAAGGCCTGCATGAGGTTAAAGGTCATACCCTCTTGAGGTTTAGTAGGTTTTAAACCTGTCTTAAAAGTAACCGGGTTCTAAAGATTCTCAATATCACTGACCATCCTTTATCGGGCATTGTTTCAGCTCAAGCAATCTTTTCTTACAGCCGAAATATCCTGAAAGTCTGATCTCAATGAGTGTAGCATCGAGTATTAACCAATCCTTAGCTCTATGCCGAGGCCGGCTATCTCACTACTTTATAATGGCCAAGTTTGTTCAACTAAGGTTCTAAGGTCCATTAGTGCTTCACGACACCACGCGGCGGCCCCGTATTCTCCTTGTTTCCCCACGAAGGATACCGGTACCAACCAAAGTGCCACACCAACACAACCATCGCTTAAACCATATCGGTCTACATCGTACACTCGCCATGATCTATTGCTGTTTACCTAAAAAGTTCCCCCAGGTCCGGGTGTAGGATCTATAGTAACCCAAGCAAAACCCTTTAAGAATAAAGCAAACAAACAAGAAAGCAATTTTGAAATGACCTAGATCCTAAGGTAAACCCCACTTTATTAATTTCCCCAGCAGAGTCACCAGTTATGTGATATGGTGGCAGAATCGACTGTTATACTGGTTTGCATTTTGTATTCGCAAATATCGCGGTAAGCAAGAGTCGCCACCGACTTTTATTTCATCCAACTAAGGAAAAGGAAAAAGAACAGAAAAACCTTTTTTGAGAATACTTCTGAGTACGGGGGGTAGATTATAGAAAGGGAAGGTGTTAGCACCCTTTCTATCCATGGTTTTCCATGGGCTCTTAGGTACTTGCTCATTTTGAAAACTGCTTGTGTGTGCTTGTTTTGAAAAGTTTTGTTTTACTTCGTGATGACCCTTGTATCAGTCCTCAAGGGTGTGACGGAGTTGTTTTGAAAATTGTTTTAAAAAAGTGTTTGTGTGAAAAAAAAGTTTGATTGATTGAGCAAGTACTTAAGAGTTTTCTACCTACGCGAAAAAGACTGTTCGTTTTCCTTTAGACAACGCTATCCCATTATTAAGGAATAGGTAGCACCGTCGTTGGAGTTTTCAGGGACATTTGAAGGGACAGATATGGTCACAAAAGCAATGTTAGGAGGTGTTAGTAATCATCCTAAAGCCTTAAAGATCTTTTTCCGAGGCAACATCCGAATGGGTCATTTGAGATCTTTCAGGGCTAGAGGACGACCACTAATAAACCCTATACTTCATGACCGTTTAATCGAAGGCAACCAGAGTGGAGTAAACCCTAGGAGTGAGCATGTGCGAGTGTAATTTTTCAGTTAATTTGTCTTTGCACATTTAAGGTTTTCTACCGTTTTAATTTTCAAGTATTCTTTCCATACAATCCTATTAGCATACATCTAGACAGTTAAAATTTGCAGGAATTTAAAGTGCAGAAAGCTTAAAGTTCTAACTATTACATGGCTTTCGCAGATACAAAATTATTTAGACTGTAAAGTAAAAGGCGGAATTAAAACCTAATTAAAGCTATTACAAACTCAGAGCAGTTACAAAAATTATAAAAAAAGTAATTTAAAATGCGCGCGAAAAATTAGATGCGAGGACAATTATAAAACCTAAAAACCTAATCGAGAAAAATATTTAAGTTATTTTTGAAGAAAAAATTAATTATATACAAAATCAAACCCTAATTTCTAATTGATTTTAATTTACAAAAAATAAGATTTAATTGCCCTAATTTTGAATTAAATTAATTAATTAAAGAAAATAAATATTTTATGAAAAAATGATTTTTGGAATTTTTTGTGATTTCATGATTTAATAATAAAAAGGAATATTTTGATGTTATTTTTTTTAAAAAAGAAAGTAGTTAGAGAAATAATTAAAAAAAAAGAATTAAAATCAAAAGATGAGAAAAAGGCCTGCTTGCTGAATGAAAAGGGGGGGGGGGGAGGGTGTATAGTTGAAAATCTCCAAGCCCATGAAGCCAGCCAGCCCAGTCAACGCTGGATCTCACGTGGTGCTGACCTGAGAGCGCACCATGCTCCTTCAATGATGAGCGCTGGATCCGGAGAGGATGTGATCCATTGGTTGGATGGTGATGGCATATGGTGGGCGTTTGGCCAAGAGAAGCACCAGATCTGCAAAGGAGAAAAAAAATAAAACAAGTCGCTGGGACCTGGGATCGAACCCAGGTCCTCACGTTTAACACTAGCGCGCCTAGCCATCTTGGCTATCTCTCTTATTTGTTAGTATAACAAGAACAAAATATAATATATAAACAAAGTGGCTGGATATAAAAAGAAGCGCGGAATTCAAATCAGCCAGTGGTGGCTAGACACAATGTCGTCTTCCTCCTCATCTGTCGCCTTAGGTTCCTGCCTTTTACCTACAGATAAATGTTTGTAGCCATAGCCCTGCAAACTTCAAAAATCACCAAAACGCATGATAAATACATTCTAATTACATGGTTCAATTTGTCTTGAACCCACGAACATCGTAGTATCCTTTTCGTTGGCCAATTCAACCTGTATGGAAAAGCCCTAAAACGACCATGAAAACCCTAGCAATGGAACATGCGTATGTAGGCATCAAAAACTCAATTAAACCATTCAGTCATGTTGCAAACACATCAACAATCACAAATATATCATTCAAACGTGTTAATGATGCGAGAACTGCAGTAATCGATTTTAAAAAAAGAGGGTAAACCGTAAGCCTGCATCTTGCGATTTTGGGCGTGCAAATGCTTGTAATTGATTGAGACACGTTCTGGAGATTTCCAGGAGTCTATTGGCATTCTTAGAATGTCCTGAATCAACCTCTAAGTCCAAGAATTATATCTCACTTTCTTGCAGTTTTTTGAGTTTTGTTATGTGCTTTTCACGACTGCTAGCCCTCTGTTTTGCACTTGGTCTTGTTCATTATATATCCCTAAGTGAATTAGGGTTATAAAAACAGCTGGTATCTTTGAAGTTTTTGAAGATTGGATATGATTTTTCCTTTGTATGATTTGTTTCCAAATTAGTCCTAATCTTGCCATTCTTGTGCCAATCAACCTTGGTTCGATATGATTTTGATATGCCAGCATAATTAGCTTGTGATTTTGTCCTAAAATTAGATCAAAACAAATCTTTGCTATTATTTGTCATTTATTTGATTTAATTCAATTTTTAATTAATAAAAAATAAAAATAAAATAAATAATGAAGAAAATAATGTATGGGTGAATATTTGGGTCGTGGACCATGTTATGAGTGAGGTGCAAGCATAAAAAGTTAGGCCCATTTGGCAAAAAAATGCATTTTTGAGCATATTTGACTTTTGGCAATTTTGCAAAAATGGTCAACTTTGACAAGGCATATCTCTTCCAAGTTTAACCCTAGAGAGGTGTTCTTGGACTTTTTAGAAAGCTTAGGATGTCCCCTAAACTACCATTTTGGTCTCATCTCAATTGGGTCTTCCATGTTCATGTAAGAAGCTTTGACCCAACAAGTGTTTTTGTTGACTTTTCAAAAGGACCTATAATGTGGAAATTCATATCTTTTTGTGAGTGAATATTTTGAACTTGAGGGCTGAGGATTAATTGTAGGGAGTTGCATCCTCTTCAAAATGAGCCTTGGATGGAAAATTTCTGATAATGTATGAGGAAGTTATGCTTGGTGAAAGTTTGGTTGACTTTTCCTAAGAAACTCTAATTTAGCAACATTTGGGTTTTGATGAATTTGGGGCATTCCTTGAGGAATCATGATCAACCCTTGATCAAATGATGGATATAACTTCAAAATGTTGATGTTGACCAAAAACCTTGAAGTTTGACTGTATGTGGGCCACAATTGACTTTTGACCTAATACAATCGATTCTTAAGCATCTGAGCAGTTGACTAAGCAAACTTCTTGGTCAAGGCTTGAAATTTGACCTGGAGGGTCTTGAGAACATATTAGGACCATGGAGAGCATATGAGGTCTTTGGAGTTCACCCATCTTGATGAAAATGGAAACCCTAGTTTGAGATACATTGCCTTAGGAGAGAGTTTGTCTGGTAAACTCTTGGGCACCCTTGAGCAAATTGAGGATCTCAATGGGCATGTGCTGAGTAAAATGAGAGGGCAAATTTTGGGGTACAACAGTAATACACCTGGATATGCATACCAAATGCAAGAAATATGTGCAGTATGATGCATGATATGCAATGCACATGATGTTATTTTATTACTTAATATTTCAAGGGATTAAAAATTTATGGACATGTTGCAAATATCAAAGTAATAACGCATTTGAAATACTGAAATTTTTTATTATAACAACTCCAAAATGGATTACAAGTTTCAATGATCCCAAGTACAAGATGAAGATAAAATCTAAAACCTTGAAAAGCAAAACTGATGGAGATCACTCTATACGCTGGCGCTTCCCCGTGAGCCTGGAAATCTGAGCCTTCAACCTCTGATTTTCTTCCGCATACCTGGTGGCAACCTCCTTCCAATCACCTGAATTAGGAAGTGAGAAACTAGCATTTGATTGAGGCTTAGGAGAAAATAAATCCCCTTGCCTCTCCATGGTATCTACAGCCCGACTCTCAAGAATCTCAATCAAGTCGTCTTTCTCCTTTAAATCTGCTTTATAAGAAATCTTTAAAGTTTGGCACTTGTTCTTCCAAGCATCCTTTTCCTGTTGCATCCTGACTAAAGCAAGTTGTAGCTCTTCTAGATCATCCAATGAGGGAGGCGTGGTCTTCACAAACAAATCAGGAATAGGTGTTTCCTGAGAATACGACATCTTCAACTCAATAGCTCTCGTTCGGACCCATTGAAGATATGGCTCCAAAGAAACATCACCCTTAGGTCCCAAATTCTTCCCACTCTTCTTAAGAATGTGACTCCAGGCCTTCGAAATCTGCTCCCTAGCTTCCATGTGGTCTTCTCCCTCCTTTAGAAAGAAACTACTCAAATGAATACTGTTTGGTTTATCCCTCATCGGATAACTAAGCTGTCGTCGCGCAAGAACAGTGTTAAAGTTAATTCCTCCCTTTGTAACGAGAAGAGGTACATTGGGGAAACTACCACAATTGTCAATAATCTCTATATCCTGGTAAGCTCGATGATACCAATCAATATCCGAGTAAGTAAGTGCCATGATATTAGGAGCCTAACGGGGTTCCTTCCTGACATCCTAAAAAGCATCGGCCTGAGGCATATGAGAGATAAACCATCGGTACAACAGGGGCATGCAACAGATAATCATACCCCCATGATAAGAATCCCGCAGATGAATAGAGTAATAAGCATCAACCAGCAATGTAGGAACTGGGTTTCCAATCATGGAGATCCTGATAGCATTAATGTCAATAAACTTGTCCACATTAGGAAATAAGAACAACCCGTAAGCAAGTAGAGAAAAGATGGCCTCAAAAGTGACTGTACTCTTCATCCTGGAAAAGTAACGAGCTTTATCCAATAAGAACTGAGCTGGTAATCCTCTAATCCCTCCTTTAGTAGTCATATGGGCTTCCACCTCAGACTTCCCCAGATGAATCAAAGCAGCAATCTCATGTGGTTTTGGCCCACCCTCTAAACCAGTAAAAGGAACACAATCGGTAACAGGTAAATCCAATAGATAAGAATACTCCTCCAGTGTAGCCATCAACTGATAATCAGAAAAAGTAAAGCAATGATACATCGGATCATAGAACTGGACCAAGGTCGAGAGAATACACTCCTTCATCTTCAGCATCATGATAGGAATGATGGATCCATACTTCTTCCGAAAATTTGCAGAACACTCAATCTCAGGAATTAGACGGATCAACTCATCTATCTTGGGATCCTTGAAACTGTACTTCCCGGTCTTTCTTTTCCCAGAATCCATGATTACCTGAGATATTCACAAATTGTCAACTTTTAAATCCCTTGAAATAAGATCTCTTTAAAAGATGCTTATGAGTGCATGGATGCATGGTGCAACAATCAAACACAAGATCACACATATAGGGTTCATAGGTTCAACGTCACGAGCATGAGGTCGAAGGTACTATCCATAAGGTATTAGTCTAAAAGTTATCACCTGTCGAACAAGGTTCTAGAGGTTCCCAAAGTCTACCTCCTTCTTTCGGATATTACCAACTTCCCGATTAACTCGGTAATTAGTAATATTCTCAAGAAAAACTAGTCCGAGCGTAGTATCGCGTGACAACTATTTCCGGATTACTCCGTTATAGCTTCCGCACTACACCTAAAAGGCCAAGATGGGTTAGGTATTCTACGATCCTCAGCTTCAGCAGGCTCCCAGGTCGAAAGCAGTACGTCTTCCCGATTACTCGGTAAACGACACTACAATCAAAAGGGCCTCCATTGAGTGGGGGATCTCATGCCTCCTTTTTTGGGATTACTCCCTCAAAGTTAACATGACTATACCGCCCATCCTATCTTAAAGTTTGCCCAAGTCCGGGTATAAGACTTATATGTAATCACCAAGCATCCTGAAAACTAGGAAAATCCAGATAAACATATATACAACGTCTAACACGTAAACAACAATAGTACATACACAAATATAAATAAAGATAGGCTTAACCCACTTAGGGATGGACTAGCAAAAGGTAAATCTTTCTCCCAATGAAGTCGCCATTTTTTCTGTAGCGGTAGAAATGTTCAAGACTAAGCCATTGGATTGACTTGACTTATACAGATCAAAATAAAAATTGCCACCGTGCTTTATTATTTCCAAAGGAATGGGAAAATAATGAATAACCCAATAAAGGGGGGAAAGATTCAAGGTAAGGGAGTTGGTTATGCAAAGGGAATGTATTAGCACCATAAACATCTACGGTACTCCGCAAGAACCTCTTTGTAAAAATATGTATATTTTGGCTATAAAAATGTTGTATATAAAAAAAATAGATGGTGGAGGTGAGAAAAGAAATATATTTTTTTAATGATTTTTGCACCCGCCGCGGTTACGAACCTTTAGTGCCTATGTACCATCTTCCGTGCAATAGGGGATCAGGGTACACGTAGTTCCTCTTTAAAAAATTTTAAAACAAAAGTGTGTTGGTTAATTTTATGAGATAAGACATCACCGTCATTGTCTGTGTGGAAAACATTCTTACTACCCACAATTATGAGAAAGGAGAATTTGCATCATCTCAAAGTGGAGGATATGGCTTGGATTTTAAAATCAATAAAACCTCACTCAACACCCAAGTGGAAAATATCTCACTTTACTACATATTGTAGAATAATAGTTGTTTGCATCACTACAAGGATTGACAAGAGTCCAATTTTTTGAGAAAAAGGTTTTAAAATAAAAAGCCAAAGTGGCAAAAATGGTTTGAAATGAGATTTCTTGACTTTTAGTCTTCTGACAAAAAGGTCAAGTTATCATTAGATTGATTAGGGTTTATTTATGAAAATGTTTTGAAAGTGCATGGACCTAAGTCCAAGTTTATTATGAAAGTGGTTCAAGTTAAAAAACAAGAAGAGTTTGCAAAAGGAGGAAGAAGATTTTTGAAATTAAAGATGATGGGAGGAGAAGAAGGGACTATCTTAAAGCATAAGGTAAAAGCTAGGGATAAGAACCATCTAACCAACAAGAAGCCAATACTTGACATTATTAGCCAAGATATAATTCTAATTCTTTGGATTGAAGCCAAGCAAGCAAAGATACTAGACCTCTTGTAAGAACCAAACTTCAAGTGTATTAAGTCTTCACAAAAATTGGGTAGAGTAACGGCTGTATACGGGTGAATTCCAGATTACAAACAAAGAGTGTAATCACAATAAACTGCACACAAAACAAACAAACAACCCAATGTCTTGAGGTAAACCTCAAGAGCTCCAGACAAAATATCAATTAAGGTCACAAGGTCTCCAACATAGGCCAAGGTTTCTAATCCTAAGTCCAAGAAGTCCAATGCTCCATAATGCTAAGGATAGTAACCAAATAGTCCAAGCTTCATTAAGGATTTTATGGCCCATATTGATTATTAAGTATCTTAAGAAAAGGAAAGAAAAGCTCAAGTGAGTAAAATAAAAATGACAAGAAAGTAAATGCTCAAATGAGCAAAGATGAAAATGGCATGAAATGTAAATGCTAAAAGTAAATAGTGCATAAAAATAAAAGGGCATATAATAAAAATACAAGATAAAGTCAATTATTAATGATTAGTGGTTAGTTGAATGATCATCTTGAAACTTGCATTTGGAACTTGTTAGAGGATTGGTAGAACCAAAGCCTCCACACAACAAGTTGAATGATCCTCGTTGATCAAAGATGTTGTAGATCCATTAGAGGATTGGTAGAACCAAAGCCTCCACACAATGGATCTCAAAGTTATTGGATCAAAGAGATCAAATTAATATACTTGGGCTTGCAAACATAAGTCTGGGCCACAAATGATCATTTATTCGAATCGGGATAAAATTTAGCGCTATGTTAAGCAATCGTAAGTTGACTTATATAGAAGTCGCACCTATTTTGAGGCCGATCAATAGAAATCTATGCACCATTTGTTTTGAGACATGATATAAAGATCATGCTCCAATAACACTTAGTGCAATAAGAAGGGGATGAGATGAAGTGGGGTGGGAGAGAAAATATAAACCAATTTTGAATTAAATTTAATCAAACAATTATTAAAATCATTCATCCATTTTTGTGGAGTTAAACTCAACACCATGGATCCAATGATGTTAATAAAGCTCATGATCAAAAATTTAACCCAAGATCAACCAGAAAATAATCATAAAATAATATTGCATTTAATATATACGTTAAAAAAAGGTTTAAAAAAATATTTAAAAATAGAAATAAAAAGAAAAAAAATCAACTATGTTCCAATTAATCAAGAAATAAAAAGTAAGTCCATAGAAAAATCAGAAAATGGCTCAAATGATTTTATAAATTTTTTGGTAATTTTTTAAAGTCAGAAACTATTTTTAAAATTAAAAGAAATGGGTAAAATAAACCAAAAATGATAAAAAATAGCAAAGTCAGAAACAAAAATAAAATAAGGTCACCAATATTTGTCACAATATCATTGGATCATTCCATAATTTTTTCAGAATTTAAAAATGCATAAAAGTATTTTTAAACATTTAAAACAATTCAAATAAAGTGAAAATTTATAAAAAATAACAAAACACAAAATTAAATTGTGAAAAAATAAAAATCAGAATGAGAATAATCAAATATATTTTCCATAATCTTTTTAGATTTTTTGGACTAAAAATGAATTTTCTATGATTTTTTGAAGTTTAAAACAATTAAATATAAAAATCAGAAGAGAAAATAAAAGTAAAAAATATGTGGACCATTTGATGAGAGTCAAAACGCGTTAGTAATCAAATCCAAGATGACAAGTGGCGCGCCATCATTGGTTGGAAGATGACACGTTGGTCATCTTCAACCTCCAGCCAATGTGAATTGCAGGTCTCTCAACCTATAAAATCAGAAGTCCAGACCCATGCCATTCGCTTCGTCTCTTCAAGACGAAGACAACCACACCTTCGCGACAAATTTATATAAACTATAGCTCAAGCAATTTGGAAGGAAAATTTTGAAAAGGGATTTGAAATTTCATGGTCAAAACGTGTTTCCAGTTGAAAGCAAGTGTTGCGACTAGAACCAGGGCAATGGGAGCATCACAATGATATCAAAGTTTTGAAGAATTGATGATGGAATCTACCTATTGAAATTGAGTTGCAGAGCTCTGAAACTAGACTTGTATGGAGCAATATAGGGCACGATTCTTGAATGTAATTATATGGTTAGCTTCAGGGAAGATCAAGGAAGGTGAATTGATAGAGAAATTGGATTGAAAAAGGCTTGGGAATAGATTTCGAAGCTACTGAATTCTGAGTTATGGAACAAGTTTGGAAGGTTGACTTTGGCTATCCAAGCTTGAGGAAATGAATGGGGAATGACCCTCTATTTATAGGGAATCAAATGGAATGTCCAAGCGTGTGAAATGAAGAAGTTTGGAGGGAAATCGTGTGAAGTTGCAAACAAGAAAAGTGTGACTTCCAATTTGATCAAAACTCATCCAAAACGTGCGTTTTTTTATTCTAATAACCTCTGGAACTTAATTAAACATGTTCAGAGGCATAAACATGCAGAAACAAAGTGTTTAGAAGCCAAATCAAGGATTTCAAACTTCTGACTTGGTGAAAAATTCAGTTTCAAAGTGCCAACTTCTGACCAATGGCATTCTCAGCTCAAGGGGTCTTAGGGCATAATTCTTGATGTTTCAAAAATATGAGGTTACAAGATTTGCAATGGAAAAAGAATGGAATAAAATGGATGCTTGAGCTGAAAGTTGTGTTGAGTCAAAGTTGGAGAAAAAAAGTTGACTTTCCATAGTTAGAAATATTTCAAATTTTCTCTTCAAAAGTGACCTATAATGTTTTGCATCCAAATATAGCCTTCCACTAGGAATTTATCCTTGACCAAAAAAGTTGGCATGAAGTAGATCTCTTGAATGAAATTTTGGGGCTTGAACCATCCAAAATCTCCAAAAATTGCGAGAGTTATGAATTGTTGAAGTTGGCAAAAAATCATGAAATGACCTATAATATTTTGTATCATTTAGGGCACCTTCCGTCCATTTTCTCACCTTGCACATAAAAGAAGGAATAATGTTCACATACTCAAGATCATTGTGGAAAAAGATTGGGCTCAAGGTGATAAAAATTGACCAAGTTATGATCATTTGAAGTCACCCATGAGAAATTTGGGGTTCATCTGGAGGACTTATGATCTTTATTCTTAATCAAATTTCTTCCACATGAAAACTCCTTGGAACTTTTGAAGTGATTTATTGATAACCCTCTGAAGAGAAGGATGTTTTTGTAATCAATCAAAAATACCAAAAGATGAGAAAGATATGCTTCTTTGAAGTTCAAAACCCTAGCTCCTAGATCAAGAAAATGCCTTGAGGAACCTTGACAATTTTGAACAACCTTCTTGTACCAACACTCTTGCTTTGTAAATAGAAGTTGTTGAGGATGATAATGAGAACTCATAGCCATCAAAACCACTTCCATATCTTAAGAATTGAGAGGAATATGCACTTGTGATCAATGGGAACAAAGCCTTGTCCAAGCAAGCCAACTTCTCCAATCAACCCCTTGAATTTTTGAACCAAATTTGATAATCTTGAAATATGGTGAACCAAAATAACCTTCCCATGCCATTTCCTCCAAAACAAATCCAATGGTGAGGTTTGAACTTCTCAAGCTTTAATGACTATGGCATGGAAATAAACTCATGAACCCATGGAGCAACTTGTTGAATCTTAATGCCTTTATCTACATTATTAGTAAGACAAAACAACATTGCACTTTATTAATTAAAAGGAAAGTCAAAACAAAAAATGCATGATCACAAAAGAAAAAAAAGTCAAGGTGCTTGGTGATTCCTCAAAGAGAAAATTTAAATATAGGGAGGGGAACCAAGAATCCTAATATGATCTTGTTGTGATGGAATCAACAGGGTATGATGAAGGGATCTTAGGGGTAAAAATTGGGGTACAATAACGAGCCGACATACTTTCGAAGCTTGCAAGCACGAAGAAGAAAGGCGGAAACAAATCCGTCATATAAGAATCTCTATCTCGCCTGAGCATTGAAAAATCCATGACTTTACCCGAAGTAAATGCCATCGGGGACAACTCGTGCCGGATGACCCCGATATTCAATTTCCTAACGAAGGGTGAACTTCCCCTGGACCAAAGGGAAGCTTCCACGAACAAATGACGAGCATGCTCCTATGTGGTGCTCTAGCACAAACTGTATCGTCGGGGATTTTCCATCCCACTCTTGAAGTGTGTTGAAGAGTCAGTGGTACCCGAGATACTATGAGAAATTCACGAAGGGATTAATGCCCAACACATGGGCGGAAAGTCCCTAGCACGAAAAGCATTGCGAGCGGGGTACTATCGAATGACAATGCAACAAGATGCTAAAGAGCACGTCAAGAAATGTGACAAATGCCAAAGGCATGTCGACATGCACCTCGCCCCGTCACACGAGCAGAACACATTATCGTCCCCATGGCCATTTGCCTGGTTTATAATGGACATCCTCGGACCATTCGTACAAGGGACATACCATAACAAATTCCTTGTCGTGGCCGTAGATTACTTTACAAAGTGGATAGAGGCCGAAGCCCTCGCGAAAATCACCTTGCACAACATTCTCCGTTTTTACAAACGAAACGTGCTCGCTCGGTTTGGGATCCCACATGCGCTCGTCACGGACAATGGTACCCAGTTCACCAACCAAGGATTTCAAAGCTTAGTTGCCAAACTCGGCACCAAACAACATTTTACCTCAGTCAAACACCCCCAAAATAACGGACAAGCCGAGGCCACAAATAGGGTTATCTTACGAGGACTCAAATGCAGGTTAGGCGAAGCCAAGAGTGGATGGGTCGAAGAATTACACAGCGTCTTATGGGATTATCGAACAACGCCCCACTCGACTACCAGTGAGACACTATTTCGACTGACTTACAGCATCGAGGCAGTCATCCCAGTAGAAATTATGGAGCCATCTAGGCGAACTGAAATGCCCCTCGACAAGGAGATGAACCAAGAGGCCCTAAGAGACGAGCTCGACCTTGTCTAAGAAATTCGGTCAGGAGCAGCCCTGCGTAAGGCCACTCTGAAATAGCAGGTAGCCCTACGCCATGATAGAAAAGTTGTAAAACGCGAATTTCAGGTCAGCAACCTAGTCTTACGATGAAACCAGAAGGATTCCCATGAACGAAAGTTAGCCGCAAACTGGGAGGGACCTTATCGCGTCCAGGGAGCTACGGGCACCGAAGCTTATTACCTCGAAAAATTAAATGGAGAACCACTACCTCGACCCTGGAATGCTGCGAGGCTAAAATAATATTATAGCTAAAGTACCTCACCTGCTGAGGACTTTTGCCGTCGAATATTCACCTTCAGTCGACGAAGGGAAAAGCTCGACCACATAGGCGAGTCGAGGTACGGACCCGACCTACCAACCAACAAAGGCATAATGTTGTTCACTTTGACGAACAACATAAGTGCCCAACAGGGACACCTCGATCGAGCTCCTCTGTCGAAGTACCCTAACATGGAAGAACACCCAACTCGCGATGGGCAGTTCACGCCACGAGCGTAGGATCCCGATCGCGATCATACGCCCGTCTCGCGGATCCCTACTCCGCGCCCTCGACACATTTCAAAGTGTGTTGAACCGACATTAGGGTCGAATGAGTATCTCCACACGAACACGAACCTCATGAAAAATTCATAATGACCACAACAATGGTGGGGCACATACATCAAACATTGTCATTCATCAAATAATTATTGTAAACAAAGCATTCAGACAGTTATAAACAAAGCAATTCTAATATGCCATCCACAAGGGCTGACGTTGTTCAAAATTACAATTTAGGCAAGATGGCCACAAAACTAAAAGAATGATAACAGGAGCGCATGCCCTAAAATAACAGCGGACACGCAGACCCTGAACAATATAAAATCAAACTTCATCCTCCCCGTCGCTACTATCAGGGGGATAAAGGATCTTCCCGTCAATGATCTGGTTAAATGGGCCCGCCCCCTCGACCACTATCTCGACCCCCGGGTTCAAGATCTTCAGTGCTCGAAGACAGTATTGAATCCATAACCTAGAGTATCAACCACGTCTTGTTCGAGCATGCGGATGCGAGCAATCAAATCCTTCCCGCCATGTTCTTCTCCGTATCAGTTTCATCCTCAGCTGGTACAATAATCCCCTCTAACTCCAAATTACGAGTGACCAGACGCCCGTTCTCTTTAGTGGTCACCTCCAGCTGGGGTCTCAGCTCATTCAAATCCTTGAGAAGGCGAACTTGGGCCTCGAAATTTGACTCGTGGTTGAGGATATCACACTTCAACTTCTCATTTTTGGCCTTCAGCTTATGAATTTTGGCGTAGGCCGTGTCGAGGGAGGCTTGATCACTCGAGGACTCATCATAGAGAAAAAGAGTCGTCTCGAGCACCCTCATTACAGCGGCCATGTCCTCGACCAAGTACTTCCCGCGAACCTCCTTATCTTCAGTCAAGATTGCCTCCCTCTCCTCCTCGCGCATGCCGAGGGAGTTCTCGTCGCTGAAGAGGACACAATTTAAATAGCAAGGAGGTAATACAAAGACCCCCCTGGTGTTTTGTCACCCTCGGGCGTTACGCCCGTAGTGTTATCTACACGCTTCCTCTTAGCCACGGGCTCGTTGACGGGAATCTGGGACGAATCAGTAGAGGAAGCAGGATTTTTTGATGAAGAAGGGGAACCACGAGCCTGAACGGCAGACTTGGCCTAATCTGAAGCTGGGTGACCCTATTTCATGGCCCAGAAGTGGATGTGTTCTTGGGCCCCATCTTCAATATACGTTCGGAAAGTGATGCCATTCGACCTGCAATTAAAAAGAATCGTTAGTCGAGTCGGAAAAATCAAAAATAGCGTGAGCACATCCCCGCATAATAAGGAGCAAATTAACGGCTATGCCTCTTACCCAAAAGCCTCATGGCTTCCCCATTCAAGGAGCACTCGAGCAAGGCCTTCGTGTTGATCAACCTATTGACTAAGAGATACTCCCCTTCCTCGTCAAACAATAGGTTATTGTTCATATCCATGCACTTCGCTGGAGAGAAACTCTTAACATAAGCCGACAGCTTCTCGTACGAAATCTAGTCTTAGGCGTCCAAGTCCTTGGGTTTCACTGCATAGTATTTGGGCCTTTGTTCATAATGCTTTCACTACCATTCGAGAGGGAATCTGGCCATAAGTCGGGTAACTGGCCGCCATTCCTCCACCTCTTCCATGCGGGTATAAAGAGAATCTATAGCCGCGTCCGTCAGGGGCTCACGATGAAGTACCTCTCTTTAAAATTTCGGACGGACTCCAGATAAGGACGGAAGAGTTTCCTGAACTACTTGAAGGATACCCACGCCTTCCCCCCTCGGACAAATTGTCTTTGGAGGTGAAAGATATGGAAAAAAGGGGCAGCGTGGCGCATAGCCTTAGGTACTGGCAGACGAGCTTAAGCGCCCGCATAAACGCCAGTGCGTTCAGATGAAGTTTGGAAGGCGCCAATTGGAGCCACTGGAAAACCCCTACTTGGAAATCGTTGAAGGACAGGCACATCCCCGCCTCTTTGAAAGCAAATTCATACATGGGGAACCGTTTTCCTGGATACATTGAGCATATCCTTTGGTCCCGATGGGGGATTTGGAGCATCCAATTGGCGGGGGGCCCTTCTGCGTGTTCCTCCGGGCAATTGAACGCATCCATCGCATCTTGGGAAAAGCACGATCGTTTATCCCGGGGCTCTGGAGCGACCCAAGCTAAAGGGTTCTTGTCGGTATGGGGCTCGTCTTCGTGATGGGCGGCCGAAATGTCATCCTCGACTAAATGCGCCATTATACCTGAAAAGTAGGGGAAATTAGTGAATTCGACATTATCAAATCCACCCTTTCACCGCAGATCAAGTGAAAGGGAGACTGACTTGACCCAAGCTCTCGACACGCTAAAGCGGGCCATTACATTACGAGGACATGTTGTCGGGGGGATCACTCATCGAGAAAAAAGCCCGGGATACCCCCTATATCCTGGGAAACCATCCCCTGTTATAGACATTGTCCGGGGAGGCCCCCGACACTATATCTAATGAATGTTCATAAGTGTCCGATACATTCATGAGTGCTCGACACGGAATCCATGAACTCAAATGAACATTCATGAGTATTCATCATAAAACTTATGAATGTTCATCCAATTAAGGCATAATTTTGACATTTAATCCATAAATGCTCAAGAAATATGGTGTTAAGAGGTTATAACTTACTTGGATGAAGAACTTGAAGAGAGAAGCTAAGAAGTTGAGAGAATTCCTTCACACCATGAGCAAAGAAAACTGAGAAGTTGAGAGAATCGCTTCACAACACGAGTAAGAAAAGATTGAGAGGAAACTTGAGAAGATGATAAATGAGACCCAAGGGCCCCCTTTTATAGGCGACCCACGCCCCAAGGGATCCCTCATGAAAGGTCATCATTTCATTGGCCCCTTTTTCTTTTTCCTTGAAAGGGTGGCACCCTAAAGCATCAGCCACGTGGCTCAACTATTAACCATGAGTCCCTTCTGGACTGTCGAGCATACACCCGACTCCTATGCGTCATCCCCAGACACGTACGAGGAAATGCTCGACATTAGAGTGCCCGTAGGGCATTACTATTCGACCACCTCGGGGACGAAGTAACACTCGACAAACCAACAACTCCCTCGAGATGACATGTCAAAGGGAGTTCCGTAGAGGTTCCCCGTTACTAATGTGTCCTCTCGGGAAAGCGGTTGACCCCTTCAGTCTCGCTGCCCGCTCGTCCAGGATATCCCCTGACGTACTCGAGCTTGTCCCCCACACGGGAAACGACTCACTCTGTTCGGGGAAATTTGGCCATCTACCTCGATCAAGTCTCTGACATCGATAGCTGAACTCAAGTCATCGCCCTCGTGCTCAAGAGCAATAACTTGGGGGAACCTAATCTGGATTGGGCCTACACATGCCCTTCAAACGGGAAGCCCAAAGACAACTCTAGTTAGTGACCGTTTGGCAACTCCCCATCCGACCGTTGGAGGACGTGGCCCACGATCCCACGACAACCATCTTAAACTTCCCTCCAGAAATCATGGGTCCAACCCTATTCTCGTGGAGCAGTTGACCATGGAGGAACCTACTTGATGGACTCCATACACACGTAAGCCCTGGCAGTTTCTGTTATTGGGCCTCAATGTGGCCCAATAACAGGAACCTTGGCCTAGTGTTGGGGGCTATAAGTACCCTCTCTCAAGAGGGTTAGGTATTCAATTCATATCTCTAAACTCATACTTGCTTGCTCATTCCGCTTCTTACTTTACCATCAGAGTGTCTTGCAGGTACCCCCTATCTCATTCAACTTCTGCCCGAGCCAACTGTGACGGTCCATTTTTGATCCGGTAAGATCAGATGATATAAAAGAAAAAAAGGGTTTAAACTTTAATTAAACTAATAAAGAGAAAGAAAATAAATAATTATCCTAAGTTGATTTAGTGAAACTAAACCTAAATTAGTTTAAGAAAAGAAATTAAATTAATTAAGAAAAAAGAATTAGATTTGTTAAGAAAACATTTTTAGGGTTTTTGATGAAAGAGAGATTTTAGTAATTTTTAACCTAATTAAAAATAATTAATTATTTACAAAAAGAAATTAACTAATAACTTAACCTAAAGTCTAAGTTAATTTAATTCTTAAGGAAATAAAATAGAAATAAAATAAAAGATAATTAGTCTAAATATTTAATAAAATATTTACAGTATTTTTAATTACAAATAATAATAATAATAATAATAATAATAATAATATTAAAAGAAAATAAAATAAAAGTATAAATTATAAGTCAGGGGATTAAAAAATGGAAATGGGGCTTAAATATAGTAAAAAGGGGCGCTAAGCCCAAAGGTGTTTTTTTTTGTAATCAGAATTTTTTTTTATGAATGGGCCTGTATTAAAAGTAAAATGGGGGTGAGAGATAGTAATTCAGACTGGGCCCAGGGCAATAACCCAACACCTGTTTGGATCAAGTGTGGTTGCCCTCTTGAGGTATACCATGTGCTTGCATTGGAATGTGTTAGATTTAATGTGTTGGATTTATCTTTACAATGACCTGATGGTGGTAAGATGAGGCCTTGTAATGGGCGCGTGTGGTCTGCTGCACTTAATTTGCAAGAAAATTATAAGAAAAATACAAAAGCGTACCACTGGGGCTCGAACCCAGCTCCCTATAGTTCCAAGCCTTACGCACGCGCTTTCTACCACTGGGGTGACTATACATCCGATGTTATAAACAAAACCAAATATATATATATATATATATATATATATATATATATATATATATATATATATATATATATATATATATATATATATATATATATATATATATATATATATATATATATATATATATATATATATATATATATATATATATATGAAACACGTTCCTGAATATGACTTCATCTTCTTCCTCGCGCCAGAAAATTCATCACCATTGTTCAAATTTATAACTTCCTCATTTCTCAACCAAAATGGAAAATGTAAACATGAGAGTTGCTTGAAATTTAACCATGATTCCAAATATGTAACTAACTTAAATAATAGATCAAAGATGAATATGAATTTTGCTTGGTGCCAAATCTAACCTAATTTTTTCAGGAAGTTCAAAACTAAAATTCACACTACTCAGGAAATATAAATGAATTCTAAGGACATGGTTAGCTTTAGGGCTATGATGTCTAGATTTTATCCTCACAAATGGAAACCAAATGATGCCTATATGAAGAGTTCAAAAGTCAAAAAAGTCACCTTGAAAATGGAATTCGTGTTTTGAGTTTGAGCTTGCTTCAAGGTGCTGCAATGATCTGGTTAGCTTCCTTAGACCTCTAGGAAGCTAATACAATGCTTAGCTTGAGTTGAGAGTGGCTGAAATGTTCTAGAGAAGTCAAGTTACAGGTGGATGTTTTTGAGTTTAGACAATGGTGATGGAGGTGTTACAGTTCCAAAACAGAGACGAGGATGAACTATATTTAATGTATGGAAGCTTTAAAAATGATTTTGAGGGAAAACGCATGATGGAATGGAAGATACAAGTTCAAGGGCAGAACTGTGGTAAAAATGGAGTTTTTGTGCAATTTCTGGTTAAAGGGAGTTTGAGGGAGTTTTCAGGCTTCTAATTTCCGTGTCCTAGGTTACACAATAGTGTCTCAATTTATAGGAAAAGGTTTTAAGAGTTTGAGGTGATCAGAAGTACAAGTTCACATGTTATGGCTCTTTGGCTTGTTTTTGAAGCAAACTTAATACACATTGTCCCAATGCATAGTACAAGGCTATCCAGAGTGGTTACAAGCTTTAAACATGTTTATCTGACTTTGTATGTTGAGTGTATGCTTAACAAACAAGTTAGAAGTTCAAGACAAGTTGACTTTGTGATTAAAGCAACTTTTCAAGAATGGAATGGTAACTTTGTGCCATAAATGGAAATGCAACTTGGATAATGGCTCAAATGCTTGGAAAATGGCTCTATCAATTGTGTAATTAATTAATATAGAGTGAAACACAAGTTAGAAGCCTTCAAAGCAAGATTATGCAGTATGGCTATGAGATTGGATCAAGTGTTCATCATGGAAATGACCTATAATTTAATTTTATGAGGCCATCTTCATATCTTCGAAACTTCTAGCTCAAGCATGATCTCTTAAAGTTCTTGGACATTTTGGAAAGCTTGAAACATCCTCTACAACCTTTATGTTGTCCATTTTGACAAAATCATCTTGGAGCTTGGTGAAAATTGGCCAAGAAGTTAGGTAAAAAATCTGCCTAAACTAGGTCAAATTTTCACTAAGTGTTTTAGAAAAAGTGCATGACTTCATGAATTTATAACTCAAAATATAAACACTTCAAGGACTTGATCAGTAAAGCAAAGTTGTAGATCTCATCAAGATTGGCATGAAGTAATAAAATTATCATGTATAAAACACTTAGAAAAATTTCTAAGTCTTGAAAAATTTGACTTTTCACATTGACTTTTGACTTTCTTGATTTCTTGATGATCAGGCTTCATATTTTTGAATGTCTTGATAAATTGTGATCTTTGAAATCAAATTTTGATAAAAAAGTCAAAGTTTGACTTTTTGTGCATCAGTTGATCAAATTTCAACTATCAATCCATTGATCTTGAGGAATATTTTGAACTATGAAATTAGGTCAACATGTTGTATTTGAATCCTTGAGATTATTCTTCAAGCCATTAGATCACGTACTAGGTCAAAAGTCACTGATCAGTCAATTACAGTCAAAACCCTAATTTTGACCATCTTGCCCCTTTGGTAAATTGAGTGCTTTTCTTAAGGGATTATGATCAATGCTTGATAAAATGATGAATATGACTTTAAAATATTTATGTTGGCCAAAAATCATGAAGTTTGACTATAGGTTGACTATAGTTGACTTTTCATCCAATACAGTTGATTTTTAGTCATCTAGTCAACTAACTGAGCGAATTTGTGATTCAGGACTTGAAATTTGACCTGAGTATTCTTGGAAGTCTATAATGATATATGAAGGTCATCTGAGGCATTAGAATTCCAATTATCCTTGTGAAAATCAAAACCCTAATTTAAGGCATCGGTGTTTAGGAGATGGTTTGACCTAGTCAACACTTGTGCAAGCTTGATTTATTGGAGATCTTGTGTGAAATGTAGTGAGAAAAGAGAGGGAAAATTTTGGGATACAACAGTTGACCCTGTTCAATCTTCTTAAACTTGAAGAGGTATATTGGCGAGTCCGCCATTTGTGATTTGAAGGTGGAAGATGATTGAACACTAGAGTGCCCAGAAATTTGCACTCGCTGATGCACGAAGTAATATGTTAGTTAATTACGTCGAAAATGGGGCTAAAGATGCCATTTAGAGAGGTGATAAAGAGTTGTCGGAGATGGGATTATATATGCCATACAAGGTGATTGTTGATAGGGATTGGAAGAAGTATCAGAATAAATCTTTGGTCGATTTATACTGAAACAGAGAAAGTGTCAACCGGAACAGAATCAGGATAAATCATTGGTCGGTTTAAACTAAACCAACAGAGGTCTCGAATAATCTTTAACTGGATAACGAATCAGCATAAATCTTTGGAGCGATTTAACTGAACTAGCAGACGTCTTGAATAATCTTTAACTGGATAAGCAAATCAGTACAAATCTTCAGAGCAATTTAACTGAACCAGAGAAAGTGTCTACCAGAATAGAATTAGGATAAATCATTGATTGATTTAAACTGAAGCAGCAGATAAAATGTTTGTTACTGATGGTATTGATCTGGTGATTGTTCTTTTCTGAAAAGGTAAAGAATTAGTTGTAATGCAATGTTATGATGCATGCATTGTGTAATGATGTTCTCAAAATACATGAGATTGTGCTATATGCATTTTGTATGCATATGTCATGATGTATGAATGTGAAATGCTATTTGAAGTGTATCTTTTCCAATAAGGGGATTGAAGTTAACAAAGAAAAAATAGAAGTTATATAAAACATTCAACCTCTGAAAATAGTAAGAGAAATATGAAGTTTCTTAGGACACGCCAATTTCTACTGACAATTCATTAGAGATTTATCTAAAATTACCAAACCGCTATTTGGCCTGTTAATGAGAGACGTTGAATTAAATTTCGATGAAAAATGCTTAAAATAATTCAAACAATTAAAAACAACTCTTATTACTGCACCTATTATGCAACCACCTGATTGGAGATTACCGTTTGAAATCGCGTGTGACGCTAATGACTATTTTGTAGGCATAGTTTCAGGACAAAGAAAGGATAAAAAGCTTCATGTGATTTATTATTCTAGTAGAACCCTAGATCTTGCACAAATGAACTACGCCACCACCGAAAAAGAACTCTTAGTTGTCGTGTTTGCCCTAGATAAATTCCTTTCTTGCTTATTAGGAGCAAAGATAATCATCTATACCGATCATGTTACAATTAGATACCTATTAAGAAAAAAGGACGCCAAACCAAGATTACTCAGGTGGATCTTACTCCTACAAGAGTTTGATTTAGAAATCAAAGACAAAAAAGGCACTAAAAATGTAGTAGATGATCACTTATCTAGAATGGAAGGCATTAAGCCTGAACAAGTGCCTATTAATGATGATTTTTCTTAGGAACAACTCATAGCCTATTTGGAAAATAACACCATTGAATGCTCTGTAACTTATAATGATGTCGAAACAAATGAAGTTGTGGAGGCAATCTACACTAAAACTACACTGCTATGGTATGCTGACTTTTTCAAGTACTTAACACCTGGAGTGCTTCCACCAGATCTAACCTACCAATAAAAGAATAAATTCTTCCATGATCTTAAACATTATTATTGGGATGAACCTATTCTTTTCAAGAGAGGTGCCGATGGTATTTACCGTTGGTATATTCCTACAAGCTAACGTCTTTTAACCTAATCCGTAGAAGGATGTCCATTTCGTAGTCACAAATTACGACCGGTGCCAATGCACTGGGAACATCTCTAGACGCGACGAGATGCCACAAAATGGAATTTTAGAAGTAGAAGTCTTTGACGTGTGGGGAGTAGATTTACTAGGACCATTCCCATCTTCTTTTGGTAACTAGTACATACTCGTTGTTGTTGATTATGTATCGAAATGGATCGAAGCTATTGCTTCTACAACAAATGACACATGAGTAGTAATCAAACTCTTTAAGAATATAATTTTTCCTGGATTCAGTGTGTCGAGACTTGTCGCCAGTGATGGTAGTTCCCATTTCATTTCAAAGATCTTTGAAAACCTATTACTGAAATATGGAGTCCGACACTGTGTAGCAACACCCTATCACCCAGAGACGAGTGGGCAAGTAGAGGTCCCAAATAGATAAATTAAGAAAATTCTACAAAAAAACGGTTGCCACCTCTAGGAAAGATTGGTCTTTAAAGTTACACGAAGCTCTATGGGCATATAGGACAACCTATAAGACCCCAATAGGAACCACACCATTTAAGCTAGTTTATGGTAAATCGTGTCATCTACCGGTAGAATTAGAACATAGAAATTATTGAGCTATTAAGAACCTTAATTTAAATTATACTTTCGTAGGCGAGAAGAGAATTTTAGACATTCATGAACTAGAAGAACTTAGATTAGACGCATACGAGAACACTCGTATCTATAAGAACTAAAAAATGGCACGACAAGCGTATATCGAGGAAAGAGTTTAATGATGGTGACATAGTACTTATTTTTAATTCTCGACTTAAACTTTTCCCTGGTAAGCTTCATTCTAGGTGGATTGGTCCCTTTGAAATTACCAAAGTTTTTCCAAACGGTGCAATAGAAATAAAAGGTAAATCTAGTGAACCATTTATCATAAACGGACAGCGCTTGACACATTATCAATGCATTAACAACAAATACTACAACTATAGTGTAAAGCTCACAGAGTTGTCCGGTAACTCCCAGAGTTAATTTTTATTTCAGTGGAGCTTATGACATGAAAAAAAGCACTTGGCGGGAGACAACCCACATTTTTAACTTTAGTTTTAATTTTCTTGTCATTTCTTACTGTTTCCCTTTTTCTTTATTTTTTATCTACATTATTATTCTTGAGAATTTGTCCCTACTAACTTAGTATCATCGCCTACTTACTTTCAGGCTAACTTAACTTTAGCTAACTAACTAACTCTCATGATGCAACAAGTGGACTATATGGATATCACTTTCAGAGGCAGAGCTTAGAGGCGGCGATTTGAAGTTTTAGATGAAAAAGAGATGGCACTAACCATCCACCCCGATGGCCGCACCATGACCTCGCTAGGCATTAGAGATAGTGTCATGTTTCTTCTTAACCAAATTGGGTGGGGAAATTTCATGGCAGGAAGAAGATTTAGTTCTTACCGTAGGCTGACCCTTGAGTTCCTTAGTTCACTTACTTTCATGCCTGACCGTGGATTAGGATTTCACTGAGGTCTGATTACTTTTAGAATTTTTGGTACCGATTTCCGTTATAATAGCAGAGAGTTTGCTAGCCTTTTAGGAGTTCCTGGTGGCACACATGTCTTTTCTAGTACCCCAAAAGACGGTCTTTTGGACCTTGAACTTAGATATTTTGGGATAACATAACTAGAGATAACAACCCCGAGCCTAATAACACGTTTTCTGCGAATATACATAACCCTGCTATCCGTTATTTCCATAAGATCCTTGCTCACACCTTATTCTGAAAAGAACAAAACATTACCTCTGTGTCCAAAGATGAATTGTTCATCATGTATTATGCCTCCCAAAACTGCCCCATTAATGCTGCTACTTTTATGTTGGCTAACTTCACTCATCTTGCACAAGATGATAATGAACCGATCTTAATAGGAGGGTTAGTAACCATGATTGCAAATGCTATTGGGTTGAGACAAACACTAGTCATCCTTGACCCTCTAGGAGGAATGCGTCCCATGAACATCCAGTTCTGTTTCAATGCCAACTTCTTTAGAAACCTAGGCCCGAATGAGTTTGGACTGCTTATCAATAATCAAGTTCTGCACCTTTTTACATTGCCAAATCCTAGGACTAGCGTACACGACAGAAATAACTGATTGTTTGAATTAGACGAACCCCAAAATGACCCACAAAATCCTCCCGAGACTCCTAAAGTCTATGACCATTTTGATATTTCTAAAGCTGAAACCGATCCTAAAACCCCTCCATTCTACCATAACCTTCCATCCCCTGACCATACCGACCCTGCAGATATCCCTCAAATCATTGCACCACTTCCACATGAGGATCATCATCCTGACATAGCCTCTTGTACCTACGCTGCCCCATTTTCTCCACCTCATGATCACATTGCTTCCATCAATACCCCCCGGGCTGACATTGATGACATTAGAGACGACCTCGCTTCTTTGCGCATAAACTTTTACAGGTTTATGAATGTAGTGACAGAGCAGTTTGATAATATCTATCCATATCTTTATTCTGCTGCTCCTTATCTTGGACTCAGTGGCTAGTTGTTTTACCACAAAAATTTCCCTCTCATTTTCTTCAAGATATTCTTCTAGGGTTCTCAAATGCTCAAGGTTGCTCAAGAATTGATCAGACAAATTCTCCTCATAAACAATGGACTTACAACTAGGATTTCATTTTTATCAAGGAATTTTTGGTTTATAAAGTCTCAAATAGAGTTCATGGTCTATTATATGTCACAAAGTATGCTCATACCAAGTTTCATGCCTTGCACCACAATTTTGCTCAGTCAATTTCTCAGATGACTGAAAATCAATTGTATTGAACAAAAAGTCAATTATGGTCAACATACAGTCAAAATTCAAGATTTTTGGTCAACATTAACATTTTGAACTCATATTCATCATTTTATCAAGGGTTGATCATGATTCTTCAAGGAAAACTTTCAAGTCATCAAAAGTCAAAAGTTGCTAAATAAGGGTTTTCTTAGGAGAAGTCAATTTAACTTTGACCAAGCATAACTTTCACATGCTTCATCATTTTCCCTCAACCAAAGCTCATTTTGAAGAAAATTAAATTATCCACATCTTTGTCTCTCTAAGCTCAAGTCCAAAAATTTCTTCATTTGAGAGATATGGGTGAAAACATTACAAGTTATTTCAAAAGTCAACAAAAAGACAGTTTTTGTCAAGGCAACTCACATCAAGATAAGGTCTTCAAATGAAAAAATAATCAACATAGAGATTGTAGAGGACACCTTGGGCTTTCCAAAAAGTTACATGACACTTTCAAAATATGAAAATTGAGTGAGCTATGGCTAGTGCAAGTTGGGAAATTTTGAGCAAATGCATGAAGTTCAAATTGAGGAAACTTGATATTTTGGGCTATTGGGCCATTGTTTAAGAATCCAAGTGTGTATTACACTCCTTATACACCCCAGATCTTGTTCATATATCCCTTTATCTATTTTATTTTAATTATTTTTTATTTATTCATTAATAATTCAAAATAAATAAGACAAAAATACAAGGCTTGTCAACAAAGGTCCAAGCTCATATCTTTGACTTCATTCCATGCTATTTAACCACACTCATTCAGACGCAAAAGGCCATAAAACCCTTATATCAAAAACTTATCCAAAATCTCAATTTTTCAAGAACCCAAAGACAATTTGAAACCCTACTTACAGTGCCTTTCACCACAAACTAATCATCCTATTCATTCCCAAGAAGGTCAGAGGGTAAGATCAAATTGGTTGCAACTACTCAAACGACCAGAAACGCCCCTGCATGCATCATCATTCTCATTACATAAATTTATATTTTTGTTTCCTTTCTGTTTTAATTGTAACAAATATCTTTTATGTGTATCTGAGGTTCCAAAGGGAAGAAAAAACTCATCTTGGAAGTCCCATGCTGGCCAAATCTTGAACCACCATCTTTGTACCGATCAGAGTTGTTTTCACCATAGCTCTCAAACCATTGATTTTCAGACCAAAATAAATGTCCCATTGAACTAGCAGCCCTTGATTTAGGGGGGTAGGGTGCTTTTTGGTTTGCTAACATCTTTGATTTTTCCAGGTTGACAAAAAGAGCCACTGGAGAAGACGACCGGAGCTAAGGCTCCGACGCCTCTCCAGTTCATGAATGGTTTTTATATTATATATGTATTGTTTCAGTATAATAAATAGATGTATTACTGCTCCAATGGTTAAGCGCGTGCATTAAGGACTTACTATGCCAAGGCGTGGGTTCGATCCCAGCATTTTGGCATTTTGACATTTATCATATTTTTTGTGTGCAGATAATAAGGCGCACTGGTTTCCTCCTTTTGTCACCAAGGCACGCTTGGCCTAGTGGTGAATTTATTGGCTGGAAGTTTCAAGGGCGTGGGTTCAACACCCACCCCTACCATTTTGGTTGTTTCTCTCAAATTCTCTCTTCTTCTTACTCTTTCCTCTTCCCATTTTCACAAAAAAACCTTTTTTCAAAACCTTTGATTTTTTATAAACCCTAATTAGTTTTAGGTTTTCATTTAATCAACCCTAATTAAGTTTTAGGTTTTTATTCAATTAATTAATTTAGTTTTTTAGGTTTTCTTTCAGTAACACTTTTTTAATTTAATTAAAATTAACTTAGATTTTTTAGGGTTTTGTTTAGTTTAATTAACCAATCAATTTTTTTAATTAATTAAAATAAATTATGTTATTAGGTTAATTGTGAAAAACTCTTTTCTAACAAAAATCACCGAAGCAATTCCCTTTCCCTTTTTCCTTTCGCTTTACATTTTTTGCGTATCTTATTATTTTCGCATTTTTCGATTATGTTAACTGCTCAAGGTTTGTAATAGATAATTAGGCTTTTACTTCCCCCCCTCCCCCGCGAATTTTATTACTTGTACCCCCATTCCTGAAGCCTTGTAATAGTGTAGGAATCTTTACTTGCCTTTACTTTTTGCATTTATGCTTTGTATATATTGCTGTTAGCTTAATAGGATTGTATGGAAAAGATTAAAAGCAAATGGTAGAAAACCCTAATACAAGATTAAAAATAACTGAAACACAAATAATTTGCACATACGCACCTCTACGGTAACCTCACTTGTTGCCTTCGGAACGAAAAATAGTAATGTCCCTCGAATGTGGGGAACTTTCGCAAAGACCCTCGGTTAAAAAGATCGTAGTCCCTCGATGACCCTTTCGATGCTTCCTTCGGTAAACGATCTAGTCCCTTACGAATTGCTAAAGCACCCCTACGAGTTGCCTTCGATGACTGTACAATGACCCTCGCCTGTCCCTTCACATCTAACGATAGGGCTTCCTACTAACTAATGGTAGGATAGAACTATCAAAAGGAGAAGGAAATAACAAGAAATACTTTGAGTAGGTAGACAATTGTAAATTGCTTGCTCACAAACGAAACAAACAATTTTTCACACAAACACTTTCAAAAATATTTTTCAAACAAACACTTTGTGCATATTCTCTAGAATCATTACAAAGTTGCCTTACTATTGAAATTTCTAAGTATTTTTCAAACACACGAACACAAAGCGTTTTCAAAACAAAGTGAGATAGCGATTAAGAGCCCATAGGTAATTACGGATAAAAAGGGTGCTAACACCTTACCTTTTGATAACCTACCCCCCGAACTCAATAAATCTCAAAGGTCTTTCCTGCTCTTTTCACCCTTTCCTTATTGGATAAAAGAAAATTCGGTGGCGACTCTTGCTATCCGCAACATTTGCGATAAAAAGCAAACAAAAGTCAGTTCTCCCACCGTATTACAGAACTGGCGACTCTGCTGGGGACAACTAAAAAAAGGGGTTACCTTAGAGTTAGATCATTTTATCTGCTTTATTTTAATTGTTAGCTTTACATTTAAGGGTATCTCTGGTTTATCTTTCTTGCAAAGATCCTACACCCAGACCTGGGGGCATTTTAGGTAAGTAGAAATATATCATGGAAACTATACGGTGATACTGATATGGTTGAAGTGATGGCTACATTAGTGCGACACATTAGTTTGTACTGGTGTCCCTCGAGTCTGTTGGGGAGAATACTAGGCATCCGCGTGGTGTCATGAGCACTAACTGACCTTTAGAACCTTAATTGACCAAACTTATCCATTAGAAGGTAGTGAGATAGCTGACTTTGGTGCAGTCTGAAGTTGGTTGATACTCGATACTACGCTCATTGAGATTCGGCTCTCGGGTTTTGTTTGGTGGCAAGTCAGTTATCGTGCTAGACAAAACTTGTGGGAAAAATCAGTGATATTGAGATCCTAAGAACCCGATTACTTCTTTAGGATAGGTTGAGCCAACTAAACTTCAAGAGGGTACTTACCTAAGAACCTCATGCAAGCCTAAATATAAGGCTCTTGTGTGCTTTGCTTGTGTTTGTTATCTATTTAAACATGGTATCATAACATCGTAACATCATATCATGACTAACCATTTCAACGATTTAGGGGATTTATATTTGTTCTGTGTTGCAGGCTCATGGCTTCCAGCCGTAGGAATACTATCCAAATCAACTTCGTAAGAGTGCCTTCCAAGCTTGAGGAATTAGTCTCAAAGGTTCCTGATAATTCTCAATTCACCAAGAGACATGGTCATCTACTCAGTTTGGTTACTACTGGCTTCCAGGAAGACATGATGAGTATTCTGTTCCAATTCTTTGATCATAAGCATCATTATTATACCTTCCCAAATTATCAGTTGGTGCCCATAATGGAAGAATCATCTATGTCACTCAAAGTGCCTATTCTTGATCATATACCCTTCACCAGTCTAGAGCAAATTCCGAAACTTGAAGACATTGCAGTAGCCTTACATCTGAAACAATCGGACATTGTATCTAATTTTAAAACAAGGAATGAAGTCAAGGGTTTTTCTCCTAAATTTCTGATAGAGAAGGCTCAGTGGTTTCTAGATGCCATGAATTTTCGTACTTTTGAGGATACTTTAGCTTTGCTGATCTATGGTTTGCTATTATTCCCTAATCCAAACCAATTCATAGATATGAATGCCATCAAAATATTTCTCACCCATAATCTGGTGCCTACTTTGATTGGAGATGTCCTGCATTCCATCCATACTCGTACTATGAAGAAGCGAGGAACACTTATGTGTTGTATACCTCTACTGTCCAAGTGGTTTATTTCGCACCTGCCCTGATCAGTGATAAATAACGAACAAGGTTTGAGGTGGTCTCAAAGGTTGATGTCACTCACTCATGCAGATATCCATTGGTCTTCTCGATCTCAGGAAGATGTCACTATTATTGATTGCTATGAGGAATTCCCTAATGTACCACTTGAAACAACCGGCTGAAAATCATCAAACAATAAGTCGCCATCGAACGTATTTTATCCCATATGGAGGGAAATGTTAACATCAAGAAAACCTGAGAAGGGAGAAGTCACGGTCTTGCGACTGAGAGATTGGGTAAGGGAGTTTGTTACGCGATGAGAAGGTATTAGCACCCCACACGCCTGTAGTACTCTATGGTATCCACTCTTGCTATATATCTTATGGGTGTGTTTAATCTATGCTTACTGTTTACTACTGCTAAAGGGAGAATGCGTGCAAAAGAAAGGAGAAAAGAATGTATGGAAAATAAAGTTGTACTCGCTTGGTCCCTACCCCAATGCCTACGTATCCTTTTTGAGGAATCAGAGTTACCGTAGTTCGGCTAACATGCTTTTGTTTATTTTTTATTTTTTACGGATAATGTTAATTCTGCCTTCTGCCGCAGCTCGACCTTTAGAGACTCACGCGTTGGAACAAAAGTAAACTAATCATGTCCTTACTTGAAAAGGTTTTGAGTTACGCCCTCGAGCCAAGATTCCACATTTGATTGGTTTGTGTTTTGTTACCTTGAAAATGGTTTAAGTGAGATTAGCATGTTTTATGATTTTCTAATGAAAAAGGTTTGGTCTTGGATGCATATGCAAAAACGGGACGAAAAGAGTCTAAGGGAGACGTCTATAATGATGGTCCTAAGATTTGGATTAACTAAAGGGAAACGTCTACCTAATGTTAGCATGCCTGGCTTGCTACCTAAGTTCTAAATCGCATCCGAAAGAAACAAGTGTATCCTAAGGGAACATGGTATGTACAAGGATAAAGTGAGAAAAATCTAAAGAGCACACACATAAAATAGTAAGGAAAAGAAGAAAAATACTTTAGTCAAGGAGAGCGTATCACCCGAGACAAACAAGCGGGAGTGGGATGAAAAAAAAAAGTGATGTCCAAAGCGACTGAACACCTAACCAAGATATAGAAGATCGAGGTAGACGACAGAAGGCAATATGAAAAATCACGGAGTATCAGCATCGACCAATGCGACCTCCTGACAAAGCGTGGGGGTTCGATTGCGGAACCCTTCCCTACTTGACGACTCGGTACACAAGAGCAGGTACAACTCCGAAGCTGCATGGTGCGTCACGAGCTAAGGGTGACAGGGACGAAATTGTGGGGGTCGATTGCTAACCCTCCCCGCTCGCTTCCTTTTGAGGACTTATCATCTGTACATATGCGGACATAAATATAAATGCACCTACAAAATACCTACTCAAAGGCAGGGTTTTAAACAAACCACACACAGGTAGCACACAATGGAAAACAATGCGGAATTGCCCTAAACGGGTCTTTAAATAAACCAGAGGGGTTCCTGACATGATCAGCAATGGAGACCCCTGTCATACATCTCTACCCTACTTCTCATGGCATCAGAAATCAGTAAAGCCCTACTTATCATGATATTTATAAAAGTAGTAAAGAAGTGCAGTAAAGTGCAAAGAATTACAAAGGTAGTAGCATCGACTACCAAAGCGAGCAAATCGTCAATAGAGGACGAAAGTAGTGGAGAAGCAGGGAGTATGCGTCGAGCAAGCTTCACCAAGAAACAAATAGAGTTAGAAACAATATCTAACTAAGATAAAAGCAAACACATGTTGCGAATGCAAAGCGTAATCAGAAGTTCCTGCACAAAGCATCATAAAACATCACATGCATCAGGACAACATATAATATGATATGATATTCTCAGGACGATGAGAAATAAGGCGTGTCGCATCAGAAGCGAGTATAAGCCATATGCTTCGATCATATAACAAATTGTTATGTTACATGATCTAAAGCAAAAAATATATCTTGCATAATGAACAAACACGTCAAAAATAACATGGCAAAGCGGCATGAAAATATGGGTAAAAATACCAAAAGGAAAAGGTATTTTTTATTTGTTTTTAAAGTAAGGAAAATTCTAAAAAAAGCTAAGAATTAATTCCTTAAAATTTCGATTATATTCTACTATTTTATTGTTTTAATTATATTTTTTCTATATATAAAAAAACATGAAAGAAGAAATTAAAACTAAAAGATGTAAAAGAAAAATAGGGAAGACAAGGGGTGTTAAACTTGATCAGGGGTATAAACCAGCAAGGGGCGCTAGGCCCATGCAATAGTGTCCATAATGTTGTTTTTTGTTTGGTGAAGCAAGTCACTCGGGCCCATACAAACTGAGTCTAAGATGAGTTTTTTTGTTGTAACAAACACCAGACTTCACAAAAAAATTCTGATGGGCATAGAAGGCTGCAACCTCGGTGCACATGATGTTTCTGTTAAATCGGTGCAGGCTCCAAAAAGTGGTGCAATGGACTAAGCAAGAGGTGATACTGCAAGTGACTGAATTGATATTAAGCCCAATCCGAATGAGCCCATTACCATTTTTGTTCAGTTTCACGAGCTTCCAAAAATCTTTCACCATAAACTAATTATCATGAACCCAATTATAGAGTCAAAACCCCATCCTTACCTTGGATTGAAGGTCGCTCTATAACTTCCGGTTGAATTTCTGTTCTGCCGTTTTTCCTCTTTTTCCAGCAGCTTCACGTTCTTCTTCTCAATCCTTATTCTTCTACTGCCTCCTCTTTTCTATTCCTTCTAACAACAATAAAATAACCTATTATTCTTTATTCCTTACTGGGCTTAAAACTAACACCCCCCCTTATTACTTCTATTCACTACGCCAAAAATAAGTTTTAGCAGCACATAAAAGAAAGCGCTTTTGGAAAAAAGCGCTGCTGTAGGTTTTAAAAAAAATTCGCTTAAAAAAGCGCTTTCAAAGGGTGCCTTAAGAAAGCGCTTTTCAAAAGTGCTTCTAAAGGTCACCCTTAGAAAGCGCTTTTTGGGAAGCGCTGCTAAAGCTGGCCTTTCAGAGGGTACCTTAAGAAAGCGCTTTTCAAAAGCGCTGCTAAAGGTCAGCCTTAGAAAGCGCTTTTCCAAAGCGCTGCTAAAGCTGGCCTTTAGAAAGCGCTTTTAAAAGAGCTGCTATAGGATATGCTACGAAAGCGCTTTTTGATGTAATCCAGAAAGGTAGGTTAGCCTTCAAAGGATATTATACTTCTAATGATATTTCTCCACTTAATAAAATAATTAAATCTAATTAATTACAACAATATCTTCACAAATATTCCAAAATAATTTAATTAAATAAATAATTAAATTACGAGCGTTACAACTCTCCCCCACTTAGAATATTTTCGTCCTCAAAAATTTACCTCAATCAAACAACTCAGGTTAGAAGCCTCGCATATTGCTCTCCAACTCTCAAGTCATGATTTCTCCGACAACTCCTAGCCAAACCACTTTAACCAAAACAATCTCTTTTCCCCTCAGAGTCTTTATTTCACGATCCGCGATCCGTACAGGCATCGTCTCCACCGTAAGATTATCCCGTACTTGCACATCATCCACATGAATCACATGAGATGGATCTGAAATATACTTCCGAAGTTGCGACACATGAAACACATCGTGCAAATTTGAAAGATTAAGTGGTAAAGTCGCTATGTAAGCAACATTCCCCACTCTCTCCGAAATCTGATATGGTCCAATAAAACAAGAAGTGAGCTTCTTAGACTTCAATACTCGCCTAACACCAGTCATAGGTGTAACTCTCAAAAACACATGATCACTAGCTTGAAATTCTAAATCTTTCCTTCGCTTGTCATGATAACTCTTTTGTCTACTTTGGAAAGCTTTCATCTTCTCTCGAATCAACTTCACCTTCTCAGTAGTTTCACGAACAAGTTCAGGTCTAAGTACTACACTTTCACCAGATTCATGCCAACATAAAGGAGTTCTACATCTTTGACCATACAACGCTTCAAAAGGTGCCATCCCAATACTAGAATGGTAACTGTTATTATAAGTGAACTCTATCAACGGAAGATAAGTATCCCACGAACCTCCCTATTCAAGAACACATGCCCTCAACAAGTCTTCCAACGATTAAATAGTCCGTTCAGTCTGACCACCTGTCTGAGGATGATACGCTGAACTCAATCTCAACTTAGAACCCAATGCTTCTTGCAAACTCTTCCAAAAATCAGAAGTAAATCTTGGATCTCTATCTGACACAATGCACAAAGGAACACCATGAGATTCACAATTACACTAGTGTAAATCTCATCCAACTTCGACACTGGAAAACTGATGTTAATAGGTATAAAATGAGCTGACTTCGTAAGCCTATTAACAATCACCCAAATCGAATCATGTCCTCTTAAAGTATTAGGTAACCCCATCACAAAGTCCATTGAAATGCTATCGCATTTCCATTCTGGAACTTCTAACAGTTGCATCAACCCTGCTGGCTTCTGATGTTCAATGTTCAACTTCTGACAAGTCAAACATGCATACACAAACCGAGCCACATCACTCTTCATCCCAGGCCACCAAAACAAACCTTTCAAATCTTGATACATCTTTGTAGCTCCTGGATGAATACTCAACTTACTTCTATGACTCTCTTCAAGTATCACTTTCTTTATCTCAGCATCATCAGGAATACAAATCCGGTTACGAAACCTCAACACACCTTGCGCATCTAGCTTAAAATTATTATTCTCAGACTGATCGATCCCAACCATCGAATCTACCAGTTTAACATCTAACTTCTGAGCTTCTCTGATACTGTCTAAAAATTAATTATTAATCTTCAACATACCCAACATAACACTCTGCGGCGTAACCTCGCAAACTAAGCTCATACCTCTGAACTGCTCAATTAATTCCAGCTCTTTAACCATCATTTCTAACATATGCAAATTCTTTCGACTCAATGCATCAGCTACCACATTCGCCTTTACTGGATGATAATACAAACCAAAATCATAATCCTTTAACAATTCCAACCATCTCTGTTGCCTCATATTCAACCCCTTCTAATCGAATAAATACTTCAAACTCTTATGGTCACTAAACACTTCAAATCTAGAACCATAAAGATAATGCCTCCAAATCTTCAACACAAAGACAACTGCAACAAGCTCTAAATCATGCGTAGGATAGTTCTTCTCATGAGTCCTTAACTGCCTTGACGCATAATCAACTACCTTACCATTCTGCATAAGCACACCTGCTAAACCCATCTTAGAAGCATCACAATACACCACAAAAGGCTCTCCTGGATTAGGCAACGTCAAAATCGGAGATGATATCAACCTCTTCTTTAATTCCGTAAAACTTTCTTCGCACTGAACATCCCATACGAAAGCTCTACCTTTACAAGTCAACTTAGTCAACGAAAGTGCCAACTTAGAAAACCCTTTGATAAACCTCCTATAACAACCAGTTAATCCCAAAAAGCTCCTAATCTCAGTAGCTGACTTTGGAGTTTCCCATTGCAACACAGCATCAACCTTCGATGGATCTACAACAATGCCACTACCTGAAATCATATGACCAAGAAAACTAACCTCCTTCAACCAGAATTCACACTTGGACAACTTTGCATACAACTTCTTCTCTTTCAAAACTTGCAACACTACCCTTAAGTGTTCTGCATGCTCTTCTTCTGACTTAGGATAAATCAAAATATCATCAAGGAACACCACTACGAACCGATCCAAATAAGTATGAAAGATACGATTCATGTATTCCATGAATACTCCTGACGCATTAGTAACACCGAAATGCATCACCGAATACTCATAATGTCCATAACGCGTTCTGAAAGCCGTCTTCTGGATATCTTCATCCTTCACTTTAATCTAATGGTAACCCGGCCTCAAATTAATCTTACTAAACACACGAGCATCCACCAATTGGTCCATCAAGTCATATATTCTTGGAAGCAGATACTTGTTCTTAATCGTCACTTTATTCAACTGTCTATAATCAACACAAAGCCTCATACTTCTATCTTTCTTCTTTACTAACAACACTGGAGCTCCCCACGATGACACACTTGGTCTTACAAACTTCTTCTCAAGTAACTCCTCCAATTGCTTCTTTAACTCTGACAATTCAGATGCCGACATCATGTATGGTGCCATAGACACAGGTCTGGTTCAAGGTACAAGATTAATAGCAAACTCAACTTCCCTCTCCGGTGGTCCGTCAGGAATCTCATCAGGGAAAACTTCAGGAAATTCACACACCACCTGTAATTCCTCAATTATAGCTTGAGTATCTACAGATAGTGACGCCCTCAACGAGAACATCTGTACTCCCTCTTGCATCAACTTCCTCAACTGTGTAGCAGACAACAGACTATCTTCTTCTTCTTTAGGAGTAGAAAACCTCACAGACTTGTCATAACAGTTAATATGAACACATTTATGCTCTAACCAGTTCATACCCAAAATCACATCCAAACCTCTTAACGGTAAACAAACCAAATAAACAGCAAAATCTCTGTCAAAGATCGACAGGGACACTTCAAACACACAAAAGAAGTAGTCACCGACCCCTTGGCTGGAGTATCAACGACTATTTCTCCATTCAAAAAAAGACAACATAAGACCCAATATTTCAACACAATCAGCAGCAATAAAACAATGAGTAGCATAGGTATCAATAATAGTAATTAAAGGAGTACTATTAATGAAACATGTACCTCTGATAAGTCTGTCCTCAGCAGCTGTCTGATCCTCAACCAGAGAAAACACTTGACCACTTGTCTGAGCCCTCTTCGATTTCAAACACTGACTACCAATGTGCCCTTCTTCCCTACAATTGAAACAAATCACATCCTTATGTTCACACTCCGATACAACATCTTCGTTCTTTCCACAACGAAAACATCTATTCACTTCAGTAGTGCACACATTACTCTTGTGCCCAGGTTTTCCACACTTAAAGTAAACCACACCAGTAGGAGCATCTCCCCCACTAGTCCTCTGACTTTGAGCAACTTTCTGTTTAACTTTAGCAGCTGGGGTATCATAAGGCTTACCATGATTCTGTTGGGGCTTACCCCTCTTCTCACTGATAATCTTGTAATGAGCATTATTATCCTCCTCATAAATCCTGCAACTATCAACCAAATCAGCAAAGACACAAATCTTCTGGTATCCAACTGCCTTCTTGATCTCCGGGCACAACCCGCTCTCAAACTTGATACACTTCAAAAACTCAGCATTTGCCTCAGCGTAATGCGGATAAAACTTAGCCAACTCATAAAACTTGGAAGCATACTTAACAACGGACATATTTCCTTGCTTCAGCTCAAGGAACTCAATCTCCTTCTTACCACGAACATCTTCAGGAAAGTACTTCCTCAAAAATTCCCTACGGAACACAACCCAAGTGACATTCTCACCTGCAGCTTCTAACTTCTGACAAGTCTCTATCCACCAGTCATCAGCCTCGACTGCTAGCATATGAGTACCATAACGAACCTTCTACGCTAGAGTGCAGTCCATCACACAGAATATTCTCTCAATCTCTTTCAACCACTCCAATGCTCCATCTAGATCATACTTTCCCTTGAACGTAGGTGGATTCTCTCTCTGGAAAGTCTCCAAGCTACGAGATCCAGCATTCCCATCAGCATTCGGCTGATTTTCCATCGCATGAGCCATTGCTTCTAAAGCAACAGCAAGTGCAAAATCATTCCTTCTAGCCATTTCAACTTATTACTACAACATAAACAACATATAGAACTCAAATTAACAATACTCGATTGTTAGACAACTACGACTCAACGACAAGGTCAGACCAACCTTTTGCTCTGATACCAACTTTGTAACACCCCAATTCTACCCCGGCAAATTATATAAATGAATCAGAGTTATAAAAATCATTCATGTAAGCGAATCAGGATGCCACAAATTCTTCTATCAAAATTCATTGCATTCATCATGGATATATAACACTTTTAAAACATCGGATGAACCATCATTATGACATCTTTAATTAAATAATTCAACATCTACGCAACGAAAATTCTTAATAACATCTTTATCATCATTACAACAACTTCAAAACAACACAATTTAATAATAATCAACTTAAAGTTCAACAACTGAATAATCAACAATAAAAAATAACAAGCGTTCACCCCCCTGAGCTTTACATATCAGAGAAATGACACCGACTCGAACTACTGAAGGTATACAACCTTCACTCTCGGTTACCTGCACATTACCAACATAAGGGCAACATTCAAACATAAGGGGTGAGATATTTAACAATATAATAAAGCGCATGATAATCAATATATTAAATTAGATCACATAAAATCACCACTTCTCATCTCATAATAAACAATTATAATACACATTCACCACATCAATACACACTTCTTTATGCAGTCATATAATGCGATTCAATACTCTGAAAATGTATGTGGTACCATTTGGAGCAGAACTCCCATCTAAAAAATCTGCCAATTAATAGAGGCATCAACAAGGCATAAGCCTTCATCTCAATATTCGCCAATACAGGCCATCTCAACGAGCATAAGCTCCATCTCAAAATGCAATGTATGCGACACAATCATGAATGTAATAACAACACCACAATTAACAACATCTCAATACAACATCATCATTGGCCAACGACCTACATCTCAAAAGCATCTCAACATCTCTTCATCAAACATCTCATATCATTCATAATAATTCATCAAAAATCATTTATTCATCAAACATCATTTATTCATCAACCATCATTTATTCATCAAACACAACTTCATTAATAACTTCTCATTAACAACTCAGCTGTACTTTAATACGACAATAACTCATCAATTTCACAACGTTGGCCATAGGCCTATACTAGATATTGCTATAATTAATTAACCAACTAAGGATTACTTATAAATCACTAAATCTCTACATATTACTATTCCGTAATATTACATCGTTATTATTATTAATCCTACTGTTACAAATCAAACAACAGCTTCTAAGCATCTCATCATCACTCTTCTCCACAAAACCAACATAACAATCAACATAGGAACTAATTCAAATCCTATGGTTATCCTTCCTATCTTCATTTTAACCCTTAAGAATAAAGCTGACCGCGTTAGCTATTCAACGCTTTGAACGACACCTCAAATGGAGTCCGAAAACTCAAGTTACAGCATTCTCAAACTGATTCTGCCAAAAACCAGGCAACATGGATCGACACATAACTCCTTTGATCGACGCGTACTGCACTGAACTCACAAAATGAGTCGATACATCCTCTCTTGTATCGACTCATCCCGAGTCTAACACACAGCATGTATCGACACATGCTCCTATGTTTCGACTCATCCTGATTCTAAAAGTCCTCATGTATCGACGCAAGACCTCTTCGTGTCGACTCATCCCAAGTATCTAAACCTTCTTGTATCAACACATCATGTTTGGGGTCGACATATACTGCTCTGCTAAGGATATTTTCTGCGATTTTCTCTGCATTTTCACTACAGGTTCCATATTTTAAGCCCTAAAAACCTAGTCTAATCATAGATAATCATCACTTACAGTTATCCTACAATTCTGCATTAAATAAACAGTATCAGGACATCATCTTTCATCTTTCAATCATCAATTTTCATCATACAACATCATATACATTCAATTCATGAACAAGACAACAATCACCTCTAACCCCATAATCTAATTATCATGAACCCAATTATAGAGTCAGAACCCCACCCTTACCTTGGATTGAAGGTCGCTCTATAACTTCCGGTTGAATTCCCGTTCTACCATTTTTCCTCTTTTTCCAGCAGCTTCATGTTCTTCTTCTCAATCCTTATTCTTCTACTGCCTCCTCTTTTCTATCCCTTCTAACAACAATAAAATAACCTATTATTCTTTATTCCTTATTGGGCTTAAAACTAACACACCCCTCTTATTACTTCTATTCCTTTAAAACAAGCCCACATCAAATAATATTATACTTCTAATATTATTTCTCCACTTAATAAAATAATGAAATCCAATTAATTACAACAATATCTTCACAAATATTCCAAAATAATTTAATTAAATAATTAATTAAATAATTAATTAAATTACGGGCGTTACACTTCTCGTTTTCAATTCTCATTCTCTTCTACTTCGATTTTGCTCTACTTCATCTTCTTCCCCTATCCTGTTTCGCAGTTGTTTTTGTGTTGTGAATATTCGCGTGCGTTTTTGTTGTTGCAAAGTGAAGTTGATAATGATTTCAGTTGCGGAGTCCTCGATGTAAAGTGAAAATATGCAGAGGTATTGAAGAAGATGAAGGCGAAGGCGTCGATGGAGATTATTGCTTTGAAGGTTGATGTTGAAGCAGAGGTACGGTTGCAGAGATATGCAGTTTGCAGAAGATGAATCAATGAATTTTAAGATTGAAGTTGTTGTTGTGGTTTAGAGAAATTACAGAGAGTGAAGAGGATTTGAAGCGTGAATACAGGGGAGAAGAGAGAGTTTCTTTGATTTTATGGTGAGTTTTTTTCTTGAATTTAATCAGTGAAGTCTCTATGAGTTTTTTTCTGTGTGAATGAATGATGAATCGTGAATAACCTCTCTCTTTTGTATTCTGTTACACCTTCCGTTAGAAGTAGTTGCATAATTGGTTAGAGGATCATTTTGGATTCTGTTAGGGAGTGAAATTTTGTTATGCTGTTTTGGTTGGGACTGTTCTATTAACAATTAGTTATAGTTTTTGGGTTATGCTAGAAGCAGTTAGAGGTTGTTAGAGGTAGTAAAAAGATAAGAGGGAATTGTTGGAGTGTCAATTGTTTTGGTTAGTTTTTTTATGAAAGTTAGATACAGTATTAGGGAGTTAAGAATTCTATTATTTAGTTGGGAGTGAGGGGGTTATTAAATCGAGGGTGAGATTGAGAAGGGTTCAATGGCTAGTTACATGTTTCTGTTTAAAGGTTGAAAACTGTTAGAGAAAAATAGTTAGGGGTTTGGAAGATGGAATTCTATAAAGTTAGTTACAGTTAGGAGGTAGTTTTAGCTGTTATAAGGTTAGCTGCAATTCTGTTATGGTCTGTTAGAGGCAATTGGGAAATATGTTTTCTGTTATAGGGTTGGAATTCAGTTAGCAAGAGTTAGAGGGGTTATGGACAGGGTTGTTAGTTTCTGTCTAGTTTTCTGGTACTTTTCCTTCTGAAATCGTGAGTCTCCTTCTGAGTTTTTGAATATCTGGTGACAGACATTGCATTATTCTGTTGTTAATTGTTTTTGTGTTTCATTATTGTGTTGAAAATGTAGATGGTCGAAGTTGTTATGAAGCAGAATGTGTGCCATGATGAAGGATTCCGCGATGTGTTATTGTTACAGTAGCAGAATATTGCAGATTCTGCTTTGCAAATTGATGAGAAGATTGTTGCGATAACATTGCAATGTTGAGAAGTTGAAGATGATTGAAGAAGAGTGAGTGTTGCGGTTGAAGCAGAGAGGATGCAGAAGGAAGTGTTGGTGAAGTGCAGAGAGAGTTTGTTAGAGATTTTATGCAATTCTTAAAGAATAATTGTGAGCTTAGAAAGAAATGTGAAGATGGAAGTTATGGTATAGGGATCAGAACATGAATAGTTTTGGAGAAAATGAGGATGGAAGCATAAAGCTTTTAGGATAGGTTTTTGTTTTGTGTAAATTTCCCTTTGTAATATACTTTGTGATGTAATAATAGAAACTTGAAGCTTAATAAACATGTAATCTTACAAATTCAATGATAAATTCAAATACAAAGCAAACTTCTTTTTCAAATTGTGTGCTTCTTCTTTTGATTTCGTATTGTATACAGAATAATGATGATTTTTGACAATGAATGAGGGAATTGGAAATTGCTTGAAACTAAGTGAAATTTGATGAATTTGTGTGCTTGTAATTGAAGGAACATTGATGAAATCTGGATGGTATGGTTGAATCTCCTTGAAATAATATTAAATGAATATTACCTTCTCGGATTCCATGAAAATTCTTATGAACTTTGCCTAGCGTTTAAACGAAACTATGAATAATGTTATCCAATTAATTTCCATATGCACATTTTGAACAAGTATCATATAAGATGATAGCAAACAAGAAAATTGACAAGGGTTTTCTCCAAAGTTTCGACAATCTCCATTCAATCTCGCATAGTCCAATCGTACACCATGTCCTTCTCATATCTGATTCTCTTGACAAATCCAAGTATAGAGAAATAAACTCTACTCCATGATCCAAGAATGCGTTGGTGAAAATAACCCTTGCATGAAGTCGAATAAGAAGTCCGTAATGACCATATGGTTAAAATCTGATTCAAGACCAGAAAGACTTCATTAGATCAAAACTTGTATGAAATATGCACCTCAATCTATGTGAACCCTAACTCTATCCCTAACCTTGATCCCAAGTCAAATTTATTGATTAATGATGCATGATGCGTAAAATGACCTAATGGAAGTTATATACATGAGGAAAATGAGAGATGCATAAGCCAGATAAAAAGTAAAAGGGTAAGACAAATTTGGGATATTACAGCTGCCCCTATTTAACCGTCTGAAACCTAAAAGTACGATTAGCGCATGCCTTTCAAACGTTTGAGGTAGAAGATGATTAAATACCAATGCCAAAAATTTGTTCTGAAAGAAAGTGTGAGTGTTTATTTATTTTTGTGGTATCTGCAAGGGAAAGGATTTTTGTTTTCTTGGTGAGAAGGGTTTATGGATGAACCTGGAAGGTGATTGCTCGTAACACGACAACGGTGCCGAAACGGGGTTTAGAAACCTACACGAGGAATGCTTGAAAACTGACATGATGAGTGTTTAGAAGTTGATGATGACGAGTATTTAGAAATTGACACGACGAGTGTTTAACAATTGACACGACGAGTGTTGGTAGATGACACGACGAGCGTCTGGAAATAACATGACGAGAGTTTAGAAGTTGACACGATGAGTGTTTATAAATTGACACGACGAGTGTTGGTAGATGACACGACGAGCGTCTAAAAATAACACGATGGGTGTTTAGAAGTTGACACGACAAGTGTTTATAAATTAACACGACGCATTTTGGTAGGCAGCATGATGTCAATGCAAGGACATAGAAGACTTGTAACATGGCGTGATACCAATACAAGGAAGAGATCGAACTTGCAACGTAGCATGATGCCAATACAAGGAAGGGATCTGACTTGTAACGTAGCATGATGCCAATAAAAGGAAGAGATCGGACTTGTAACATAGCGTGATGCCAATACCAGTAAATTATAACTTAGACGAGTGTTTGAATCAATACAGACGCGTATTGAAGAAGATACAGACGAGTATCAAGAAAATGTTAAACACGGATGAGTGTTTGAATCAATATGGACATGTATCAAGGAGAGGTTTAAACTTGGACAAGTGTTTAGGGAACTGACACAGATGAGTGTTCAGGATTTGACATAGACGAGTGTCAAGGAAAGGTTAAACACGAATGAGTCTTTGAATCAATATAGACGGATATTGAAAGAAGATACAGACTAGTACCAAGAAAAGGTTAAACACGAACGAGTGTTTGAATCAATAAGGACGAGTATTGAAAGAATATACGGACGAGTATCAAGGAAATGCTAAACACGGATGAGTGTTTGAGTCAATACAGATGAGTATTAGAAGAGGATACAAACGACTATCAAGGAAAGGTTAAACACAGACGAGTTTTTGAATCAATATGGACGGGTATTAAAAGAAGATATAGACGGTTATCAAGGAAAGATTTAACACAGACGAGCGTTTGAATCAATACAGATGGGTATTAAAAGAAGATACAAATGAGTATTAAGGAAATGTTAAACACGGACGAGTGTTTGAATCAATACGGACGAGTATTGAAAGAAGATACAAACGAGTATCAAGGAAAGGTTAAACATGGACGAGTGTTTGAATCGATATGGACGAGTATTGAAAGAATATACAGATGAGTATCAAGGAAAGGTTAAATACGGACAAGTGTTTCAATCCATAAGGACGAGTATTGAAAGAAGATACAGACGTGTATCAAGGAGGGGTTTAAACACGGACGAGTGTTTGAATCGATATAGACGAGTATTTAAAGAAGATACAAACGAGTATTAATAAGGGGTTTAAACACGGAAGAGTGTTTGAATCGATACTGACGAGTATCGAAAGAAGATACATACGAGTATCAAGGAGGGGTTTAAACATGGACAAATGTTTAGGGGACTGACACAAATGAGTGTTTAGGAGTTGACACAAATGAGTGTTTAGGAAACCGATGTTAGAACAAAGTTTGAATCTACTACCATACATTTAAGTTTTGATGATAACAAAGTGAAAAGGTATAGTATTTATGATATTCATATATGAACTATCTGCTGCCTAAAATTATTATGTTCTGACTTGCAGATACTCTGATTGATAAGCAAGATCACATCTAATCAGCATCAGAATTTGGTTCTTGACACCAGCATCAGAAGTTGCCATATCAGAATGTCAGAATCAGATGATCAACTCACGTACATGCTAAAGCCTGATGAACAAGACTGTTCTCAACACTCTGATAAAGAAACACAACAGTTCATCAGCAGCGAAGCAGAGTCAGAATGAGCCAAGCCAGAACTTGCATTAATTAAGCAACGGTACTGTGCATTGAAAGCAAATTAATTCCAACGGCCTCATTCCAGACAAGATCTGCTCAATAAGGAAAGTTTGTTATTAGCATTGAATCAAGAATATTGCATCCAACGTTCATCATCTCAGTGCTATATAAACAAGACTTTGAAGATTGAAATGGCTAATGCTCTCAAAATCTCTACACGCACAAAAGCTAATCATAATCTTCTTTCTCTCAGTTTTGCTAAACCACACATTCTGATATTCTATCATTGTTTAGCAATCTAGTTTCTAAGCTTCAATTTGTGTATACATCACAGTTGTGATACAGTTTTGTAGAAAACATTCACACACTTAGTTTTATCTCTTTGTAAGAAAGTGTTACCTTGACAAACCGGGTTGTGGTTTGGATCAAGAAGGCTTTAGCAGTTGTTAAAGCAGTCTGTAATATTCAGTTGAATATAGTGGATTAAGACCTCGTTGGAGAGAGGCGAAATCACCTTGACGGGTGGACTGGAGTAGTTTGAGATCAAACGAACCAGGATAAAAATATCTTGTTCACTGCATTAGATTTCAGTTTTACAATTCAACCCCCCCTTCTTGTGTTTTTCACCACTTCAATTGGCATCAGAGCGCCTGGTTCTGAGCTAAAACACTTAACCGTGTCAGTACAAGATCCAGCGTCAGAAAAACACAATGGCAGGAAACAATTCTCACATCAGCAATGACAACAATGAGGACAGAGACAGATTCAGTGGCAAACCTCCAGTCTTTGATGGAGAAAACTTTGATTACTGTAAAGACAGAATTGAAAGCTTCTTTCTGGCACATGATGCTGATCTGTGGGATATGGTGACAGATGGATACACGCACCCTGTGAATGCTAGTGGTCAGAAGATTGATAGAAAAACAATGTCTGATCAACAAAAGCGTGACTTCAAGAATCACCACAAGGCCAGAACCATCCTCCTCAGCGCCATCTCCTATACTGAGTACGAAAAGATCTCCAACAGAGACACAACAAAGAATATTTTTGACTCACTCAGAATGACGCATGAGGGCAACGTTCAGGTCAAAGAAACAAAAGCTCTGGCGCTCATTCAGAAGTATGAGGCGTTCAAAATGGAAGAATCTGAATCCATTGAAACCATGTTCTCTAGATTCCAGATTCTGGTAGCTGGTCTCAAAGTTCTGGACAAAGGATACTCTACTGCTGACCATGTCAAGAAAATCATCAGAAGTTTACCCAAGCAGTGGATACCTATGGTTACAGCTCTGAAGCTAGCTAAAGATCTCAACAAAATCACTCTGGAGGAACTTATCAGCTCCCTCAGAAGTCATGAGATAGAGCTAGAAGCTGATGAGCCTCAGAAGCAAGGTAAGCCTTTAGCATTAAAATCTAACAGAAAATTTGAGTCTAAAGTTTTGCAGGCAGTTGAAGAAACATCTGATGGATCCTCATCAGAAAAAGACGAACTCTCCCTCCTCTCCAGAAGAGTAAATCAACTGTGGAAGCAAAGACAAAGGAAGTTCAGAAATCCCAGAAGATCTGATCAGAACGAGTCTTCTTCCAGATAAAGAAGGACAGATTCTTCCTCTGGATACAGAAGATCTGAAGGCTCCTCCAGTAGCAAAAAGTCAAACACCAAAGACTTCATCTGCTATGAGTGCAATGAGCAAGGACACTATAAGAGTGACTGCCCAAAGCTTCAGAGGGAAAAGCCCAAAAAGAAGTTTGGAAGAGAGAAGAAGAAAAGTCTCATGGCTACATAGGATGACTCTGACTCGTCTGAAGCTGACTCAGAATCAGATGATGAGAGGGCAAACATAGCTCTCATGGCTAACATTTCAGAAGATAGTGAAGCTTCTGAATCAGACTCAGAATCAGACACTGAAGAGGTATTTCCTAACTTTGCTGTTAACTTTACAAAGGCTGAACTTGCTGAAAGCCTTAATGAGATTCTGGAACGTTATCAGCAAATTAGAGCTAAATTCAGAGACCTGAAAATGAATCTTGAATCTGACTCTAATAAGACTGAGAGTCTCAAATTGGAAAATTCTGAGCTGAGAATTAAGATTTCAAAATTAGAAAACACTTTACAAAACTCTCAGAAGGAACCAATTTCTGAAACTCCCAGCAACGCTGATGAGATCATCAAGGAGTATGATCACAGTTTCCAGAAGTTCCTAGCTAAAAGCATAGATAGAAGCAGAATGGCTTCAATGATCTATGGAGTTAGCAGAAACGGAAGGAAAGGAATAGGACACCAAGGTAAGGTTCCTACACCAAAGAATGTCATGGACTTAACCATTAAACACACTCCTCTGAATTCACATTTTGTATATGGTCACACACATGATATCAAATACACTAGCAGTAAGCACTCTGTGAAACCAAAATTCAACCAGAGTTTTGGTAAAACTAACAAATCAGGACCCAAGAAAATCTGGGTACCTAAGGATAAAATAATACATGTTGCAGATATCTTTAGCAGCAAGTCAGAAACACCAGTCATGGTACCTGGACTCTGGCTGCTCACGACACATGACGGGAAGAAGGCATATGTTCCAAAGCCTGGAACTTAAGCCTGGAGGCCACGTTGGCTTTGGAGGCAATCAGAGGGGAAAGATAATTGGCTCTGGAACTGTAGGTAATGGAAATCTTCCCTCTATTAATAATGTTCTGCTAGTAGATGGATTGATGCATAATCTGTTATCCATAAGTCAATTAAGTGATAACGGTTATGATATAATCTTTAATAAAAAATCATGTAAAGCTGTTAGTCAGAAAGATGGGACTATCCTGTTTAATGGTAAGAGGAAAAACAACATTTACAAAATCAAACTTTCTGAACTAAAGAGTCAGAATGTAAAATGTATTCTGTCTGTTAACAACGAGCAGTGGATCTGGCACAGAAGATTGGGGCATGTTAGTATGAGAAGAATATCTCAGATTAACAAACTCAATCTGGTCAGAGGACTTCCTAATTTGAAGTTCAATTCAGATGCTCTGTGTGAAGCATGTCAGAAAGGCAAATTTGCAAAACCTTCTTTTAAATCCAAAAATGTTGTTTCTACCTCTAAGCCATTAGAACTTCTGCACATTGAATTATTTGGACCAGTTAAAACTGCTTCAGTCAGTGGTAAGAAGTATGGGTTAGTAATCGTAGATGACTATAGCAGATGGACATGGGTAAAGTTCTTAAGACACAAGGACGAGTCACACTCTGTGTTTGTTACCTTCTGTAACCAAGTTCAGAATGAAAAGGATCTTAGAATCGTTAAAGTCAGAAGTGATCATGGTGGAGAATTTGAAAACAAAGATTTTGAGTCATTCTTTAATGACAGAGGCATTCTGCATGATTTCTCTTGTCCTAGAACTCCCCAATAAAATGGAGTGGTAGAACGGAAGAACAGAACATTGCAAGAAATGGCCAGAACCATGATCAATGAGACAAACGTTGCTAAGACCTTCTGGGCAGAGGCAATAAACACAGCGTGCTACATTCAGAATAGAATCTCAATAAGACCTATTCTGGAAAAGACTCCATATGAACTGTGGAAGAACAGAAAGCCCAACATTTCATATTTTCATCCATTTGGATGTACTTGCTTTATATTAAATACAAAGAATTATTTGAACAAGTTTGACTCTAAAGCACAGAAGTGTATTATGTTAGGATACTCTGAACGCTCAAGAGGGTACAAAGTATACAATACAGAAACACAGATTGTGGAAGAATCAATCAGTGTTCGTTTTGATGATAAGCTTGACTCTGAAAAGTCAAAGCAGAATGAAGTTGTTGCAGGTATAGAAATTGAATTTGCAGGTTCTGAAGACAAGTCATCAGAAGCTCTCAACACAGACATTCCTTCAACGTCTGAAAGGAGCACTGCTAGCAATCCTACAACAGCTGCTGATCAACCTCAGAAGAGATTACCCAGAAGCAGCTTGGATCACCCATAAGAGATTATCCTAGGAAGAAAGGAAGATCCAATCAGAACAAGAGCAAGCTTCAGAAACTCTGAAGAAACTCTTATGGGACTTGTGTCTCTGATTGAACCTTCTTCTATTGATGAAGCAATTCTGGATAATGACTGGATTCTGGCAATGCAAGAAGAGCTGAATCAATTCACCAGAAACGACGTATGGGATCTCGTTCCCAGACCAAAAGGATTCAACGTCATTGGAACAAGATGGGTGTTCAGAAACAAGCTAAATGAACAAGGTGAAGTCATCAGAAACAAGGCACGAATGATTGCACAAGGTTATAGTCAGCAAGAGGGGATAGACTATACAGAAACCTTTGCCCCAGTCGCCTGGTTAGAATCTTTCAGACTTTTAATTTCATTTGCTGTTAATAGAGGCATCACTCTGTATCAGATGGATGTCAAAAGTGCATTCTTAAATGGTTATATAGAAGAAGAAGTTTATGTACACCAACCCCCAGGTTTTGAAAATACAAAACATCCAGAACATGTTTTCAAACTAAAGAAGTCACTGTATGGTCTGAAACAAGCTCCCAGAGCTTGGTATGAAAGGCTAAGTAACTTTCTGTTAGAAAATGAATTCACCAGAGGGAAAGTGGAGACTACTCTATTCTGTAAATCAGTTAAGAGTGACATCTTAGTCTGTCAAATTTATGTTGATGATATTATTTTTGGTTCTACTAATCCTTCTCTTGGAAGAAAATTTGCTAAGTGTATGCAGGCAGAATTCGAGATGAGCCTCATGGGGGAACTGAAATTCTTTCTAGGAATTCAGATCAATCAAACTCCAGAGGGAACTTACATTCATCAGAGCAAATACATCAGAGATCTTCTGAAGAAATTTGACCTCTCAGAATGTAAGCCATCAAAGATTCCAATGCATCCCACGTGCATTCTGGAAAGAGAAGAGGTAAGCAAAAATGTAGAACAGAAAGTCTACAGAGGTATGATTGGTTCTCTCCTTTATCTGACTACTTCAAGACCTGACATATTATTCAGTGTTTGTATCTGTGCTAGATTCCAATCAGATCCTATAGAATCTCACTTAACAGCTGTTAAGCGAATTTTCAAATATCTGAAAGGTACTACTAATCTGGGTTTGTTTTATAGAAAATCTAGTGATTACAGCTTAGTAGGCTACTGTGATGCTGATTTTGCTGGAGACAGAGTGGAACGTAAAAGTACTTCTGGAAGCTGCCACTTTCTGGGAGAAAATCTGATCTCATGGTCCAGCAAAAGGCAATCAACAATTGCTCTGTTAACAGCAGAAGCTGAGTACATAGCAGCAGCAGGATGTAGCACACAAATGCTTTGGATGAAAAGTCAGCTTGAAGACTTCCAGATTTTTGAGAGTAACATTCCTATACTTTGTGATAATACTTCTGCTATTTGCTTAAGTAAGAATCCCATTTTACATTCTAGAGCTAAGCATATAGAAATAAAACATCACTTCATTAGGGACTATATTCAGAAAGGTATTTTGAACTTAAAATTTATAGATACAGACCATCAATGGGCTGATATCTTTACTAAACCCCTTTCAGAAGATAGGTTTAATTTCATTCTGAAACATCTCAGCATGAAAGTGTGTCCAGAGTAAAAATGTTTTAATTCCATATATTTACCTTCAGAATGTAATTGTTTTACTGTGAACTTCTGATCAATCTTCTTTCAGAAAGATAGAACATGCAGATTGTATCAGATGCAAGTCTAAAGATCTGAGAGTCTAAGCTCAAAGACAGACGTGCTGATCACTACATCAAACAAGTGTCATCCAATCATCAGCATATCTCTGAAGCAGAACGCGTGCACACTTCTGAGAAGGCAAAATGCTGATTGGGTGCATTGAGACACATGTCTGGTAACCGTTTTTAAGTATCTTTCTCAAATCCCCCAAAATCAGCAAGCATTTAATGTAAAGTAATCATGCTTTTAAAATGCAATCATGATTTTTCTCTCTCTTAAAAAACGTTTATCTTTTCAAAATAGTTTTGAAACTCTATTTAAGCACATTAATCTCTCATTCTCATTCTTTACGTTTTCTCACTAATACTCAAGCATTTTCTGCATATTTCTGTGTTCGTCTCTTGCAAAACCTATTTTCCTCAGTTTATTCTCAAAACCCTTTTAGTGTGAACATGGCAACCTCCAGCAGTGCTTCTGCAGGTCCTCAGAAGAAAGCATCATCTGAGCAATATCAAGTGCCATTCAGAACTCTCCTCACTCCTGTGAAGAATCTTGAAGTGCTTTCTGAATTAATCATTGATTTTGGAAGCTTGAAGGAGAACGGTTTTGACCTAACTGAAGAAGTTAGGGCACAGAAGTGGGAAAGGTATTTTGACAGGTTGGTTGGACCAACATTCCCAATGCTAGTCAAGGAATTCTGGATTCACGCCAAGGCTTCAACACATCTAGTCACCTCCTTTGTTATGGGGAAGAAGATTGTGATCACTGAGGATCACATTGCAAGGCTAATAGGTTACAGTGGCGGTGGCGTCCGTTATGTGGACATGGCTGAAAGATGTGCTGATGTAGGTGTGATAGCTGCAAGGATTTTCACTCATGGGGTGCCCAGCAGCAAGATTAAAGATCTGAAGGATCACTACAGAGTTTGGGCTAAGATTATTCTGGGGTGCTTCAACCACAGGAAACCAACCAGTTCTCCTGATTACATAAATGTGGATCAGCAGTTTCTGATCTACTTTATTGATCAGAAGGTAAAGATCAATCTGGCTCACTTCCTGTTCAACCACCTCAGAACAAGTGTAAAGGAAACCAGGGAAGAAGAAAGAACCAAGAGGGATTGGATACCTTTTGGAAGGTTGATATCAGATATTCTGACAGAGAATAGGCTGATAGAGCATCTGATAGAAGCTCAAGAGCTAAGCACTATTGAACCAACAGTTGGGAAACCTCTGAATGCAAAGAACTTGAAGAAGATGAAGCTGATAGAGAATATTCAGAAGGAACCCAGAGCTACTCCTATTGCTGATATCACCAGCAGAAGAGTGCCTCTGAGTGACTTTCCATTATTTTCTGAAATTGAATCCAAACCAGAGGTGGTTCTCAGATACCTGGATGCGTGCAAGGCAGATGGTTCAGATCCAAATCTGATTATCAAAGCTCTGCATCAACCTCAGCAAGAAGTGACTCTGAAGAAGACGAAGAAGACGAAGAAGAGGAAGGCACCATCAGAAGGATCATCCCAGCAGACACCCAGGAAAAGAGGTAATTCATCTGCTGCTTCTGTTTTAAATTCTTCTACTATTCCAGCATCTATTCCTCCTCAAACCTCTCATAGAATCTCAATCCCCATCCCTACCATAGATGAAACTGTACCAGAAGAGGACCCTTCTGAGGCATTAAAACTCAGAAGACCCAGAACCAAACATCCCAAACAACCAACAATCTCAACAACATCAGCAATTGATCAAGTGTTGTCTGACATTGATCAACACACCTCTGAACAACCAATCTCTGAACCACAAATTGTTCCTCCTCCACAACCAGAACAACAGCAATCTGCTGAAGAACCAGAACAACAACAACAACCACTCTCACCAATTCCAGAAGAACCCATTATCCCTGAACAATCAGAAATTCCAACAACTTCTCATCAACCAGCAATTCCGTCTCCCTCTCCCCAACCAGAAATTAATCCACCATCACCTCAACCAGAGTTTCATCACTCTGAAACTCCTTCTCCTCAACCATCTGAACCTCATTCACCTCAACCATCACCTTTGGCAATCCAGCTGCCAGGTGGAACAACTATCACCTTAGCACAATTTCCATCCTCATCAGAATCTACACCACCAAATACTCCCAAAACACCACCCAGTCCAATCATAATCTCTGATTCTGATACTCCTTCTCCAAAACAAACAACTGCCCAGAAAACCTCTGAAAACCCCAGCAGGACTTTCATAGACTTAACCAGTCTTGACCGTCTTGCTGATTTGAAACATAAAATTGCCATCCCAAAACCAAAACAACCAGATGTTGGCTCTGGTATTATGAATTTTGAAACAGGTGTGCTGCAATGGATTGCTTCTTTGAAGCAAGTCTGTCCTGGAATTATAGGTGTTTAGGTATTGGCTTGCATTTTTGGTAAATCCCAAGTGTATGTGTGAATGTCATGACTGATGTCATAACATTCTAGTTTAGTTTGTACTGACTCATTAGGTACCTTTGCAGAAAAATATTGTAATTCAAGTACTGATGTTTATAAGTGTGTATCTGAGCATTTTGCAAAATGATCACATTTTGCTAAATCAGTAGACAGGTTTTCTCAGTTGTCATAACAGATGTTATGACATCCTGTTCTGAACTAACAGGTTTGCAGGTTGGATAAGTCTGAGTTTTTTCAGGAAAATAACTCAGTCTTTCCTGAACAGAATCCTGCGTTTTCTGAGGGGTAACCTAGCTAAACCCTAACCTGGTTAATAAAGTCCTGTGACCTGGTCTTTAGGTCAAACGGAATTAACCCTAGGTTTTTGTGGAAACCCTAACTGAAGTTGCAGCTGCTATATATTCAACAGAGCTGCTGTTTTGCAAGGCATCCCTTTTTATTGATCAGAAGATCATTTGTAATCTGTATAGGTTTGATTATTGTACTCCAAGCAATTATCATTGTGATAAGTGACTTGGAATAGGTTTCTAATTGTAAGGGCTGTGTAGCACTCAAAGCTTTGAAGCAAGAGTGTTTGAATGTTCCTTGACTAAAGCTGTGAAGCAGAGTCAAGTAAGTTGTGTGCATCACTCAAAGCTGTGAAGCACGAGTGATTGTGTTGCTTGATTAAAAAGCTGTGAAGCTTAATCAAGTGTATGTTTTTGAAGAGTGTTTTCATCAACTCTTAAGTCAAATTGTTTTATGTATCACTGCTGTGATTGAGGGGGAGTGAGTAGGAACTCAGGTTTAAGTTGTACTTAGATTGGAATTGCATTGGGTAGGTCTTAAGTGAAGGAGATAAACTGGTTGGTTTATTCCTGAATTAACATCTCTTATAGTGGATTTCCTCCCTGGCTTGGTAGCCCCCAGAGTAGGTGTTGTTGCACACTGAACTGGGTAAACAATTGACTGTGTTCTTTATTGCTTTTGTATTTACTGTCATATAGTAAGTCAGATATGGTGTCATAACATTGAACGTGACATTGAGTATCTGCAGCCAGAATTTCAATTGGAATCAGAGCAGGCACCCTGCCTGTATTACTGGGTGAGATCTAGGGATATCACTTTCTGGCACTATGGACAAAGAAGGAGTTTTTGGAAATAGACCACCCATTCTGGATGGAACTAATTATGACTACTGGAAACCTCATATGATTGCCTTCCTAAAATCTCTGGACAAAAAGGCCTGGAGAGCTGCTGACAAAGGATGGATTCATCCCACCATAACTGAGAAAGATGGGACAATCAGTCTGAAGCCTGATGAAGATTGGAGTAAAGAAGAAGATGAGTTAGCCCTGGGAAATTCCAAAGCTTTAAATGCCTTGTTCAATGGAATTGATAGAAACATTTTCAGATTAGTACATCAATATGAACTGGCCAAGGAAGTTTGGGACACTCTCAAAACTACTCATGAGGGCACTTCCAAAGTAAAAATGTCAAGGCTTCAGATGTTGACCACCAAGTTTGAGAATCTAAAAATGATGGAAGATGAAACCATTCATGAGTTTCACATGAACATCTTGGAGATTGCCAACTCCTCAGGAGCACTGGGAGAAAAGATGTCAGAAGAAAAACTGGTAAGGAAGATTCTCAGATCCTTGCCTAAAAGATTTGCAATGAAGGTAACTGCCATAGAGGAAGCCCAGGACATCAGCAAGTTGAAAGTGGATGAACTTATTGGGTCTCTTCATACTTTTGAGATGGGGATCACTGATAATGGTGACAAGAAGAACAAGAGCATAGCACTTATGTCCAACACTGATGTTGAAGAAAATATTTCAGAAGCTATAGCCATGCTTGGAAGACAGTTCAACAAACTCATCAAAAGAATAGATCCAAAGTCAAGGTCTAATGTTCATAACATTCCCTCTGACATTTACAGTTCCAGCAGAAGACCAAAGTCAGAAGAGAAGGGAATTCAAGGCAGAGGAATTCAATGCCATGGTTGTGAAGGATATGGGCATATTCGAGCTGAATGTCCTACCTTTCTTAAGAAACAAAAAGGAATGACAGTTACTTGGTCTGACTGTGATTCAGAAAGTAATTCTGAAGAAGAGACTGCCAAATGAGTTACTGCTTTAACTGGTGTTTGTACCTCTGAAAGTGACATCAGTGATGAAGAGGTGACTTTTGAAGAACTGGCTGATACTTACAAGAAATTGTGTATCAGAAGTACTGAAGTCTGTGTGCAGAATGAGAAACAATCAAAACTCATCATAAAGCTGAAGGCTGAAAAAAGGGCAAACCTTGAAACTATAAGTCATCTAGAAGGAGAAGTTCAATTGCTGAACTCACAACTGAATCAAATGACCAAATCTGTCAAGATGTTGACAAATGGAACAGACAAATTGGAAGAGATCCTTCAGGTTGGACAAAATGTGGGAAATAAATCTGGACTAGGATTCATGGAAGCAAAGAAATCTGGTACTGGTAAGCAAATGTCAAAACAGATGTCTCAACACAACTCTCAACATCAGGAACAGAGACATATGAAGAAAAGGTACCAAAGATGGAAATGTCATCATTGTGGGAGATATGGCCACATAAAGCCCTTCTGCTTCAGATTACATGGATACCCTAATCAGAACTCAGGCGTCAAACCTAAGTCTAAAAAGGTATCACATGCTCCTAAATGGAAGAAAAAGGCTACTGCACTGATAGCTCACACTTCCCTAAGGGTCTCTGCAAAGGAAGACTGGTACTTTGACAGTGGATGTTCCAGACACATGACTGGAATCAAGAACCTCCTCAATAATGTTAAGCCTCACACCACCAGTTTTGTGACCTTTGGAGATGGGGCTAAAGGTGAAATCAAAGGAGTTGGTGATTTGGACTGCCCTGGAGTTCCAAGTCTGAAAGAAGTACTGCTGGTGAAAGGGCTGACCGCTAATCTCATTAGTATCAGTCAATTGTGTGATCTAGGATTCAAGGTCAATTTCTCAAAATCTGAATGCCTTGTAATCAATGACAAACAAGAGATAGTAATGAAAGGAGTCAGATCCAAAGACAACTGTTACTTGTGGGAGCCTGAGAACACTAATTTCTCATCTGTGTGTTCCATTGCAAGAGAAGAAAAAGAGGTGAAACTGTGGCACCAAAAACTTGGCCATCTTCATCTAAGGGGTATGAAGAGAATCATCTCCTTGGAGGCAGTCAGAGGAATTCCAAGACTGCAAATTGATGAAGGAAGAGTTTGTGGTGAATGTCAGGTTGGTAAGCAGACTAGGATGTCACATCCAAAGTCAAGACATCTAACCACCTCTAAGGTTTTAGAACTCCTCCATATGGATCTGATGGGACCAATGCAAGTAGAGAGTCTTGGTGGTAAAAGATATGCCTATGTGGTTGTGGATGATTTTTCCAGATTCACCTGGATTAATTTCATTAGGGAAAAATCAGATGTATTTGAAGTTTTTAAAGAATTGTGCAAAAGAATTCAAAGAGAGAAGGAAGGATGTATTGTCAGAATCAGAAGTGATCATGGCAAGGAATTTGAAAACAGCAAGTTTGGTGATTTCTGCTCTTCAGAAGGAATTAGTCATGAGTTTTCTTCTCCTATAACACCTCAACAAAATGGAGTTGTGGAAAGAAAAAACAGGACCATACAGGAATCTGCCAGAGCAATGTTACATGCCAAAAGACTTCCTATGTACTTTTGGGCTGAAGCTATGAATACAACCTTCTATGTTCATAACAGGGTCACCTTGAGGAAGGGAACCTCATCCACCATATATGAACTCTGGAAAGGAAGAAAACCAACTGTGAAGTACTTCCATGTGTTTGGCAGCAAATGCTATATTCTGGCTGATCGTGAACAAAGAAGAAAACTGGATCCTAAAAGTGATGAAGGCATATTTCTAGGATACTCCTCAAACAGCAGAGCTTATAGAGTATTCAACTCCAGAACTAAAACCATGATGGAATCAATAAATGTTATAATTGATGACTATCATGAAGAAATAGATGTTCCTTGTACTGTTGAGACATTCTTTGAGACTTCAACCCAACAGAATGACCTACCCAACTCCACCACAACAGAATCTGAATCAAAGGAAGCTAGCAAGATCCCTTCCATCAGAATTCAGAAGGATCATCCAAAAGAGCTCATCATAGGAGATCCCAATAGTGGAGTCATCACAAGATCTAGAGAAATCACCTCAAACTCTTGTTTTGTGTCCAAAATAGAACCAAGAAATGTCAAGGAAGCCTTAACTGATGAATATTGGATTGGTGCAATGCAAGATGAACTGAACCAATTCAAGCAACATGAAGTTTGGGAACTGGTTCCTAGACCTGAAGGAACTAACATCATTGGGACAAAGTGGATATTCAAGAACAAGTCAGATGCTGAAGGAGTTGTCACCAGAAATAAGGCAAGACTTGTTGCTCAAGGATACACCCAGGTTGAAGGGGTTGATTTTGATGAAACCTTTGCACCTGTAGCCAGGCTGGAATCAATCAGACTCCTATTGTCAATTGCTTGTCTTCTGAAGTTCAAATTATTTCAGATGGATGTGAAAAGTGCCTTTCTAAATGGGTACTTAAATGAGGAAGCTTATGTGGAACAACCTAAAGGTTTTGTGGATCCAACCCACCCTGATCATGTCTACAAATTGAGAAAAGCTCTATATGGCCTGAAACAAGCTCCTAGAGCATGGTATGATAGGTTAACAAAGTTTCTCTCAGACAAAGGCTACAGAAAAGGAGGTTTGGACAAAACTCTCTTTGTCAAAACTGAAGGAGGGAAGTTGATGGTTGCCCAAATATATGTTGATGACATAGTGTTTGGAGGAATGTCAGAACATATGGTTAAACACTTTGCTGACCAGATGCAGGCTGAATTTGAAATGAGTCTCATGGGAGAACTAACTTATTTTCTTGGACTACAAGTCTCACAGATGGAGGACTCAATCTTCTTATCTCAAAGCAAGTATGCTAAGAACATTGTAAAGAAGTTTGGTATGGAGAATGCAAGTCACAAAAGGACTCCTGCTCCTACTCATCTAAAGCTTTCCAAAGATTCAAGTGGGGTGAAGGTGGATCAAAGTCTGTACAGAAGCATGATAGGAAGCTTGTTGTACTTAACTGCCAGCAGACCTGATATTGCCTTTGCAGTTGGAGTTTGTGCAAGATACCAAGCTGATCCCAAAGTCAGCCATATCAATCAAGTGAAGAGAATTTTGAAGTATGTAAGTGGAACTTACAACTATGGATTGATGTATACTCATGGCTGTGAACCAGCTCTGACTGGCTACTGTGATGCTGATTGGGAGGGTAGTGCTGATGATAGAAAAAGCACCTCTGGAGGATGTTTCTTCCTGGGAAGTAATCTGGTTTCCTGGTTCAGCAAGAAACAAAATTGTGTGTCTCTTTCCACTACTGAAGCTGAATACATTGCAGCTGGTAGTAGCTGCTCTCAAATGATATGGATGAAACAGATGCTCACCGAGTATAATGTCACACAAGATGTTATGACATTGTACTGTGACAATCTGAGTACAATCAACATATCCAAGAATCCCATTCAGCATAGCAGGACCAAACATATTGACATACGACATCACTTTATCAGAGACCTTGTAGAAGAGAAGACAATCAAATTGGAACATGTTGCCACTGAGCTACAGCTGGCTGACATTTTTACCAAGGCTCTGGATGCAAATCAATTTGAAAACTTAAGGGGTAAGTTGGGTATTTGCCAACATGAGGAATTGTAGCAACTAATTTTGCTTAAAACAAGGATTAAAGGAGTTATGCTTGTTCTGATTGGGTTAAAATTACATTTTCCCATTTCCTACAATTCCTTTAAGAAGTTGAACAGACACTCCTTCTCTTCCTTCCCCTCTCGTTTCCTCATCAAAACCCAGTCTCTCAATCAGAACTTTCACTTCAGTTGCTGTTGGTCCTCTAAAACTGTCAAAATGTCTCAAACACCGGCATCATCCAATACGACTATCTCAACCTCTTCCTCTGATCAAGATTCTGGGACAATCTCTTCCTGTCTGGACTCTGAAGTTCTGGAAATCTCTTCTCGTAGAAAAGTGGGAACTAACCCCACCAAGGTCAAAGAGTTAAGAACAAGACATGCAGGAAAGTCCCAAGCTTCTGCCTCTGGTAATCCATCTCATCCTTCTTCTTCAATTCCCCCTGAAATTGCAAATAAGGAAGGGACAACCTATGTTAATCAAGCAATAGCAAAAATTGTTTCAAGAATTCTGAACGAGAACCACTCAGTTCCTGGCATTTCTGTTCCTCTGAACCAAGGAAGTTCAAATGCTGAAACAAATCCAGATGTCTCTAAGAATGTTGAGACATCAAACAAAGAGAAGAATGCTGACATTGCTCACAAGAAAAGGAAGAAGCCCGAATCCTCTGAGTCTGATGACAGTGCTTAAAGGATGGTTGCTGTTTGGTGGTGTTGCTGGTTAGTGCTGATATCTGGTGGAGTTTGGAAGTGTGTTCAGTTTTTCTGCTGCTGCTCTTATTAGTTGTTTTTGGATAACTGTATAATCATTATGAACATGTATCTTTGGCCCATTTATGGCTAAAGAGGGGGAGAATATTTTGGTACTTAATATGTACTTGCTCGATTAGACATTCTATTTTTCTGCAGTCACTTATTTCTGTTGCTATCTATCTCTGATTGCTTAGGGTCTTTAGCCAAAAATCTGCCAAAGGGGGAGTTTGTAGGTGTTTAGGTATTGGCTTGCATTTTTGGTAAATCCCAAGTGTATGTGTGAATGTCATGACTGATGTCATAACATTCTAGTTTAGTTTGTACTGACTCATTAGGTACCTTTGCAGAAAAATATTGTAATTCAAGTACTGATGTTTATAAGTGTGTATCTGAGCATTTTGCAAAATGATCACATTTTGCTAAATCAGTAGACAGGTTTTCTCAGTTGTCATAACAGATGTTATGACATCCTGTTCTGAACTAACAGGTTTGCAGGTTGGATAAGTCTGAGTTTTTTCAGGAAAATAACTCAGTCTTTCCTGAACAGAATCCTGCGTTTTCTGAGGGGTAACCTAGCTAAACCCTAACCTGGTTAATAAAGTCCTGTGACCTGGTCTTTAGGTCAAACGAAATTAACCCTAGGTTTTTGTGGAAACCCTAACTGAAGTTGCAGCTGCTATATATTCAACAGAGCTGCTGTTTTGCAAGGCATCCCTTTTTATTGATCAGAAGATCATTTGTAATCTGTATAGGTTTGATTATTGTAATCCAAGCAATTATCATTGTGATAAGTGACTTGGAATAGGTTTCTAATTGTAAGGGTTGTGTAGCACTCAAAGCTTTGAAGCAAGAGTGTTTGAATGTTCCTTGACTAAAGCTGTGAAGCAGAGTCAAGTAAGATGTGTGCATCACTCAAAGCTGTGAAGCACGAGTGATTGTGTTGCTTGATTAAAAAGCTGTGAAGCTTAATCAAGTGTATGTTTTTGAAGAGTGTCTTCATCAAATCTTAAGTCAAATTGTTTTATGTATCACTGCTGTGATTGAGGGGGAGTGAGTAGGAACTCAGGTTTAAGTTGTACTTAGATTGGAATTGCATTGGGTAGGTCTTAAGTGAAGGAGATAAACTGGTTGGTTTATTCCTGAATTAACATCTCTTATAGTGGATTTCCTCCCTGGCTTGGTAGCCCCCAGAGTAGGTGTTGTTGCACACTGAACTGGGTAAACAATTGACTGTGTTCTTTATTGCTTTTGTATTTACTGTCATATAGTAAGTCAGATACGGTGTCATAACATTGAACGTGACATTGAGTATCTGCAGCCAGAATTTCAGGAATGATTGACCCAGCTGCTTCTGATCAGCTCTGGTCACAATTCAGACTTTGGGTACGTGCTGAAGCCCTCAAGTTGCAGGATATCAACTATGAGCAGGCACAACAAAATTTCAGCAAGCTTCTGAATGAAGTTGGAAGTCATCTTCTGAAAGAAGACGTGCTCCCTCTGGATAGTGAACCTTGGTCTGAGAAACAACAAGCTGCAAAGGTGCAATCAGAAGAAGACAAGACCATTCAAGCTGAAGAAAGTCAAGCAGAAGATGTTGCTGAAAGCTCTCAGAAGCTTCCTACTTCTGATGCTTCTCAAGCTTCCTTGGACAGGCAGACTCTGGAAGAACTAAGGCTGAATGACATGCGTCTGCAGCAGCGGATGGATGAAAGCGATCAGAAGATGAAAGAAAGAATGGATGTGCAGGATAGCAAGATTGACACTGTTGTCAGCATGGTGCACAAGCAGAATGAGACTGCTGAAAAGATCCAAGCCATGCTGGAGAACCTGTTCACACGCTTGCCTCCTCAACCTTAGTCTTTTTTCATTCATGTCCTTTTTCTTTTTCATGTTTTCCTTGATTTTCTGATGTACTACTTGGATGTGTTTTGTACTATTTTCATGTTTTGATTCTGAACTCTCTTAATACAACTAGTTTTTCCGATCTTAATTGTTTTAGCACATCACTTACACTTTTTGATTGCTGACAAAAAGGGGGAGAACAAGAATGATATTTTTAACAATAACGGCTAACTAGACAGAAATTCTCAAACATTCTAACTCTATTACTTGAGAATGTTTTTCTGTTTTTGCTTAAAGTCTACAGGTACAAGGAAGCTCCTGGACACTCTGAAGACTAGAAGCTCTGATCACTATGAAGCTCTGATCCGCTCTGATACTCTGATCCAAAGCAAAGCTCTGACAAGAAAAGCTCTGAAGCTCTGCTCTGACATAAAGCTTCTGATAGTCAAAGACTCTGATACTCTGACGTTCAAAGAAAGGCAAAAAGATCTGATCCTGAAGAACACTTGAAATCAAAGGGAAGTAATAAACTCAGGGGGAGTATATATCTTAACTATGATATCTTTTTACTCCTTATCCTTTGTACTTCTTACTCTGATGCATATCTCTGATACCTTTTCACGTTATTTTCATTAAAAAATATCTAGTTTTTGTCATCATCAAAAAGGGGGAGATTGTTAGAACAAAGTTTGAATCTACTACCCTACATTTAAGTTTTGATGATAACAAAGTGAAAAGATATAGTATTTATGATATTCATATATGAACTATCTGCTGCCTAAAATTATTATGTTCTGACTTGCAGATGCTCTGATTGATAAGCAAGATCACATCTAATCAGCATCAGAATTTGGTTCTTGACACCAGCATCAGAAGTTGCCATATCAGAATTTCAGAATCAGATGATCAACTCACGTACATGCTAAAGCCTGATGAACAAGACTGCGCTCAACACTCTGATAAAGAAACACAACAATTCATCAGCAGCGAAGCAGAGTCAGAATGAGCCAAGCCAGGACTTGCATTAAGTAAGCAACGGTACTGTGCATTGAAAGCAAATTAATTCCAACGGCCTCATTCCAGACAAGATCTGCTCAATAAGGAAAGTTTGTTATTAGCATTGAATCAAGAATATTGCATCCAACGTTCATCATCTCAGTGCTATATAAACAAGACTTTGAAGATTGAAATGGCTAATGCTCTCAAAATCTCTACACGCACAAAAGCTAATCATAATCTTCTTTCTCTCAGTTTTGCTAAACCACACATTCTGATATTCTATCATTGTTTAGCAATCTAGTTTCTAAGCTTCAATTTGTGTATACATCACAGTTGTGATACAGTTTTGTAGAAAACATTCACACACTTAGTTTTATCTCTTTGTAAGAAAGTGTTACCTTGACAAACCGGGTTGTGGTTTGGATCAAGAAGGCTTTAGCAGTTGTTAAAGCAGTCTGTAATATTCAGTTGAATATAGTGGATTAAGACCTCGTTGGAGAGAGGCGAAATCACCTTGACGGGTGGACTGGAGTAGTTTGAGATCAAACGAACCAGGATAAAAATATCTTGTTCACTGCATTAGATTTCAGTTTTACAATTCAACCCCCCTTCTTGTGTTTTTCACCACTTTAACCGACACAGACGAGTGTTGGAAGACTGAATTATTTGTTAGACAGGAACTGCCTACCAGACGAGAACTAGGTTTAAAATTGATCGTCATACGGGAACTGACTACCAGACGGGAATTGGGTTTAGAATGATAAGGTGTACTAATTTTACTGGGAATTTAGGGTACAAGGTACTAGCACCGTTAGTTGGACATTGTGAAGGTGCATGTCATCAGTTGAAGGTTTGGGGTGATATCCTCTTGTGTTTGAATGATTCAGGTCTTTTGTGTAAGGTACCCGATCTGGCTTATGCTTCGTATGCATGTTTGAATTCTTTTACCGCAAAGAACCATTATGATGGATCTGCTATGCGCTTTTGAAGATGCAATGTTATGTAATGATAACTATATAAAAATGCAAAGAAATAGACTTCATGAGGATAAGCGAAGGCTCTTTGGGAACTATTGCTCATCAGCGGGGATGCCAATACATATCAGCGCTGGAAACATGCAGTACCAAAGATTGCTGGGGATATTGGTAAGAATTTAAGCTGGGGAGCTCATCATACCGAAGATTGTTGATAAATCCACTGAAGATTGAATTGCTGACAAAGCGAGTTTTCAGGTATGCCACTGAATTCTAAATCACACTGTTGAGGAAGAGATAATCTGGCCCGACATCCCTACATCCTGAACCACTTGAAGGATGGTAGAACTGAATACACCTAAGAATGGATACTAAATACCATGTAGATATCTTCGAATACATGCCCCAAGTTTACACCACACCGGGGAATTGCCTCTTAAATCACTTGGGGATAAAAGATGGACATGGACCTGCAAATTCCCCAGTTTAACTCTATGGATGTCCCAGTTTACTCCACTAGGGATGTACCAATTTACTCCACTAGGGATGCCTCGGTTTAGCTCCGCGGATGCCCCAATTAAGCTCTTGCGGGTGTGCACTTGCGCGTGCCAGTCAAACGGCAACTCCGAACTTTCTGAATTCACTTGAGGAATCAGGTTTGAAATTGTCTGTAGCAGATGAAGGAGGCTTTGCGCGCTGGTTAGATCAGGATGACCATTATGATGCCTTTAGCTTGGTTGTAGTAGTCCCGTACAATATAATTGGCTTGAACAACTTTGCGGGTACGGATACAGAATTCCCCTGTTTGTGGGATTTCTGAAAGAATTTGTGCTGAATAGAAGATCATAATATTAGTGCCACAACACAATAGGGGGTGGCCTACCCCAATGTCTTGAATCACAGAATAAACTTCTCTTCATTGTGTAGACTTGCTTAATGTCAATCGGTTGTTTTGTATGCAAAAGAATGTTTATTAGGAGAATGATATTTCAAATGCAACACGTATGTAAGTCTTGAAGTTTGAAAAAAAATTGAATGAAATGATGTCACAACTCTATTGTGAATGGGTCACTAGCTAGAGAGCCACATTTGCAAATTCTTTTTTATGAAAGATAATGCAAGCATATGATGCCAACACAGATATTTAGACATACCTCTTAGGAGTCAGTTAAACGCTATCTCGTTGTAGCACGCTTTCAAATTGACCCATGCTTCAGTTAGTACTTTGAAAGGGTTGTAACGTGGCCTGGTTCACGGTTTTAGAAAAAAGGATTTGAGGCTCAAAATTATTTGGTGCCCACCCATTCTCCATGATGTTCTCCATTCCTATGTTCAGTTGACCTGATACATGCATTCATCTCTCGAGAAGAGTTTGCGATGGTTGAGGAACCACAAGGGTTTCTTGGACACGACAATCACTAACTTCCGATTTTGGTGTCTCATCATACGACCTTGTTCTCTCGATATGGATTTTTATTTGTAATCTTTTTCTTTCCTTTTAGGATTTTCAAAATCTTTCTTGCTTTTTCCTGGACAAATTCTTTTGAATTTCAATTTCGAACAAGCGGGATGCCCTAACTTTTTCCTAAGCGACTTGTTTTCAAGTTTCGACTTAGCGGGGCTTTTTGTTTATTTCTTATTCATATTTTCAATTTTGAACAAGTCGTTGATCTTCACGTTGTCTTTGATTTGTTAGAAATGACTGTGACTTTCTGAGTCTTTAGTAGATGATGGATAACCATTGTTGTATCGTTATTGTAAGTCTAAGAGTGCCTAAGAGGGGGGGGGGGTGAATTAGGTATATAAAAATTTATTCGGTTTTATGAGAGTACTTGTAGTAATTTGTGGTTAAGTGTTTGAAGGTTTTTGACTATATCTTATCTTTTCTTGATTATGGTGATGAAAATGATAAAAGCGGAAAAGTAAAGAACACGGCGATATATCCTGGTTCCCCTCACAATCCGAGAGTACTCCAGTCCCCTTTCCAACATGAAAGAGATTTCACTATAGTTTAGAATGATTGTACAACCTATGCTTACTATCTAACCTATAGGGTGACCAAAGGTTCTTAACACCTTTAAGGTCAAACAAACACTAATGTGAATGAAGAACAATCCTCTTCAAATCACAACACTTACTTCCAACAATCCTGGATAGTAAGGGAACACCTTTAAGGTCAAAAAAACACTAATGTGAATGAAGAACAATCCTCTTCAAATCACAACACTTACTTCCAACAATCCTGGATAGTAAGGGAATACTTTCTTTTTGTAATACAATGATTTATTTGAAAGAGATGGAGAGCACTATCAATCTTTGATTGATCTTCTTCTTCAAGAAAGAAACAATTCTCAAGCAATGATTATAAATGTTCACAATGAATGTATGAAACTTGTAATGATTTCTTAATGAAAATGTATATGGAAAGTTTCACAAAATTTATGATTTGTAAGAACACTTGAAAGTTTGTAAGAATATGTAAATTTGAATTATGAAAATTGTTAATTGAAGAAGGTTATTTGAATTTGAAAATCTGCACAATTTATAATGTTACAAATACCTCTTCATTCATGCCATTTGATATGAAAAGATGCAATGCAATCATGAAAGAATACCATTTGAATTATGTTTAAAAAACAAAAGAAAATCTGTATTGGTTCGCTGGGAACCGGTTCCGACCCAGGCAGAACCCGATTCTTAGTGAACGTTATAACCCAGAATTCAAAAATAACACGCAGGAACCGGTTCCCCTATAGGTACAACCCGGTTCCTGGTACAAATTCCAGGGAAGTGATTTTTGAACAAGTTTGGAACCCGGTTCCCTGTTAGGTAGGAACCGGTTCCTGAAAGTTTATTTTCAAAAAATCCTTTTGAAAAAGATTTCAAACATAGTTTTTCTTATTGTTAAAAATGTGGGATATGTATATGATTATGAATGCATATTTGTGAACATCTATATTCAAGTTTAAGAATTATTTATACCTTTTGACATTTGTTGTTTCTTTAATAATTCTCCTTCTAATCTTCAAGACTTGTAACAAGGTTTTATATGATATTGATAAACTTTTTGCACATCCTTTGAATGTTGATATCCATGTTGTCTTCATCAAAACCAATGCTTTAAACATGACTTGAGAAGCTTGCAATTACATTCTCCCCCTTTTTGATGATGACAACCAAGTCTTGAAAACAATTCTTGAAATGTTTATGTTGTTTTGTGTAGCAAAAAATGTTAAGCAAATGCAAGGCTCCCCCTAAATTGTATGCTCCCCCTAAGTCCATGATTCTTTGAATTTTGGAGTGAGTTTTATGATAGTTATTTTGGCCTGCAATTTCTTTGAAACAAAACAACACATATGCATATTCTTCTCCCCCTTTGTTAGCATAAAAAAGGATGGGGAAAAAGAGTGAAAAAAATTCATTTAAAAGACACAAACAATATATACACACATATTTTATCAAATAAAAACATATAAAAGAAGGAGTAGAAGCAGAGTGTACTGAAACATAATTTTTTTTTGAAGAAAAATTAAGACGTGCACCTTATGAGAAACATTTAGAGATCACCTTCATCTAAAATACCAAGTTCTCTTCGGATTTTGAAGAATGGTTCTCGAGCAAGCGGTTTTGTGAAGATATCTGCGAGTTGGTTATGAGTATCCACAAAAGTGACTTCGACATCTCCTTGAAGTACATGATCATGGAGAAAATGATGTCGAATATCTATATGTTTGGTTCTTGAATGCATGACCGGATTCTTTGTAATATTGATAGCACTTGTATTGTCGCATCAAAGAGGAATGCATCCGAGATCAAGTTCGTAATCACGGAGTTGTTGCTTGAGCCAAATAATTTATGCACAACAACTACCCGCTGCTATGTATTCTGCTTCGGCCGTGCTAAGAGCAACACATGCTTGCTTTTTACAAGCCCATGATACTAATGCATTTCCAATAATGTGACAAGTACCACTTGTGCTTTTACGATCAGTTTTACAACCTGCATAATCCGCGTCAGAATAACCAATTAAAGTGCAAATACTATCTTTAGGATACCATAAGCCGACATTGGTTGTTCCTTTGAGATACTTCATGATCCTTTTAACTGCCATGAGGTGTGATTCCTTTGGATTTGCTTGAAAGCGAGCACAAAGACAAACACTAAACATTATGTCAGGATGACTTGCCGTCAAATACAATAAGGAACCAATCATACCTCGGTATTTTGTAATATCAATTGAAGTACCGGATTCATCTTGATCAACATATGTACCGGAGCCCATTGGAGTATTCATTGCTTTACAATTGTCCATATCAAACTTTTTCAATAATTCTTTGCAATACTTAGATTGGTTGATGAAGATTCCATCTTTTAGTTGCTTGATTTGTAGTCCAAGAAAGTAGTTCATCTTTCCCATCATAGACATCTCGAATTCTCCTTGCATCATCAATGAGAATTCCTCACACATTTCTTTGTTAGTCGATCCAAAAATGATATCATCAACATAGACCTGAACCAATAAAGTGTTACTTTTGATTTTCTTAATGATCAAAGTTTTATCAACCTTACCCTTTTCGAAACCTTTTTCACACAAAAAATTGCTAAGTCTATCATACCATGCTCTTGGTGCTTGCTTTAAGCCATAAAGAGCCTTTCTCAACTTAAAGACATGTGTAGGATGTTTGAAGTCTTCAAATCCCGGAGGTTGTTTGACATAGACTTCTTCATTGATGTATCCATTCAAGAATGCGCTTTTGACGTCCATTTGAAAAATCTGAAAATTTAATGAACTAGCATAAGCAAGTAAAAGACGTATAGCTTCTAACCTTGCAACCGGAGCAAATGTTTCTTCAAAGTCGATTCCTTCCTCTTGATTGTAGCCTTGGGCAACCAACCTTGCTTTGTTTCGAACAATTAGACCATTCTCATCAAGTTTGTTCTTAAACACCCATCGGGTACCTATGATGTGTTTACCACTTGGTCTAGGAACAAGTTCCCAAACTTGATTTCTCTCGAATTGATTTAATTCTTCTTGCATAGCAATAATCCATTGATAATCTCCTAAGGCTTCATCAACTTTGGTAGGTTCAATTTGAGAAACAAACGCCATGTTTAAGCAAGCATCTTTTAGATTTAATCTTGTTGATACTCCTTGGCTAATGTCACCAATAATTTTGTCAATAGGATGGTCTCTATGAGTTCTCCATTCTTTTGGTAGATCATTGATGTTTGAATCTTGTTGTACAATGTCTTCTTGATTTTCCGGTGATTTCACAACTTGATCATTTGAAAGTTCTTTCGGGGGTAAATCTATAGGATCATCATCATCACACACAACTACTTCCTCTTTAGAGGTGTTAGTTTCATAAAAAGATACGTGCATAGATTCTTCAATAGTTAAAGTTCTTTTATTATAAATTCTATATGCTTTACTAGAAAGAGAATAACCAAGAAATATACCTTCGTCGGATTTCTCGTCAAACTTACCGAGATTGTCTTTGTCATTGTTAAGAACAAAACACTTGCATCCAAAAATGTGGAAGTGAGCAATATTTGGCTTTCTTCCTTTGAAGAGTTCATATGGAGTCTTCTTTATTATAGGTCTAATGATAACTCGATTTCCAACATAACATGCCGTACTAACCGCATCCGCCCAAAAATATTTAGGAAGATTTGCATCACTAAGCATTGTTCTTGCAAGTTCCACTAGAAACCTATTCTTTCTTTCAACTACTCCATTTTGTTGTGGAGTTCTAGGTGCTGAAAAATTATGAGAGATACCATGTTCTTCACAAAATTCTTCAAATTGTGCATTTTGGAATTCTCCACCATGATCACTTCTTATGGATACAATCTTTAGTGGTTTTTCATTTTGGATTTGCTTAGCATACTTCTTAAAAGCTTTAAATGCATCACTTTTCTGCACAAGAAACAAAGTCCAAGAATATCTAGAAAAATCATCAACAATAACCAAAGCGTATACATTACCTCCGAAGCTTTTTGTTCTCGATGGACCAAAGAGATCCATGTGTAACAATTGAAGTGGTCTTGTTGTTGAAACCACATTCTTTGGTTTGAAAGTTGATTTGGTCTGTTTGCCCTTTTGACATGCACTACATAATTTGTCTTTGATGAACTTCATCTTTGGTAGACCAATAACTAAGTCATGCTTAACCAATTTGTTCAAGTGCTCCATGTGAATATGAGCAATCCTTTTGTGCCAAAGCCATGAATCATCATTGTTTGCCATGAGACATTTTACCTTCAAAGATGGCATCAAGGGAAATCATAAATATATTATTAATTCTTTTACCTTTGAGTTTTACCTCATTGGTTGCCTCATCCATAATAAGGCATTCTTCTTTGTTGAATTTGATCTTGAACCCTCTATCGCAAAGTTGACTTATGCTAAGAAGGTTGTGCTTTAATCCTTCAACATAGAGAACATCCTCAATTTTAATGGATGGAGGTGTGCCAACTATTCCAACGCCAAGTATCTTTCCTTTGGTGTTGTCTCCATAGGTGACATACCCTTTGGCTTTATGTACTAGATATGAAAATTGGTGTACATCTCCTGTCATATGATTTGAACATCCACTATCAAGATACCAAACATTTGATGTGGATTTCAAGCATACCTCTTCTTCATCATCGGAGTGATGTGAAGCCATCAATGCTAGATTTGCACTTTCGTCACTATCCAAATCGGATGGAGAACTTATCTCATTATCTTCCCATGCAACATAAGCCCTTTTGTTCTTGAACTCCTTTTTGCCTTTGAATCCATTTTTCTTGGAGAGTTTTGGACAATCCGGATTTATGTGACCTTGCTTTCCACATTCATAGCATGTGACATCTTGTGTTGATGTGGAGGCTTCTTTATCTTTATGCTTATAAAATTTCTTTCTTTTTACAAGAAGCAAGAAGTTTTCATCTTCCTCCGATGCATCTTTATCTTGACTTTCTTTTGAATCAACTTTCAAAGCAATGCCTTTGGATTTCTTCTCATGATTCTCATGTTTTTCAAGCCTTCCAAGATCCATCTCATATTCTTGAAGCTTTCCGAAAAGTGTTGTGGAAGTCATAGTTGCAAGGCTTTTCTTTTCGGATATTGCCGCCACTTTTGGTTGCCATTCCCTAGTTAAAGACCTAAGCACTTTAAGATTTAATTCATCGTTAGTTAAATTCTTACCGAGTACCTTCAAATGGTTTGTCAAGTGAACGAATCTCTTTTGCAAGTCAAGGATGGATTCTCCGGGCAGCATTCTGAATAATTCATATTCTTGACTCAAATTGTTCAATCTAGACCTTTTGACTTCAGTGGTTCCTTCATGAGTTTCTACAAGAGTATCCCAAATTTCCTTTGTCGTTGTACATGCCGATACTTGGAAAAATTCATCCATACTAAGAGCACTTTGGAGAATATTGATTGCCTTTTTGTCAAAGAGAACTTTTTTCTTGTCATCGTCATCCCATGATGCTTTAGGCTTTGATGAGCCAACACCATTGACAACACACACCGGAGTACATGGACCATTCTCGACAGCATTCGATATTTCTTCTCCTTGCGCTTCAAGATGAGCCTTCATGCGAATTTTCCAAAAGTCAAAGTATTCACCACAAAACAATGGAGGCTTGTTGTTACTACCACCATCTTTGAAAACCGGATTTTTATTTGCGGAAGCCATTCTGGATCTTTAGGAACAAGTTACCTATAACTAGCTCTGATGCCAATTGTAAGTCTAAGAGTGCCTAAGAGGGGGGGGGGGGGGGTGAATTAGGTATATAAAAATTTATTCGGTTTTATGAGAGTACTTGTAGTAATTTGTGGTTAAGTGTTTGAAGGTTTTTGACTATATCTTATCTTTTCTTGATTATGGTGATGAAAACGATAAAAGCAGAAAAGTAAAGAACACGACGATATATCCTGGTTCCCCTCACAATCCGAGAGTACTCCAGTCCCCTTTCCAACACGAAAGAGATTTCACTATAGTTTAGAATGATTGTACAGCCTATGCTTACTATCTAACCTATAGGGTGACCAAAGGTTCTTAACACCTTTAAGGTCAAACAAACACTAATGTGAATGAAGAACAATCCTCTTCAAATCACAACACTTACTTCCAACAATCCTGGATAGTAAGGGAACACCTTTAAGGTCAAACAAACACTAATGTGAATGAAGAACAATCCTCTTCAAATCACAACACTTACTTCCAACAATACTGGATAGTAAGGGAATACTTTCTTTTTGTAATACAATGATTTATTTGAAAGAGATGGAGAGCACTATCAATCTTTGATTGATCTTCTTCTTCAAGAAAGAAACAATTCTCAAGCAATTATTATAAATGTTCACAATGAATGTATGAAACTTGTAATGATTTCTTAATGAAAATGTATATGGAAAGTTTCACAAAATTTATGATTTGTAAGAACACTCGAAAGTTTGTAAGAATATGCAAATTTGAATGATGAAAAATTTTAATTGAAGAAGGTTATTTGAATTTGAAAATCTGCACAATTTATAATGTCACAAATACCTCTTCATTCATGCCATTTTATATGAAAAGATGCAATGCAATCTTGAAAGAATACCATTTGAATTATGTTCAAAAAACAAAAGAAAATCTATACTGGTTCGCTGGGAACCGGTTCTGACCCAGGCAGAACCCGGTTCTTAGTGAACGTTATAACCCAGAATTCAAAAATAACACGCAGGAACCAGTTCCCCTATAGGTACAACCCGGTTCCTGGTACAAATTCCAGGGAAGTGATTTTTGAACAAGTTTGGAACCCGGTTCCCTGTTAGGTAGGAACCGGTTCCTGAAAGTTTATTTTCAAAAAATCCTTTTGAAAAATATTTCAAACATAGTTTTTCTTATTGTTAAAAATGTGGGATATGTATATGATTATGAATGCATATTTGTGAACATCTATATTCAAGTTTAAGAATTATTTATACCTTTTGACATTTGTTGTTTCTTTAATAATTCTTCTTCTAATCTTCAAGACTTGTAACAAGGTTTTATATGATATTGATAAACTTTTTGCACATCCTTTGAATGTTGATATCCATGTTGTCTTCATCAAAACCAATGCTTTAAACATGACTTGAGAAGCTTGCAATTACAGTTATTCGATCTCGGCTTCTTGATTTACGAGAGATACCCATTGGGATATCGTTAATTGACGCACGTTGCTGATAGATGAGGGTTAACCATTGTGGTTTTGACTTTCATAAACATTTTGATGGATAACAATTGTTTTATCATTGGATGCATACTCTTGATGAGTTCTGAACACTTGATCGGATTAACCGAACACTACCCGCCCCAGGGTTAAAATGAGGGTTTTTTTCTGAACGGAAAAGAAACTCTTACTTTGAAGGCTCATAGGGGTTAAAAAGGGTCTATATCCCTTATATCTCTGGTGTTTAGGGATAGAAACAAGGCATGTACATCGTCAGCAAGGTCTTACTCAAAAGCATACCAACCAATTTTTTTTTGCATTTTTAGATTATCGTCATCCTCCCTCCTGTCTTTACTCATGCATAAGACTTGGAAACTTGGCATCAATATGCAAGTAAAACATTTAAAGATTGATAACAAATGTATGAATAAAAACAAAAACAAAACTTCAAGACAAGCATACTTATTGCATTAAGATTTTCATTCAAAAATATACAAGTTTCTACATCCAAGCAGTGTTTAAACAAACAAGCAAGAATGCAAATGAAAATGCGGTAAATAAACCAATGATTTCCATAGTTGAGGAGACTTGACTCTGTATGGGCTTCTTCATTCTGACGACTTTCTGCAGTCTCGATGGTTGAATAGGCGAGAGAATTCCCCTTCTGATCTGATATGAACACAACAGTCTTTGAATTGAGCTTGTCTCAGACCTTGTCTCTGGATGACATGCAATCTTCAATTGAATGGCCAGGTGTCCTAGTATAATATGCATAGAAGATTATTTTAGGAGTGCAAATGAGTGCTTTACCAAGCGAATTGGTATAAACTGCATCACCAAGCATCTTATGCCACAAAGAAGCAATATAATTCATCTTCCATCATAACAGAGGAGGCATCTACATGGTGAGAAAGAGTCCAACAGTTGGCCAAATGGGAATTATACTTTCGGAAGAGACGCAAGGAAGGTGTTGGGCTTTATACTTAAACCCCTTTATAGTTTTCAATATCAAAACTGGGTGCCTCAATAAGAAGAGATGTTTGTGGGAGGAAGACCCCAAATATCAGAGCTGGAAATAACATGATGTAATGCATTGGGATCACATCAACATGCTCATTAGGCTTCTTCTATCTTTTCTTAAAAGCCTAGCCCAATAAATTCACTTGGGGAACAAAGACTGGCTGCTGTTGACCATAGTTGATTTTTTCCCAATACAACTGATTTTTAGGCCAACTACTCAATTGACTGAGCAAAAGTGTGATACAAAGTTTGAAACATGGCATGAGTAATCTTGAGAGTCCATAATGATCCATGAAAGTAATATGGGGTATTGTAAGTTCAAATATCCTTGTGCAAACTCAAACCTTATTTTTGGTCATCAGTGCTTAAGGAGGTGTCTTGAGCTGATCAACCCTAGTGCAGTCTTGAGCCAAAGGAGATCTTGTGAGAAAATTCTTGATAAATGAAAGGGAAAATTTTGGGGTACAACAGCTGCCCTTGTTCAATCTTCTTAAGCCTGAAGAGTTAGATTGGCGAGTTTTTCCATTCGTGACTCGAAGGTGGAAGATGATTGGACATTAGAGTGCCCAGAAATTTGCACTCGGTGATGTGATGGTGGATGGTATAGGGAATGGGCTTAAAGATGCCATTTGGAGGGATGATGGAAAGTTGTTGGAGATGGGATTGTAGATGCTATCCAGAAATGATTGCTGAACCGTATCTGTAAGCTGAAACTGAATGAGTATCAAAATGGCGTCTGTGTCTGGAGCGTATCTGAACTGTATCTGAGAGTTGAGTCTGAATGAGTATCACGATGGCATCCGTATCTGGAGCATATCTGAACTGTATCTGAAAAACCTTTGAACATTGTTAATGGTAGCTGTTGATCAACCTTATCCTGAAAAGGGTAAAATGTTAGCTAATATGCAATGTCATGTTGTATGAAATGCACGGTATAATGAGATTGTGATACATGCATTCGTGTTATCGATGTTTATGATATATGGATGCGGTGCATGTGTATGTGAGCTAATATGCTGCATTGTTTGTTGGATTAGGGAAAATGAATCCCCGACTGTTGCTGAGGATACAAAGTGCAAGTCTTCATGTTTTGAAGTGTTGATGAATTTGCACTTAGAGAAATAAACTTTGTTGTAAAGGAAATGACGTGTACTGCTTGTAAAATCCTGAGAATTTTGGCGAATTCTACTTGGAGTGATAACTGGAAGTTTTGTTCCGCTGGGGATTAAACTGCACACTGCGGGGGATTTTATGGAATAGTTTAAAGATTTTTACCTATCTCTTAAAGCCATTAGTGATTGTCTTTCTATTTTGTTCATTTGTAAATGATAGTTACGTTCAAATGCATATGTTCAAAAATAAATTATTGGACGTTTTCACAAACAAAACACAAGAGTAAAGAAAAATAGATAGTTTTGCACTTTCAAGGGACATCTTTGTATTGACTTTGAGTAAGTATTTTTGTACAATGAGACAAACATTCTAGTAAGAGAATGCCGTCGTAAAAAATGAAAATTTGATACAAAGAAAAGATAGCTATGTGAAATAAACCCATGGGGTTCCCATTCTGCTATAGCCTTCATGTCTCCGAGCATCTTATCTATTTGTTGTCTTGTCCGAAGCTGATTGAATTGTTCAGAACCGTCGAGTTTGCAGGTTGTCCGTAAGGTGATCCAACAGGACATATTCATACGCTTTAATTCCCTAACTTTTTCCTGGACTGCCCTTTCGGATTTTCAGTCCACCAGGATACCCTTATTTGTCCAAGCCGCCCTTTCGGGTTTTCAGCTTGCCGGGTGTACAAATTTTTTTTGTTTTATCCCTAATTTTTTCCCGAACCTTTGTGGTTCGCCGGGATGCCCTTGTTTTGCCTAGGTGTGTCAACCTAGCGGGTCTCTTATGCGTAGTACCTTTTGACTATGTCCATGTTCACAGGGTGCGGCAGGTCTTCGCCATCCATGGTGGTCAAGATCATTGCTCCACCAGAGAATATGCTTTTGATCACAAATGGTCCTTCGTATGTAGGAGTCCATTTGCCCCTGGGATCACCCTGCGGAAGTATGATACGTTTGATCATCAAATCATCAACTTGATACACTTGGCGTCTGACATTTTTGTTGAAAGCTTTGATCATATACATTTGACCATGACAGACAACAGTAAGTCTTTTCTCATCAATGAAGTTCAGTTGATCAAGTCGAGTTTGGATCCAATCATCTTCATTCAGACCTGCATCCTTCATAATTCTCAGAGAGGGGATCTGGACCTCAATAGGCAAGACAACCTCCATGCCGTATACCAGAGGGTGTTGCCCCGGTTGACGTGTGCGCTGTGGTATGATACCCGTGGAGAGAGAATGGTAGCATCTCATGCCAGTCTTTGTACGTGACTGTCATTTTCTTTATGATCTTTTTGATGTTCTTATTTGCGGCTTCGACATCACCATTCATCTTTGGCCGGTAAGGGGAAGAATTGTGATGCTGGATCTTGAATTGCTCGCACAAGGAGGTGATCATAGTGTTGTTTAGATTCATACCATTGTATGTGATGATCCTCTACGAGATACCATACCGACAAATGAGATTCTGTTTAACAAACCGGGCTACAACATTTTTGGTGACAGAAGCGAAAGAGGCCGCCTCAACCCACTTTGTAAAATAGTCAATGAACACCAAGATGAAGCGGCATCCATTAGAGGCTGTTGGTTTTATTTCCCCAATCATATTGATGCCCCACATAGCAAAGGGCCAAGGAGCCGTCAAGACATTCAAAGTAACCGGGTACGTGCACCTTGTCATCATAAATTTGAAACTTGTGGCAGGTTCGAGAGTGTTGATAGCAATCTGCTTCCATGGCAGACCAATAATAGCCTGCCCGTAGGATCTTCTTTTCCATCGTCTGCCCACTAGAATGGGTGCCAAAAGTTCCCTCATGTAGATCAACCATGATCTTTTCTGCCTTAACCTTGTCTACACAACAGAGCAAAACAGAGTCATGGTTGTGTTTGTAGAGAATGCCACTACTAAGGAAGAACTTAACAGAGAATCTCCTTAAGAACTTCTTATCATTGACTGAAGCTCCTTCCGGATATTCTTGAGCCTCGAGATACCTCTTGACTTTGTGAAACCAAGGCTGGTCCACTACTTCTTCAGTATTAATCTCGTGATAGTTTGCTGGTTCATCCATTCGTTCAATGGTGATCTGGGGGGCCTCGTTATCCCATTTAAGTTTAAACATGGATGACATTGTGGCTAGTGCGTCTGCTAGCTGATTTTCTTCTTGCGGGAAATGCTCGAAGGTAATATTCTCAAAGTGTGGGATCAATGTCAACACATGTTCTTTGTAAGGGATAAGGTTAGGGTGTTTGGTGTCCCATTCCCCTTTGATCTGGCTGATGACTAAAGTTGAATCTCCAAATACATTTAAGGATTTGATCCCCAAATCTATGGCAGCTTTGAGACCAAAAATGCACGCTTCGTATTCTGCCATATTGTTTGTACAATTGAAGCAGAGTCTTGCAGTAAAGGGAGTATGACATCCTTCAGGAGATATGAGTACAACACCTATACCATTACCAAGTGTGTTGGACCCCCCATCAAAAACCAGGGTCCATCGGGATCCTTGTTCAGGTCCGTCATATGGTCTGAATCCTTCACAGTTGTTTACCATCACGATGTCTTCATCTGGGAATTCGAACTTCATGGACTGGTAGTCCTCCACAGCTTGGTGAGCCAGGTGATTAGCTAATACACTGCCCTTTATTGCTTTCTGGGTGGTATACTGTATGTCATATTCTATCAGGATCATCTGTCATCTCGCTATTCTCCCAGAGAGGGCAGGTTTCTCGAAGATGTATTTTATTGGATCCATTTTAGATATCAATAAGGTAGTATGGGTCAGCATATACTGTCTTAGCTGGCGAGCAGCCCATGCCAGAGTGCTACAAGTTTTCTCGAGCAGTGAATATCTTATTTCACAGTCGGTAAACTTTTTGCTCAGGTAATAAATAGCATGCTCTTTTTGGCCAGACTCGTCATGCTGCCCTAGCACACACCCCATTGAATTTTCCAAAATGGTTAGATACATGATCAATGGTCTTCCCTTGACTGGTGGCATTAAAATAGGAGGCTCTTGAAGGTACTCTTTGATCTTGTCGAAGGAAGTTTGGCGCTCATCATTCCATTTGACTACTTGATCTTTCTTCAGTAATTTGAAGATTGGTTCACAAGTAGCTGTCAGGTGAGAAATGAATCTGGAAATGTAGTTTAACCGTCCCAATAATCCTCTGACTTCCTTCTCAGTACGAGGAGTAGGCATTTCTTGTATATCTTTCACCTTGGCAGGATCGACTTCAATACCTTTTCCGCTGACGACAAAGCCTAAGAGTTTACCAGTCCTCACTCAAAACATGCATTTATTTGGGTACAACCTCAGTTTGTATTTCTTTAGCCTCTCAAACAGTTTCTGTAAATGATCAAGATGCTCTTCTTCTGTTTGAGATCTAGCTATCATGTCGTCCACATAGACCTCTATTTCGTGATGTATCATGTCGTGAAATAGGGCTACCATGGCACGCTGATAGGTTGCCCCAGCGTTCTTCAGCCCGAATGGCATAACCTTGTAGCAGAATGTGCCCCACTATGTGACAAAGGTTGTTTTCTCCATGTCCTCAGGTACCATTTTGATTTGGTTGTAGCCTGAGAAATCGTCCATGAAGGAAAACACTTTATGCTGTACTGTATTGTCAACTAGAATATCAATATGGGGAAGTGGGAAATCATCCTTAGGGCTTGCCCTACTCAAATCTCTGTAGTCCACGCACATTCACACTTTGCCATCTTTTTAGGCACGGGAACAACATTCGCAACCCATTATGGATAGGAAGTAACGGCCAAGAATCTGGCATTGAATTGTTTCATGACTTTCACTTTGATCTTCTCTAACATGTCTGGTCGCATGCGACAAACCTTTTGTTTTACCGGTGGGCAGTCTTCTTTTGTTGGTAGACGATGTACCACAATGCATGCATTAAGTCCTGGCATGTCTTCGTATGACCAGGAAAAGACCTCAACATAATCGTGAAGCAACTGAATCAGACGCTCTTTGACACTGGGTTCCAGATTGGCACCCACCTTGACTTCTCTCTTATTTTCTTTGATACCTAGGTTAATTATGTTCACCGGTTCTTCATGGCGCTGAATGGTCCTCTCTTCTTTTTGTAGTAACCTGGCGAGTTCCCCTGGCACTTCACAATCTTCGTCACCTTCGTTTTTAGCTTGGTAGATTATATTTTCAAAGTCACAAAAGGCCATAGCAAAATTGTTACCCATGGGATCCTGAGTGGATGTAGATCTGCATTTTGAATGTGAGTGTGTGTAAGAGTATAACTATCTTTGAAAGAAATGAAAATGTAAAAAGGAAAACAATGAGCACAAAGTTTGTATGCAAAAACGTCCATGATTCATTGATGTCATATGGAAATGAGATAATAACCCTTACAAATGGACCATTGTGCCCCGGGTAAGACACAAGGTTTTAAGAGTATGAATTATTTAATATTACAGATCCGACAAAATTTAAATACAAATTACTGTGGGATAAAAGTGATCAGGACAAAATCTCTAGCTTCCCAGTTGCTGAGCCTTCCACTGACAGTTGGGAAAAATCCAATCCTCCAGGTTATAGCTGTCTTCATCATCCTCCACGGTGTTGACTTCGCGGTTGCTGATCTTCAAGGGTGGTCCTCCAGCACGAGCATGGTGTACAACTTTCTGGGCTCCTGAAGTGAAACCCAAATCAAATTTGTCAGATTTGTATGGGATATCTGGGAGTTTACCCCAAATAGTGCACCCACCTTATTCTATCACTTCCTTGGCATATTTTAGAGAGGACATCTTGAGCGGAGGCCTTGTAATCTTTGGGACTTGAGAAACAACTTTGGTTACTGCCACAGTTTGTGGGACTTCTTCAAAGTGCTGGAATGGAGTTTCAATAAATTCACCATCTAATTCCACATATATGAAGGAATTTAGATGACTGAACATATACTCTTCTTCTCCATGAATAGTGATGATTTTCCCCTGAATCGAATATTTCAGCATTTGATGCAATGTAGAGGTAACGACACCAGCATTGTGAATCCACGGTCGGCCTAATAAGCAGGAATATGAAGGGAGAATATCCATTACATAAAAAGTTGAATCAAATGTTTGGGTTCCAACTTTTATGGGGATGTCTACTTCCCCATGCACCATCCTTTTTGAGCTGTCGAAGGCCCTCACTACTATGTTGCTAGGTTTCAAGGTCAATCCTTCATAATCAAGAGCCTTTTTAGGAAACACATTCAGAGACGAACCAGTATCAACCAAGACATGAGCTAAAGTCGTGCCCCTGCATTCGACTGAGACATGTAATGCCTCGTTATGATTCCTCCCCCTTGGCGTTAAATCAGCATCCGAAAACCTAAACAATTATTTACGATCAAGCTGGCTATGCAGTCTTGGAACTGATCAGGAGATGTTTCTTGGGGTACATGGGAAGTTTTAAGGAATTTTACCAAGGCCTTTGCATGAGCCTCAGAACATAATAATAAAGCCAACATGGAAATTTTTGATGTAGTTTGCCCCAGTTGCTCGACTACGTTGTAGTCGCTTCTTTTTATAATCTTTAGAATTTTCTCCATCTCTTTTCGGGAGGTCTTAGGGATAGCTACTGATTATGCCTTCGTCTGAACAGGATAAACCAGAATACCTTTGCTCGAGTCTCGGTTGACTCAGCAGTAGGAATGTGAGTAGGGGTGATAACAGGGACTGTAATAGTTTTGTCAACAGGAGTATTAGCATAGATGATTGCAGGACTGGGAATAGCCTTTGGAGGAGAAACAACAACAAAAACGATTACGGGTCTGGAAATAACTTTTAGAGGAGAAATTTTTGGAGAGAATACCCTTCCACTTCGGGTTATCTTTCTAGTCCATGCGATGTTACTGATATCGGAGTCAACCTTCTCAGAACTTGAATTTTCAGCAACTGGCCAATCTTGCTTGATACCGTGATAGTAGACATCACCTCCATAATTCCATGGGACGGTTTTGACTGACGAATACGGGATTGGTCTAGGCATTGTAATTATCAACGGAGCTACTTTAGGAACTGATGTAATCCTAACAGGTCTTTTGGTGGAGACCCTGGAAGTATTGTCGGAAATGGTCACTATGGAAACATCATTATAAGAAAAAGTTGGAGTAGAAGTCTTCTTGAACAAAATCTCCTTGTCATCTATTAGGCATTGAACACCTACTTTTAACAAATGATAGCTGGTTGGTGAGGATAAACAGAAATGACAGCTTTCATCACAGCCTGGGAATACACTGGCATTCAACAAGTTCTTTTTGATAGTCAGGAGTGGGGTCACAAGTTCATCAACCAAGGTAACAAACATATCTTCCTCAACGGAGTTGACATTACGACCGTGCTTGGGCATAGGGGCGGTGATGACATTGGGAATTTCTGGCGCATCAAATTCAATCTCTTTCGCTTCAATAAGGTCTTGTACTTTGTTTTTCAGAACCTAACAGTTGTTAGTGTCATGGTCGGGACTTTCAGAATTGTATGCATAACGGGCATTAGGATGATAATGAGGAGAGGTTGTGTTAGGATTCTTTGGAGCTTCTTTCAAAGTCACTAGATTGGATCTTAACAAATGCGGCAATACTTGAGATAGTATCATATTAATTCGGGTGAACTGTCTGACTGGTCTTTCCGTTCTTGGCTGGTTTCTTCTTTGCTGAGCAAGTTCGGGTTTAGGAATCATGACAACCCCCATCATTGGACGAAGTTCAACCCTATCTTGATTTCTCTGAGGATATACAACAACGACTTGTTTTTTCCAATGAATGGTTTTCCTACAACAGCAGAGGATGAATCTTTTTGAATCTTCCCATTCTTTATCCCAGCTTCCACTCTTTCTCCAGTCAATATCAATTCGGTAAAACCTGCCGAGGAACTCCCAATTAAGTGATTAAAGAAAGGACCAGACTAGGTGTCCAAAAACATGTCTACTAACTCTCTTTCAGATAGGGGAGGCTGGACTCTTCCTGCTAAGTACCTCCATTTTTGCGCATAGTCTTTGAAGCCTTCACTTGAAACCATGGCCATACTCTGGAGTTGAGTATGGGTGGGAGAAAGGTCTTCATTATATTGGTATTGTTTGTAAAAGGCAGCGGCCATATCTTCCCAATTATGAACATTGGCTCTTTCTAGCTGATAAAACCAATCAAGTTGAGTTCCAGACAGACTATCTTGAAAGAAGTGTACCCATAAATCCTTGTCAGCAGTATGAGTCTGTATTTTCCTCACATAGGACCAGAGATGCAATTTGGGACATGAAACTCCATCGTATTTGGCGAACACCGGTGCCTTAAATTTTTGAGGAATGACAATCCCAGATACTAGACCCAACTCCTCAAAGTCCAATCCAGACACTTTTTGAATTTCCATTGCATTTAATCGTTCTTCCAGATGCTTATACTTGTCGTCGGCTCGAGGATATTGTTCTTCAGAATAATCTTCTTCTTCCTCTTCCTCTTCTGAATCTGGCTGGACAACTGCTTCCTTGCCTTTCCCATCTTGATTGTCTTTCTCACCAGATGACGTTGCAAAGTCTAGGGTCCTTCTTTCTTGTCATTGGAATCTTCTTCCCATATTTAGAATTCCGGTTATTTTCTTTGTTTTATTTTTCTTCTCTTCAACCAGCAAGGTCTTCAAATCTTCCTGTCCTTTGGCTAGAGTTAAGAACATCTGTTGAAACTGAGCATTTTGTGCTTGGAGGTCCTTCACCGTCTACTCGAGATCCATCTTACTGAAATAAATAGTAGAAAGATGAGGAGACTTGTTGCAAGAAACCTGCTTATGTTATGATGAATGGTAGATGCATATGCAATGATTTCAAGGATTTTAAAGATTCAAAATTTTTTTAGACAAAAAAAGGAAACACACGTTATATTAATAAATTAAAGTTTGAGTACATCAATGCCTCTTAATACAAAAACTCTAAGATAAAAAGTTTGTACGCATCCTCTTTGGTGCAATGTAGGCATTTAAAGTCTGCTCCTCATGAAGTTGCTTAGTGAGTTCCAAAACCTTCTTCTTGCTGGGGTAGAATTGGGCCTTGAAAGTGTCTCGCTCCCTCTTGAGTTGTATCCAATCTCTTTGTAAGTCTTCAAGAGAGGTGGGCATGTCAGGATGCAGGAAAGTGTATGGAACATCTCCTTCCATAACAGGCTCAATGATTACTGGGAGAATGGAGGGATAAGGCATCATAAGACTCTGAGCACGAGTTCATACCCATTTGAGGTAAGGCTCAAGAGGGATGGAATTCTTATGCCCCAATGTCTTGCTATCTACCTTGTTCAACATCCTCCAAGCTCGGATAAATCTCTGGCGATGACCTTAATCATCGTTCTCGTAGTCAAATACCAAACCTTGAATGAGCATCTCATGTGGGCCATCCCTTCGGGCGTAACCAAATTGTCTTAAGGCTAAGCAAGGGTTGTAGGTGATACCTCCTCTAATGCCAAGTAAAGGGATATTAGGGAATTCTCCACAACGGTCGACATAGTAACATTCTCTATGGATCGGGAACACCAATGAATATCTGAATGTTTGAGTGTCATCAACCTTTGTGACCACCTTGAACCTTGATCGTTCTTTAATACAGATTGGGGAAGATGCAAAATAAACCATCTTGCTAAGAGAGGAGTACAACACATAAGGATACCTCTTTTCCTCATAGTGCGAGTGTGAAAAGAATGTAGGATGTCCCCTAGCAAAGTAGGCACCGGGTTACAAGATATGAAGACTTTGACGGTGTTCACATCTATGAGTTAGTCAGGATTTGGAAAGAAAACCATCCCATAGATGAGGAGAGCCACAATTTCCTCAAAATCTTGCAAATCCAAAAAGTTCCAACAGTTCTGGGCTTTCTTAAACAAGAAATTTGCTAAGAAACCCTTGACACCACTCCTTGTTTACCAATTAGTTGTGATATCAGATGGTTGCAAGTGTAGAGCTTGACCAATCTCTTATGGATTTGTATCTCTTTCCGTACCGTTGAAAGGTAGTTGATTGAGAATAGGAATCCTCAAGATTTGGGAGAATTCTTCCAAAGTTGGCACAAGTTGATAATCGGGAAATATGAAGCAATGGTGTAAATGATCAAAGAACTGAAAAAGCACCTTCATCATGTCTTTATCAGTGTTGGAGGTGACCAATTTTAGGAGACGACCATGTCTTTCGGTGAATGGAGAATTTTCAGGAATCCTTGAAGCTAGCTCTTTAAGTTGTGAAGGGATCCTTACAAGATTAACTTGAATGGTTTTCCTGCGAATAGAATCCATGTCCTACAAAATAGAACAAAGATAAATCCCAAGATCCTTGAAATGGTTAGTGAATGAGTATGATGTTATGATGTTCATGATGTTATGTACAAGTAAATATATACATACAAAGCAAACAAGTCCTTAGGTTTAGGCTTGCATGGAGTCTCATAGGTAAGTACCCTCTTGAAGTTTAGTTGGCTCAAACCTGTCCTAGCAATAGTAACCGAGTTCTAAGGAGCTCAATATCACTAGCTTGTTTCCTTGGTCATTGTTTCAGCACAAGCCTCTTTAATGGTGACCAAAATATCCCAAAAAACCAAACCTTAATGAGTTTAGTATCGAGTATCTACCAACTTCGAACTGCACCAAAGCTGGTCATCTCACTACGTCCTAATGGCCAAGTTGGTCAAGTAAAGGTTCTAAAAGTCCATTAGTGCTTCATGACATCACTCAGCGGCCCCAAATTCTCCTTGATTAACTTAAGGGCTACCGATACCAACAAATATGTCGCACTAACGTAGCTATTGCTTAGACCATGTCGGTATACCCCGTACAGTTTCCACAACGTATTGCTACTTACCTATAAGATATCCCAAATCCGGGTAGAGGATTTAAACCCAAACAAAGAACCATAATGTAAAGCAAACAAGTCAAACAATGAAAGCAAGTAAATGTGATCTAACCCTAAGGTAACCCCACTTTTAAAATGTTCCCCATAAGAGTCGCCAGTTCTGTGATACGGTGGTAGAACTGACTTGGGTGTTTTGTGTTTTATCGCAAATGTTGCCGTTAGCAAGAGTCGCCACCTACTTTTCTTTTATCCAAAAGGAAATGTGAAAAAGCACAGGAAAGACCTTTGAGATTATTTCTTGAGTTCGGGGGGTAAATTATGAAAAGGGAAAGTATTAGCACCCTTTTCATCCATGGTTTTCCATGGGCTCTTAGTTACTTGCTAGATCACTTGCTTTTGCTTGAACTTGTTCTTTGTGTGGTTTTTGAAAGTATTTTGTAAAGAGGCCATTGTTTAGGCAAACTTTGTAATGATTCTCGTTCGTAAGAATGTATACAAAGATGTTGATCTTTTGATAATGTTTTCAAGTTTGTAAGACGTTTTGAAAGTGTAGGTGCTTGTTTTTGAAAATAGAAAGGATGTTTTATTTTGAAATGGAGCAATTAATTAGGAGCATTCTACCTACTCAAAAGTCTTTCATGTTCATTTCCTCTTTCCTTTGACATTGTCTTCTTACCATTGATTTGGTAAGCAACCCTATCTTTGGATGTAAACGGGACGGGCGTGGGTCATCGTATAACCATGATTATAAATGTTGCAAGGTATCTTAGCATTCTCTTTTAGGGACTAAGATCATTTGAAAGGCAACATAGATAGCGTCATCGAGGGACTATGATATTGTATTTTGCTTGTTTTTGCTAAGATACCTCACATGCATAATATGGCCATTTTGTAAGGTAACCAAGTGGATTTACCCTAGGGGTGCTTGTGTGCAAGTGTATTGTTTTTCATGCTTGGTTTTGTCTTTGGTTAGGGTTTTCTAATTTATTGGTTTTAGTCTTTCCATACAAACCCTAATTACTAGCATTTGTATATAAAGCGATAAATTGCGGAATTTAAAATTACTACGCTATTACAATACTTGAGGGAGGGGTGTATAAATTATAAATGGGAATTGCAAGAAAATAAAGCCTAATTATCTATTACAACCATATTGAATTTGTACAAGAATTGAAATAAATAATGTACAAAATGAATAAATATACAAGAATGTAAATGTAAAGTAAATGGATGTTTTTTTTTTTGGATTTTTTTAGGAAAAAGGGTTTTTGTTTTACCTAATTAACTAAAAGAAAAATAATTAAATAAATTAGTAAAAAAAGTAAAACCTAAATTTACTAGGAAAAGAAATTAACAAAACCCTAATCTATTAATTGATTAAAAAAATTAAGTTTATAAGAAGAATATTTTTTGTATTTTTTGTCTTAAAAATAATTTATAGTATTATAAAATATTTTTGGTCTTTTTTGGTTTTAAAAATAATATATTTTAATTGTGTAAAAGAAAATAACTAAACCCTAGTTTTTAATTAAATTTACAAACCAATTAGTAAATAAATAAATTATGACTAAATAAAATAATTTTTTTGTGTAAAAAATAAATAAACTATATTAAAATATAAATCTAATATTTTTATATTTTTTCTAATTTTTTAGTATTAGAAAAATATTTAAGAAAACAAATAAATAAAAATGATAAAAAAGAAAATAAAAATGGGCCAGGGTGTGAACAGCCAACAAGGGGGTTAGAAGGAACAAAAAAACATAAGGCCCAAAGATGGAGGCCCAACACTGCCAAAAAAGAAAAGTCAGAATGTGAAAAAATATGGAAAAAATCCAAAAGGGTACCATTGGGGCTCGAACCCAGGTCCCTCTAGTCACAAGCGCGCGCTTCTACCACTGGGGTGGCTATACATCCGTTTATATAAATCAAACCATAAATATATATGGTAAACACATTCCTGAGGCCAACTTCATCTTCAACCTCACGCCCAACCTGAACCTCTATCTAATTCAATTCTCAACAAAAATGAAAAGTGTAAACAAGAAACTTGTAGCAAATTTCCTCACGATTTCAGAAATGCAAAGCAATAAAATTATATATCAAAGATAAGCATGAATTTTAATGGCCCTAATCTGAACCCTAAAAATTTCAGAAACTTCAATCTTAAAATTCTCTAGCTCAAACAAAATTAATGAAAACTATGGACATGGTTAGCTTTAGGGCAATGATATCTACATTTTTCATTCATAAATAAACCATTAATGATTCCTGTATGAAAAGTTCAAAAGTCAGAAAACTTACCTTGCAAGAGGGTATCGGGTTTGGAGTTTGAGTAGCTTTTAGTGAGTTCCAATGATTGGATTAACTTCCTCAAGTTCCCAGGAACCTAATGGGATGCTTAGCTTGAGCTGAAAGTGCCTGAGGAGTTCTGGAGAAGTCAAGGTGCAAGGTGTTGTTTTTGAAACTGGTGGATGAGGATGGAGGTGTTACAGTGGTGTTGCAGGTGTTGGGATTGTTTGTGTATGTTTTTTAGAAGCTTTTGAAAGTAAAAGGCCAAGAAACGCACGAGAAAATTTGGAGATTGAATTCAAAACTCAAAAATGGAAAGTTTTGAAGTGTTTTTGGTGATTCTGTGTTCTTTGTGTTTTCAGGGCTTAAGCATGCATGGGACTTGTGGAAAATCACTTGTGTATGTATAAGCAAAAGGTCTTGAGTGCTTTGGATAGTCATAAGTACAAGTTACAAGCTAATTGCTAGGTTACTTGATTTTAAAGAAAAGTGGGAAAACAAGTTTCAATGTGTAGTACAAGCATGGTCTGGGTAATTGTAAGTCTCTAAAAAAGTTTCTCTTGAGTTATAAGACATGTATGATCATAAGAGAACAAGTGCAAGGCTCAAGAACAAGTATTATGCAAAAAGCTACTTTATCAAAATGGCATTGTGCACTTTCTTCCCAAAATGGATATAAAGCATGGCCTTACATTGAATGCTTGAATTGAGCCCTGTAACAGCTGTGCAAGCAATTAATTATGGATTGCCTAACAAGTTTGAGGCCTGAAAAGTAGAAGTTATGCAACATAAGTTTGAATTTTGAATCTTGTTCATCACAAAATGACTTGTAATTCAAGTGTGAAAACCCTAACTTCATCTCTTCGATTCTCCCTACTCAAAAATGATCTCAAGGAGTTCTTTGACATTTTGGAAAGCTTGTAATGTGCTCTACAACCCCTCTTTGAATAACTTTTGAAAATTCCCCTTGGAAATATATGAAAAAGTGCCATGAAGTTAGATCAAAATCCTGACCAAATTAGGGCAAAATTTCACTAAGTATTTTGTTTCATGACCATGTGTTCTAAAAATTATAACTTGAGATCCAAGAACTTTTTGAAGGAGTTGTGTAAATAAATTTTGTAGATTTAATGGAGATATACAACTTTAATGTTGAAAGTTTCTTTTGAATCATCCTGCATCATGGTGAAAATTTTGCTCAAAGTTGTGAAAAAATAAGAAATTTCCAACACTTAGAAAAATTTTTAAGTTTAGAAATTTTAACTTTTCAAAATGAAATCTTAAATTTTTTATTTCTTGATGAATAAGTTTCATATTTTGACATTCTTTGATGAATTGTGATCTTTGACATTTTATTTTGACCAAAAAGTCAAAGTTTGACTTTTCAGTATATAATTGACTTTTGATTAGTTGATTGAAAATTCATCTGTCAGTCCATTGGACTTGGGCAATGTTTTAAGCCATGTAATTAGGTTAAAATGATGCAATTGGACTCTTGAGATCATTACTTAAAACAATTGATCATTTGCTAGGTCAAAAATCAGAAATTACCCTTTCTCAGTCAAAACCCTAATTTTGACCATTTCGCCCTTTTGAAGATTTGATCAAATTTCTTGAGGAGTTATGGTCCTAACTTGATCAAATGATACATATGAGTTTAAAATATTGATGTGGGTCAAAAATTATGGAGTTTGACTGTAAATTGTCCATAGTTGATTTTTTTCCCAATACAACTGATTTTTAGGTCAACTGCTCAATTGACTGAGCAAAAGTGTGATCCAAAGCTTAAAACTTGACATGAGTAATCTTGAGGGTCCATAATGATCCATGAAAGTAATATGGGGTATTGTAAGTTCAAATATCCTTGTGAAAACTCAAACCTTATTTTTGGTCATCAGTGCTTAAGGAGGTGTCTTGAGCTGATCAATCCTAGTGCAGTCTTGAACCAAAGGAGATCTTGTGAGCAAATTTTTGATAAATGATAGGGAAAATTTTGGGGTACAACACATGGACCTCATGGTCAGGATCTAAAAGACATATGCCTCATAGCCGCCATGGCCACTCTATTCCTAGCTCCTATGGAATTCACTCAAAGCCTGGGTACGGGGCCTTTTACCTCTTGTAACTCCCACCCAACATGGAAAACCAGAAACCAGCACAGTAGATAACCAATTCAAAAAGCAATGAAATGCAATGCATACTTATGCTCAGGTAATCATGTATGAATGAATAAACTGAAAGCATAAAATAAACACCCAAAGAAAAGGAAACAAGAGCTAGGAGCGACTCCGGGATGGACCAGTGTTGTACCCCAAAAATTTCCCTATCTTTTCTCAAGACATTTCCTCACAAGGATTTTCAAAAGATCAATTTTTCACAAGTACAATTGGATTTTTAATTGGGCTATCAAACATCAAATCAAAGAAGAGCAAGTTTGCTTTGATCCACAAGCTTCGATTGGACATTTAGGCCTAATTCGATGTAAGCTTTGGTTCAGAGGCTTCGTTGGACATTTGTCCTCCTTCGAGCAAGCCTAGTTCAAAGGCTTCGTTGGACATTTTGCCTCCTTCGAGCAATCCTAGTTCAGAGGTTTCGATTGGATGTTTATCCTCCTGCATTCAAGCATCATTTGGACAATGGCTATCTTGATACCAAGGTTTGATTAGACAAAAGGCCACCTTCACAACAAAGCTTCAATTAGAATATTGGTTTCCTTCGAAGCAACATACTTCGAATCCAACTCTGGTCCCCTTCAAGCAAGCTTTGGTCCACAAGCTTCATTCAAGTAGTGGCCTCCTACATACATCCTTTGATTCACAAGCAGTAGCCTCTTACATGCATCCTTCGATTCATAAGCATTAGCCTCCTGCACGCTTGTTTCAATTCACAAGCAGTACATTCTTCATGCCTGTTTTTGATCCACAAGGAAAATGCCTCCTCTGTGCTTGCTTTCGACCCACAAGTAAAAGGCTTCCCATGTGCATGCCTTCAATGCACAAGGCAATGACTTCCCTTCATGCTAGCACCCACAAAGCATTGGTTATTTTCACGCTAGTTTGGAATGGGAAATATCTCCCTTGGAAACAGTTTGTTTTGATTCCACATAGTTTCTACACTATGGCACACAATTGATGGCAAATTTAAAGGACATGCATTGGTGGATTAAAAGGACATACATGGGTGTCCTATTCGAAGGAAATGCATTGGTGGATTTGAAGGACGTACCTGGGTGTCCCATTCGAAAGACAAATATGTGTGGCCCATTCGAAGAATTGTCAATGGTCCATTCGAAGGATACACTTTGGTTGGGAACAAATATTATTGTCTGAAGAGGAGTCTGGTCGAAGGTTGAACCTATGTGGTCAAAATGAAAGGGTGGAGTATTCAAGATACTTGTGCTGCCAAGTACAAGCCTGCTGCACTGGCCACAACATGCCAAAACTTCTACAAAGCAGTCCTGCTATGCTGCTCCCATATTTGCACCAAATTGACATACAAAGACTTCACCTCGAAAGCTACAAAAATAGCATACCCAATTTGTTCAAATCTCATTTGTTTTTCCTCCCAAACCTCAACGAATTTCATCTATAAATAAGATGTTCCACAACACATCTTAAGTGGGATTTTAAGTAACTGGAGAAACTTTGGTTGTGTGAAAGAAATTATCAAACACTTAACACACTCTCAAACCCGGAATCAAAAGACCACACTTTTTTCTTTCTTTTGAATCTAGTCAAAGAAATACAACACGTTTCTTTCCCTTCGAATCATAGAGCACCCATGGCAGCAACTCAAGTCCAAAACCCACATTCCAGCTTCAAGCAAGGTAAGTCCTCTTAACCTTAAACTTTTCATTTCAAGCATAACATGTAAATAACCATTTCCTTTCGTTTCAAACATCATTATCACCCTTTAGTTTGTTTTCGTTTCCACCTTTTTTGTTTGTCTTTGTTTCAAATCTTTTGGTTTATTTTCTTTATTTGTCGAGCATATTTTAAGAACTAACCTGACCATGAAACAATATTAGCATGGCTTCAACCCATGCTGCTGTTTAATCCCAAACGAAAGAAAATAGGAAGAACTTTGTATGAATTGAAGCCTTAGGCTTCGCCCCATGCTGCTATCTAACCCCAAATGGAAGGAAACAAAAACAAATGTGTATGAATCAAAGGATGCAGGATTCGACACACACTGGTTGTAGGCCCCAAATGAAAGGAAGCAGAAAAAGGGTGTGATCGAAGGGTACATACTCATGCTGCTTTGTGGGTCCAAACGAAGGGCAAGAAGGGTGAATCAAAGGGTGCATGCTCACACTGACTTCCAGGCCCAATAAAAAGAAGAAAGGAAGGGTTGAATCGAAGGTTGCTTACTGCTTAGATCGAAGAACTTGTTTTCCCCTCTTTTATTTTGTTTTGTTTTTATATTTTCTTGCTATTCAATATGGTTGTAATAGTGTAGGGAATTTATTTTCCACATTTCTATTTCTTTATAAATGTTATTAACTAGGTTGTGTATGACAAGTTAAAATCAACAAGTAGACAACCCAAAATCAAGACAAAAATGCATGCAATAAAACACACCATTAACACACATGCACCTCTAGGGTAATCTCACTTGTTGCCTCGGAAAATAGTCATGTCCCTCGAATATGGGCGTTTTAGCAAAGACCCTCGACAAAAGATTATAGTCCCTCGATGTCCCTCGATGTTGCCTTCGATAAATGATCTAGTCCCTAACGAAAATTGCTAAAACATATCATAGGTTGCCTTCTATGATTATACAATTGACCCACTCACGTCCCTTCACATCCAACGATGGGGTTTCTTATCAATCAATGGTAAGGTAGCAACATCTAAAGGAGGAGTAAAAGAACATAGACCTTTCGAGTAGGTATGACGCTCGTAGTTGCTTGCTTGCTCACAACTAAAAAACCATTTTTGCACCAACACTTTCAATTGAAATATTTTGAAAAGTCAAAACACTTTGTACGCATTCTTATAGAGACGAGAATCATTACAAAGGCAATTTTAAAAATCACTTTCAAAAACATCTTCCACAACAAACATCTTTTTTAACTATTTTCAAAACCAACACTTTGTACGCATTCTTATAGAGACGAGAATCATTACAAAGACGTTTTCAAAATATTTTCAAACCCACACCACAAAGCACATTTTCAAACAAAGCAAGTGATCTAGCAATAAACTAAGAGCCCGTAGATAATTACCGATCAAAAGGGTGCTAATACCTTTCATTTTCATAACCTACCCCCCGAACTCAAGAAAACATCTCTAAAGGTATTTCCTGTTCTTTTTACCCTTTCCTTTATTGGATAAAACAAAAGTCAATGGCGACTCTTGCTATCTGCAACAATTGCGATCAAACGCAAACAACCAAGTTAATTCTCCCACCGTATTACAGAATTGGCGACTCTGCTGGGGAGAAAGAAAAACTTAAAAGTGGGGTTACCTTAGGGCTAGATCACCTTTACTTGATTTCCTTGTTTGACTTGTTTGCTTTACACTTATGGGTCCTTGTTTGGGTTATTATTAAAGGTCTTACACCCGGATCTGGGGCACCTTTTAGGTAAGTAGCAATAGATTGTGGAAACTGTATGGCTTAGACTGATATGGTTGAAGCAATGTGTCCGTTAGTGTGACACATTTATTGGCACCAGTATCCCTTGTGTTGAATCGAGGAGAATACGGGGCCGCTGAGCAGCGTCATGAAGCACTAACTGACCTTAGAACCTTAATTGAACAACTTGGCCATTAGGAAGTAGTGAGATAGCTGACTTTGGTGCAAAGCTGAAGATTGGTTGATACTCGATGCTACACTCATTAAGATCAGACTTTTGGGATATCTCGGCCACAAGAAAAGATTGATTGTGCTGAGACAATGCCTAAAAAAAAGGTCGGTGATATTGAGATCCCCTAGAACCCGGTTACTTTCTAGGACAGGTTAAGCCAACTAAACTTCAAGAGGGTACTTACCTACAAACCCCATGCATGCCTAAACCTAAGGACTTGTTTGTTTTATGATATTTGTACATAAAGACTTGTTTACTTTGTTCACCTGTAATAACATAATTAACATCATAAGCATTATCACTAACCATTTCAAGGATTTAGGAATTTATCTTTGTTTCTGTTTTATAGGCCATGATTCCCATTCGTAGGAATACCATCTGAGTCAGCTTCGTGAAAACGCATCCTCAACTTCAAGAATTAGCATCAAGGGTGCTTGGAGATTCTCCCTTCATCAAGAAATATGGTCGAATTCTCAACTTGGCTACCCCAAACTTCCAAGAAGAAACGCTGTGTGTGCTCTTCCAATTCTTTGATCCTATGCATCATTGCTTCACCTTTCCTAATGACCAATTGGTGCCTACATTAGAAGAATTCTCTTAACTATTAGGAGTGCTTGTGCTTGATCAAATACCATTCACCGGTTTAGAGGAGACTCCAAAGCCTGAAGTCATTACTGAAGCCTTGCATTTGAAGAGATCCGACATTATAACAAACTGGGAGACAAGAAGTGGAGTTAACGGTTTCTAAGCCAAGTTTCTATTGGAGAAGGCTAGTTCATTCTGGGAGGATATGGATTTTCAAGATTTTGAAGATGTCTTGGCCCTTCTAATCTATGGTTTGGTTCTATTTCCCAATCCGGACCAACTCATAGATGTGAGTGCCATCAAGGTCTTTCTCTCTCGCAATCCTGTACCTACCCTACTTGGAGACATTCTACATTTTCTCCACACTCACACCATGGAAAAAAGAGGTACTCTTTTGTGTTGCATTCCCTTACTCTCTAGGTGGTTTATCTCACATCTACCTCGATCAACATTGAAGAATGAACAAGGCTTAACATGGTCTCAAAGGATGATGTCACTCACATATTTTGATATTCATTGGTGTTCTCGATCCTTGGAGGACATTACTATCATCAACTGTTGTGGGGAATTCCCTAATGTCCCCCTGCTTGGCATTAGGGGAGGTATTACCTACAACCCTTATTTGTCCTTTTGACAGTTTGGGTATGCATGAAGAGATGGCCCCCATGATGCACTCATCCAAGGGTTGGTATTTAATTACGAGGGCGACGACCTAGGCTATCGTCAAAGGTTCATACGAGCTTGGAGAATGGTAAACAAGGTGGATAGAAAGACATTAGGGCATAAGAACTCCATTCCTTTGGAGCCTTATCTTAAGTGGGTACGAACTCGTGCTCAAATTCTCATGATGCCTTACCCCTCTACCCTACCTATCATCATGGAGCCTATTACTGAAGGAGATGTTCCGTATACTGTCCTTTATCCTAACATGCCTACTTCTCTTGAAGATTTGAAAAAATCTTGGATTCAGCTAAAGGAAGAGCGAGACACCTTCGAAGCCCAATTCTATGCGAGTGAAAAGAAAGTTTTGGAGCTTACAAGATAGCTTCATGAAGAGCGAAGTTTCAACGCTTACATTGCACCAAAAAGGATGTGCTCAACCTTTTTGTCTTAGGAGTTTATTTTTTGTTTATTTCCTTCATTGTAAGCCCAAGGGGCATGGTTATAATAAATTTAAACTTATTAATATAATTGATGTTTGCTCCCTTTTGTCTAAACAAATTTAAATCTTCTAAGTCCTTGAAAACATTGCATCCACATATCATGCATGTCATCATAACAGGTTTCCCCACACAGGTTTCTCATTTGCTTATTATTTGTTTCAGTAGAGATGGCTCTAGAACAGATTATCAAGGACATTCAGACTCAAAATGCTCAACTTCAAGAAATGTTCTTGAACGTATCCTAGGGGCAAGAAGAAGTGAAAGCACTCCTCACTAGGGGCATGAACATGAAGAATCCTGAGGACAACAAGGATGACCAGTTGGAACGGCTATAAACTGAGATATCCACAATAAAGATCCAGATGATGGGATAGCTTGTGGGCCAGATGGCTCTTATCCAAAACTTGGCTCAGGGAAAAGAAGAGATGAGATCCCTCGTCAACAAGCTTCATCAAGACGGATGCAACAATATGGGGCAAACAATTATAATTGAGGATCGAGTCATTAATAAACCTCCGATGCAACAAGAAGTTAGCTTGGTGGAGAGTAGACCTTTCCAAATTTCCGCTACATCACAAGCCTAATAACAACCTCACCAACCACGACAAGGTGGTCGATGTAAGCAAGGAAGACAATTTGCTGAGATCAACACACCCTTGGATCAAGCATTACATCATATGTTGGAATCCAAGCTGGTTACATTGAGGGAGCCTCCTCAAAAACCTAATACTTCTTCTCCTTGCTATAAACACAATGAAAAGTGTGCTTACTACTCCAATAGTCGGGGGCACGACACAAACCAATGTTGGGCATTCAAGAACAAGATTCAAGACCTAATTGACGAAGGGGCATTAGAATTCACACAAGATGGTCAACTTGAGTTTTTCTGTCATCCCTCAAAGGCACATCATCTGAAGTGACAAAGTTCAGGCGGAGAAACTTTTGTTTATTCGAATTTTCAGTTGTAATTTCTTTGTTTGCTTAAACACTTATATTTAATGTTAAACTTTGGTTACTTTTATTAATGCATCGCATGTGTTTGTCTTGAATTAATCTATTCGTTTTCATTATATTTAAATTATGCTTTTACTCCCTTTATGATATTCATCTCTTGTTTTAAAAGTTGCAAGCCTTTAGAGGGAGGATGACAAAAACAATGCCATAATCTCATACAATATACTTTTAAACAGAACTTGCTGACGATGTACAAGCGTTCTTTAAATTCCTACACTAGAGTTATAAGGAAGATAATCCCTAGTCAACCCCTTTGAGCCTAAGAAGTAGGAGTTTTCTTTTTCACACAAATTGAAACCTTTAATCAAAACCTGAAGCAAGGTAGTCTCTTAGTTAATTTAAATGTGTGTTTAGTCGCAAGCTTTCAATTAAAACACAATGAATGACAACAAAAACGTACTTCTAAATCCAAATAGGAAGTCATTATCTCTCGAAAGAAAATCCCACTAAGTCAAAACCTAAGAAGGAGACTTAAGAAAAACTGGGGCATCCCGCTGGCTGTAATCTCAAAACAAGAACAGTCAGGCAAAAATCAGGGATAGTAAATAAAAAAGGAGGTCACTACAAATCCTCAACAACATGAAAAATGTTGCAAAAATGACCGCCTTCACAAATAAACTTCCAAGTTTCTGAACCATCACTAAAATGACATTTCAGACTCAATTGGAGTTCAAACGCACAATTAGCTGAGTTTAGGACTGGAGAACATCACAAACAACAGGCGGGTACAAATAAACTTTGAGCCTTATCCTTTGTTTCTTAAACCGTGAACCAGGCCACGTTACAACCCTTCAAAAGTCCTAATTGAAGCATGTGTTAGTTCAAAAGCATATTGTTACCAAAGGTATCCTGACTCCTTTAAGGCTTACTGTAAATCCTGAGTTGAATTCAAATTCTTACAAAACTCTTTATTTGTTAAAACTGAATTTTCAAAACTTCAAGACAAGCATAAACTTTGCATTGTTTGAATATCGTTGTTTGCATATGGCTAATTGTTTGACAACAGAGAAATTCACACGACGAATATCTAGTGAACAAAAATTCTCAAGAAAAAGAATCACCTCAAGTGGGAAGACACTTCCAATGACAAATCTCCTATAAGCAAGGGGGCATGACATGCCTCTCGTATGGGGGAAGTCAAGTCAAGATTCCAAGAAACATCTCAAGAAGTGTTGAATAACCAGGAGCAGGTCTGTATCTGAATAACTTGGGGCATTAAACATGAATTCCAATAAAGGGTCATGTACAGCCGAATAAACATTTCCTGAAGGTACTACAACACTTACTACTAGGGGCAGTGACAAATTCCCACAAAGTGCTTTTCATAGGGTGACCCCAGTCAAGTCCCTACAAAGTCATCTCTATAAGGTTATCCCCACAAAATAATCTTCAGGAATAAGGGTACAAACCCCTCAAGGTCAAATTCATGGATATCCCCAGAAGGTTGGATCCAGGAAATCCCCAGCCAGAGTTTCAATCTCCAGAAAACCTTCTTCCCAACCAAGTTGGTCTCAAGAAGAATCCTCGAGGAGTTCTGTCAAAAGAAAACACCTCCCTAGCAGTTTGTCAAATATTCTCTTTAAACAAGGTTTATTTCCCCAACAAACTATAGATTCCCCAGACGGAGTTTTCCTCTCAGACTTTTACAAGTTGAAGGACCATAACTCCTAATCCCCATTGAAGTCATCAATAAAGCTCTTCTACCCCATTAGAACAACAGACAACTAAAACTCCTGAACTTTTTTCCCCAAGCAGAAATCAACACTCTCCACAGAGTTTTCCCTCAAACAAAGTCAATGTTCCCTAGTGAAGTTCTTCTCAAACAAAAAAACAAGAATCCTAAGTGGAAACATTATAAGATAAGGTCTGAAGGTGTGCATACTCTTCACCCCCAACGGCAGTCCGAGATTTAACTTCCCAAAACTCCCCAGCATTTGTCAAGGATTTATTTTCCAAGACAAAGATACATTTCACATTTCATACGTCATATCATATGTATACGAAACGCATATAGTACAATCTTATTTATTTTGAGAACATCATTACGCCATGCATTTCATACATCAAGACATTGCATGTAACTAACTCTTTACCTTTTCAGGAAAGATCAATCAACAGATAGCTATCATCAACAATTTTCAAAATGTTAGAGATTAATTCCTGAAACAATCCAGGGCAACTATCTCTACGATCAATAAAAACAAGTTCCAGATTAATACCTGAAAATAGACAAGACAACTATCTACATGAATAGAATAAAGGCTAATACCCAAAACCAGACGAGAAAACTATCTTTATTTCGCTTAGGATAAAGATTAATACTTGAAACCAGACAAGACAACTATCTCAATGACCAACAAAAACAAGTTCCAGATTAATATCTGAAATAAGACAGGACAACTATCCATGAGCGACTGATTGTAGATTAATACCTGAAAACAGACAAGACAACTATCTACATGAGCAGAATAAATATTAATACCCTAAAGCAGACGGGAAAACTATCTTTCTTTTGCTTAGGTCAGATATTAATACCTGAAACCAGACAAGACAGCTATCTCAATGACCAACAAAAACAAGTTCCAGATTAATACCTGAAACAAGACAGGTCAACTATCTGTGAACAAATTGATTGTAGATCAATTCTCGAAACAAGACGAGGAGACTATCTACATGACGAGCATTTGCTTCAAAGGAGTTCTGAAACACATTTTCCCCTCAGTACTTCATTCTCAAAAGCATCTCCTTCAGCGCTTTGTTCTGAAAAGCATTTCCCCCTCAAATACGGAATCCTGAAAAGCATTTTCCCTAGAGACTGAGTTCTGGAGAGAATTTCCTTCAGAGAAGTTCTGAAACGCATTTCCCCTTCAACACTTAATTCTGAAAAGCATCTCCTTCAGCGCTTCATTCTGAAACGCATTTCCCCTTCATATATGGAATCCTGAAAAGCATTTTCCCCAGAGACTGAGTTTTGGCGAGTATTTCCTTCAGAGGAGTTCTGAAACGCATTTCCCCTTCAACACTTCATTTTGAAAAGCATCTCCTTCAGCGCTTCATTCTAAAAAGCATTTCCCCTTCAGATACAAAATCCTGAAAAGCATTTACCCCAGAAACCAAGTTCTGGCGAGCATTTCCTTCAAAGGAGTTCTGAAACGCATTTCCCCTTCAGCACTTCATTCTGAAAAGCATTCTTCAAGATACAATCAAGTTTAGGCTTGGTATAATTTCTATCAACAATCACCTTTGGATGGCATCTGTAAGCCCATCCCCGACAACTCTCCATCATCTCTCCAAATGGAATCTGTAAGCCCGTTCCCTACACAATCAACGACCATATCATCGAGTGCAAATTTTTGTGCACTCTAGTGTTCAGTTATCTTCTACCTTCAAGTCATGAATGAAGGACTCACCAATCTAACTCTGCATGTTTAAGAAGATTGAACAGGGGCAGCTGTTGTAGCCCAAAATTTGCCCTCTCTTTTCTCAAGACATTTCCTCACGAGGATTTTCAAAAGTTCAAGTTTGCACAAGTACAATTGGATTTTTAATTGGGCTTTCAAACATAAAATCGAAGAAGAGAAAGTTTTCTTTGATGCACAAGCTTCAATTGGACATTTGGGCCTCCTTTGATGCAAGCTTTAGTTTAGAGGCTTCGTTGGACATTTGGCCTCCTTCGAGCAAGCCTAGTTCAGAGGCGTCGTTGGACATTTGGCCTCCTTCGAGCAAGCCTAGTTCAGAGGTTTCGATTGGACGTTTGGCCTCCTGCATGCAAGCTTCGTTTAGACAATGTCTATCTTCATACCAAGCTTTGATCGGACAAAGGGCTACCCTCACAACAAAGCTTCGACTAGAATATTGGTTTCCTTCAAAGCAACATACTTCGAATCCAACTCTGGTCCCCTTCGAGCAAGGTTTGGTCCACAAGCTTCATTCAAGTAGTGACCTCCTACATGCATCCTTCGATTCACAAGAAATAACCTCCTACATGCATCCTTCGATTCACAAGCATTAGCCTCATGCACGCTTGTTTCAATTCAAAAGCAGTACATCCTTCATGCCTGTTTTTGATCCACAAGGCAAATTCCTCCTCCGTGTTTGCTTTTGACCCATAAGGAAATGGTTTCCCCTGTGCCTTCCTTCAATGCACAAGGCAATGACTTCCCTTCATTCTAGCACCCACAAAGCATTGGTTATTTTCACGCTAGTTTTGACTGGGCAATATCTCCCTTTGAAACAGTTTGTTTCGATTCCACAGAGTTTCTACACTATGACACATAATTGATGGCCCATTCGAAGGACATTCATTGGTGGATTTAAAGGACATACCTGGGCGTCCCATTCGAAGGACATGCATTGGTGGATTTGAAGGACTTACCTGGGTGTCCCATTCGAAAGACAAATATTGGTGGCCTATTTGAAGAATTGCAAATGGTCCATTCGAAGGATACACTTTGGTTGGGAACAAATATTGTTGTCTGAAGATGAGTCTGGTTGAAGGTTGAACCTATGTGGTCAAAATGAAAGTGTGAAGTATTCAAGTTGCTTGTGCTGCCAGGTACAAGCCTACTGCATTGGCCATAACACGCCAAAACTGCTGCAAAGCAGTCCTGCTATGCTGCTCCCATATTTGCACCAAATTGACGTACAAAGACTGCACCTCAAAAGCTACAAAAACATCATACCCAATTTGTTCAAATCTCATTTGTTTTCCCTCCCAAACCTCAACCAATTTCATCTATATATAAGATGTTCCACAACACATCTTAAGGGGGCTTTTTGGTAGCAGGAGAAACTTTGGTTGTGTGAAAAAATCATCAAACACATAACACACTCTCAAACCCAGAATCAAAAGACCACACTTTGTTCTTTCTTTCTAATCCAGTCAAAGAAACACAACACGTGTTTCTTTCCCTTCGTATCCAAGAGCACCCAGGGCAGCAACTGAAGTCCAAAACCCACATTCCACCTTAAAGCAAGGTAAGTCCTCTTAACCTTAAACTTTTCGATTCAAGCATAACATGTAAATAACCATTTCCTTTTTTTTCAAACATCTTTATTATCCTTTGGTTTGTTTTCGTTTCCACCTTTTCTGTTGTCTTTGTTTCTTTTGGTTTGTTTTCTTTGTTTGTCAAACATATTTTAAGAACTAACCTGACCATGAAACAATATTAGCATGGCTTCAACCCATGCTGCTGTTTAATCCCAAATGAAGGAAAACATGAAGAATTTTGTGTGAATTGAAGCCTTAGGCTTCGCCCCATGCTGCTATCTAACCCCAAATGAAAGGAAACGAAAACAAAGGTGTATGAATCGAACGATGCAGGATTTGACACACACTGGTTGCAGGCCCCAAAAGAAAGGAAGCAGAAAAAGGGTGTGATCAAAGGGTACATACTCTCAATTGGAGAAAACAAAGGCTTACCCTTCTTCTCCGATCCAAATCACCACTGCACCACTTTCCGCTTTGCCTTCCCCGATCTCACTTTTTTAGCTTCGATTCATCTTTGTTTCAGTTCTCTCATCATTCAAAATTCGATTCAAGAATTCATACTATCCACCTCACATCTCAAGCGAATAACAACACACATAAAAGCTAGAGGAGAAAAAGAACAAAGAAATTTACCGACAAGAGACAGTTCGGCGCTTCTTCAAAGTGATTCAGATGATAAGAAATCCAGAAAAAATTCAGGTACGCTTCTCGTTTCCAATTCTCCTTTTCTTCTACTTCGATTTTGCTCTACTTCATCTCCTTCTCTGATCCTGTTTCGTAGTTTTTTTTGTGTTGTGAATATTCACGTTCATTTTTGTTGCTGCAAAGTGAAGTTGATGATGATTTCAGTTGTGGAGTCCTCGATGTGAAGTTAAAAGATGCATAGATATTGAAGAAGATGAAGGCGAAGGCGTTGATGGAGATTATTGCGTTGAAGGTTGATGTTGAAGCATAGGTACAGTTGTAGAGATATGCAGTTTGCAGAATATGAATCGATGAAGATTAAGATTGGAGTTGCTGTTATGGTTTAGAGAAATTGTAGAGAGTAACGAGGATTTGCAGCGTGGATACAGAGGAGAAGAGAGAGTTTCTTTGATTTTGTGGTGAGTTTATTTCTTAAATTCAATCAGTGAAGTCTCTCTGAGTTTTTTCTGTGTGAATGTATGATGAATCGTGAATCACCTCTCTCTTTTGTATTCTGTTACACCTTCTGTTAGAAGTAGTTACATAATTGGTTAGAGGATCATTTTGGATTCTGTTAGGGAGTCAAATTTTGTTATGCTGTTTTTGTTGGGACTGTTCTGTTAACAGTTAGTTATAGTTTTTGGGTTCTAATAGAAGCGGTTAGAGGTTGTTAGAGGTAGTAAAAAGATAAGAGGGTATTAGTGAGTTAAGAATATTGTTATTTAGTTGGGAGTGGTATGGTTATTAAATCGAGGGTGAGATTGAGAAGGGTTCAATGGTTAGTTACAGGTTGTTGTTTAGAGGTTGAAAACTGTTAGAGAAAAATAGTTAGGGGTTTGGAAGATGGAATTCTGTAAAGTTAGTTACAGTTAGGAGGTAGTTTTAGCTGTTAGAAGGTTAGCTACAATTCTGTTATGGTCTGTTAGAGGAAGTTAGGAAATCTGTTTTCTGTTATAGGGCTGGAATTCAGTTAGCAAGAGTTTGAGGGGTTATGGACAGGACTGTTAGTTTCTGTCTAGTTTTCTGTTACTTTTCCTTCCAAAATCGTGAGTCTCCTTCTGATTTTTTTGAATATCTGGTGATAAACATTAAGTTATTCTGTTGTTAATTGTTTTTGTGTTTCACTATTGTGTTGAAAATGTAGGTGGTCGAAGTTGTTGTAAAGCAGAATGTGTGCCATGATGAAGAATGAAAATTCTGCGATGTGTTGTTGTTGCAGTAGAAGAATATTGTAGATTATGCTTTGCAAATTGATGAGAATATTTTTGTGATAACATTGCAATGTTTAGAAGTTGAATATGATTGAAGAAGATTGAGTGTTGAGGTTGAAGCAGAGAGGATGCAGAAGGAAGTGTTGGTGAAGTCCATAGAGAGTTTGTTAGAGAGTTTCTGCAGTTCTTGAAGAATAATTGTGAGCTTATAAAGAAAGGTGAAGTGGGAGGTTATGGTATAGGGATTAGAACATTAATAGTCTTGGAGAAAATGAGGATGGAAGCATAAATCTTTTAGGATAGGTTTTTGTTTTGTGTAAATTTCCCTTTGTAATATACTTTGTGATGTAATAATATAAACTTGAAGCTTAATGACCATGTAGTCTTACAAATTCAATGATAAATTCCAATCCAAAGAAAACTTATCTTTCAAATTGTGTGCTTCTTCTTCTAATTTCATATTGTATACAGAATAATGATGATTTTTGACAATGAATGAGGGAATTGGAAATTTCTTGAAACGTAAGTGAAATTTGATGAATTTGTGTGCTTGTAATTGAAGGAACATTGATGAAATCTGGATGGTATGGGTAAATCTCCTTGAAATAATATTAAATGAAGATTACCTTCTCGGATTCCATGAAAATGCTTCTGAACTTTGCCTAGCATTTGAACGAAACTATGAATAATGTTGTCCAATTAATTTCCATATGCACTTTATCATTCCGCTTGAATTTTGAACAAGCATCATATAAGATGATAGCCAACAAGAAAATTGACAAGGGTTTTCTCCAAAGTTTCAACAATGTCCATTCCAATCTTGCATAGTCCAATAGTACACCATGTTCTTATCATATATGATTCTCTTGACAAATCCAAGTATAGATAAATAAAATCTACTCCATGATCCAAGAATGTGTTGATGAAAATAAGCCTTGCATGAAGTCGAATAAGAAGTCCGTAGTGACCATATGGTTAAAATCTGATTCAAGACCAGGAAGACTTCATTAAATCAAAACTTGTATGAAATACATACCTCAAACCATGTGAACCCTAACTCTATCCTTAACCTTGATCCCAAGCCAAATTTATTTATTAATGATGCATAAAATGACCTAATGGAAGTTATATACATGAGGAAAATGCGAGATGCATAAGCTAGATAAAAAGTAAAAGGGTAGGACAAATTTGGGGTATTACACCACTCCTTGGTATAATACGGGGCATCACTTATAACCCTTCTCTAGCTCAACGTCAATTTGGTTATGCTCAAAGGGATGGTCCTCAAGATATGCTCATCCAGGGTATTGTGTTTGACTATGTGACCGATCCTCAAAACTACCATCAATGGTTTATACATGCTTGGGGCGTGGTCAACAAGATTGATAGCGAGACTCTAGGACACAAGAATTCCATTCCTATAGAGCCTTACCTCAGATGGGTGCGGTCTCGTGCTCAAAATCTCAAAATTCCATTTCCTGCTAATCTACAAGTGATCATAGAGCTTGTTGTTGAAGGGAATGTTTCTCATACCGTTCTTCATCCCGATATTCCTACTGACTTCGAAGAACTACAAAAGTCCTAGATTCAGCTCAAGGAAGAAAGAGATACCTTCGAGGCTCAGTTCTATGCTAGTGAGAAGAAAGTACTGGAGCTGACGAAACGACACCACAAAGAACAAAGCCTTGATTCATATGTCAACACAAAGAGGAAGCGTCCATGGGAAACTCAAATTCATATTTTGCTTCTTTGTAACTCTTCTTGTTATCATTATAAGCCTATAAGGCAATTATAATTTGAGCTTGCTACTAAAATTTCTTTTGTTTCCTTTTGTTTAAACAAATTTAAATCCCGCAAAGGTCCTTGAAAACATTGTGTTTGCATTTACATATCATGCATATCATCACAAACATGTATTTTCTAGATAGGTTTTCTCATCTTCTTGTTGTTTATTTTAGTAAAAGATGGCACTAGAACAAACCGTGAAAGAACTTCAAGCTCAGAACACTCAGTTTCAGCAGATGTTCTTGAACATAGTTAAGGGTCAAGATGAGTTAAAGACCCTCATCAAAAATGGGAATAAGAAGAAGATTAAAAAGCCATCAGTCTTTCTTAATATGGGTAGAATATTCAAGGGTCTAGTCAGAAGGGCTCTAGATTTTGAGGTCCCCCTGAATGAACATGATAACCAAGGGAAAGATGACGAGAGTGTGACAGCTGAAGAGAATAACAACCTTGGTTATGGCCAAGATTCGGATGAAGACTACTCTGCCGAACAGTATCCTCCTGCTGATGATAGATATAAGCAGTTGGAAGATCGACTTAATGCTATGGAGATACAGAAAGTGCCTGGGCTGGATTTTGAAGAGTTGGGTATTATCTCGGGGGTTGTTATCCCTCAAAAGTTCAAGATTCGTGCCTTTTCCAAGTATGATGGTGTGTCCTATCCAAAGCTTCATCTACGGTCTTATGTTCGGATAATCCAACCCCATACCACTGACAGAAAGTTATGGCTTCATTCTTTCAAGAGAGTTTGTCTGGGACACAACTCGAATGGTTCTATCAGCTGGAAGGAACCAGCATCTACACTTGGGAAAACCTGGATGCTGCTTTTTACAAGCAGTATCAATATAATGCTGACCTTGCACCAACTCATGTGCAATTACAAAATATGACCATGGGCTCGAATGAAGATTTTAAAGAATACGCCCAGAAGTGGAGAGATCTAGCCAGAAGAGTACAACCTCCTTTGTCTGAAAGGGAGCTGGTTGATATGATCATGGGAAATCTGACAGGGCCTTTCTTTAATCACCTTATCGGGAGCTCCTCATCCGGTTTTACTGAGATGATTCTAAATGGGGAACATGTCAAAAGTGGTATCAAGAGTGGAAAAATTCAAGTGGCTGCATCTTCAAGTGCTGTAAAGAAGACATTTAGCGAAAAGAAAGAAGTTAATGATGTTTATGGCCAGAAGGGTCGTGTTAGAGGTGATCGTAATTAGTTTTAGAAGCGGTGCTAATCTCTAATCATGCGCCTGTTCAACAACAACACTAGGACAATCAGCATAGGTCAGACGCATTGAGAAGATAGTTTACCAAGATCAGTATGCCATTGTCCCAGGCATTACAACATTTACTAAAAGTGGAGCTGATTACATTATGGGATCCTCCTCAGAAACCCAACACCTTCTCTCCTTGCTACAATCCAAATGTGAAGTGTGCCTACCATTCCAACAACCCTGGGCACGACACCAATAACTGTTGGGCGCTGGAAAAAAATTCAGGATATGGTTAACAACAAAGAGATTGAGTTTGATCCTCCGGAGACTCCGAATGTAATTACTTCACCAATGCTGAAGCATGACAAAGGCGTGAGTGATATTTATGATGTTATTTATGTTGCTACTGTAAGTGAACTGGTTACTCCCCTCGCAATTATCAAAGAGAATCTGTTTCAGACTGGTTTATTTTCGGGATGTATTGAAAGATGTTACTGTTGTGCAGCCCAACCCAATGGCTACAAGTTACTGAAGGAAGGCATTCAATGCCTAATGGACAATCACATAATTCTGGTTGAAAAGATTTTGTCTGTTGAGAATCCGTTTCAATATTTATCTGTAATTTCTGGCACTCCTATCAAGATCACTTCCAAGGGTCCTGTAAGGATCACTGCCAATCCCAAAGTTTCTCCTCTAATAATCCCCACACCTGGACCTATTCCATACTCTTCAGATAAAGCTATCCCATGGAACTATGAATCTGGCATCTACTACCATGACGTCAAGCAAGAACTACCAATTACTGAGAATGAAGATACTGAAGTTCCTGATCTCGAAATTGATAATATTGTTGGGACCAGTAATATTATTAGAAGTGGAAGGTTTTCTCCCAAGAAATATCTCCAAAGACTGTTGCTATTCTAGTTAAAGTTATCGTTATCAAGTCAACTACCGAGGCTTGGGGTAAAGAGAAAGTAACGGAGCCTGCCCAGACGGAGGCACCTAAAGAAATTACAGTTGAAGACACCTCTTGGAAAGAGTTGGAAGAGGTGTTAAAGATCATTCGTAAAAGAGATTATAAGATTGTTGAATAACTGGGGCAAACCCCATCCAAAATCTCCATGTTATCCATGTTACTGTATTCTGAAGCTCATGCATAAGCTTTAGTGAAATTCTTGAAGGCTGCTCACATGCCACAAGAGATTTTTGCCGGTCAATTTGAGAACTATGTTGACAACTTAACGACCGACAATGGGTTAGGTTTTTCTGATGTTGATCTGACCCCTAAAGGAAGAAACCTCAACAAGGCCATGTATGTCCATTGAATGCAGGGGCACTACCTTGGCTCATGTATTGGTTGATACTGGTTCCTTAATAAATGTGCTACTGAAGAGTGCCCTTGACAGACTTGATTGCGAAGGGGTTGTACTGAAACCTAGTGATATTATGGTTTGAGCCTTTGACAGATCAAAGAGGATGGTTCATGGAGAAGTGGATCTTCTGATCAAGGTAGGTTCACAAGTCATTGAATCTAATTTCTATGTAATGGATATTCGACCAACTTATTCTTGCTTACTGGGACGCCCTTGGATCCATGGGGCAGGAGTTGTTACCTCAACCCTATACCAGAAGCTGAAGTATCTCGTGAAAGGAAAGGTTATTATAGTCTATGGTGAGGAAGAGTTATGGTTAACCACCTGAACTCATTCTGGTATGTAGATATGGACGGCGAATTCATCGAGAGTCCTTGTCAGGATTTTGAAGTTATCCCTCCTGCCGCTACCGAATAAGTTTCCACCATTCCCAAGGTTACCAGGGTTCCCCCTAGAATGGCTTCTTTGAAGGATGCTATAGTTTTTGTAGAAGAAGGTGGTTGTACTATTTGGGGCCAGCTTCCTGACATTTCGTATAAATCTGACAAGTTTTGTTTGGGTTTCACTGCAGAGGCTTAAAGGGTTGTTCATCACGCTCGTGCTGGAAGACTACCATTCCGTGTCAGCAACAACGAAGTCAAAGTAATAGGAGATACTGACAGTGATTATGACCTTGACAATTGGATCTTTCTTGCCATAGGCAACAGGCTCAGCAACTGGAGGACTCAAGATATTATTTCAATCTCCTTTAGTCAGGAGTAAAAGTTACTTTATGTTTTTATTGCTTTTAAAGTTTGGTTATGTAATCTTTTAAAACAATGACTTTAAGCCTTGTGTCTTACCAGGGGGCACAACGGTTCATTTGTTAAGGATTATCATCTCATAAACATGTTTTCATTTAATAAAGCATTGGATGTTTTGCATTCAAATTTTGTGCTCTCTGTCTTTCTTTTGACTTTTATCACTTTCAAATAGCTAGGTGTTCTTACACACACCCACACAATACATTGCAGATCCACGTCCACTCTGGATCCCGTTGATAACGACTCTATTATTGCCACTTATGACTTTGAAAATCTGATCTACCAAGCCGAGGACGAAGGTGAGGAAGATTGTGAAATACCTTAAGAACTTTCCATACTATTAGTACAAGAGGAGAAGGCTATTCAACCATATGAAGAGCTATTTGAAGTTGTAAACTTGGGTACGGAAGCAGAGAGAAAAGAAGTCAAGATATGGGCCAACCTAGAGGACAATGTTAAGAACAAATTTATTTAGGTGTTGCATGCATATGTTGAGATCTTCACTTGGTCGTATGAAGACATGCCAGGGCTTGATACTGATATTGCGGTTCACCGTCTACTGATTAAAGAGGGTTGTTCTCCAATAAAGTAAAAAGTTCGTCGCATGCGTCCCGAGGTGTTAGAGAAGATCAAGGATGAGGTTATGAAACAATTCAATGCAAGCATCTTAGATGTTACCTCATATCCTTAATGGGTTGCAAATGTGGTTCCGGTACCAAAGAAAGACGACAAGGTACGTATATGTGTAGACTACAAGGATCTGAACAGGGCGAGCCCCAAATATTACTTCCCACTTCCACATATTGATGTTCTGGTTGACAACACCGCTCAACACAAGGTATTCTCCTTCATGGACGGTTCCTCGGGTTATAATCAGATCAAGATGGAACCTGAAGACATGGAGAAAACAACCTTCGTCACACAATGGGGCACTCTCTGCTACAAGTTTATGCCTTTTGGGTTGAAGAACACTGGCGCAACATATCAGCGTGTTATGGTAGCTCTGTTCCATGACATGATTCATCATGAGATAGAGGTCTACGTCGACAACATGATAGCTAGATCTCAGATTGAAGAAGAACCACTTAACCATCTACACAAGTTGTTTGAGAGGTTGAAGAAGTACAAGCTGAGGTTGAATCCGAACAAGTGCACCTTTGGGGTTAGGTCTGGTAAACTCCTGGGTTTCATCGTCAGCGGTAAAGTTATTAAAGTTGATCCTGCCAATGTCAAAGCTATTCAAGAAATTCCTGCTCCCTGTACTGAGAAGGAAGTCAAAGGTTTCTTGGGATGATTGAATTATATTGCCCGATTCATTTCTCATTTGACTGCTACTTGTGAGCCGATCTTCAAGTTGTTGAAAAAAGATCAGGTAGTGAAATGGAATAACGACTGTCAGATATCCTTTGAAAAAATTAAGGAGTACCTCCAAGAACCTGTGATTTTGATGCCACCCCATGAAGGAAGACCTCTAATCATGTACCTTACAGTGCTAGAGAACTCAATAGGGTGTGTACTGGGCCAGTATGATGAATCTGGTTGAAAAGAGCATGTAATATACTACCTTAGCAAAAATTTTACCGACTGTGAAACAAGATACTCACTGCTCGAGAAAACTTGTTGCACATTGGCATGGGTTGATCGCTGACTAAGACAGTATATGTTGACTCATACTACTCTATTGATTTCTAAAATGGATCCCATCAAATATATATTTGAGAAGCCCACTCTCACCAGAAGGATAGCCAGACGAAAAATGGTCTTGACAGAATACGGAATTCAGTACACCACTCAGAAAGTAATCAAAGGAAGTGTATTGGTAGATCATTTGGCTCATCAAGCCGTAGACGACTATCAATCCATGAATTTTGAGTTCCCGGACGAGAAAATCATGCTAGTTACAAATTATGAAGAACTTGGACCATATGAAGGACCCGAGCCAGAATCTCGATGGACTATTGTTTTCGATGGAGCCTCTAAGTAACTTGGCAATGGAATTGATGTTGTAATTATATCCCCAAGGTTGCCATACGCCTTTCACCGCTAGGTTATGCTTTTATTGTAATTATATCCCCAGGGTTTCCATACACCCTTCACCGCCAGGTTATGCTTTGACTGTACCAATAACATGGTTGAATACGAAGCGTGAATTATGGGTATCAGATCTGCTATTGACCTGAGAATCAAGTTCCTAAATGTATACGCAGACTCATCCCTGGTGATCAGTCAAATCAAGGGAGAATGGGATACTAAGCACCTGAATCTCATTCCTTATTGGGAGCATGTGTTGACACTAATTCTGTACTTCGAGGAGATTACTTTTGAGCATATCCAACGAGAAGAGAATCAGCTGGCAGATGCATTGGCTATAATGTCAACTATGTTCAAATTCATATGGGGCAGTGAGGCTCCTCGAATTACCATTGAGATACTAGACAAGCTAGCATACTGTTACAAAGTTGATACTGACAGAGTAGAAGAGAAGCCTTGGTTTTATGAAGTGAAAAGATACCTCGAGGCCCAAGAATATCCCGAGGAGGCATCCGTTAATGACAAGAAATTATTACGGAGGTTCTCTGCGAAGTTCTTTATGAGAAATGGAGTTTTGTATAAGCGTAACCATGATTCGACTCTACTTAATTGTGTGGACAAGAAGGAAGCGGATAAAATTATGGAAGATATGCACGAAGGAATCTTTGGTACTTACTCCAATGGACATATGATTGCTAAGAAGATTCTGAGTGAGGGATACTATTGGTCGTCCATGGAAACTGACTGTCATCACCATTCAAGAACTTGTCACAAGTGTTAGATCTATGCTGACAAAGTACATGGGCCTCCGGTTCCTTTGAATGTCTTGACTGCCCCTTGGACATTAATGTGAGGCATTTATTTGATTAGAGAGATCAAGCCTACTGATTCTAACGGACATCTTTTCATCCTCGTTGCCATTGATTACTTCATGAAGTTGGTTAAAGCAGCCTCGTTTTCCTCTGTTACCAAGAATGTGGTGGCTTGGTTCAATAAGCATAACCTTATCTGTCGATATGGAATCCCCGAGAGAATTATCACAGATAATGGTACTAATCTCAACAACACTATGATCATAGAACTCTGCATGCAGTTCAAGATCAAGAACCATAACTCTTATTCGTATCGACCGAAGATGAATGGCGCAGTGGAAGCCGCTAATAAGAACATCAAGAAGATTATAAAGAAGATGACAATGACATATAAAGATTGGAGCGAGATGTTACCATTTGCTCTTCATGGCTACCGAACTTTGACACGAACATCAACTGGGGCAACCCCATTTTCTCTAGTTTATGGTATGGAAGCGGTTCTACCTGTCGAAGTTTAGATTCCTTCTCTAAGGATTATGAAGGACGTAGATTTAGATGAAGACGAGTGGATTCAGAATAGGCTAGACTAGATAAGTTTGATTGATGAGAAAAGACTTGTGGCCGTTTATCATGGTCAAATGTACCAGGAGTGCATGATCAAGGCCTTCAACAAAAAGTTCAAGCATCGGGTATATCAGGCTGATGACTTGGTAATAAAGCGCATAATCCTACCGTAAGGTGATCCCAGGGGAAAATGGATTCCCACCTATGAAGGGCCACTTGTAATCAAGAGGATATTTTCTTGCGATGCTATGATACTTACCACCATAGACGTTGAAGACTTTCCGCACCCTGTGAATGGGGACATAGTAAAAAGATACTACACGTGAAAACGACCCGGTAGGTTGACTGGCCTAGGCAAAAATAAGGGCATCGCGGCGAACCAAAAGGGTTCGGGAAAAACTCAGGGATATATATATATATAAAGATTGTACACCAGGCAAGTCGAAAACCTGAAAAGGAGGCTTGGCCAAAAAAGGGTATCCCGGTGGACTGAAAACCTGAGAGGGAGGTCCAGGAAAAAGTAAGGGATTAAAGCATACGACTATGTCCCATTGGATCACCTACAACAATCTTTATTACCAACGTCAAGTTCGAATGGTGCAGATCAATTCAGTGAACTTCTTCCGACAACAAGGGATGAGATGTTCGAAGACATAGGGGCAATAGTAGAGCTGAAACCCGACAGATTCATTCACACATAGCTATATGTGTTTGTTGTTACTTTGTACTCTTTTCATTGTTCGAAGATTTCCTTTTACTAGGATTTCCGTCTCTTTGTACAAAATCTCTTGTTTATAGGAAAATTATCAATATAATTTCAATTTCAAAATTCAAATTTGTTTTACTTTTTCTGTTTTGTTTGCGAAAATGTCCAATGACATGATTGAATGAACATGCGCATATGAACATGATTACTCTAAACAAATATATGCATAAAAATAGGAATGAGCTTTTTCTAAAGACTCCAGGAGTTGGGATAGTACCCAAGTCATCCACAAATCTCCATAAAGAAATCCCCACAGAGCTATCTTCACAAGCTCATTCCCGACAAAGATACATTCCCCGTAAGTCCAATATGCCTTAAGACATGAATTGGGGTATCTTCTAGCAATCAACCTAATCATACTCCCCAGCAGATCCCCTAGCGGATAGAGGAGTATGATCTTTTCCCCAAAAATGACTCCAACTTACGGATTGCAAATCCTTATCAAAGGTTATGTCATCAACGCAGTTCATAGAAATTCTCTTCCCCAGTTGAGTTTATTCCTCCAAAACTAGAAAATCCGTTGCAAAATTCTCTTCTCCAGCAAGGCACATTTCCTCAGCAGAATATATTTCTCCAGTAAGGTTTATTTCTTCAGAAGAGTATATTTCTTCAGTAAGGTTTATTTCCCCAACATAATTCAGCCTCCCCATCTCGAGTCTATCACCGGTAAAATTCCTATCTCTAGCGAAGGACAATCCTGGCTGCTATCCCTAGAGAATTTCTACGAAATCTGAAATCGGACCAGATATCGTTTAACCTTATCCTCCCCAGAAGAGTCGACATCCATATCGTAAAATAGGCCAGACAACACCTCGGGAGGTGATTCATCTCTTTTATCCCCAATCAGGTTATATAAGAACTAAATTCCCCCAGTAGAGTGATGAACGACCAATGTTCTTGAACTCCCCTCCCCAAATAGAATTCAACATTCCCCAGTCGAGTATCCTCAAACCGAAAATAGGAATTCCCAGCGGAGACATTCTAGACAAGATTGAAGATCACACATATTCTTCATCCCCAATAGCAGACAATGATTTATTTTCCCAATCAGAGATGTTATACCAAGCTACAAATACGCTTCAACGACATCTCACATCCACACATCATTTACAAGAATCATAGTATATGCATACGACAAACATATTACACTCTCGTTTACTTTGAGAACATCATTACCAGTGCATTACATACATCATGACATTGTATACAACTAACTTTTTATCTTTTCAGGTAAAAGTCTACAAACAAACATATATCATCAACAATTCTCGAACAGGTCGCAGATTAATTCCTGAAACAAGACAAACAACTAGTTGTATGACCAGGTCCAAGATTAATTCCTGAAACAAGACGGGGCAACTATCTGTACAACCAGGCAATATGAATTTCTGAAACAGGATGGGTTCACAAACAAGAAGCAGTTCAGAGATTAATTCCTAAAATAGGACAGCGAAACTATCCATATGACTATGAAAATATTAACTCCCAAAAACGAATGGGAAAACTATCTTTTCAACTAGGCAAATATTAACTCCCAAAACCACACAGGGAAACTATCTTTACAACTAGGCAAATATTAACTCTCGAAACAGGACGGGGAAACTATCGATAGTGCTAGGTGGTATGAATTATCGAAATAGGATAGGGCGACTATCTACATGAAAAAAATCTCCCTCAGAGACTAAATCTGACAAGCATCTACTTAAACACCTGTCCCAGAGGTTCATTCTGGAAAGCATTCCTCAGATACAGTCGAACGTAGACTCATTCTAACACTTCTATCAACAGTTACATTGGATGGCATCTATAAGCTCATCTCCGATAACATTCATTTACCTCTCCAATTGGAATCTTTAAGCGCATTCAAGAAATAAAATTTTTGTACCCCAAATTTTCTCTCTCATTTAACTCAATACATACTCCTAGAGATCCTCAATTTGCTCAAGTTTGCCCAAGAGTTGACCAGACAAACTTTCTCCTAAGACAATGTGTCTCAAATTAGGGGTTCCATTTCCATAAAGATAAGTGAACTACAAAGACCTCATATGCTCTTCATGGTCCTAATATATTCTCAAGACCCTCCATGTCAAATTTCAAGCACTGCACAAGAAGTTTGCTCAGTCAACTGCTCAGATGCTTGAGAATCGACTATATTAGGTCAAAAGTCAATTGTGGCCCACATAAAGTCAAACTTCAATATTTTTGGTCAACATCAACATTTTGGAGTGATATCCATCATTTGATCCAGAGTTGATGATGATTCCTCAAGGAATGCCCTAAAATTCATCAAAACCCAAAAGTTGCTAAATTAGGGTTTCTTAGGAAAAGTCAACCAAACTTTGACCAAGCGTAACTTCTTCATACTTTATTAGAAATTTCCCATCCAAGGCTCATCTTGAAGACGATGAAATTCCCTACAATTCATCTTCAGCCCCCAAGTTTAAAATATACACTCACAAAAAGATATGAATTTCCACATTATGGGTCCTTTTGAAAAGTCATCAAAAACACTTTTTGGGTCAAAACTCCTTACAAGAACATGGAAGACTCAATTGATATGATACCCAAAGGGTTGATTAGGGGACATCCTAAGCTTTACTAAAAGTCCAAGAACACCTCTCTAGGGTTAAAATTGGAGTAGATATACCTTGTCAAATTTGACCTTTTTTGCAAAATTGCCAAAAGTCAAATGGGCTCAAAATTACATTTTTTGAAAAATGGGCCGAACTTTTTATGCTTGCACCTCACTTATAACATGGCCCACGACCCAATTACTTATCCACATGTTATTTTCTTCATTTTCCAATTTATTTTGATTTTTTATTAATTAAAAATTGAATTAAATCAAATAATTGGTAAATAATATCAAAGATCTGTTTTGATATGATTTTTTGATAGGATTGCAATCAAAATATGCTGAAATATCAAGGCCAAATCGAATCAAGCATGATTGGTATAAGAAAGGGATAATTTGGCTCAATATAGCAAGTTTTCATATGGCATGGAAATCAAATCAAATCTTCCATAATTGCAAAGATACATATGGTTTTTAGAACCCTAATTCGTCCTAGCATATATAATGAACAAGTACAAGGCAAAATACAAGGGCTAGCAGTCGTGAAAGAGGAAGAACAAACCCAAAATTTTTTCAAAAAAGTGCAGATCGAATCTCAAGCCATCCTAGCGTTGCCAATCAATTGTTGGACGTCTCAAGAACATGTTCCAATCACTAGCAAGCCTCCCCACACCCGGAAACACGCGGTATGAACATTACGGTTTGCCATATTTTTCAAATTCAATTATCATGATTTGTACATTATGAGCATGTTTTAATGGCATATACGTGTTTGTTATCATGTTTGCAATATGTTGGTTAGGTTTAATTGATGTTTTAGCGCATGTACTGACAATTGCCATTGCTAGGGTTTTCATGTTCGTTTTAGGGTTTCTGTCTGTTGTACCCCAAAATTTTCCCTCCCATATTTCTCAACAAATGTCATGTGAGGTCCCCAAATTGCTCAAGGGAGTTCAAGAGTTGACCAGACAAACTCTCTCCTAAGGCAGTCAACCTCAAATTAGGGTTTCATTTTTCATCAAGATCCTTGAGTCCAAAGGAACCCAAATTCTCACCATTGTCCTAATATGTTCTCAAGATCATCCATGTCAAGTTTCAAGCCTTGTAGAGGAAGTTTGCTCAGTCAATTGCTCAAAGGCCTGAAAATTGACTGTACTAGGTCAAAAGTCAACTGTGGCCCACATACAGTCAAACCTCAAGATTTTGGTCAACATCCTCATTTTGAAGTATTATTCATCATTTGATCAAGGGTTGAACATGATTCATCAAGGATTTCTCACAATTCATCAAAACCCAAAAGTTGCTAAATTAGGGTCTTGTAGGAAAAGTCAACTCAACTTTGACCAAGCATAACTTTCTCATACTTTATCAAAAAAGATCTATCCAAATCTCATTTTGAAGAGGATGTAATTCCATACAATTCATCTTCAGCTCCCAAGTTTAAAATATGCACTCACAAAAAGATATGAATTTTGACATTATAGGTCATTTTGAAAAGTCAACAAAAACACCTTTTAGGTCAAAATTGAGAGAGTTATGCATTGGCCAAGTTGACTTTTTTTGCAAAATTGCCAAAAGTCAAATATGCTCAAATTTTCATTTTTTGCTAAATGGGCCCAACTTTTTATGTTTGTACCTCACTTATAACATGGACGACGACCCAAATGCTCACTCACATGTTTTTTGCTTCATTATTTATTTTATTTTGATTTTTTATTTATTAAAAATTGAATTAAATCAAATAATTGGTAAATATTAACAAAGATTTACTTTGATTGAATTTTTGGACAGAATCACAAGCTCATAATGCTGGCATATCAGAATCAAATCACATAAATGGCAATTGGTACAAGAAAGGCACGATTGGCATGATAATAGAAAGATATCCCATGCATTGAAAATCAAATCAAATCTTGGATAAATGCAAAGATATAATCCAAGTTTGTTAACCTAGTTCATTCTAGGTTATATAAGAAAGGTTTGCAGATCAAAGAAAGGAGGTTGGAGGCATGAAACTTCCAGAAAAGAAACTCAGAATTCTTGATAAAAAGTGAGATCCAAATTCTGGAATAGAAGGCTAATCAAGGAGTTTCAACGCCAGAAATCAATTCCAGGATATCTCAGGAATCATTCCCAATCGATCGCAGGCATCAGAACACCCAGAATCACCGCCTAGAATTCTCACAGTTTTCAAAATTATCCATATTCAATTACTGTAATTCTTGCATATTCAACATGTCTAAATTATATATTTGTGTTCATTACCATATTTGCAATGTTTCTGGATAGTTTAATTTGAGTTACAGTGCAAGAATAAACTTTTGCCATTGTTAGGGTTCTGTGCTCCAATTTGGGGGTTTGGTTTTCAAGCGAAATTAGACAGAATAATGGGTATAATGATGATCAAAGTTTCAAATCTGGCTGATCCATGGTCCCCAATTGAACTCATATTGCATATACTTGATTTTTGAATGACACAAGTTTCAGCAACAGACCTGCGTCTGTGGGTAAAAGAATCGGAACTTAAAACGACGGTTCCAAGGAAGAAGACAACAGCGTCTCACAACCTGATTGGCTGATTCAAATTCTGGCGCGTTATTTTGGCCAGAAACCCGTTGTTATGATATATTGTTTGTTTTTATTGTATTAACAAATTAACATCCAGCGCAGTTGGTCAGAAGAAGGAAGTCAGAAGCTCATTGTTCTGGGTTCGATCCCAGGCGTGAGCTTTTGGTATTTTCTCCTTTGTTTTCACCAGATCCAGCACATGCACCTTCTGAGGACCATCACCTTCTGGATCCATCATCCAGAATCAAATCCAGTGCACCTTACCTTCTGTGGTTCAGCGTCTTCTGGATCCACTAGCCAGGACCAGATCCAGCGCATCATCCTTCTGGAACCATCAGCCAGAATCAGATCCAGCACGTGCACCTTCTGAGGACTATCACCTTCTGGATCCACTAGCCAGGACCAGATCCAGCGCACCTCATCCTCTGGACCATTATCTTCTGGATCCATCTCCAATCAGATCCGTTGACAGAAGGCCCTTGGGTTATTTCTATTATTTTTCTTTAATTTCTTTTCTTTAATTATTCTATTTTTTTCTAAAAACCCCAAAATTATTTTCTAAAATTAACCAACCAAAAATCACAAAAAAAGAAGATTTATTTTCTTAATAAAAGTTTTTAGTTAATTAGTTTATTTGATTTAGGGCAATTTCAATCTCTTTCACAATTAAAATTCAATTAGAAAATTAGGTTAACTCTTGATTTAATTCTTTTATTTTTCTCAAATAATTAAAATACACAAATAGGTTTTTAGGGTGAATTAATTTATTTTTTAATTTAAAATTAATTAGAACTTAGGATTTTCTTTTTAATTTAGTTATTTCATTATTTTCTTAAAAAACAAAAATGATAAAAACATGTTTTCTTTAATCAATTACAGTTAGGTTTAGTCAAGGGTTAAAACCCTAATCGTCTCGCATTTAATTTGCCGCGGGCTTATTACTTATTTTTGCCAATATTGTTGTAATTGCTCAATGGTTTGTAATAGTTTAATTTAGGGATTTTACTTATCGCTTTTTTCTCGGGTTTTTGGCTATGTAATTAATCCCCCTCCCCGAAGCCTTGTAATAGCGTAGATTTACTTTCTCGCATTTTAATTCCCGCAAATATTTGACTGTTTAGATGTATGCTAATAGGATTGTATGACAAGAATGCATGATAAATTAATCCAGTTAGAAAACCCTAATGTGCAAAGACTAAATAATTGAAAACAGACCACTCACACATATCACTCTTAAGGTATACTCTCACTTCGGTTGCCTTCGGTAAACGATTATTAAGTATAGGGTGTCTTAGTGGTTGCCCTCCTGTCTAAAAGGATCAAATGTTCCCATTCAGATGTTTCCTCGGAAATGTTGCCTCGGAAATGTTGCCTCGGAAATGTTGCCTCGAATATGATCTTAAGACTCTAGGGTTACTACTAAGGTGTCCTAATGTTGCTTTAGTGACCGTACGTCCCTTTCGAATTGACCCTTACAACTCCAACGACGGTGCTACCGATTTCTCACTAGTGCGATAGCGCTGTCTAAAGGAAACAAGAATAGACACAATCTTTTTTCGAGTAGGTAGATGCTAGTAGGTACTTTCTCAAAACAAAACTCTTCACACTTACACATTTTTCAAAACAATTTTCAAAAATAACTTCGTCACACCTTTGAGGACTGATACAAGGGTTATCACGAAGTCAAACTTTTCAAAAACAAAGAACATACACAAGAAATTTTAAAAAGATGAGCAAGTACCTAAGAGCCCGTGGAAAACCACAGATAGAAAGGGTGCTAACACCTTCCCTTTCTATAATCTACCCCCCGTACTCAGAATATTCTCGAAAAAAGGTTTTTCTGTTCTTTTTCCTTTTCCTGATTGGATAGAATAAAAGTCGGTGGCGACTCTTGCTTACCGCGACATTTTGCAAATAAAAAACGCAAAACGCAAACCAGTATTGACAGTCGGTTCTGCCACCGTATCACAGAACTGGAGACTCTGCTGAGGAGTTATAAGTGGGGTATACCTTAGGATCTAGGTCATCATAATTGTTTCTCTTGATTGCTTTGTTTGCTTTACTTTTGAGGGTTTTGTTTGGGGTTACTATAGATCCTACAACCGGATCTGGGGAACACCTTTTAGGTAAGTAGCAATAGACTGTGAGGGAACTGTACGACGTAGAACAATACGGTTGAAGCAGTAGCTACGTTGATGTGGCACTTTGGTTGGTACCGGTATCCCTTGTGGAGAAACGAGGAGAATACAGGGCCACTGCGTGGTGTCATTAAGCATCAACTGACCTTAGAACCTTTAATTGCCCAACTTGGCCATTAGAAAGTAGCGAGATAGCCGACTTCAGTGTAGAGCTAAGAACTGGTTGATACTCGATGCTACACTCATTGAGATCATACTTTCGGAATATTTAGGTTGCAAGAAAAGATTGCGTGAGCTGAAACGATGACCGATAAAGGATGGTCAATGATATTGAGATCTTCTAGAACCCAGTTACTTTTTTAGGACAGGTTGAACCAACTAAACTTCAATAGGGTACTAACTTAAAACCCATGCAAGCCTAAACCTAAGGCTATTTGTGTGACTTGTGTGCTTTCAACTTGAACTACTTGCACAATTTTATTATCTGACAACATGAGTTCCTTGCAGGTTTTGTTTACAGTCCTTATCCAATAACTTGGATTTCTTGCCGGGTTTACTTGCTTACATCACCTCACACTTTCCCTTAAACGCATAGCATACACATCATAACATCATTCCTTAACATTTCCTTAACCATTTCAAGGATCTCAAGGGTTTGTGATGGAGGTTATGATAAATCAGACGTCTAGCAAGGGGCAAGGGGATTTATTTTCCTCTAGCCAATTCCGTCTAGAGATCAAAACACGATAACTTGAGTCAGTGGTTATGACCCACTCGATATGGTGAGCTTGACTCTTGAAGAAGGACTCTTAACGACACAAAGTTTCTTCAATCAAGCTGCAACCAAATTCTAATAGTTTCTTGTTTACCCCGCGAGATCCTTGAAAACATTGCATACTGTGATCGGTGGGAATGAAAACTGACTATTTTGGAATGCTGGTTCGCGTTTTGTGTTTGTTTTTGCAAAACGTCGCGGTGAGCAAGAGTCGCCACCCTCTTTTATTTTATCCAACAAGGAAAGGAAAAAAAAGCACAGAAAAATTCCTTTTTCGAGATGTTTCTCGGGTTCGGGAGGTAGATTATAGAAAGGGAAGGTGTTAGCACCCTTTCTATCCGTGGTTATCCACGGGCTCTTAGGTACTTGCTCATTGTGTTTTCAAAATTTGCTTTTCTTTGTGTTTGTGGGTTTGAAAGAGTTTTTTGTTTGAAAGGAGTGTAAGTGCGAAACATTTTGTTTTGTTTTAAAAGGAGCAAGTACTTAAGAACCATCTATCTACTCGAAAAGGGAATTAAACTATGCTAATGTCCTTTAGACAATGCTAGCCCACTATTGATGAGTAGGTAGCACCGTCGTTGGAGTTTTCAGGTCAATTCGATTAAGGGACGTGTGATCACTAAAGCAATGTTAGGACGCCTTAGCGGTAACCCTAATGTCTTAGATAATTTTATCTGAGACAACCGTTTCGAGGCAACTATGATCTTTGGACAAGAGGGCGACCTCTAAAACTTCCTATACTCAATGACCACGTTCAAAGGCAACCAAGTGAGGTGTACCCTAAGAGTGCGCATGTGCGAGTGTGTTAGTTCAGTTATATTATCTTTGTACATGTCATGGGTGAGCTATGTTGATTTTAAGTTCATACATTAGATCTTGTCATGCATTCCCTATTATCAAACATCTAACAGTGTATAGTTGTGGAATTTAAATTTGCGGAAATTAAATCTAGACTATTACAAGGCGTCAGGTATTTACATCGCCAAAAACAACCCTTTAATTTAAATTGCGGAAAGTAAAATAAAGCGATAAATAATTAAAGTTCTAATTAAAAGCTATTACATACCGGAAGCAGTTACAATATTGGAAATATGGATCGCGTGCGAGAAAATTAAATCGGCGCATTTTTTAGGGTTTTGACCCTTTTAAAGAAAGCACTTTTTTTGTTTATTTTTGAATTAAATGGAAGTTAAATTAGGTCAAAATTAATTAATTAATTAATGAAAATATTTTTGGGTTTTTGAATATTTAAGGAAATAAAATAAAAATGATTAAAAGTTCGTAAAACCTAGTTATTCTAAATTAATTTTAATTTATTGCAAAAATATTAATGTTAAACCTATTTAAAACTAAATTAATTAGGTTAATATTTATTTACAAAAATAAAATAATGAAATTAATAAAAATAATATTTTTTGTGTTTTTGATTTTATGAGAAAAAATTAATTGGTTAGTAATAATAAAAATAATTAATTAAAACAATAAAGCAAATAAATAAATATAATGAAAAGAAAATAAACCAAGGGGATTTGGGCCAAAATCTAGGTGTTTGAATGGAAATTGTCTGGCCCATTTATGCTAGCTTGCTTTGACTTTTCCAATTCCATCTGCGCTTGTTGACTTGGACATATGATAGTCCTTCATTCCTGGCCACCAGATTTGGCCTGAAGGCCATCTGGCAGGTTGAGATTTGCAAGCGTATGGTGGATCACACTTTGGATGCTGTATGAGAATACCTATTGAAAAAATATAACAAGAAATTTGGGGGACCTGGGATTCGAACCCAGGTCCCAATGGATAATCTGCTAACATGCTTGCCAACTCTACTAACGCGCCTGTTTGTTATTATAATGGACAAATAATATTATAAGAGAAAAGCAAGCAGTATATTAGAAATAAAAAAAAACGCGCGAAATTCGTTTGAACGAGCCAATGAAGACGAGCCACGTCTTCGTCTTCTTCAATAAAAGCTGTATTTTTTCCTGTGGATTTGGATCCGCAACAAAATCCCTAGCTGTCTTCTAAAATCCATCCTAGGTTGTAAAAATCAATTCCAAGACCAAGGCTTGCTTCGTCTCTCCTTCCTGAGTATCTCTATAACCATTGTTTGTCCCAATTTTTCCTGTAACTCAAACGCCTAAAAAGCAAGAACCAAAACCCTAGCTTCAGACATGGCTGTACAGGCTACCAAAACAAAATCAAATATTGCAAAAATGTTCTAAATGAAGCGACAAACACAAATATGCAAAGATTTTAGTGAAAGGATGCAAGAATCAGAGGATGTGATTTCGTGTTCAGGGCCATGTTCTTGAGTACTTACAGTGTGATTTAGGAGGATTCAAGGCTTGGTTTTGATCCCAATAGATCCAGTGGACGTCCAGCAAGAGAGTAGTGTGAAGTTTTTGCCTTGGAAACACCTCTAAGATCGTTTTCAGATTCAAGCTTTTTTTCAAGTTTGGTTTCTTGATTTTGGGCAGCTTCAGGTCGTGTCTTTGTGTGCTCTAGCTTGTGTGAGTATATTGGAATGAATTAGGTTAAACTTTGGGCCTCCAATCCTTGTGTATTGATGATTCAAGATATGATTTGATCACCATTAACAAAGCTTCCGTATTTGTCTCAAATCAAATATTTTGTACATAACATAGCATGATTCGAGTTTGATCTTGTCCATGATGGTAATAAAGACCTGTAATGATCAAAAAGATATCAATTGATTAAATTTTGGATTTTATTTGGATTTAAATTGATTTAAAATGAATTAAATAAATAAAAAATCAAATAAAATAGAAAAATTAATAATTGGACATAAAACTGAAGATAGGACACGTGTGTGGTGTGACAAGATCAAATCAAGTGGGAAAAAGTGGGCCCATTTGACAAAATTTGAAGTTTTGGGGATAGTTGACTTTTGGCAATTTTGGAAAAATTCCCAACTTCAACAATGCATAACTTCTTCAATTTTGAACTTTTGGAGGTTTTCTTGGGCTTTTTAGAAACCTTGAGATGTCCTCTAACAAACCCTTTTGGTCTCATCTCATTTTGATATTCCATGCTCAAGTTATAAGCTTTGGCACAAAAGGTGTTTTTGTTGACTTTCAAAAATGACTTATAATGTCCAAATTTGTAACTTTTTGTGAGAGCATTTCTTGATCTTGGGGTGTGAATATGGATTGTAGGAAATTTCATCCTATTCAAAATAAGCTTTGGATGGGTCATTTCTCATAAAGTATGAGAAAGTTATGCTTGATCAAAGTTGAGTTGACTTTTCCTACAAAACCCTAATTTAGCAACTTTTAAATCTTGATGAATCTTGAGCAATCCTTGATGAATCATGATCAACCCTTTATCAAATGATTAATTATCCTTCAAAATTATAATTTTGACAAAAAATCTTTAGGTTTGACTATTTGTAGGTCACAGTTGACTTTTGCCCTAGCACAATCGATTTTTGGGCCTCTTGAGCAATTGACTGACCAAACTTTCTCTGCAAGGCTTGAAACTTGACATGGATGAACTTGAGAACATATTAGGACATTTGGGAGAATTTGAGGCCATTTGGATGTAAGGACCTTTATGCAACACAACCCTAATTTTGAATTGACTGCCTTAGGAGGTGATTTGACTGTCCAACTCTTGAGCTAACTTGAGCCACTTAGAGATTATTCTTGACATGTCTTGAGAAATATGGGAGGGAAAATTTTGGGGTACAATAGTTGCCCATGTTCAATTTTCTTAAACCCGAGGATATAGATTGGCTTTCTAGCCTTTCGTGATCCGAAGGTGGAAAATAATTGAACACTAGAGTGCCCAGAAATTTGCACTCGCATGGTGTAGTATCGGCATTGTGATGTCGGGAATGGGCTTACAGATGCCATTTGGAGATTGTTGGTAGGAGGATGGGCTTACAGATTCCATCTGCACGAGTGTCGATCACATAAGAGATTCCTTAGCGATAACTTGCATACCTGTTGTTGTAGAAGATTCCGCTGGGGAAGCCTAACTTTTGTTGAGATTTAGGAACTTGCCTGTACTTCAACTGAGAGAATGCCTTAGATGAGTCTTAAGAACCTGTCCATATATCAATTGGGGTGAAACATCTTCATCAAGATCTAGGGACTATCTAATATTCAACGTAGTATACCGTTGAGGTTGTAGAACTCGTCCACACTTTGACGGAGGAAAACATCAAGATCTAGGAACTGACTAGTATTCAACATAGTATACCGTTGAGGTTATAGTACTCGTCCACACTATGACATAGGGAAACATCTTCATCAAGATCTAGGAACTGTCTTGTCTTCAACGTAGTATACCGTTGAAATTACAGAACTTGTCCACACTATGACGGAGGAAAAAATTAAGATCTAGGAACTGACTAGTGCTCAATGTAGTATACCGTTGAGGTTATAGCACTCGTCCACACTATGAAATAGGGAAACATATTCATCAAGATCTAGGAACTGTCTGGTCTTCAACGTAGTATACCGTTGAAATTAGAGAACTCGTCCACGCTATGACGGAGGAAAACATCAAGATCTAGGAACTGACTAGTGCTCAACGTAGTATGACGTTGAGGTTATAGCACTCGTCCACACTATGACATAGGGAAACATTTTCATCAAGATCTAGGAACTGTCTGGTCTTCAATGTAGTATACCGTTGAAATTAGAGAACTTGTCCACACTATGACAGAGGAAAACATCAAGATATAGGAACTGACTAGTGCTCAACGTAGTATACCGTTGAGGTTATAGCACTTGTCCACACTATGACGTAGGGAAACATCTTCATCAAGATCTAGGAACTGTCTGGTCTTCAACGTAGTATACCGTTGAAATTAGAGAACTTGTCCACACTATGACGGAGGAGAACATCAAGATCTAGGAACTGACTAGTGCTCAACGTAGTATACCGTTGAGTTTATATCACTTGTCCACACTATGACGTAGGGAAACATCTTCATCAAGATCTAGGAACTGTCTGGTCTTCAATGTAGTATACCGTTGAAATTAGAGAACTTGTCCACACTATGACGGAGGAAAACATCAAGATCTAGGAACTGACTAGTGCTCAACGTAGTATACCTTTGAGGTTATAGCACTCATCCACACTTTGACATAGGGAAACATCTTCATCAAGATCTAGGAACTGTCTGGTCTTCAACGTAGTATACCGTTGAAATTAGAGAACTCGTCCACACTATGACGGAGGAAAACATCAAGATATAGGAACTGACTAGTGCTCAACGTAGTATACCTTTGAGGTTATACCACTCGTCCACACTTTGACATAGGGAAACATCTTCATCAAGATCTAGGAACTGTCTGGTCTTCAACGTAGTATATCGTTGAAATTAGAGAACTCGTCCACACTATGACGGAGGAAAACATCAAGATCTAGGAACTGTCTAGTATTCAACGTAGTATACCGTTGAGGTTATAGCACTCGTCCACACTTTGACGTAGGGAAACATCTTCATCAAGATCTAGGAACTGTCTGGTCTTCAACTTAGTATACCGTTGAAATTAGAGAACTCGTCTACACTGTTGTACCTCGATTTTTGCCCCTAAGATTCCTCTATCATATCATATCAACTCGATCATAACAAGATCACGTTAGGGTTGGTTCTTCCTCTTTTTATATCTCATATCTTTAAGTTTTCTCTTGAGGAATCTCCAAGAACCTTGGTTGTGTATTTTGTATATGTGTTGTTGACTAACTTCTAATCAAAATACAAAAAATATTTGTCTTTGTCTTTGTATATTTTTGTTTTGTAGGTACCAAGTCAAAGCATCTGACAAATAAGGATTTCTTGTATTATTTTCCTAAAATCTCTATTTGCAAAGAAAAAGAATTTAAAAAATTCATTTTTTCACTGATGCAATCAATTGCTCTTAGGGTGCAATCGATTGCACATAGTGCATTTTGCACCATTTTTGAAAAAATACACTGTGCAAATTGATTTGCACTATAGTGCAATCGATTGCACAACATGAAAATTTGAAAAAAATAGCAATTTTAAACTTGTCAAATTTTGGCTCCAATTTTCCTTCATTTTTGAAAGATGTATAATTAATTCAAATTTTAGTGCCAATCTTTCATTTTTAAAAAGAATTATCATTAATTCGAATTTTGGCTCTAATATTTGAAAGAATTATCATTAATTCGAGTAATCGGGAAGACGTACTGCTTTCTACCTGGGAGCCTACCGAAGCTGAGGACCGTAGATTACCTAACCCCTCTTGGCCTTTTAGGTTTAGTGCAGAAGCTATAACGGAGTAATCCGGAAGTAGTTGTCACGCGATACTACACTCGGACGAGTCTTTCTTGAGAATATTACTAATTACCGAGTTAATCTGGAAGTTGGTAATATCCGAAGGAAGGATGTAGACTCTTAGAACCTCTTAGAACCTTGTTCGGCAGGTGATAAATTTTTAGACTAATACCTTATGGGCAGTACCTCCGACCTCATGCTCATGACGTTGAACCTATGAAACCTATATGTGTGATCTTGTGTGTGATTGTTGCATCATGCATCCATGCACTCATAAGCATCTTTTGAAGAAAACCTTATTTCAAGGGATTTAAAGGTTGACTATTTGTGAATACCTTTGGTACTTTTAAACCATGGATTCTGAAAAGAGAATAATAAAATTTTTCAGTATTTCAAAAGCTTTATTACTTGGATGTTTTCAATATAAACCATAAATCCCTTGAAATATTAAATGATAAAGCAAAAATAATCATGTGCATTGCATGTCATGCATCATATTGCACATGTTTTTGCATTTGTTATGCATATCCAGGTGCCTTACCCAGCTTCTTTACTTCATTAAGCAAGCTGACTCATCACTACAACACTCGGGCTAATTTAAAAAAGAAGATGGACAACTTAGAACAGGAGAATCGCGAGCTGTGCGAAGAAGTTTCTGCTTTGAAGGCTGGCTTGGCCAACTTGACTACTCTGATGGAAGCTTTGGTGGTTGCTCAGAATAAGCCACCGAGTGTTCAACCTCAACCAACAAGGGCAAGTACTGACGTTCTGACTGTTCCTGTATCCGCTACTCCGGCTGTTGTTCAAAATCGTATGCCTCAGGGTTATCCGTGGGGAATGCCAGAGAATTTTGCACCTGAAGGTTTCAATCTGGGTCCTCAAGATGCGCCAGTGGTTCCAAATGTTGTTACTCCTGCACCTCTTGTGGTGCATACTGTTCCTGCTGCACCTTCTTCGGTGAATTTGGTTTTGTTTGTTAATGAAGATGTGTGTCGTCCTTTCCCTCCGCCGAGTGAAGACTTGGGTCTTTATGACAGAATGGATGATTTCCAAGAGCAGTTTGATAGAATGCAAAGAGAGATGAAGACTCTTAGGGGAAAAGAGTTGTTCGGGCAGAATGTGAATGAGCTGTGTTTGGTCCCGAATGTTAAAGTGCATGCTAAGTTCAAGGTCCCGGAATTTGAGAAGTACAAGGGCAACACTTGCCCTCGTGCTCATTTGGTGATGTATGTGAGAAGGATGTCTACCCATACTGATGATCAGCGTCTGCTGATTCATTTTTTCCAGGATAGTCTGACCGGTGCTGTGTTGAAATGGTACATGAGTTTAGACAGCATCAACATCCATACTTTTAATGATTTGGGAGAAGCATTCATTAAACAATACAAGTACAATGTGGACATGGCGCCTGACCGTGACCATCTTAGGGCCATGGTTCAGAAAGACAGAGAATCATTCAAAGAGTATGCGTAGAGATGGCGCGAAGTGGCTGCACAAGTGATTCCTCCCATGAAAGAGAAGGAAATGACTAAAAATTTTCTGAAGACGCTAGGCGCTTTCTACTACGAAAGAATGGTAGCAAGTGCCCCAAGTGATTTCACAGAGATGGTGGGCATGGGTGTCCATTTAGAGGAAGTTGTCCGTGAAGGTTGTTTATCTAAAGACGGGGACTCGTCAAATGGTGCTAAGAAGTATGATGTTAATTCTTCTAAAGAGAAAGAGAAAGACTCCTATGTTGTACTTCGTGGTAGGAAAGGGAGATCTCATAATAGGAATCAGCAAGTTGCTTTTGTGACTCCATTCATCAATGAGACTCTGACTGCTGTTGCATATCAGAGGGCACCTCAACAAGGAAATCAAGGGCAATGTCATCAGAGGAAAATGAGCTTTGATCCAATTCCAATGACATACACAGAGCTGTATCCTTCTTTGTTAAAGAAGAATCTGGTTCAAACTCGAGCTCGACCAGTTGTTCCTGAAAAACTGCCAAGAGGATATAAGGCTGACGCTTCTTGTGCCTTTCATCAGGATGCTCCTGGGCACGTTTTAGAAGATTGCTTTGCTTTAAAGGCCGGAGTTCAGAGGTTGGTCCGAAGCGGTATTTTGTCGTTTAAGGACATTGGCCCTAATGTTCAAAACAATTCGTTAGCAGAGCATGAATGAATCTCTGTTGTTGATAGTTCCAAAGCTTTGGAAATGTTACCTTTAGCGCAAGTCCAGATAAGAGATTTATCTTAGTTTATTATCATTTTTACTGCTTTCTCATTTGTAATTTTTCTTGTTTATCATTGCACTGTTTTCATGTAAGAACTTGTTTGCATTTGAATGTTTAATCTTAATACAATGAGTATGTTAGTCTTGAAGAAATTCATTCGTTTCACTCGTATTTATTTTCAATTTTAAATTGCTTTATGATACCAACTTGTTATCCATTCTCTTGCCTAGGCAGAGATTGGGAGGAGGATGATGATATTAAAACACAAATTTTCTGGTTGTATGCTTTTGGATAAAACCCTGTTGACGATGTACAGGCATTGTTTCAAATCCTCAAACACCGGAGATATAAGGGAGTGAAACCCTCGTTAACCCCTTTGAGCCTTGAAGTAGGAGTTTCTTTTTCTATTCATAAAAAACCCTCATTTTTTAAAAACCCGGGGCAGGGTAGTGTTCAGTTAATCTGATTGAGTATTCAAATCTCATCAAAAGTGCACATCTAAGGATACAATAATGGTTATCCTTCAAGAGGTTAAGGGAATTCAAAACCGCAATGTTTAACCTCCGCATATCAGTAGTGTGCATCAAAAGAAGATGTTATCCTAATGGGTATGTCTCACATATCAGGGGATCAGCAGATGACGATACAACAATGGTTATCTTTCATCTACCCAGAAATAGGGCAGTCACAATTCTTCCGACAAGTCACAAATGACTCAAAGTCACGCGACATGTTAAAAAAAAGAAAAAGATAATATGAATAAAAAAATTATGATGAAAAATAAAGAGACAAAAAGCCCCGCTAAGTCGGAACTTGAAAAAACAAGTCGCTTAGGAAAAAGTCAGGGCATCCCGCTGCACTTCAGAGTCAAAGTCAAAAGGAATTTGTCCCGAAGGCAAGGAAGAAATGGAAAGCCTAAAATGCGATAAAGGATTACAATGTGAAATCATTAGAAAAGAAAAGAGTCGCGTGACAAGAAACCCAAAAGAAGCAGGAATGAGTGACTTACCTGTCCAAAGAAAACCTTGTTTGATTCCTCAACCATCTCGAAACTTCTTTTGAGAGATGAATGTTTGTGTCAAGTTAACTGAACTTAGGACTGAAGAACATCATGAAGGGGGTGGGCACCAAATATTTTTGAGCCTTAAATCTTTTTTCTAAAACCGTGAACCAGGCCACGTTACAACCCTCAAAAGTCCTAATTGAAACAGGGTTTATTTCGAAAGCATACTCCAATGAAATAGTGTTTCCTGACTCCCATTAATTTTGCTAAATTATTGTAATTGGTATCATATTGCTTTTGTTATCTTTCGTACAAAAATCCATGTCGCATCCTAGCTAGTGATTCGCTCACAAGGTTTTGCGACATCTTTTAAAATAAAATCTTCAAGACTTACATAATTGTTGCATTATAATTTTCATTCTTAGAATAAACATTTTATGCTTGTAAAACAACTGTTTGATATCATGAAAGTTTACGTTTGAGTATCAGCAAAAGGCATGTTGCCGAGAAGAGTTGTGGAGCAAAGAGGATGCAACATTCAGCCAATCTAGGGCAGTTACGTCAAGATTCGACAAATCTATGAAAGCCATTTGATCAGAAAGGTTATCCTAAAAGCATGCATCCAAGGGCAAGTTATAAAAGTTACATTGACCAGCATGGTAAGCTTGAGACACCAGATTGGTTTCCAAGGGCATATCCAGATTTTGTCAAGATAGTTACTATGTCTACCCCAAGCTGAGAACCTTCCTCAAGTTGTGTTATGATGTTGGGTTCATAATCCCATTTTTTCCAGTCTTGCTGCAGACTTCTCCAGTTGAGTGTGATTCTTTACCCATCCAGGTGGTGATCAAATGGAGATTAAAAAGAGCTATAAAGCCTTTTCTCATTTGATGGAGTTCTTTCTCCCTTTTTATTGATATGGAATCTCTTGTAGAGCAATTCTTTCTCTTGTTACGACATTATTGTTGTTATGTGCTTCCCAAGTAGCTAGACAAGGGTAGTATATTTTCTAAGAGGTGTTGAGACAACTGTCAAGATTTTGGGTTTTATCTCACCAAATGTTGAGTTTGATTTAAAATCCCCATAATTTTGACTTCTTACTATAGTGTTAACTTCTTGGTTCCCCAGGAAGGTTCTCTCAAGTCATCCTGTTGGTATGTGCGCAATCTTTGTGTGTTTCTCGGATAGTTGAAGATGATACCAGTGGGTGCACGGTACAGTATTTGGTTTGTGATCCTATTATCCCTGGCCAAGTCTCAGTTTGCTTTTAATTTTGGGTTTGCATGGTCAGAAGCCTCTGTCCCAGATTCCCCAGCGAAGTTTTCCCTCATATGATGAAAGATTTTATTCCCTCGGTGTGCTAAGATATCGCTCTTTTTGCAGTATTGGTTTTAGTGTTGACTTCTTGATTTCCTAGGAAGACTATACCAGGGCATCTTTTGTTGGAACAGGTTTGTATGATATGAAGACTCAATCCAATTTTCTCCAGTGAAGGCCTTGCTTATTTGATAGAAGTCCTTTCTCCCCAAAGAAGTTGGTGCAATAATTATTCTTGAAGAGCGTATCTCCGGTTTCTCCAGTGAAGAACGTATCTCCGGTTTCCCCAGTGGAGCACGTATCTCCGGTTTCCCCAGTGAAGAACGTATCTCCGGTTTCCCCAGTGGAGCACGTATCTTGGTTTCCCCTCGATGATGTGGTTTTGGCCTCCCCATTGAAGTCGGCCTGAATTCCCCAGTAGATGTCTCGATGATGAAGCATTGTCTCCCTTAGTGAAGTCTGTATGTTTTTCTTCCTTCAAAGTAGGCCTGAATTCCCCAGTGAATGTTTTGACAATTTGGTTTACATCTGCCTTATTCAAGATCAGTTTTGCAATATCCAGAAGAAGTGCGAACCGTGAAAAACTTTTGTTTCCCCATTGAATTCTGTGTGCTAATCCCCGGTGAAGCCTGGAGAAGGATGTTATATCCCTATATCTGAAGACTATACCAGGGCATCTCTTGTTGGAATGAGTATTCATGATGAAAAGTTTTCAATCCGCAATTTTTTTTCTCTCTCCAGGGAAGTGGGTTTGAATTCCCCAGTGAGGTTTGATTGTCTTGGTGTTAGTCTTCTTTATTTGAGGCCAGTCTTACAATCTCCAGTAGGCGTATGTTGCTTTTGAAAAACTGATTTCTCCGTTGAAACCGGAAGAAGGATGTTCTATCCCGGTATCTGTTTGATTTGGATACATTCAGATTATGTTTCTCCTCAGTAAAGTTAGGGCATGCAATAGGTTTGGTTTCTGCAGTTGCTTTTACCTTTCTTGGATTGATCTTTCTGGTTGAAGTTTAGCCCAATGTTGTTAGTACCTGAGGCGATTTTGTTTGTTTGTACTGATTATGTATCCTTTTACCAGCATATGCACGATATCACTCATACATTCATACATACATCATACATAGTTGAATTTAGCAAATCATTGCTCATTTGCATTCATTAATTTTATTTTGTTGACATATTACCCTGTTTTACAGATTTGTGTTGTCCTCTCTCCAATAGAGTGTCGGCCTTAAGCAGAAAGTATACATTATTTCAACTTACCCACTGAGTTATCCCTCGTGGAAGATTTTTGCTTCAACCTTCCTGTACAACTCTTTGTCTGGATGGTTTTGATGTTCCCTCTTGAGTTTGTTTCCCAAAGGATGTATTACGGTTGTCTGTTTCATTCCAGTTCATTTCGGGTTTGAATCTGTGATCCCCGGCAATATTATTACTTTGGATTTTTGCAAGCTTTGAGCCATGGTTTGAGAATGTGCATTTATTTTGGCACGAGAATACTTTATCTCCTCAGAAGGAATAACGTGGCATTTCCCCAGGAAGTCATATCTCTCCCCAGGAAGCCATATTTCTATCCCTAGGAAGTCATATTTCTATCCCCAGAAAGTCATTTCTCTTTGCAATTCCCCTTGACAATAAGTGGATGTCTCTTTATTTGAGATAAGTTTGCATATTACCCTTTCCAGGCAGAGTGCCTTGGTTAAAGAAGAAGTTGAGACCCGTTCCAGGTGAAATACAAGAATTTTGGGGAAAACTTATGATATTCAAATCTACCTTCAACTATTAAGTTGGTATTTCACCGTCATCTGTGAGTCGGTATATATTTTTATCTCTACCTTCAACTATTGAGTTGGTATTTCACCGTCATCTGTGAGTCGGTATATTTTTCTCTCTACCTTCATCCATTGAGTTGGTATTTCACCGTCATCTGTGAGTCGGTATATCTTTATCTTCTACCTTCAACAATTGAGTTGGTATTTTACCGTCATCTGTGAGTCAGACATCTTTTTCTTCTACCTTCAACTATTGAGTTGGTAGTTTACCGTCATCTGTGAGTTGGTATATCTTTATCTTCTACCTTCAACTATTGAGTTGGTATTTTACCGTCATCTATGAGTCGGTATCTTTTTGATCTTCTACCTTCAACTATTAAGTTGGTAGTTTACCGTCATCTGTGAGTCGGTATATTTTTCTCTCTACCTTCATCTATTGAGTTGGTATTTCACCGTCATCTATGAGTCGATATATTTTTCTTCTACCTTCAACTATTGAGTTGGTAGTTTACCGTCATCTGTGAGTCGGTATCTTTTTCTTCTACCTTCAACTTTTGAGTTGGTAGTTTACCGTCATCTATGAGTCGGTATATCTTTATCTTCTACCTTCAACTATTGAGTTGGTATTTCACCGTCATCTGTGAGTCAGTATCTTTTTGATCTTCTACCTTTAACTATTGAGTTGGTAGTTTACCGTCATCTGTGAGTCGGTATATCTTTATCTTCTACCTTCAACTATTGAGTTGGTAGTTCACCATCATCTGTGAGTCGGTATATCTTTTTCTCTCTACTTTTAACTATCGAGTTGGTAGTTTACCCTCATCTGTGAGTCAGTATCTTTTTCTTCTACCTTCAACTATTGAGTTGGTAGTTCACCGCCATCTGTGAGTCGGTATATCTATATCTTCTACCTTCAACTATTGAGTTGGTATTTCACTGTCATTTGTGAGTCGGTATCTTTTTGATCTTCTACCTTCAACTATTGAGTTGGTATTTCACCGTCATCTGTGAGCCGGTATCTTATTACTTTTCTACCTTCATCCATTGAGTTGGTAGTTCACAGTTAACTGTCGATCGTTATCATTCTTTACTTTTTCCTCAATATTTGAGCTGATGCTACCTTATCTCTTCTTTGGGTTTTACACCAATAGAGTCATGTCTTTTGTTCACCAGTGACTTATTTTCCTGGTTGGGTTGCTCATTTATTTCTTCATTTTTGTGGCATCCCCATTGTTACTTTACGTCTCTTTTGTTTTGTCCATCTGCATTCATAATCATAAGCATTGCATGGCATCTTAGGGACAAAAATAGGGCTTGTTTTATATTTAAGTATCTTCAATCGTGTTGACACGAAGATTTTTAACCTTCGTATCTCCGGATAGAAGACACTTAAATAAGGGCAGCTGTTGTACCCCAATTTTTGCCCCTAAGATTCCTCTATCATATCATATCAACTCGATCATAACAAGATCACATTAGGGTTGGTTCTTCCTCTTTTTCTATCTCCTATCTTTAAGTTTTCTCTTGAGGAATCTCCAAGCACCTTGGTTGTGTATTTTGTATATGTGTTATTGACTAACTTCTAATCAAAATACAAAAAATATTTGTCTTTGTCTTTGTATATTTTTGTTTGGTAGGTACCAAGTCGAATCATCTCACAAATAAAGATTTCTGGTATTATTTTCCTAAAATCTCTATTTGCAAAGAAAAAGAATTAAAAAAATTCATTTTTTTCACTGATGCAATCGATTGCTCTTAGGGTGCAATCGATTTCACATACTGCATTTTGCGCCATTTTTAAAAAAATACACTGTGCAAATCGATTTGCACTATAGTGCAATCGATTGCACAACGTGAAAATTTGAAAAAAATCAGCATTTTAAACGTGTCAAATTTTGGCTCCAATTTCCCTTCATTTTTGAAAGATGTATAATTAATTCAAATTTTAGTGCCAATCTTTCATTTTTAAAAAGAATTATCATTAATTCAAATTTTGGCTCAAATATTTGAAAGAATTATCATTAATTCAAATTTTGGCTCTAATATTTGAAAGAATTATCATTAATTCAAATTTTGGCTCCAAGAATCAATTACCAAATTACCACTAATCCCAATCCTAAAACTCTATAAATAGAGCTCTCATTTCATTCAAATTTTAAGCTTTTGATAGCCAAATCCACCTTGCTAAAAAATCTCTCAATTCTCTCCATCTACCAAATTCACTCAAAGCTCCATTTACAAAAAGTTAGTAAGCTTTGCATTGAAGCTTACTAATCTTTGAGCTAAACCTTCATCCAAACATTTTTTATCCATCAATTCTTTACATCCAAGCTTGGTCAATTGATTCTTGTGGTTGAATTGAAGCAAATTATTGAAGTTGTTTTGATAATTCTCTAGATCTACCTTTGGTAAGTTGGATAATTCATCTTTCACAATGTGATCTCTTGGTGATCTTTGGGATTGATTCTTTGAGCATTATTTTGTGATTTCAATGGTGTTATTTTCTCATAATTGGATGGAATTTTCGTGCTCAAGTGGATCCATGATCATAAGGTGTTTGATGGAAAGTTTGAACAAGAAATTGCCCTTTTAAAATGCTGTTTTTGCTACTGCAACTGTGTGCAATCGATTTGCACACTAGTGCAATCGATTGCACAGAAGCAATTTTGCACAAATTTTGGAAAACTGTACTGTGTAAATCGATTTACATAGTAGTGCAAATCGATTTACACCAGGACAAAATGCTTTTTTTTTCCTTGTTTTGGGGCAGCTTTGATCCAAAATAATTTTTCTACTCACTCCTTCTTGATTGTTGGTTTGGATTGCAATTTTAAATGTCCAATTTTTCTTTAAACTCAATGGACTTTGTGATGTAGATGAAGTTGGATAAATGTTCATCAATTAAAGTCTACCTAAGAGTGAATTATTTAATTCATTTTTGGTGCTTTGGATTAATGATATGTTTAGCGCTTTAATCCATCTAGAGGAGTGGTTGAATTTAAAGATGAAAGAATTTTGAAATGGTGATCCAAATTAGCTTATCATTTCCCTCCCTCTTCATCTTATCCCTTACTTTTTTAATTGTGCTACATGTTAAGGGATGGTGATCTCTATATCATTTATCCAAACATGAAGTACATAGATTGCTATTGACCGGCCTCAAAATAGGTGTGACTTCTACATAAGTCCATTTACGATTGCTTAACATAGCGCTAAATTTTGTCCCGATTCGAATAAATGATTATTCGTGGCCCAAACTTATGATTGCAAGCCCAAGTATGTTAATTTGATCTCTTTGATCCAATAACCTTGAGATTCATTGTGGGGAGGCTTTGGTTCTACCAATCCTCTAATGGATCTACAACACCTTTGGTCAATGCGGATCACTTAAACATCGTTGATCATTACATGTTGCCTTATGAGAATTCCAAAATGGATGATATACTTGACAAAAAGCAAATGCAACTTGTTGTGTGGAGGCTTTGGTTCTACCAATCCTCTAATGAGTTCCAAATGCAAGTTTCAAGATGGTCATCCAACTAACCACTAATTACTAACAATTAACTTTACTTTACGCTTTTATTTTCATGCTCTATGTACCATTTACTTTTAGCATTTTACATTTCATGCTATTTTCATCTTTGCTCACTTGAGCATTTACTTTTATGTCATTTTTATTTTGCTCACTTGAGCTTTTCTTTCTTTTTAAATACACCTAATAATCAACATGAACCATAAAAATCATTAATGATACTTGGACTACATGGTTACTATCCTTTGCATTATGGAGTGATGAACTTCTTAGACTTAGGATTAGAGACCTTGGCCTATCTTGGAGACTTTGTGACTTTATTTGATATTTTGTCTGGAGTTCTTGAGGTTTACCTCAAGACATTGGATTGTTTGTTTGTTTTGTGTGCAGGTTATTGAGATTACGATCTTTGTTTGTAATCTGGAATTTACCCGTATACAGCCGTTACTGTGCCCAATTTTTGCGAAGACTTAAAACACTTGAAGTTTGGTTCTCTCAAGAGGTCTAGTATCTTTGCTTGCTTGGTTTCAATCCGAAGAATGGGAATTCTATATTGACTCATAATGTCAAGTATTGGCTTCTTGTTGGTTAGATGGTTCTTATCCCTAGCTTTTACCTTATGCTTTAGGATAGCCTCTTCTTCTCCTCTCATCTTCTTTAATTTAAAAAATCTTCTCCCTCCTTTAAAAAAAAACTCTTCTTGTTTTGAAACTTGAAAAATTTCATAATAAACTTGGACTTAGCTCCATGCATCTTCGAAACATTTTCATAAATAAATTTCAATCAATTTAATAATACCTTGACCTTTTTTTGTGAGAAGACTAAAAGTCAATCAATCTCATTTCAAACCATTTTGCCACTTTGGCTTTTATCTTTAAACTTTTCTCAAAAAGATTAGACTCTTGTCAATCCTTGTAGTGATGCAAACAACTATACTTCTACAATATGTAGTGAAGTGAGATATTTTCCACTTGGGTGTTGAGTGAGGCATTGTTGATTTTAAAATCCAAGCCATATCCTCCACTTTGAGATGATGCAAATTCTCCTTTCTCATGATTGTGGGTAGTAAGTATGTTTTTCACACGGACATTTGCAATGATGTCTTATCTCATAAAATCAACCAACACACTTGTGTTTCAAATTTTTAAAAGAGGAACTACGTGTACCCTGATCCCCTATTGCACGAAAGGTGGTACGTAGGAACTAAAGGTTCGCAACCGCGGCGGGTGCAAAAATCATAAAAATATTTCTTTTCTCACCTCCACCATCCATTTTATATACAACACATTTTTTATAGCCAAAATATACAGATTTTTCAAAGAGGTTCCTGTGGAGTACCGTAGATGTTTAGGGTGCTAATACCTTCCCTTTGCATAACCAACCCCCTTACCTTGAATCTTTCCCCCTCTTTTTGGGTTATTCGCTCTTTTCCCATTCCTTTGGAAACAATAAAGCGCGGTGGCGATTTTTATTTTGATTTGTATAAAGTCTAGTCAATCCAATGGCTTAGTCTTGCACATTTCTACCGCCACACACACTATGACGGAGGAAAACATCAAGATCTAGGAACTGACTAGTGCTCAACGTAGTATACCGTTGAGGTTATAGCACTCGTCCATACTATGACGTGGGGAAACTGTCGAGATTGAGAACCTTATCTGAAATTCAACCGAGGATAATTCAATTGAGATTTAAGAACCGGTCAGGTCTTCGACTAAGCTGAGAACTTAACTGCATCTTTCCTGAAAGGTAAAGGTCAGTCATATGCAATGCATGAGATGGATCAAGAAATGATGTTCTCAACACAAATGAGATTGTATGGTATGATGCGTATATGCATGTATCATGATGTATGAAAATGCGATGTTTTAGCTGGGGAAAATAAATCCCGGAGCTGCTGGAGAATAGAGTTGAGCTCTTTGTTTCCGCTGGGGATGATGAACAAAGATGATTGTGAGAATAACCCTGCAGGAGAAAAGAACTCCGTTGGGGAATAAACTGATGAAGAGATTACTCTGTGGGGAATTACTCTGTGGGGAATTGATGTTCTGCTGAAGATTTTAACGATAAACTCCGCTGGGGATTCTGTTGATAAGCTCTGTTGGGGATTTCAATGATGAACTCCGCCAGGGATGGATTACCGTTGCTGGTGATATTAAATTTGTTGAGTATTGAATTCCTGTTTATGAAAGGAAAGGACTCCGACGGGGATGATCTTTCAGTTGTAACTTGCTGGGGATAATCCTTCTGAATTATACTGGGGAGATTTATTTTGTACTCCGCTAGGGATAAAACTTCTAGAGTCTACTAGGGAAGATGATTCAACTCCGTTGGGGAAGCTCTTTTCAGACCGTGCTAGGAAAATGGCTCCACTGGGGTATCTTGAATTCCTCCGGGGAACATTCTTATACTCCATTGAGGAATATTAAGACTACCGGGGATACTCTTATACTTGTTGAGGAATATCTTTATACTCCACTGGGGATTATTAAGACCTTCTTAGGGCTGATGGTAGACTAACTCTACTTGGGGAGAGTATTTCTGATTCATCCATAGTTGTAAGTCTCAGCTGGGAGAGCTACCATTACTGCCTTATTCTGCGGGGAGTGAAAGTATTTTAGCCATATTCTTCAGCTGTATATACCTTGGTACCTGGTGGACATAGCAACTTGTACAATTCGGACAATTCTTATTTGCCCCTGTTTCTACTATTACCAGTAATTCATCTTTCATTTCGCATGTAAATATTTATGATCAACAATTAATGTCAAATGCGTATATCAAAAATGAACTTTGGATGTTCTTTGCAAAACAAAAAAGATAAAGGAAAACAGTTTGAAATTTGTCTGAAAATGAATTTGTATTGAATTTGAAGTTTGGCCTGTAAATAGGCGTTTTTGTACAAGAGACTGGCGTCCTAGTAAGAGAACTCCACCGAACAAATAGAATTTATACAATTTTGTAAAAAGAAAACAAAAACAGCTATGTGAATAATCCCACTGGGTTCCAACTCTGTTGTTGCCTTTATGTCCTCAAGCATCTCATCATTTTGCTACTAGTTGAAGATGAATCAGGTTGATTAGTGCCGTCCGAGCTTGATATTCGATACCGAAGTCCGGATGCAAGATGATCAAATGAGACATAGTGTTATGCTTTGATCCCTAATTTTGCCTGGACCGCCCTTTCGGGTTTTCAGTCCACCAGGATACCCTTTTTTGCCTAAGCCGCCTTTTCAGGTTTTCAACTTGCCGGGTGTACAGATTTTTTTCAATTTCATCCCTTATTTTTTCCCGAACCCTTTTGGTTAGCCAGGAAGCCCTTATTTTTACCTAGGCCAGTCAACCTAGCGGGTCTTTGATTATGCGTAGTATCTTTTCACTATGTCTGCATTGACGGGGTGAGGAAGGTCGTCACCATCCATGGTGGTTAGAATCATAGCTCCGCCTGAGAAAATGTTCTTAACCACAAATGGCCCTTCATAGGTAGGGGTCCATTTTCCCCTGGGATCACCTTGAGGTAGAATGATGTGCTTGATTACCAGGTCCCCAACTTGATACTCTTTTCTTCTAACTTTCTTGTTAAACGCCTTGATCATCCGTTTTTGATACGTCTGACCATGACAAATAGCAGTGAGTCTCTTTTCGTCAATTAGATTCAGCTGATCAAGTCGGGTCTGAATCCAGTCATCTTCGCTTAAACCTGCATCCTTCATGATTCGAAGAGAGGGTATCTGAACTTCAATAGGCAAGACTGCCTCCATGCTATATACCAAGGAATAGGGTGTTGCCCCTGTTGACGTTCGTGCTGAGGTACAATACCCATGAAGAGCAAACGGTAACATCTCGTGCCAGTCTTTGTATGTCACTGTCATCTTCTGCACAATCTTCTTAATGTTCTTATTAGCCGCTTCTACAGCCCCATTCATCTTCTGCCGGTAAGGAGAAGAGTAGTGATGCTGTATCTTGAATTGCTCGCAGAGCTCAGTGATCATTTTATTATTAAGATTGGTACCATTGTCCATGATGATCCTCTCTGGTACACCATATCGACAGATCAAGTTGTGCCGAATGAATCTTGCCACGACGTTCTTGGTTACAGTAGCAAATGAAGCTGCTTCAACCCACTTCGTGAAGTAATAAATCGCTACTAGGATGAAACGATGCCTATTGGATGCCGTATGTCTGATCTCGCCGATCATATCAATGCCCCACATTGCAAAATGCTAAGGTGTCGTCAAGACATTCAGAGGAACTGGAGGTATGTGCACCTTATCAGCATAGAATTGACACTTGTGACAAGTCCGAGAATGCTGATAACAGCGGCTTCCATTATGGACCAATAATATCATGCGCGAAGGATTTTCTTTGTCATGGTGTGTCCACTGGAGTGAGTTCCGAAAGTACCTTCATGTAACTCCTCCATGATCCTTTCTGCTTCATTCTTATCCACACAACACAGTAACGTCAAATCATGTTTATGTTTGCAAAGAATGTCATTGTTGATGAAGAACTTCATTGCAAACCTCCTCATAAATTTCTTGTCATTAACAAATGCACCCTCGGGGTATTCCTGAGCTTCAAGATACCTCTTCACCTCATGATACCAGGGCTTTTCTGTCACCTCTTTAGACTCAAGATCACAACAATGTGCAGGTTCGTCCAATATTTCAATGATGATTCGGGGAGCTTCATTGTCCCTATTGACTTTGAACATAGAAGACATTATAGCCAGCGCGTCCGCCAACCGATTCTCCTCTCTAGGGAAGTGTTCAAAGGTTATCTCCTCAAAGTGGGGAAGCAACGTCAACACGTACTCCTTGTAAGGAATAAGATTTGGGTGTTTCGTATCCCACTCTCCTTTGATCTGACTGATCACGAGAGAAAAATCTCTGAAGACACTCAAGAACTTAATTCTTAGGTCAATTGCAGCTCGAAGACCCATAATGCACGCTTCATACTCTGCCATGTTGTTGGTGCAGTTGAAACATAGTCGGGCGGTGAATGGAGTATGAGAGCCTTTAGGAGACATGATCACGGCGCCAATACCGTTACCCAAAGAATTTGAAGCTCCATCAAAGTACATAGACCATAGGGATCCTTCCTCAGGTCCTTCATCTGATCCAGGTGTCTCACAATCAGTTACCAACATGATATTCTCGTCCGGGAATTCATAGTTCATAGACTGGTAATTATCCACTGCCTGATGTGCCAATTGGTCTGCCAATACACTTCCCTTGATTGTCTTTTGAGTCGTGTATTGGATGTCATACTCAGTCAAGATCATCTGCCATCTTGCTATTCTTCCGGACAAGTCAGGCTTTTCGAAGATATACTTGATTGGATCCATCTTTGATATCAATAGGGTAGTGTGAGTCAGCATATACTGTCTCAGCCGGCGAGCAGCCCATGCCAAAGCACAGCAAGTTTTCTCGAGCAGTGATTATCGGGTCTCACAGTCGGTAAACTTTTTGCTAAGGTAGTAAATTGCATACTCTTTTCGGCGAGACTCGTCATGCTGCCCCAGCACACACCCCATTGAGTTATCGAGCACTGTCAAGTATAAGATCAAAGGTCTCCCTTCAACTGGTGGCATTAGGATGGGTGACTCTTGGAGATACTCTTTGATCCATTCTAAAGCGGCCTGGCATTCATCGTTCCAACGTACTACTTGATCTTTCTTCAGCAGTTTGAAGATTGGCTCACAAGTAGCAGTTAGGTGCGAGATGAATCGGGCAATGTAATTCAGACGTCCCAGAAAGCCTCTGACCTCTTTCTCTATTCTGGGAGCTGGCATCTCTTGTATAGCTTTCACCTTGGCAGGGTCCACTTGAATACCTTTGTCGCTTACAAAGAAACCTAGCAGCTTACCAGATCTCACCCCGAAGGTGCACTTGTTCGGGTTTAACCTCAGCTTGTATAATTTCAACCTGTCAAACAGCTTCTGCAGATGGTCAAGGTGTTCCTCCTTAGTTTGGGACCTTGCAATCATATCGTCGACGTATACTTCAACCTCATGATGGATCATGTCATGAAACAAAGAAACCATGGCACGCTGATACGTTGCCCCAGTATTCTTCAGTCCAAAAGGCATGACCTTGTAGCAAAAGGTACCCCACTGAGTAACAAAAGTTGTCTTCTCTATGTCTTCGGGAGCCATTTTAATCTGATTATAACCGGAGAAACCATCCATAAAGGAGAAGACCTTATGCTGGGCGGTGTTGTCAACCAGAACATCGATATGAGGTTGAGGGAAGTCATCCTTGGGGCTTTCCCTATTCAGATCCCTATAGTCAACACACATTTGAACCTTACCATCCTTCTTTGGCACAGGAACCACATTGGCAACCCACTGAGAGTAAGAAGTAAATGCTAGAAAACCGGCGTCAAACTGTTTCATAACCTCATCCTTGATTTTCTCAGACATCTCTGGGCGTATTCGGCGGACCTTCTGTTTTACTGGAGGGCAGTCTTCCTTGGTAGGCAGGCGATGAACCACAATATCAGTATCCAAACCAGGCATATCTTCGTAAGACCAGGCAAAGATTTCAACGTAGTCACGCAGCATCTGAATCAACCGTTATTTCATACTAAGCTCCAGATTTGCACCGATCTTGACTTCCTTCTTATCTGTCCCTGTACCCAGATTCACTGATTCTACCGGCTCTTCATGTGGTTGAATAGCCCTCTCTTCTTGGAGTAGCAATCTTGCAAGTTCAACAGGCACCTCGCAATCATCTTCACCTTCGTCTTCGGCTAAGTTGATCAGATTTTCGAAGTCATAACTGGCAGTAGCAGAGTCGTTACCAGTGAGATCCAGAGTGGATGTGGACCTGTATATGTGAGTGTGTGTAAAATAGCTGTTTTGCAATATATAATAAAGAAAAACAAGGAGCACAAGATTTGAAATGCAAGAACGTCCAATGCTTTTATTAATGGTATATAAAAATGACACACATAAAGCCCTCACAAATGAAACCATAGTGCCCCGGGTAAGACACCAGGCCATAAAGTTTAAAACATTGTCTGTTACAAATTCAAAACAAAAGTTTCATTACTGGGTAACAAAAGTAATAGGGATGAAGTCCTTTGCTGTCCAGTTTCTTGGTCCACCATTGGTCGTAGGATAGATCCAGCTGTCGAATTCAGACTCTTCTGCATCATCTTCAATGGCATTCACTCCCGAGTTGCTGATGAACACGGGAGGTCTTTCGATTCATGCATTCTAAACAGCCCTTTGAGCTTCTGCAGTGAAACCCAAACCAAACTTGTTAGTCTTCTGTGTAAAATCAGGAAGTCGGCCCCAATTTGCACACTCACCCTTCTCAATAACAACCCGAGCATCTTTTAAGGAATCCATTTTCATAGGAGAATCTTCAACAACAGTCTCAGTTGACGCCAATGTCTGGGGAACCTCTTCAAAATGCTAGAACGGGGTCTCAATGAACTCCCCATCCATCTCTACATACCGGAAAGAGTTGAGGTGGCTAACCATGTACTCTTCCTCTCCTTGTACCGTCACAATCTTCCCTTTGACTGGGTATTTCAGCTTCTGGTGGAGCGTTGAGGTTACGGCCCCGACTTTGTGGATCTATGGACGACCCAGCAAACAAGAATAAGATGGCCGAATGTCCATCACATAGAAAGTAGAATTGAAGACCTGCGAACCAACTTTAATTGGAATATCAACTTCACCGTGCACCATCCTCTTAGACCCGTCAAAGGCCCGGACAATAATATTACTTGGCTTCAGCTCCTACCCTTCACAATCCAACCGGTCTAGAGCTTTTTTAGGCAATACGTTCAATGAGGAACCAGTATCCACCAATACATGTGCAAGAGTAGTGCCCCTGCATTCAATGGAGACATGCAGGGCATCGTTGTGATTCTTCCCTTTAGTAGTCAAGTCGGCGTTCAAGAAACCCAACCCATTATCAGCAGTCAAATTAGCGACACAATCTGTAAACTGATTAGCTGATGTCTCTTGTGGCACGTGGGAAGTCTTCAAAAAGGTAATCAGAGCTTTGGCATGAGCCTCTGAACATAATAATAGTGACAACATAGAAATCTTAGACGGGGTTTTCCCCAGCTGTTCAACTACATTGTAGTCACTTTTTTTAATGATCTTCAGGATCTCTTCCATCTCTTTCTTAGAAGCTTCAACAGTAATTGTCTTTGGTGCCTCCGTCTGGGCAGGCACATCAATGGTGATCCCTTTGCCCCGAGTGTCATATGACTCGGCGACAGGGGTAAGAATAGGAACTTGAATAAGAATGGTAGCAGGTACATTGGCGGGTGTAATAACAACAGGTCTTCAGGAAGTTGGTGGAGCAATATCGGGTGAGAAAAGACTTCCGCTGCGGGTGACTTTAGCAGGTCCAGTAATGTTGCTTACACCAGTATCAACATCCAACTCTTGCTTAACTCCATGAAAATAGACATCAACCCCATAGTGCCAAGGGACAGCTTTATCAGAGGTGTAGGGGATGGGCCCCGGAACAGTGATGATTACAGGTGCGATTCTCGGAACGGATGTAATTCTAACAGGCTTCCTCGAGGGAGCCTTGGAAGAATTGTCGAAAATGGTAGTAATGGCAACTTCTTCAGTAGGAACGGAGGAAACAATAGTCTTCTCAAACAGGATCTCCTTACTATCCATCAAGTTTTGGATACCTGCATTCAAGAATGGGCAACCGGTAGGGAAAACATAACACATATGGAAACCTTCGTCACAGCCCGGAAATAAACCGGCTAGCAACAAGTTCTTCTTTACAGTTATCAAAGGGGTAACAATTTCATCCACAGAAACTACAAACAAGTCTTCTTCTAGAGCATTCACTCCATGCTTGGGCATGGGAGCAGTCACAACATTAGGCCTCTCGGGCGCCTCAAACTCGATCTCCTTCGCATCAATTAAGTCTTGTACCTTGTTCTTCAAAACCCAACAATCATCTGTATTATTCCCCGGGCTATCAGAGTGAAAAGCACAGTGGGCGTTAGGGTTATACCTCAGTGATATGGTATTTGGACTCTTCGGGGCTTCCTTTAGAACCACCAGATTAGTCTTCAGCAAATGTGGTAGAATTTGAGACAAAGTCATGCTGATACGGGTAAATTGCCTTCGAGGTCTCTCGTCCTTCTATTGATTGTTGTGCTAAGGAGCACCAGCAGGTTTTGAAATAACAACCGCATTGACAGCTTGGCGGTGTTCAGGTCTACTATGTCTTCTCGTACTGTAGACAACACTGGACTCTTTCTTAAAGGGTTTCTTCTCAGCACTCGATGAGGCACCCTTCTGTATCTTCCCAGCCTTAATGCTAGCCTCAATCCTCTCACCAGTAAAAATAAGATCTGTAAACCCAGATGAAGAGCTTCCAATCAAGTGGTTGAAAAATGGACCAGACAGGGTCCCCAGAAACATATCAACAAGTTCCCGAACAGCTAAGGGTGGTTGTACTCTACCAGCGAGGTCCCTCCATTTTTGAGCATAATCCTTGAATCCTTCACCCGTTCCCATTAACATACCCTGGAGTTGGGTACGTGTAGGAGCGAGGTCGGAGTTGTACTGATACTGCCTGTAGAATGCAGTAGCCAAATCTTCCCAACTGAGGATACTGGCTCCGTCCAACTGATAGAACCACTCAAGCTGAGTCCCTGAGAGACTATCTTGAAAGATATGGATCCATAGGTTCTTATCAGCAATGTAAGGCTGGATCTTCCTCACATATGACCGTAGGTGCAGCTTTGGACAAGAAACTCCGTCATACTTAGCAAAGGCTGGTGCCTTGAATTTGTGGGGAATTACTACCCCAGATGATAGACCTAGATCACCAAAATCCAGACCTGGCACTTTTTGGACTTCCATAGCACTCAACCGGTATTCCAGTTGCTTGTATCTATCCTCAGCAAGAGGATACTGTTCTTCATCATAGTCCGTCTTGTTGTCGGAGACCACAGGGCTAGCAGCCCTCCTTTCTTGTGGACTATCTTTCCCTCCAGATAAGGTGGTCAGATCAACTTCATTCTGTAGCCTGTTTCCAAACCTGTGCCCTGTGTTAAACATGATGGTCCTCTTCTTCTTCTACTTCTTCTCTTTCAGAATCAAAGTCTTCAAGTCTTGCTAACCCTTAGCTAGATTCATGAACAACTCTTGAAATTGGGCATTATGGGCCTGGAGGGACTTGATAGCTTGCTCAGTTGAAGGTTCAGTAGACATGATGATTGCTGAAATAAACAGCGAAGAAGATAAGAGACCTGTAATGGGTGCCTGTTTATGAAGTGCATGGGATGAAATGCGCATGATTCATGATTTCAAAGACAATCGGGATTCAAATTTGTAAACAAGAAAGGAAACACACTTTATTAGATTTAAACTTCAAAATTTAAATTGTTCAACTGATGCCCTCAGGGCGTTACACAAATGGAAATACTGAAAAGTAAATAAAAACTGGAAAGGAAATCATCAAAAGTCAATCAATGCTCCCATGGCCTCTTCTTATCAGTGCAGACATAATCGTTGAGAATCCACTCATTCTCTAACTGCCTAGTCAACCTCTGGATCTTCTGCTCCTTCTCATTGAACTTCTCCCGATAAGAATCCCGTTCTTCCCGCAATTGAATCCAAGATCTCTTCAGTGCCCCAATGTCAGTGGGCATATAAGGATGGAGAATGGTTGGAAGAACCCCTTCTTCATTAGCAACTTCAAGAGTGACAGGCCGGACAACTTCATATGGCATACCCAGCTTTTGGGCGCGGATACGGACCCATCTGAGATATGGCTCCATTGGCAGAGAAGTCTTCGGGCCCAACTCATATGGATCAGATTGGTGAACTCTATCCCAAGCCCTTATGAATCTGCAACGCTGCTCGTCGCTATCCCCTTGAAAATCAAAGATGATATTGGGCATTAGCAGCTCGTGAGGTCCTTCTCTTCTGGCTCTTCCAAACTGACGGAGTGCTAAGCATGGGTTGTAAGAGATTCATCCATGGGTCCCTATCAATGGAACATTAGGATACTCTCCACAGTGATCAATGATAGTCACCTCATCCATACCCTTGAGAGTCCAGATAATGTCGTTATGAGAGAGAGACATCACCCTATAAGCCCAACCCATTCCTTCTTTGTTCTTCAGCACTGACTTAGGGAGGTGCGAAATAAACCACCTCGACAATAAAGGAGCACAACACATCAAGGTTCCCCGCTTTCGGGCAGTACGAGCTTAGAGCTGATGAAGGATGTCACCCAAGAGAGTGGGTACAGGATTCTGAGATATGAATATCTTTATTGCATTCACATCAACAAAAGTGTCAGGATTCAGAAACAATACCAAGCCATAAATCAGAAGAGCTAGAATATCCTCGAACGCCTTAAAGTCTAAGCTATCCCAGAAGTAGTTAGCCTTGCCAACCAAGAACTTTGTCAGAAATCCTTTTGCTCCACTTCTAGTATCCCAATTAGCCATTACCTCCTCTTTGGTCAAATGAAGGGTTGCAGCAATCTCTTCGGGCCTAAGCATCTTTTCCCAACCAGTAAATGGGGTTTGCTCCAGAACAGAGATACCGAGCAGCTCAGAGAACTCTTCTAAGGTGGGAACCAGCTGATAGTCCTGGAAAGTAAAACAATGGTACAACGGATCATAGAATTGGACCAGGACACTCATCATTTGTTCGTCCAATTTGGAGGTGACCAAACTGAGAAGAGAACCATGCCTCCTGATGAAGGAAGTAGTGTCAGGCATCTTGGCAACCAACTCTTTAAGCAAGGTAGGGACTTGGACAAAGTTAATCAGGATGGTATTCTTACGCATAGGCATCATAATGAACTACAAAACAGAGCAAAGATGAAACCCTCATGTCTTTGAAATAGGTTAGTCCAATGCAAGATGTATGCAATGTTATGATGTCATGATGTCATGATAGTAAGCACACCACAAGTATCCACAAATAACAAACATGGTAAAGGCACACAAGTCACACAAAAGAGCCCTTAGATTTCAGGCTGGCAAGGAGCTTAGGTACTACCCTCTTTCAGTTCAGTTGGTTTAAACCTGTCCTAAAAATAGTAACCGGGTTCTAGAGGATCTCAATATCACTGACTACCCTCAATCGGTCATAATTCCAGTTTAGAAACCTTTTCTTGCGGCCAGAATCATCACGAGAGTTTAGTCTCAATGAGTGTAGCATACTGCTACTGTTCTATGGCCAAGTTGGTCAATTTAAAAGTTCTAAGGTCAGTTGGTGCTTAATGACCCCTTAGAAGACCCATATTCTCCTCGTTCCAACACAAGGGATATCGGTACAGACTAAAGTGCCACACCAACGTAGCTACTGCTTCAACCGTGTCGGTCTACGTCGGACAGTTCCCTCACAGTTTATTGCTACTTACCTAAAGGGTATCCCCAGATCTGGGTTAGGATCTATAGAACTCCGATACAAGCCCACAAATATAAATCATACAAAGCATACAATTGAAAACACAATGATCTAATCCTAAGGTACACCTCACTTATATTTCCCCAGCAGAGTCGCCAGTTCTGTGATCGGTGGGAATGAGAACTGACTGTTTTGGAATGCTGGTTCGCGTTTTGAGTTTGTTTTTGCAAAATGTCGCAGTGAGCTAGAGTCGCCACCATCTTTTATTTTATCCAACAAGAAAAGGAAAAAAAGCACAGAAAAATTCCTTTTTCGAGATGTTTCTCGGGTTCGAGAGGTAGATTATAGAAAGGGAAGGTGTTAGCACCCTTTCTATCCGTGGTTATCCACGCGCTCTTAGGTACTTGCTCATTGTGTTTTTAAAATTTGCTTTTCTTTGTGTTTGTGGGTTTGAAAGAGTTTTTTGTTTGAAAGGAGTGTAAGTGCGAAAAGTTTTGTTTTGTTTTAAAAGGAGCAAGTACTTAAGAACCATCTATCTACTCGAAAAGGGAATTAAACTGTGCTAATGTCCTTTAGACAATGCTAGCCCACTATTGATGAGTAGGTAGCACCGTCGTTGGAGTTTTCGGGTCAATTCGATTAAGGGACGTGTGATCACTAAAGCAATGTCAAGACGCCTTAGCGGTAACCCTAATGTCTTAGATCATTTTATTTGAGGCAACCGTTTAGAGGCAACTATGATCTTTGGACAAGAGGGCGACCTCTAAAACTTCCTATACTCAATGACCACGTTCGAAGGCAACCAAGTGAGGTGTACCCTAAGAGTGCACATGTGCGAGTGTGTTAGTTCGGTTATATTATCTTTGTACATGTCATGGGTGAGCTATGTTGATTTTAAGTTCATACATTGGATCTTGTCATGCATTCCCTATTATCAAACATCTAACAGTGTATAGTTGCGGAATTTAAATTTGCGGAAATTAAATCTAGACTATTACAAGGCGTCGGGTATTTACATCGCCAAAAACAACCCTTTAATTTAAATTGCGGAAAGTAAAATAAAGTGATAAATAATTAAAGTCCTAATTAAAAGCTATTACATACCGGAAGCAGTTACAATATTGGAAATATGGATCGCGTGCGAGAAAATTAAATCGGCGCATTTTTTAGGGTTTTGACCCTTTTAAAGAAAGCACTTTTTTTGTTTATTTTTGAATTAAATGGAAGTTAAATTAGGTCAAAATTAATTAATTAATTAATGAAAATATTTTTGGGTTTTTGAATATTTAAGGAAATAAAATAAAAATGATTAAAAGTTAGTAAAACCTAGTTATTCTAAATTAATTTTAATTTATTGCAAAAATATTAATGTTAAACCTATTTAAAACTAAATTAATTAGGTTAATATTTATTTACAAAAATAAAATAATGAAATTAATAAAAATAATATTTTTTGTGTTTTTGATTTTATGAGAAAAAATTAATTGGATAGTAATAATAAAAATAATTAATTAAAACAATAAAGTAAATAAATAAATATAATGAAAAGAAAATAAACCAAGGGGGTTTGGGCCAAATCTGGGTGTTTGAATGGCAATTGTCTGGTCCATTTACGCTGGCTTGCTTTGACTTTTCCAATTCCATATGCGCTTGTTGACTTGGACATATGATAGTCCTTTATTCCTGGCCACCAGATTTGGCCTGAAGGCCATCTGGCACGTTGAGATTTGCAAGCGTATGGTGGATCACACTTTGGATGCTGTATGAGAATACCTATTGAAAAAATATAACAAGCAATTTGGGGGACCTGGGATTCTAACCCAGGTCCCAATGGACAATCCGCTAACATGCTTGCCAACTCTACTAACGCGCCTGTTTGTTATTATTATGGACAAATAATATTATAAGAGAAAAGCAAGCAGTATATTGGAAATAAAAAAAAACGCGCAAAATTCATTTGAACGGGCCAATGAAGACGAGCCACGTCTTTGTCTTCTTCAACAAAACCTGTATTTTTTCCTGCGGATTTGGATCCGCAATAAAATCCCTAGCTGCCTTCTAAAATCCATCCTAGGCTGTAAAAATCAATTCCAAGACCAAGGCTTGCTTCGTCTCTCCTTCCTGAGTATCTCTATAACCATTGTTTGTCCCAATTTTTCCTGTAACTCAAACGCCTAAAAAGCAAGAACCAAAACCCTAGCTTCGGGCATGGCTGTACAGGCTACCAAAACAAAATCAAATATTGCAAAAATGTTCTAAATGAAGCGACAAACACAAATATGCAAAGATTTTAGTGAAAGGATGCAAGAATCAGAGGATGTGATTTCGTGTTCAGGGCCATGTTCTTGAGTACTTACAGCGCGATTTAGGAGGATTCAAGGCTTGGTTTTGATCCCAATAGATCCAGTGGACGTCCAGCAAGAGAGTAGTGTGAAGTTTTTGCCTTGGAAACACCTCTAAGATCGTTTTCAGATTCAAGCTTTTCAAGCTTTTTTTCAAGTTTGGTTTCTTGATTTTGGGCAGCTTTAGGTTGTGTCTTTGTGTGCTCTAGCTTGTGTGAGTATATTGGAATGAATTAGGTTAAACTTTGGGCCTCCAATCCTTGTGTATTGATGATTCAAGATATGATTTGATCACCATTAACAAACCTTCTATAATTGTCTCAAATCAAATATTTTGTACATAACATAGCATGATTCGAGTTTGATCTTGTCCATGATGGTAATAAAGACCTGTAATGATCAAAAAGACATCAATTGATTAAAATTTGGATTTTATTTGGATTTAAATTGATTTAAAATGAATTAAATCAATAAAAAATCAAATAAAATATAAAAATTAATAATTGAACATAAAAATGAAGATAGGACACGTGTGTGGTGTGACAAGATCAAATCAAGTGGAAAAAGTGGGCCCATTTGATAAAATTTGAAGTTTTGGGGATAGTTGACTTTTGGCAATTTTGGAAAAATTCCCAACTTCAACAATGCATAACTTCTTCAATTTTGAACTTTTTGAGGTGTTCTTTGACTTTTTAGAAACCTTGAGATGTCCTATAATCAACCCTTTTGGTCTCATCGCATTTTGATATTACATGCTCAAGTTATAAGCTTTTGAAAAAAAGTGTTTTTGTTGACTTTCAAAAATGACCTATAATGTCCAAATTTTTAACTTTTTGTGAGAGCATTTCTTGATCTTGGGGTATGAAGATGTATTGTAGGAAATGGAATCCTATTCAAAATGAGCTTTGGATGGGTCATTTCTCATAAATTATGAGAATGTTATGCCTGGTCAAAGTTGAATTGACTTTTCCTGCAAAACCCTAATTTAGCAACTTTTGAATGTTGATGAATCTTGAGCAATCCTCGATGAATCATGATCAAACCTTGATAAAATGATGAATTATCCTTCAAAATGATAATTTTGACAAAAAATATTGAGATTTGACTATTTGTAGGTCACAGTTGACTTTTGCCCTAGCACAGTCGATTTTTGGGCCTCTTGAGCAATTGACTGACCAAACTTTCTCTGCAAGGCTTGAAACTTGACATGGATGAACTTGAGAACATATTAGGACATTGGGGAGAATTTGAGGCCATTTTGATGTAAGGACCTTGGTGCAACACAAAACCCTAATTTTGAATTGACTGCCTTAGGAGGTGATTTGATTGTCCAACTCTTGAGCTAACTTGAGCCACTTGGAGATTATTCTTGACATGTCTTGAGAAATATGGGAGGGCAAATTTTGGGGTACAACACATACATATATCATACATATCATTGCATAACAGGTCTTCCAGTACAGGTCTCTCATGTTCTCGCGGTTTATTTCAGCAATGGCTCCCAAACAAGACAACAAAGATCTTCAAACTCAAGAAGCTTAGTTCAGGGAAATATTCCTAAACCTATCCAAGGGGCAGGAAGAGTTGAAAACACTCCTCGTTGGGAACATGGTCAAGAAAAATCCTGAAGACAATAAGGACGAACGGCTGGAACAACTGCAAGCTGAGGTAGGTGCAATGAGAACCCAGATGTTGGGGCAGATGGCTCTTATCCAAGGCCTAGCCCGAAGACAAGAAGAGCTGAAAGCCATCATCAACCAACTTCATCAAGACGGATACAACAGTATGAAGCAAACAGTCGAGGTCGGGGAACAAGTCATTGATCAACCTCCAAGAAGACAAAAGGTTGGTTTGGTGAAGAGTGGACCTTCCCAAGTTGCTACTACATCACGGGTCCAACAACAACCTCGCCAAAAACAATGGATTAATCAGAGTAAGCCAGATACACCCAAGAGGCATTTTACCAAACTCAACATGCCGTTGTCTCAAGCTTTACAACACATGTTGAGGATGAATCTGGTTACGTTGATAGGGCCTCATCCGAATCCTAAGACTTCTTCGCCTAACTACAATCCTGATGCAAGGTGTGCATATCACTCCAACAGTCCGGGGCATGATACTGACGACTGTTGGAGATTAAAATACAAAATTCAAGACCTGATTGATTAAGGAGCATTGAAATTCACACAAGATGGTCAACTCGAATGTTTTTGTCAATCCTCCAAGGCCCACCATTTGAAGTGACAAGTTCTGAGAAGAGGGCTTTTCGTTCATTAGAATTTTTAATTTGTAATTTTCTTTTGATTGTTTGAATATTTATTCATGTCAAACTTTGTTACTTTATCAATGCATTGATGTCTGTTTTAAATCAATCCATTCGTATTCACTATTTTTACTTTTGTGATATTCAACTCTTGATTAAAAACTCTACGCCTTAGAGGGAGGATGACGAAAATGATACCACAATCTCTACATTATGCTTTTGAACAGACCCTGTTGACGATGTACAGGCGTTGTTTCAAATCCTAAACAGTGGAGTTATAAGGAAGATAATCCCTTGTCAACCCCTTCGAGCCAAAGAAGTAGGAGTTTTTCTTTTCACACATATTAAAACCCTTAATCATAACTCGGGGTAGGGTAGTTTTCTCAGTTAATTTAGAAGCGCATTCAGTCACAATCTGCCACTTCGTACATAATGAATGGCATCAAAGACGTCCTTCCGAAACAAAATGCAGTGATGGTTCCCTATAATCATCAAGACAGGCAGTCATTATCTCTCGAAATAAAAGCCCATTAAGTCAAAACCTATGAAGGAGACTTAAGAAAAAACACTGGGGCATCCCGCTGACTATAATCACAAAAAGAAATAGTTCAAGCAAAAGACATGGATTATAAAATCAAAAATAAAGAGGTCCTACAAACCCTCAACAAAAAAGGAAATGACTGCCTATTCAAAATAATTTGTCAGTACCCGAACCATCACTGGAATATCAGAGCAAAGACTCAAACGGGATCTAAGTGCACAATTAGCTGAGTTTACGATCGAAGAACATCACGAAGAATGGGTGGGTACAAATAAAATTTGAGCCTTTATCCTTTGTTTCTTAAACTGTGAACCAGGACACGTTATAACCCTTAAAAGTCCTAGCTGAAGCATGGGTTAGTTCAAAAGCATACTGTTACAAAAGGTATCCTGACTCCTGAAGGTCCGTTACAAATCCTGAGTTGATATCACATCTTTGCAAAATTATATTTTTTCTATAAAAAAAATTGCATTTTTAAAACTTCAAGACAGACGTAAGCTTTGCATTCTTAAAATAACATTGTTTGCATATGACTATTTGTTCAACAACAGAGAAATTCGCATGACGAATATCTAGTGAACAAAAACCTTCTCAATAAAAAGGATCACCTCAAGTGGAAAAACACTTCCAACCAAGGGGCACGACATGATCATTGTCCATCATCTGGGGCAGTCAAGTCAAGATTCAAGGAATCTCTCAAACACTACGCCGGAAAAGACCTACGAAAGCGCTTTTTTTGGCCTTTAAAAGTGCTTAAAAGCGCTTTCTAAGGTGGCGCTACTAAAGGTTTTAGCAGCACTTTTTGTTTAATGAAAAGCGCTCTCATAGGTCTACTTATGACAGCGCTTTTTCTAAAAAGCGCTCTCTTAAGTACCCTTATGGCAGCGCTTTTTCCAAAAAGCGCTCTCTTAAGTAGGCTTTTGGCAGCGCTTTTTCTAAAAAGCACTCTCTTAAGTAGGCTTTTGGCAGCGCTTTTTTATGAAAAAGCGCTTTCATTGGTGGCGCTTTTTTTGGAAAAAAGCTTCCATAGGTTGTCTTTTAGCAGCGCTTTTTCTTGGAAAAGCGCTGTCATAGGTCTACCTATGAAAGCGCTTTATGTGAAAAAGCGCTGTCATAGGTCTACTTATGAAAGCGCTTTTCTCCAAAAAGCGCTTTCATAGGGTGTTTTTTTAGAGGTATTATTTATATCATTCATATACCTGCATTGTTTGCCATAACCTGTAATTCATAAATAACGGTAATGCATTGTAGTTCCGATACCCCGTTCTCGTACTCTTTCGATAATCGATTGGAATACAACCGTGTCTTATCCATGGTTTACGGTTTGAGTCAAAACCAATACTCAATATAACAAAACCAATACTCAATACTTTTCACTAAATTCATTTTATTCTATCAACTACTTTAGTACACAAGTATAACACAAGAAACCATAAACAAGAAACTATTATTGCTCAAAATCAATCATAAATTATGTTTGTATCTCAAATTATATATAAACCATTGTTATCTGTATTCTAACTCAAAGTCAGTATTACAAAATCAACTCTAACAACAACTAAACCAGTCCTTATATTATTCTCTGCTCAATAAAATATTGACACAACTCCTCTTTGGTTTCTTCCAACTGAATTTTCGTGTAATGTGCACATTTGTACTCATCGAAGTACTACATAAGAAAACATAATATGCATGATTTAGTTAAAAGTAAAAAATTATATGGAATATCCGAGAAATAATAAAACAAATTCTAAGTTATAAATTCATACCGTGACTGGAATCTCTATTTGATTCAGTTGAATGATTTCTTTGATAAACCGCATAACGAAGTATCCGCAATCTATACCGTTTTGTTGTTGAGGACACTACATAGAAAAACAAATAAGAATATATAGTTGTATTGTTTTATCAAATAGCGTAAATATTATAATCAAAATAGTGGAAATCAATATACCTGCACTTTGATCTAATTAATGTTGTTTGATTTAGACCGTCGTACCCGAGCTTCTCTTTGACACCGGAATACTTGTATCGCTCTAACAAAATTAAAAATATATATTTAGAACAATGTCACAGAAATAATTAAATACATAAATACACATAAATATTTAGAATAATCTCACTTACGTATCAATCATTAACTTCATATCCGGATAATTTGTCCAATCACCGTCAACCGAATTCAGATAATAGACCACTTCTTTTATAGGATCGATAGCAACCAACAACCAGTGACGTCTATAAATTAAAACAACAGTTTAGAAGAAATTTTTCTACGCAAAAATTAAAAATATTAAAATGAAATTAGAATGAAAATCTAACCCTGTAGGAATAGTATTTTACGCCCAAAGATATAAGCTTTCTGTACTGCCAGTTGCCATGAATCTTTCGACTAAGTGCTCTCTTACTGAATCCGGTTCCCTACCAATTGTCGCTCCGCTGACACGGGAGGAAGACACAAAATGGAATCTGTTTGACAATTGATTCCCGTGCATCAATTTGTCATATAACAACCTTAAATAGAAACATAAGTAATATTAGAGTATATTCATTGAAAATGTTTAAAAAACATTTCAGCTAATTACATAATATAAAGATGGGGTTACCGGATGTATGCGTGCATAATACTGACGCCCAATTCTTTATGACGGAAAATCTGTTCCACGTCCTCATGTCCAATTATTTATGTGCAAGGAAAACCAAAAATACCTTGATCCATATCAATTTGACAAATACCACCATCCATCAAATTTGTTGTTCCCACTATTGTTTCCAGACACTGCCGGTATCGAGGGAACAATCTAGTAGGCACCCTTTTCTTGGGTGGTACGCCAACGATTTTCTGGCTCACTTGTTGTGACCCATGAAAAGGTACCTAAAAATCATATAAACTCGGTTAAATTATAAAATTATGCAGTTTTTTATTCGGATCATATAATTAACACTTTAAACGTACCTCTTTTGGTGATACGTCAGACTCGTCGTGCCACAAAATCCCTTTACCCTTAGATGCGGGTGTTGTAGGAGTCTATAATTACCGTGGAAATAACTGAGGTCAGAACTGACAGTTGAAGACTTAAAGATTCATAATTGTTTTCAACATACCTGATCATCTATGAAAATGAGGTCGGATGGCCATGCAACAAAAGATCCAATTGCATCTCGCAGCAATGTGGTCTCAGCAACAATGTCAGGTACCGGCAGCAATGCATCCATATCTAAAGCAATGTCAACCGATACTTTCATGTGACCATATGGAAGCGGTCTATTATGAAGTAAATCTCCCGAACTGTTATGGACTTTTCCCTTGCCAACTAGTCGATAAGTCGGTGACGATAGGTAGAGCTGGCAAGATGAAATGCCCTAAACCAATAATAATCGTTAGAAGTGACTAAAAATATTCTATAGTAATAACGGATATATATTGAAAATTACCTCGGGAAATTTATGCTGAAAGTTGATACTAGCTTTGTCACTAGTTTCTTTCAAGTGTGAATTGCACTTTTCCGCCATATATCTCTCTTTATCCTTCTGCAATTCACGAACTTGAGCTTGTAAATCCTGCAATGTTTGCATCACTTCTGCATTGCTAGGATTTCTTCTCCTTGGATGCTTATACAAAGAGGTTGGAGTCACACCATGACCTTTACCCCTCACCCGACCCGGATACTCAGCAATATTTAGTGCTCGACTAAGTACGCTCTTGGTATCGTGAGGATCCTCACCTGGGGATACCGATTGGGACAAGGTCTCCTGTAATTCAATTACATATAAAAAATTATTAGTGGAGATAAAAAATTACTTAAATATTAATAAACATTAATTGATTTAACTAAAGACACAATCTTATACTTACACATTCATCATACACATGTTGAATATCGGGATTAACAACTTGATCCTTGCCCACACGGGCTTCCTTCCACAACAAATGTGCCGGTAGTGATGCTGCGTCACTTTTCGTCTCTTCTAACTACACAATGACGGAGGTCTTAAGATCATCAACTATATAACACATTGAGAGAATTAATAAGATCGTAGAGTTTATATTTACTTACAATTTTTTCCTCTAAGCGAGCATATCCCAAACGCCCTTTTTTGTATGGATATGCGGGTTTTGACGCTCTCTCGCGATTTATAGCACTCACTTTCTTGAAATTCTCATCTCTTCTTTGGCCTACAAAACCAACCCATTCTTCAGGTGTAATGAAGTTCTCATACTTCTTTGGACGTTCCGGATCCTCTTCAAGAAAATTTCCTTCATCATCTTTAAGATACTTGTTGGTTAAAAATGTACTCCACCCTCTGTGTCTTTTTCCAGCCAAACCCATTATATACTTTTTACGGGTATCTTCAATGTTAAAAGACCTCTACAAAAAAAACATACGCATAAAGTGTGTTAGTAAAAGAAATTTAAACACATATTATCGTCAAGATAAAGCAAATAACAAAAACCATATATGTACCTTTATCTCAGTCCAAACTTTCTCCTTAGCCTCATCCAACTCTCCTCTTTTCCATCTAGGAGTGGTGATCAGAATGTGTATACGAACAAGCGTACCAATGTAGCTTGTCAACTTTGCAGCATTAGACCCAATTAATTGGTCATTATCATTCCATTCTACATTATAGGTTACTCCTCTATCTCTATCACGTATGATTCCCCTCATAATAGTAATACCTCGTGTAATATCTTTTTCTGAAGTATTTTCTTGAGTATTTTCAGGAGCATTTTCAGGAGCATTTGCATTATCTTGATTACTAGCCATTTGACCTGTAATAATGAAAAAAAATAAACATGAAATGTCAAATAAAAATGAAATGACAAATATAAAAAAGAAATGACAAATAAAAATGAAATGGCAAATTAAAATGAAATGACAAATATAAATGAAATAGCAAATAAAAATGAAATGACAAATATAAAAATGAAATGACAAATAAAAATGAAATGGCAAATTGAAATGAAATGACAAATATAAAAAAGAAATGACAAATAAAAATGAAATGGCAAATAAAAATGAAATGACAAATATAAATGAAATAGCAAATAAAAATGAAATGACAAATATAAAAATGAAATGACAAATAAAAATGAAATGGCAAATTAAAATGAAATGACAAATATAAAAATGAAATGGCAAGTTATATATACTATTACCATTTTCACTAAGGTCTCTTTCTTTTCTTGGTAGGAATGTGTTCTACTCGTCTCTTAACAACGCGGACAGTTGGATTGATCTAAATACCCTTATTATGATCGTTTCTAATACATGATTCATTATCATTTTGATTAGTTATGGTTAAAGATTCAATGTCAACACCAATATCACTTTGATCTCCAATGCTTTCATCAATTACTTTGTTAGATAGTAGCACTATAGACCATTTCGTACTTGTCAGATCATTGACATAGAACACTTGTTTAGCTTGAGAGGCTAGAATGAAAGGCTCATCTTTTTACCCCACCCTATTAAGATCCACTTGCAAAAAACCTGACTTATCCATTCGTATGCCATTATTATTTTCAACCCACTTGCAACCAAATATAGGAATCTGAAACTTCTCGTAATCAAACATCCAAATGCGCTCGATAACCCCAAATTATGACAGGTTTGCAAATTTTGGGTTTAAGTCCTTCACACTTGATATATGCATTGCTTCAGCGATCAAGGTGACACCACTATTTTGCATAGTACTTTTGTCATCTTGTTCTTTGGTATAAAATGTGTATCCATTAATTGCATATGCGCTATAAGAAAACACAATTAAACTTGGACCGTATGCTAAACATCTCAATCTTTCTGTTACTGAAGCATGATCTGAACGATACTTTGAATAAATATGTTCCTTAAACCATGGTATGAAACTTCGATTGTGCTCTCGTACAATCCAATTCTCATTTCTATTCGGATTTAAACCTCGAAGAACACCCTTGTGAATTTCAACATACGGCTCAACTTCAAGCTCATTATGCAGAACATACAAATGCACTTGATCCCGTTCGACCATTGATACTGTCACAACTTTATTTCCAATTAGCTTCTTACCTTCTTTTTTTCAACAATGTGAGATTTGGGGAGTCCAATTGATTGAACATTTGATAGATATTCAGTACAAAACTCAATCGCTTCTTCAACAATATATCGTTCAGCAATACAACCCTCTAGTCGACTTCGGTTTTTCACATACCCTTTTAATATTTTCATATAACGTTCAGTAGGGTACATCCATCTCATATAAGCTGGTCTGCACAGTTGTGTCTCTTTGACAAGATGAACGACAAGATGAACCATTATGTCAAAAAACGAGGGAGGGAAATACATTTCAAGATCACACAAAGTAACAACTATTTCTTTTTGCAATGTTGGTAAGATCTCAGGATCGATCACCTTGCTGCAAATTGACTTGAAGAAAAAACACAGTTTAGTTATTGCGCTTCTTACTTTTTCTGGAAGAATAGAACGTATACCTATCGGTAGAAAATGTTCCATTATAACATGGCAATCATGCGTCTTTAAACTCTTTAACTTGAGATCTTGCATAGACACAAGTCTTCTAATATCTGATGAGTAGCCTTCTGGAACTTTAACCTCACTTAGGAACTTACACAATATTTTTTTCTCCTTTCTGGATAGAGTGTAAACAGCAGGTGGTAGATATGTTCGTGTTCCTTTTTTCACGGGTCCCAATTCAGTTCTTATTCCCATCTCTACCATGTCCTCCCTTGCTTTAAGACCATCCTTAGACTTCCCTTTTATATTGAGTAACGTACCAATAACACTGTCAAATACATTTTTTTCAATATGCATAACATCAAGAAAATGTCTTACGTACAAAGATTTCCAATATGGCAATTCAAAAAAAATCGACCTCTTCTTCCACCCACCTGTAACAACTTTATGTGCAAAAGGCTTGCCAAACTGAATACTCACATCTTTCACCTTTTCAAATAATTGATCACCTGTCAATCCAGGCGGAGCTCTACGTTGTTCGGTATCTCCGTTGAACGCTTTTCTCCATCCATGATATTGATGTTTAGAATTTAAGAATCTTCGATGACCGAGAAAGACATTCTTCTGACAAAGTTTCAATCGCATCGTATCGGTTCCATCTTCACAGATAGGACACGCTTTTTCACCTTTAATGCTATTCCCGGATAGATTTCCGTAGGCTGGAAAATCGTTAATTGTTCCAAACAACATCGTCCTCAAGTTGAAACTTTCTTTCCTATACCCATCATAAACCTCCACACCGTTCTCCCACAAAATCTTCAAATCTTCGATTAAAGGTTCCAAATATACGTCTATGTCATTTCCTGGTTGTTTAGGCCCAGAAATTAACATAGATAACATCATGTACTTACGCTTCATACATAGCCACGGAGGTAGGTTATAAATCATAAGAATTACAGGCCATGTGCTATGCGAGATACTTTGAATACCGTGTGGGTTCATTCCATCAGTAGACAATGCCAAGCGAAGGTTTCTTGCGTCTTTTCCAAATTCAGGATAATCATTATCAATTTTCATCCACTGTGGTGAATCTGCCGGATGTCGAAACTTTCCATCAACAATTCTTTTATCTGCATGCCAAGTTAAATGTCTTGAATCGGTTTCACTATGATACATCCGTCTAAATCTCGGAATTATAGGAAAATACCATAAGACTTTTGCCGGAGACAACTTTTTCTTATATCGAGGGGCACCGCATTTAGGACACTCATTTAACGATGCATACTCGTTTCGAAACAAAACGCAATCTTTTGGACAGGCATGTATCTTATCATAGCTCATGCCAATAGAGTACAACATCTTTTTGGCCTCATACGTTCGATTGGGGAGAACATTATCCTCTGGTAGCATATCTTTCATAAGGGCTAATAACTCTGTGAAACTTTTATCCGACCATCCATTGCCCGCCTTTAAGTTGTACAACTTTAATACCGCAGACAATCTTGTGAATTTTGTACAACCATTATACAACGGTTTCTCTGCATCGCTTACCAACCTCTCGAACATTTTGGGACAATCATTAAGATCTTCTTCAAGTGCTTCCAACATGCATATTCCAACATGTATAACTTCTATCAATTCCATACCGTATTAGATGTGATGCCAACTGAATCGCGTCAACCCGATTCCCATAACAGCAACACAAACAAGGACATGTCATTCGACCGGGGTCTTCGGCGTGCGCAACAGCAAACTTAACGAATTATGATACCCCATTCTCGTACTCTTTCGACAATCGATTGGAATACATCCATGTCTTATCCATGTTTTACGGTTTCTGAGTCAATCTGAGCTAAACAAAAACTTAACTTAATCAATTTGTCGAACACTTGGTGTGAAAACAATTTTAATCAGATTTTTCTTTGGTTTTGTTGATATGAAAAATCAATTGCAATTTTATAGATTACAATCAACTCAACAAAAAATTGTTTAAAATATTATTGATAAGAAAATTATCTCAATATGTTGATTGCACAATCAATGAATTCATAATTTACAATAAAAATGAGTGAAAGAGAAGGAGAGATAAATTTGTTTAAGGAGTTCTCCTATCGATCTAAGGGCACACCTTCCCTTAATTTCAATGAAATTGAGATAATAACTTAAATGAAATTTCTACGACGATTTTTGCGGCCGTAAGAGCCAACCGTCGTCAATTTTTTGGTTATGTAAAGGAAAAATATATAGAATCCCTTTGGTGGAAGGTACAAGTCACATTTCATGTCTTACGGCGGTCATAAGAACCGACCTCGCTCAAATTCCACGACCGTTCTCCACCAGCCACCATGTTCCTATATACCCATTTTCCAATTTACGCGGCTATGTTTTCCAAATTCTATCGCGTTTTCATTTTCTTTCAGAATCGTAAACCCTTGTACTTTTTCCATCCAAACTAAACCGTATTCCATTTTCCTAACCTAAAATTGCAAAAATTTCTTGATCTATCTAATAATATCAAATCTGCAGAATCATTTTTCTCTCACATCTCATGTACAAAGAAATTCAATGAAGGTAAAAAGATGCAACTTTATTATATTAATTCATTGACAAGGTAAAAAGATTTTATACAATAATATTTTGTATAGATTGAAAAGAAGAAACAATCACCTGACAGTTCTCTTGTTTTCTGACAATTTGACACGTTTGAGTTCTCCGGTGAGATATGTTGCTCTGAATCGGAAGGTCCTGAAGAAGTTAAAGAAAGCGATTAATTTCCAAAACACATTAAACAAACATCAAAAGACAGAGAGCCTTAATCGGGAATCACAATTACCTGCCGTCCAACTAGTGTGAATGAGAAACACTAACTGTGCCTGCTAATCAATGAAACAAGAATTTTGTATGTCACTATGGCTTCCAAGAATATATTCCGTGCCCGATTATTCTATAAACGCTCAATAACTTTTAAAACATAATCACCTAACGGGAACCAAAAATTCAAGCTCTTATCCAATTCAAGTTCATGATATGAAAAATCAAGCTCAAAGTAAGCTAAAATCAACCGAACCAAATTCCGGGAAACAACTATGTAATCCTAATAATGCTCAATAAAACTCATCTCAAACAAGTGTTCCATGTGCACACGATAAACAACAATACCATAACCGAGTTCGTCATTCAAAACCAAATCACACAATGTCATCACAAATTCAAAGCCAACATGATTTAAAACAAAATTAGGAACAATCAAAATCAACACCAAGTTTAATTCATTCAACATTAACTCAAAATGAAATAACATATTAATAACATCATTAGAAAATCATCAAAGGGTTTTAGGAAACTTTCAAAAATCATCAAACAACAACAACAACCAATACACTGTAAATGAGAAGAAAATAATAATCAACAAACCTTGTGAAGAGAGGGACGACTCGTGGGCGGCGATGACAGTTGACGATGGTGGCTACCGTGAAAAATCGCTTTGGACGAAGAACGGGAACAAGAACGGGAACGAAAGGGTTTGGAAGAGAGGAAACACAAAAGCCAGTACGAACACACAACACAGCTTTAATCAAAAACATTAAAGTTTATTATAAAACAACCTACGAAAGCGCTTTTAAAAGCGCTTTCTAATGGTCATGTATAACATCACTTTTTCATAAAAAAGCGCTTTCGTAGCATACCCTATAGCAGCGCTTTTAAAAGCGCTTTCTAAAGGCCAGATTTAGCAGCGCTTTTGAAAAGCGCTCTCTAAGGCTGCCCTTTAGCAGCGCTTTTGAAAAGCGCTTTCTTAGGTTCCCTCTGAAAGGCACCCTTTAGCAGCGCTTCTCAAAAAGCGCTTTCTAAGGGTGACCTTTAGCAGCGCTTTTGAAAAGCGCTTTCTTAAAGTACCCTTTGAAAGCGCTTTTTTTAAGCGATTTTTTTTAATACCTACAGCAGCGCTTTTTCCTAAAAGCGCTTTCGTATGTGTGATGCCAAATATCCAGGGGCAGATCTCCATCTGAATCACTTGGAGGCATTGGGCATGAATTCCAGCAACAAATCTTGTACGATCAAACAAACATCTTCTGGTAGTGTGGCAACATAACACTACCGATAGTGACAACTCCCTACACCTTGAGAGCGTGGACATAGTCAGAAAATACTGCGCATGAATAAAGAGCCGCAAGGTTGACTGGCCTAGGAAAAAATAAGGGCATCCCGACGAACCAAAAGGGTTCGGGCAAAAACTAGTGATAAAAACAAAAAAGATCTGTACACCCAGCAAGCCGAAAACCTAAAAAGGCGGCTTGGGAAAAAAAGGGTATCCCGATGGACTAAAAATCTGAAAAGACAGTCCAGGAAAAAGTTAGGGATTAAAGTGTACGACTATGTCCCGTTATCTTGTCACTTGCCTATCAGTAGAAGACTTATCATTCCGATTGGCAGTTACCAAGCACCTCATAAGTTGGGATAACACTCAATCCACAAGGCCTCCACAGGAACTTTCTCCAGCAGGTATAGGGGAAGAAAAGTCCTGAGGCAAAGTCATTGTCGTATCCTCAGCATACGACCCTGTGACATCTACACTCCCCACACAGTAGAGGCAACTAAAGCTTTGACATTGGCTTCCCTAAACAGGAGCTACGTTCCCCAGCAAAGTTCCTTCATAGAATCGACATCTATATTCCCTGATCGAATTTCATAATCGCACGCGGTTCGTAAAGTTGTCTCCCAAGCAGAGTTTATTCCTCTGAATACAAAAGCTCAATCCCTAATAGAGTTTATTCACCAACAACAGAAATTCATCCCCAGCTGTGTTTATTTCTCCAAATCAGCAGATCTATCAATAGAGGATCTCCTCTCCAACAAATTTATTCCCCGCAGAGTTATCCTCAAACAGGGTCTCTTCTGGCAGAATATTCACCAGCCGAGTGGATGTGAATCCCCAGCTAGTCATCTTTGTTCACCATCCCCAACAGAAGTATAGGAACTATGATTTTTTTACAGCAGTCAAGAATACAATTTCTCATACTCTCCAAACAATAGTCAGGGATTTATTTTCCCGGACTCAGATTATTACGTCAGCGTTTCATGTTCATACATCATGACATGTGCATACATTACATATAACATAATCTCAGTTATTTTGAGAACCTTATCACAATGCATCTCATGCATCACACATAACTAACCCTATATTCCTTTCAGGAAAAACAATTACTATCAACAATTTCCAGCAGGTTCATTATCAACACTCGAAGCTAAACAGAGTAATCATCGATGCGACAAATGCAACCTTACCCAGGTTCCTCTTGAAGTTTTACACAAATTTATAACCTTACCCAAGTTCCTCTTGAAGTTTTACACAAACTTATAACCTTACCCCAGTTTATTATGAAGTTTTAGGAGAACTTATCACCAAGCAACCTTGCCCCGGTTCCTTCTTATAGCCCTACTATCCAGGCTTTCATATCGAAGTAACCCTACTATCCAGGTTCCTTCCCATAGCCCTACTATCCAGGCTTTCATATCGAAGTACCCCTACCATCCAGGTTCCTTCTCACAGCCCTACTATCCAGGCTTTCACATTGAAGTAACCCTACCATCTAGGTTCCTTCTCACAACCCTACTTTCTAGGCTTTTACATCGAACTAACCCTACTATCTAGGTTCCTTCTCACAGCCCAACTATCCAGGCTTTCATCTCGAAGTAACCCTACTATCCAGGTTCCTCCTCACAGCCCTACTATCCAGGCTTTCATACCAAAGTAACCCTACTATCTAGGTTCCTTTTCACAACCCTACTATCCAAGCATTCATACCGAAGTAACCCTACTATCCAGGTTCCTTCTCATAGCCCTACTATCCAAGCTTTCATACCGAAGTAACCCTACTATCCAGGTTCCTTCTAACAGCCCTACTATCCAGGCTTTCACACCAAAGTAACCCTACTATCCAGGTTCCTTCTTACAGCCCTACTATCGAGGCTTTCATACCGAAGTAACCCTACTATCCAAGTTCCTTCTCACAACCCTACTATCCAGGCTTTCACACCGAAGTAGCCCTACTATCCAGGTTCCTTCTCACAGCCCTACTATCCAGGATTTCATACCGAAGTAACCATACTATCCAGGTTCCTTCTCACAACCCTACTATCCAGGATTTCATATCGAAGTAACCCTACTATCCAGGTTCCTTCTCGCAGCCCTACTACCTAGGCTTTCACATCGAAGTAACCCTACTATCCAGGTTCCTTCTCACAGCCCTACTATCCAGGCTTTCACATCGAAGTAACCCTACTATCCAGGTTCCTTCTCATAACCTTAATATCTGGGTTCTTCCTCTCTTATGCCTAGACAGTAGTCCACAGCACTATAAGATCGGGACCGATCAAGCACAATTGATTTCACATTTCCCCATAAAGTCGCGGTGCAGCATATACCCCGACCAAACACACAGTTCATTTCCGCTTCCAAAACTGGAATTATTCCCCAGTAGAGAAACTGACAACTGAAGCTCCTAAAACTCTATTTCTCTCAAGACAGGGACCAGCATTCCCCAGCGGAGTCCTCCTCAACAAAATAAATACGGGTTCTCGCAAAAGAATCTCTTATGCGATCGAAACATCTTCGGATGGCATCTTTAAGCCCATATCCGACAATTATCTAGCTGTTGCACCCCAAAATTTACCCTCTTGATTTAGGCTTATGTTTCATCATGAACATCATATTGCATTGCATTCATACATTGTTATGGCATCAAAGTACTTTGGTTATCAAGTCTTCCTCAAGCCTTGTAGGTTGTTTGCATTGACAAGTTGCTCAAGTAGAATATTATCATCTAAACCTCTGGATCTTTCAAGCTCAAAAGTTATTGCATATCTCAAGATATTTCATCCATCTATTTGGATCATCAGAGGATTGAAGTTTGTGTTTGACTACAAGGAGAATCACTCTTTGGATTCACCAGTCAAATTAGGGTTTTGTTTGAGCAAGGCTATTGGCCAATGTACAAGTCTTGATTTAGGAAGCCACAACATCTCTTTGGTATTTGAAAAATCTTTGCACAAGGAATTGGTCATGATGCCCAAAGGATTTGAAGTTTTGAAGATGATTCATCAGTTTCCTGAGGTGTTGATCAAAACTAGGGTTTGAGTTTTTATCAGGATTTCTTGAGAATTTTGAAGTGAAAACTTTATACAAGGCCTCTATATGTTTGAAAGATCATATGCTTGAAGTTTTGATCATCAATTTTGAAGGGAAGTGGATCAATTGATTCAGAGGGGCAAAATGGTCATTTTGGTCAAAATCAGTCAAAGTCAAGGTTGACCAAGTGAATTTTTGGCCAACCATCAATGCAAGGATGCACTTTTCATATTTCAAGTCCATTTTGGTCATTGGATCAAAGATATTGAGGTTTGGGTTGAAACTTGTTCATGAAGAAACCCTAAAAAGTTACTAATTTTGGAAAATAAGGACTTAATTTCAAAAATTCATATTTTATTCACCCTTGATCAAGAAAATGCAAATGAAATATTTTTGGAAAGCTAAGAGAATGATCTTTTACCTCCTTTTGGTCTCATGTCCAAATTGGCAAGGAATCAAGAGTTATGGTCTTTTGAAGTTACAAAATTATAGGTCATTTTTCAAAATTGGTGAATTTCAAGCTAAATTTTGAGAACCTTAATGGATTAATTTGCAAAAACTCTAAACTAAGGGTTTGTAGATATTTTCAATACCTTTCCAAATTATGCTCATTTGTATCAAAACTCAAAAGTATGAGCAAGTTATGGACTTTGAAATTTTGAGGCTTTTCATTGAATTCATGCATGCCATGCAAATTGCAAATTGTTGATAACTTGATTTGTGGCCTTTTGTTTCACTTGAAACTTGGCCCATGACCAACATGCAACTTACCAAGGCCCATCATGCCAAAGCTTGAGCTGCACATGGGCAAATGCAAAGGGAATTCATGATTTTGCAAAAAGTGGCATGAAGTTGCCTAATCACCAACACTAGCTTAATACAAGGATTTAAGCCTTAATTTTGTTGCTAATCTCTTCCTGAGGTAAAATGGACTGAAATGCACGTAAAAAGCAAGCCCACGCACGAGGGATTGGGGGGCTGCATGTGCATACTTGATTTTGGCCAAAAGAAGATTTCATTCTTTCCAAGAGCTTTCATCGTGAAAAACCTATCCTACCCTCCTCCTGATGCTCTATATATTGAGAAGCGAGCCTCAGTGAGCGTGGTTCGTGCTTCATTTCATCAATCAAACTCAGAAACTCCATAGCTTGTTGCTCTGCATTTTTCTTCGATTATTCCATCTCCCTTGCGTGTTTTGGTCAATTCTTCTTGCATTCTCTTCTCCAAGTGATAAGGATTGTAAATCGAGGCTTAATTTGCAACTTGAGTGAAGGAGACAGTAGATCCATTTTTTCTCAAAGGTTTGAATTCTCAACTTTGGATTTTGATTTCTAGCCGTGCATTGTGAGATTTAAGTTCATAATCATGTTGTTTGAAGTCCATTAAGTGATTTTGAAGCTTCAGAGCTTTTAATTTGATGAGATATGCATGAATGATGCATTTGAATTTTTCTGTTCAAGTGAGTTTTTGACATTTTTGCACGATCTGTTCTTGATCCATGGTTCATTATTTGTTTTGATTCAAATTGCAATGTGAAGTATGAAATGCTAGCTTGAATTTGCACGAAATTTCATGGAAAATGGTGTAGAATTGAGCATGTTATGTTGACTGGAAAATGAGAGGATGAACTGGATCATGCGCGCGTTTTTGCCCTAGCCAGAGGTTGAAGATGATTACGTGGCCTCCTCTGGTTGGCTGGCTTATTTCTTTAATTCATTTGAATTTTGTTTTATAAATTGATTTCTATAATTTTATTTCTTACTCAAAAATGATTGAAAAATTCTGAAAAAATTATCACAAATTCAAAATAATATTTCTGACTTTTTGTATTTTTTTGATAATTTTTGAAAATGTTTTGATTGGTTCAAAAATTCATAGGTTTAATTAATTAATTGATCAAAGTTTATTTTTATTTTAATAGTTCATTTGACCTAAAAAATCCACAAAAAATATTCTAGACTCATAAAATAATGTAAAGTTTGATTTTAAATTTGGTTTAGCATATTTTCTATTTTTGATTAGAATTTTAATTTGAGAAGTTTATTTTGAATTTTTGCTTTGTAATTTTTATTTTAATATTTCTTTTAATCCAAAAAAAAATTCAAAAAAATTATGTAAGCTTGTTTTTAGTCATGGAGTCAGAATATAATTTCATTTTTGACCTTTTGTTGGTTTTTGGCTAGGGTTTGCATTTTGCCATTTAAATAATAGTTTAATTGTTAATTGTTTGTTTTTTTATTTTTAATATTTTCCTTTAATTCAAAAAAATTCATAAAATCAGGGATGTGTGTGTTTTTAGTTCTAATATTTGAATATAATTTTTTTTGGGCATTTTTCTGACTTTTTGATTTAAATATTATTTTGATATCTGAATATTTGTTAATTGAATCATTGTTTGAATTTAATTTCATTTTTTGACTTTTCCTAATTCAAAAAAATATGAAAAAATATATATTCTGACATTTAAGGTTTCTTGGTGATTGGTTTGACCTTGGTTTCTTTTGTTTGAGTTTTGATCCTATTTAATTAATATTTAGGATTAAAAGTCAAAATCTAGGGTTTTGTTGCTTATGGTGCAAGTTTCATGTTCAAAACCCTTGTGCCTTGGACTTTTATTGGAATTCAGGTCTTGATTATGGTTCATAAATGTGTTGAGATTTGAAAACCATTTTTCTTGAATTATTTGACTTGGTTTGACATTTTTCCACAAATAATTTTGAAAACTTGTCTAGTTTGGTAGTTTTGCCAACTAGTCTTGAACTTTAGACTTCACTTGGTCTTCTCCTCAATCATTCATAAACTTAGGGCTTGCATTCTGACTTCTATACATTTCAAAGATGCTAATATTTTTTTGGTTTGAATTATGGACCATTATTTCCATTTTTGATGTAATTTTGAAGTGAAGGTACCCAATTGAGTTTGCATATCTTGTTGCAATTTGTTTGATGGACAATTAACTTGAGTAAGGCCTATAATTGGGAACCTAATGATCATGTTGATTCTGATTTTTCCATTTTAGCATCAAACTATTTTGACTCAATGTCCCATGCTTGAATGTTTAAACTTTCTAATGCATTGAGTGGAACCCCTCTTCTATTGTGCTTATGAGTTATCATAATTTATTTGAGAATGTTTGAAATGTATGTGCTACTTACCTTCATGGTCTTTTGTTTACATATTTCTCAAGCTCCTATAATCCTTGACTGATATTCAATTATCAATTCAACATGGTGATAGAAGGGAGCAATATTCCTCTGATTCTTTTGACCTAATCTGTGCATATGCTTGTTTCCTCTTGCCTATCATGTCTAATGTTTGATAATTGTTACCCTGTTGTCCTCACTTTTTCACCTTATGGAATACTAACTTGGTTGTTGAATATGCGAGGTACTTTGAGAAAGTTGCCACTTTTAGCTTGAGGCTTTGGTGTTTCACTTTATTTGTGGAACACAATTTATTATATTTGTATTATCCTTGTGTTTAGCATGTTTGATGGTTTATGCAGGATATATATACATATGATTGTGAATGCCATACATTGCCCATGGGATTTATTCATATCTGATAAATTACTTACATCATGATGGTGTAATTTCTAACTCGATTTGTCTACTGATGACAGCTTGCTTGAAGTTTCTCTGGGTTTCTTTTATTCTTGCTTGATTGCTACAAATAGTTATCTGTTTGGTATTGTACTACTTCCTTTCTCCCATTTTCATTTTGCATAATTCTCTGACTGCATGATGGGACCTTTGTTGCTGATATATGTCAGGAGGCCCTCTGGTTTTTTGTCTGATTGCATGCGTTGTGTTCGTTGTTGATCGATGAGTCACTTAATTTAGGAATTGAGATCACGACTTCACTCTCATTGCATGTTCCCTATAGGATGTTTATTGCTGTTCTTCTTTAATTGTTGATCGATGAGTCACTTAATTTAGGAATTGAGATCACGACTTCTCTCTCATTGCATGTTCCCTATAGGATGTTTATTGCTTTCCTTCTTTAATTGTTGATCGATGAGTCACTCAATTTAGAAGTTGAGATCACGACTTCGCTCTCATTGCATGTTCCCTATAGGATAGTTTTGTTAAGCTTCCTTTAGCATGTTAATTAAGGTAGGGTTTTCCTTTATCCTCAACCTTAGGGTCAACCATTGTATGATAATACTAGGGATAGTGCTAAGCTAGTTTCCCTTAGTTGTTTTTACCTTTCTTTGCATTTTGCATCTTAAAACAAAAACTATTTTCTTGGCAAATCATAAGAACACCTCTAATAAAATCAAACTCCTCTTCAAAATAAAAGATACAAACCAATCCTATTAGTTTGTGTGCCTCTTGGCTTTGCTTTTAAACCTATTTTATTGATGTTTTTCCATCTCTACCATGATACCTTGTTATCTCTTAGCCGATGTTTCGCCATCACACATTTGTTTGAAGCCGATGTTTCGCCATCACACATGTTTGTTATCCTACTTTGATTCTCAATATCATTTTTAGGTGTGATGTTTTGTCATCCGTTTTATTGATGTTTCGTCATCTTTGCCATGATACCTTGTTATCTCTTAGCCGATGTTTCGCCATCGCACATTTGTTTGAAGCCGATGTTTCGCCATCGCACATGTTTGTTATCCTACTTTGATTCTCAATATTATTGTTAGGTGTGATGTTTTGTCATCCAATTTATTGATGTTTTTCCATCCTTGCCATGATATCTTTGTTACCTTTAGCCGGTGTTTCACCATCGCACATTTGTTTGAAGCCGATGTTTCGCCATCGCACATGTTTGATTATCCAACTTTGACCCTCAATGTCATTGTAAGGTGTGATACGGTGGCCAGAACCGGGATTGTTTTTTTTAGGAATGCTGGTTTGCGTTTTGCGTTTGATTTGCAAAATGTCGCGGTAAGCAAGAGCCGCCACCGACTTTTATTTTATCCAACAAGGAAAGGAAAAAAGCACAGAAAAATTCCTTTTTCGAGATTTTCTGAGTACGGGGGCTAGATTATAGAAAGGTAAGGTATTAACACCCTTTCTATCCGTAGTTTTCTACGGGCTCTTAGGTACTTTCTCATCATTTTCAAAATTGCTTCTTTGTGTGCTTGTGTGATTTGAAAAGTTTTTGTTTTGACTTCGATTTAACTCTTGCTTCTGTGTTCAAGAGTGTTACGATGTGTTTTTGAAAACTTTGTTTGTAAAGGAGTGTAAGTGTGAAAAAGGTTGTTTGGATTGAGCAAGTACTTAAGAACTAATCGACCTACTTGAAAAAAGAATTGTTCTATGTTCGTTTCCTTTAGACAGCGCTATCCCACTATTAGTGAGTAGGCAACACCATCGTTGGAGTTTTGAGGGTCAATTCGAAAAAGGGACGTACGGTCACTAAAGTAATGTTAGGACGTCTTAGTAATAACCCTAATGTCTTAGATCAATTATTCGAGGCAACAATATCCGAGGAAATCTTTCCGAGATAACTTTGATCTTTGAGACAAAAGGGCGACCACTAAAATATCCTATACTCAATGACCGTTTACCGAAGGCAACCTAAGTGGGAGTATACCCTAGGAGTGCGCATGTGCGAGTGATTCAATTTCAAGTTCATTATCTTTGCACATTTAGAGTTTTCTAACCGTTTAAAAGTTTACATACATTCTTGTCATGCATCCCTAATATCATACATCTAACAGTTTAATATTTCGCGGAAATTAAAGTGCGGAAAGTAAGCTACGCTATTACAAGGCTTCGGGTATTTACATAGCCAAAAACAAACCCTTAAAAAAAGTGATAAATGAAAAGTAAAAGTCCTAATTAAGCTATTACAACTTGTGAGCAATTACATTAATAGGGTAAAAATAAATGATAAGGCGCGCGCGAGGAAATTAAGAACGATAAAAAAATTAGGGTTTTGACCCCATTCTAACCTAATTGAAAGAAAAAAGGTTTTTGTTGTTCTTAATTATTTTTAAGAAAAAGAATTAGGTTTTTTAGATTAATTACAAAAATAATTAGCTAATAAAATTAATTAAAAAATAATAATTACATGGCCTATTTTTGTGTTTTTGTTATTTTTAAGAAAAGAAAATAGAATTTAATTAGAAACAAAAAAAACCTAATTGTTCTAGTTAATTTTAATTTATTTACAAAACAATTAAAGTCACCTAAAATTAACAACCTAATTAAATTAATTTAATTTTTTGATAAAAAATAAAATCTAAACCTAATTTGGTGAAAAGTTGATTTTATGAGTTTTTTGATTGGTTAAAAAAAGAATTAAATTTGTTAGTAAAACAAATAAATAAATTAAATAAAACAAAAATATAAAAAAAGAAAAAGAAAAGAAACTTGGGCATGAAATAGCAAGCTGAGGGGGGTGTGGATAGCCAAGTTTGGGCCCAAAAATCTGAAGTCCATGTTGACTTCCTGAATCCAGTGCATTGCTTTGACTAAGCTTCATGATGCTCCTTCGTTGATGGCCATCAGATCTGGCCATATGGCCACTTGGCAGATTGGATGATGAGGTCACACGGTGTGCTTCAAACCTGCGTGTGCGCCTGATTACCTGAAAGAAAATAATATGAAGAAATTGGGGGGACCTGGGATTCGAACCTAGGCCCCAAGGCATTTTCCCATGACTGGCTACCAACTACGCTAGTTGTTCTGTTTCTATATCAAAGACAAAACAATAATTAAATATTAAGAAAGCAAAACATGTAAACTCAGCGCACGCATTTTTAAACGAAGCAATAGGAGCTTGCCACGCCATCACCCCCAACCTTGCTCCGTTGGTAAAAGTTGAACACTTTTACCTACGGACATACGTCCGTAGCTACAACCCCTGTCATTCTAAAAATCTAACACAAGTGAGATAAATAACTAACAAAGCCATGAATGGATTCGTCTGGACCTGCTGAGCACAATGGTGCCCCTTTCATGGCCCAATTTTACCTGCACACAAAAACCCTAAATCGAGCCATAAAACCCTAGCAACGGTGAAATCTTATACAGGCCATGAAAATGCAATTAATTGTTACAGAAAGCTTACAAATGTGATATTGAGCAAGAATATACCATTATTTCATGATATAGATGCCAGATTGATGCAATTTGATTTCAAAAATAAATTAATGTCGTGGATGACTTACAGTGGTATTTGGCGTCTGAAATTGCTTGTTCTTGATTGGTTTAGGTTGCTGAGGATCCCAGGAAGAGATTGGGATGGTCAGGAGGCTTTGGAATTGCCTGGAACAATGAATTCGATTCAACACTTTGTGATGATTTTTTCAAGTTTTTTTCTTCTTCTCACGCCTCTCTCTAGCCTTGTTTTGGGTCTGCAAATACTCCTTATGTACTGAGGAATGAATTAGGGTTGCCAATATGATCACAATCTTCCTCCATCATTGCTTTTGATTTGGATTTGATACACTTGAAAATCTTGCTAAAAATAGAGCAAACTCAATCTTTTTGTGCACACTAAGCCTTTACACGAATTCAATCTCATCCTAGCTGGATATAGGACCTGAAACATGTGCAAAATCTTGAGATTTCAATGTTTTGGATTTTCTCATGATTTGTTTTGATTAAAAATGCTTTAATTCAAATAAAAATCAAAATAAATAATAAAAATAAGATAATGACAACTGGAAAAGGCTAGGGCTCGTGGACCATGGTGCCAACTCAAAACAAGTGAAAAAGATTGGGCCCATTTAGCAAAAATTGCATTTTTAGGCATAGTTGACTTTTGGCAATTTTGCAAAAAGGGTCACCTTCACCAATGCATAACATCCTCAATTTTGACTCTTTGAAGGTGTTCATGGACTTTTTAGAAATCTTGAGATTTCCTCTAAGCAACCCTTTTGGTCTCATCTAAATTTGATATTCCATGATCATGTATGAAGCTTTGACTAAAAAGGTGTTTTTGTTGACTTTTCAAAATGACCTATAATGTCCAAATTCATAACTTTTTGTGAGTGCATATTTTGAACTTGGGAGATGAATATGTATTGTAGAGAATGGCATCCTCTTCAAAATGAGATTTGTATGGCTCATTTATCATAAAGTATGAGAAAGTTATGCTTGGTCAAAGTTGAGTTGACTTTTCTTGCAAAACCCTAATTTAGCAACTTTTGGTTCTTGATGAATTATGAGCAATCCTTGATGAATCACGATCAACCCTTGATAAAATGATGAAATATACTTCAAAATGAGGATGTTGACCAAAAATCTTGAAGTTTGACTGTATGTGGGCCATAGTTGACTTTTGCCCTAGCATAGTCAATTTTCAGGCCTTTGAGCAATTGACTGAGCAAACTTTCTCTGTAGGGCTTGAAACTTGACATGGATGATCTTGAGAACATATTAGAACAATGGTGAGCATTTGGGATCCCTTGGACTCAAGTATCTTGATGAAACATGAAACCCTAATTTGAGGTAGACTGCCTTAGGAGAGGGCTTGTCTGGTCAACCCTTGGACTTCCTTGAGCAACTTGAGGATCTTTCTTGAAATATTTTGAGAAATATGGGAGGGAAAATTTTAGGGTACAACATATTCCCCTGTTCAATCTTCTTAAACCTGAGGATGTAGATTGGCTTGCGTGCCTTTCGTGATCCGAAGGTGGAAGATAATTGAACACTAGAGTGCCCAAAAATTTGCACTCGCATGAAGTGGTGTCCGTCTTGCGATATCGGGAATGGGCTTATAGATGCCATTTGGAGATTGATGAGGGAAGATGGGCTTAAAGATGCCATTCGAAGAAGTGTCAATCGCATAAGAGATTCCTTAGCGAGAGCTGTATACCTGTTGTTGAGGAAGATTCCGCTGAGGAATGATGTTCTTTGTTGGGAGAAATATAATTTTAGGAGCTTCGGTCGTCCGTTATTCTACTGGGGAATCATCTCTGTTGAATTTTAGGAACTTCGGTCGTTCGTTATTCTACTGAGGAACCGTCTCTTAGTCGAGGAGGTGAAAATGAACTACTATCTGGTCGTGGTGCAGGCTTCATAGTGATAAGACCGACTGCTATCTGGTCGTAATCCAGGCTTTATAGTGACTTAATGGGGAGATGAGATTATACTTGCTATCCGGTCGTAATCCAGGCTTCGCAATTTCTCGATTCTTATCTAGTCGTAATCCAGGCTTCAGAAGGAATTAAGTTGTTATCCGATCGCATCTGGGCTTCAACTTGAATTCAGGGCACACTAATATATGGTCGACTCCGGGCTTCTTAGTAATTATCCAGGTGAAATTGCTATTTGGTCAAAATCCAAGCTTCACAATGTCTTGTACCGCTATCTGGTCGTAATCCAGGCTTCACGATGTGTTATACCATTATCTGGTCGAATCCAGGCTTCATGGTGTTATGTACTGCTATCTGGTCGTAATCTAGGCTTCACAATACCTTACTTCTTATCTGGTCAAAATCTAGGCTTCAGAAGAAATCAAGTGGTTATCCGGTCGCATCCGGGCTTCCCTTTGACTGTTGGGCCTATTAATATCGGTCGAATTCGGGCTTCATAGTAATTGGCCGGGTGAACTGCTATTTGGTTGTAATCCAAGCTTCAGTGTCCCTCGCTGTTATCTGGTCGTAATCCAGGCTTCAGTGTCTTTTACCGCTATCTGGTCATAATCCAGGCTTCGCGACGTCTCATACCATTATCTGGTCGAAATCCAGGCTTCATGGTGTTCGGAGGAATCAATATACTATTCAGTCGAATCCGGGCTTCATAACTTGTATTAAATATATACCACTATCTGGTCGAATCCAGGCTTCATAGTATTCTTGGCTGCTATCTGGTTGTAATCCAGGCTTCATAGAAACTTGTATTTCTATCTGGTCGTGATCCAGGCTTCACAATAACTTGTTAAGCTGTTATCCGGTCATAATCCGGGCTTCACGGCTTACTGGGGATTAAACTATTATCCGGCCGAATCTGGGCTTCATAGCTTGCTTTTAAGAGATACCACTATCTGGTTGTAATCCAGGCTTCGCGGTAGTCTGATACTGTTATCCAGTCGTAATTCGGGCTTCATAATATGCTGTAGAAATCAAGATACTATCCGGTCGTACCCGGGCTTCATAGCTTGAATTTTGTGAGAATTTGATTGTATCTTTCCTGAAAGGTAAAGGTTAGTTGTATGTAATGCATGACATGTATCAAGCAATGATGTTCTCAAAATAAATGTGATTGTGCTATATGATGCGTATGCATATGTCGTGATGTATGGATGTGTAATGTTTTTTTATGATGTTCTCTAGTTGGGGAAAATAAATCTCGGACTGCTGCTGGAGAGTAAAAAGAGTTTCGCTCACTGGGGATAACGACCGAAGATGATTGGGAGAATAATCCTGCTGGAGAATACATTGGTGAGAGAATGACTTTGTGGGGAAGAAATGTTCTGCTGAGGATTTGCTGATTTTGGAGAAATACCCTCGGCTGTGGATGAATTACCGTTGCTGGCGTTGATAAACTCAGTCGGGGATGAAATTTATGTTTGTGGAAGAAATATACTCCACTGGGGATGGTATTCTAGACTCTACTGGGGATAATCTTCAAGGCTCCACTGGGGATAATCTTCCAGTGCCGGTGATAGATAAGCTCTGCTTGGGGAGAATCTTCCCGACTCATTCGCGGTCGCGAGCCTCAACTGGGGAGAATTAACACCATTGTCCTTCTCTTTACTCTGCAGGGAGTGAATGTACCTTTAATTGTTTTCTCCAACTAGGTCTATCCCTATACCTGGTGGACAGAGAAACTGTAAGGTCTGGACATTTCTTGTTTGCCCCTGTTTCTGATATTACGAGTAATCGTCTTTTGTTTCGCATGTAAATATTTGTGAGCAGCAACTAATGTCAAATGCATATATCAAAAATGAACATTGGACGTTCTTGCAAAACAAAATAGAAAAAGGAAAACAATTTGAAATTTCTTTGTGAAAATGAATTGTATTAACTTTGAAGTTGGCCTGTAAATAGGCGTTTTTGTACAAGAGGCTGACGTCCTAGTAAGAGAACGCCGCTGAATGATAAAATTTATACAATTTGTGAAAAAACAAAAAACAGCTATGTGAACAATCCCACTGGGTTCCAACTCTGCTATTTCCTTTATATCTTCGAGCATCTCATCACTTTGCTACTTGGTTGAAGGTAGATCAGATTGATTGGTGTCGTCCGAGCTTGATAGTTGATACCAAAGTCTAGTTGCAAGATGATCCAATGAGACATAGTGTTATGCTTTGATCCCTAATTTTTGCCCGGACCGCCCTTTCGGGTTTTCAGTCCACCGGGATACCCTTTTTTGCCCAAGCCACCTTTTCAGGTTTTCGACTTGCCGGGTGTACAGATTTTTTCATTTTCATCCCTTACTTTTTCCCGAACCCTTTTGGCTCGCCGGGAAGCCCTTATTTTTGCCTAGGCCAGTCAACCTAGCAGGTCTTTGATTATGCGTAGTATTTTTTCACTATGTCTGCATTGACGGGGTAAGGAAGGTCGTCACCATCCATGGTGGTTAGAATCATAGCTCCTCCCGAGAAAATGTTCTTAACCACAAATGGCCCTTCGTACGTGGGGGTCCATTTTCCCCTAGGATCACCTTGCGGTAGTATGATGCGCTTGATCACCAGATCCCCGACTTGATACTCTTGTCGTCTAACTTTCTTGTTAAATGCCTTGATCATCCGCTTTTGATACGCCTGACCATGACAAATAGCAGTAAGTCTCTTTTCATCGATTAAGTTCAACTGATCAAGCCGAGTCTGGATCCAATCGTCCTCGCTCAAACCTGCATCCTTCATAATCCAAAGAGAGGGTATCTGGACTTCAATGGGCAAGACTGCTTCCATGCCATATACCAAGGAATAGGGTGTTGCCCCTGTTCACGTCCGCGCTGAGGTACGATACCCATGAAGAGCAAATGGTAAAATCTCATGCCAGTCTTTGTATGTCACCGTCATCTTCTGCACAATCTTCTTGATGTTCTTATTAGCTGCTTCAACAGCCTCATTCATCTTCAGCCGGTAAGGAGAAGAGTTGTGATGCTGTATCTTGAACTGCTTGCAGAGCTCGGTAAAAATTGTATTATTGAGATTTGTACCATTGTCCGTAATGATCCTCTCTGGTACACTGTATCGACAGATCAAATTGTGCCGAATAAACCGTGCCACGACGTTCTTGGTCACTATAGCAAAGGAAGCTGCCTCAACCAACTTTGTAAAGTAATCAATAGCCACCAGAATGAAACAATGCCCGTTAGACGCAGTAGGTCTGATCTCACCAATCATGTCGATACCCCACATTGAAAAAGGCCAAGGAGCTGTCAAGACATTCAGAGGAACTGGAGGTATATGCACCTTATCAGCATAGACTTGGCACTTATGACAGGTTCGAGAATGCTGATAATAATCGGCTTCCATAGTAGACCAATAGTATCCTGCCCATAGGATTTTCTTTGCCATGGTGTGTCCACTGGAATGAGTTCCGAAAGTACCTTCATGTAACTCCGACATAATCCTTTCTGCCTCATTCCTGTCCATATATCGCAGTAAGGTTGAATCATGGTTACTCTTGCAAAGGATACCATTACTGATGAAGAGCTTCGTCGCGAACCTCCTCAGAAACTTCTTATCATTAACAGATGCACCCTCGGGGTATTCTTGAGCCTCAAGATACCTCTTTACTTCGTGGCACCAGGGTTTAACTGCTACCTCTTCAGTCTCAATGTCACAACAATGTGCGGGTTCATCCGACCTCTCAATGGTAATCTGTGGAGCCTCGTTGTCCCACCTGACCTTGAACATAGAATACATAGTAGCTAGCGCGTCCGCTAACTGATTCTCCTCTCTTGGGAAGTGTTCAAAGGTTATCTCCTTGAAGTGTGGAAGCAAAGTCAATACACACTCCTTGTAAGGAATAAGATTTGGGTGTTTCGTATCCCACTCGCCTTTGATCTGTCTGATCACCAGGGCAGAATCTCTGAATACACTCAAGAACTTAATCCTTAGATCAATAGCTACTTGAAGGTCCATGATGCACGATTCATACTCTGCCATGTTGTTGGTGCAGTTGAAACATAATCGGGCGGTGAATGGAGTATGACAACTTTCTGGAGATATGATCACGGCGCCAATGCCATTACCCAAAGCATTTGAAGCTCCATCAAAGTACATAGACCATCGGGATCCTTCCTCGGGTCCTTCATCCGGTCCAGGCGTCTCACAGTCAGTCACCAACATGATGTTCTCATCCGGGAACTCGAAATTCATAGAGTGGTAATCGTCTACAACCTGGTGCGCCAAATGATCTGCCAATACACTCCCCTTGATTGCCTTTTGGGTCGTGTATTGGATGTCATACTCAGTTAAGATCATCTTCCATCTTGCTATTCTTCCGGACAGGGCAGGCTTCTCGAAGATATACTTGATTGGATCCATCTTTGATATCAACAGGGTAGTGTAAGTCATCATATACTGTCTCAGCCGGCGAGCAGCCCATGCCAAAGCGCAACAAGTTTTCTCAAGTAGTGAGTATCGGGTCCCACAGTCGGTAAACTTTTTTCTAAGGTAGTAAATAGCATGCTCTTTTCGGCCAGACTCGTCATGCTGCCCCAGCACACACCCCATCGAATTGTCGAGTACTGTCAAGTATAAGATCAAGGTCTCCCTTCAACTGGAGGCATCAGAATAGGTGGCTCTTGGAGATATTCCTTGATCCTTTCGAAAGCAGCTTGACATTCATCATTCCATCTTACCACTTGATCCTTCTTCAGCAGCTTGAAGATTGGCTCACAAGTAGCAGTCAGGTGTGAGATGAATCGGGCAATGTAGTTCAGACGTCCCAAAAATCCTCTGACTTCTTTTTCAGTTCGGGGAGCTGGCATTTCTTGTATATCTTTCACCTTTGCAGGATCCACTTGAATACCTTTATCACTAATTACGAAACCCAGTAGCTTACCAGACCTTACCTCGAAGGTGCACTTGTTCGGGTTTAACCTTAGTTTGTACATCTTCAACCTGTCAAATAGCTTCTAGAGATGGTCAAGATGTTCTTCTTCAGTTTGGGACCTTGCAATCATGTCGTCAACATATACCTCAATCTCATGATGAATCATGTCGTGGAACAAAGCGACCATGGCGCGCTGATACGTTGCCCCGACATTCTTCAATCTGTCCACCAAAGTACCAAGGTAAATTCTGCTGAAGAACGTAACCAGGATACCTTCACTCCCTGCAGAGTAAGACAAGATTTAGCGATACTCTCCCCCGAGCAGAGTTAATCTCCCATCAATCCCAAAAAGGCACAGTATCCCTAACAAGTCCGCAACACTCTCCCCAAGCAGAGTTAGTCTACTGTCAGCCTTAAGGAAGTTGGATATCCCCAGAAAATCTCAATATTCCCCAGCGGAGTATACAGATATCCCTAAACAAGCATCCCCAGCAGTCTTAATATAAGATTGTTCCCCGGCGGAATACAGACACCCCAGTGGAGCCACTCCCCAGTACAGTCCAAAAGTTTCCCCAGGAGGGTTGAATCAATCTCCCCAGTAGATTCTGGAAGCTTATCCCCAGTAGATTCTGGAAGCTTATCCCCTGCAGAGTACGAACGCGTCCCCGACCATATGCAAAGGTGATTCCCCAACAGAGCTTATAACTGGGTTATCCTCAGCTAATTACCATGGAAAGATCGTCCTCGGCGAAATTCTTCCTATCCCCCAGTGGAGTTCATCAAGTTCCCCAACATAACTTATCAATGGAATCCCCAGTGGAGTTATCATCAAAACCTCAGCGAAATATCTCTCCCCACAGAGTAATTCCCCGCAGAGTAATCTCTCCAACAAAGTTTATTCCCCAACGGAGTCATCTTCTCCTACCGGTTTATTCTTGCAACCATTATCCCCCAGCGGAAACGAAGAACTATACTCTTCAACATCATCCCAGGATTCATCAAGCTCCCGGCATTCGTCAAGAATTTATTTTCCTAGACGGAAATACATTCATAGACATTTCACATTTCATACATCCTGCTTACATACATGATAAAGTGCATACGGCACGATCTCATTTATTTTTGAGAACATCATGACATCATGCATCTCATACATCATGACATTACATACAACTAATGTTTTTGCCTTTTCAGGAAAAGGTCAATCCAAAGATAATTACTATCAACTGTCGCAATTCTAGATTCGATACCTGTATCTAGCCAGGGCATATCTATGAGCGATTAATTGTAGATTCGATACCTGTATCCAGCCAGGGTATATCTGCATGAAGAGTTTAGAGATTCGATACCTGTATCCAGCCAGGGCATATCTGTAGACGACAAATTCCAGATTCGATACCTGTATCCAGCCAGGGCATATCTGTAGACGACCAGTTCCAGATTCGATACCTGTATCTAGCCAGGGCATATCTGTGAGCGATTGATTGTGGATTCGATACCTGTACCTAGCCAGGGCATATCTACATGAAGAGTTTAGAGATTCGACACCTGTATCTAGCCAGGGAATATCTGTAGACGACAAATTCCAGATTCGATACCTGTATCCAGCCAGGGCATATCTGTAGACGACCAATTCCAGATTCGATACCTGTATCTAGCCAGGGCATATCTTTGAGTAATTGATTGTAGATTCGATACCTGTATCCAGCCAGGGCATATCTGCATGAAGAGTTTAGAGATTCGACACCTGTATCCAGCCAGGGCATATCTGTAGACGACAAATTCCAGATTCGATACCTGTATCCAGCCAGGGCATATCTATAGACGACAAATTCCAGATTCGATACCTGTATCCAGCCAGGGCATATCTGTAGACGACCAGTTCCAGATTCGATACCTGTATCTAGCCAAGGCATATCTGTGAGCGATAGATTATGGATTCGATACCTGTACCTAGCCAGGGCATATCTACATGAAGAGTTTAGAGATTCGACACCTGTATCCAGCCAGGGCATATCTGTAGACGACAAATTCCAGATTCGATACCTGTATCCAGCCAGGGCATATCTGTAGACGACCAGTTCCAGATTCGATACCTGTATCTAGCCAGGGCATATCTGCATGAGGAGTTTGAATATTAACACCTGTAACAGGCCAGGAAACTATCTTTCTTTCTCAAGTACGCAAGTTCTCGCTAAGGAATCTCTTACGCGATCGACACCTCCAGATGGCATCTTTAAGCCCATTTCGACAACTATCCATTACACTTCCAAATGGCATCTATAAGCCCATTCCCGACAAGATCCTGTCACGTCTCCAGATGGCATCTATAAGCCCATCCTCCTATCCATCATATCTCCAAATGGCATCTGTAAGCCCATTCCCGCCATCACATTGCTAATATTCTACTATGCGAGTGCAAATTTCTGGGCACTCTAGTGTTTAATCATCTTCCACCTTCGGATCACGAAAGGCACGCAAGCCAATCTACATCCTCAGGTCTAAGAAGATTGAACAGGGGAAACTATTGTACCCTAAAATTTTCCCTCCCATCAAGTCTCATGTGCCTACACACATTGTCAAGCATCTACATGTCAAGTCTCAAGACTCACAGAGGCAAGTTGCACAGTCAAAAGCCCTATTTGGTTCACAATCAACTGTAGAGGCAAAATGGTCATTTTACAGTCAAAAGTCAGAATTTTTGGTCAACATCTTATTTTGAGCACACAATCATCATTTGATCAAGTCTTGATCATGATTCCTCAAGCATGGCTCAAAAATCATCAAAGATGCAAAAGTTGTTATTTCTGTACAGCTGAAAAGTCAACTGTAACTTGACCAAGGCATAACTTTTTCATGGTTCATCAGAAAAATCCCATCCAATGCTTATTTTGAAGGGGATGACATTTCCTACAACACATCTTCACATTCCAAGTCTAAGAAATTCTCTCACAAAAAGTTATCAATTTCTACATTATAGGTCAATTTCAAAAGTCAACAAAAAGGCATTTTAAGTCAAAGACCATAACTTGAGATTGGTAAATCCAAATGACATGGGACCAAAGGCATTGGTTATAGAACTTCAAGACCTTTCCAAAATGTCCAAGAACATGTCCATATGATCAAAATTGAGCAAGATATGCATTGGAGAAGTTGGGAAATTTTTGTGAAATGGCAAAAGTCAACTATCCTTAAAACTTCAATTTTTGACAAAAGGGCCCACTTTATTCCACTTGATTCAGCCTTGTCATGCCACACACGTGTCCCATGATTAATTTCAAGATCAAACATTTAATTTTCCATTTTATTTAATTTTTATTGATGTAATTCATTTTAAATCCATAAAAATTCAAATAAAATCTAAAAAATTAATGGAATAGCATATTTTGATTTGAATAGCTTTCATGTGTCATATGCCAGCTACCAAATTCGTGCCAAGCCTTTTTGTGCATAAAATCTTGAATTTGAACCAAAAATGGAAGATTCTTTAATGGTGGTCAACAAGATCTCAAGGCTTCAATGCACAAGGATACAAGCCCAGCTGCTGACCTAATTTCGTTCACACATACATAAGCAAGCATGACAAACCTAATTCACAACCCAAGCCTTGCTAAAACGGCCAGAGCAAAACTCAAAAATTATCCAAAAAGTGTGAGATCAAAAAGAGTGTTGCAAACATTTTCAGATCAAAAGGAGAACGTGACATCCTTCCTTGCCATCCCCTGAAGCCAAAGCGACCATAAACGCATCCTAAGACAACCTATCAAGCACTGTAAGTACTCATGAAGTCACCTCTGAACATGGAATTGTGTTTCTCCATTCTTGCATTTTTCCTCAAAAATATTAGCATATTCATACTCCTTGTTTGATTTCTAACATAACTGTAATACCCAATTGCGTTTTTAGGCCCTGAATCGTGATGCCCGATTCTAGGGTTCATCTTTTTGCATTTTAGGTATTTTTGTTCCAGGTGAAATTAGGACAAAGCATGAGTATAAATGTGATCAGGGGACCAAGACGAACATGCCCATGGTCTCAGGTAGCGTTTTCATGGATTGAGGACGATTTTTGAAGCGATCTACGAAACCTCCTGCGGATAGAAATCCGCAGGTAAAAAAACCAGTAACAAACGAAGAAGACGCTGACGCGTCTCCCTCTTATTTGTCCATTTCAAAAATAGCGCGTTTTTTTTTCCAGGCATATGTTTGATTTATTAATATAATATTTACGTTTGGTTTTAATAACAATTGAAACACGCAGCTCAGATGGCCAAGGCGCTTGTGCATAGTCCCTTGGGACCTGGGTTCGAATCCCAGGTCCCCCAAAATATTTGTTTGTTTCTTTTCTTTATGTATTCCTATGCAGGCTTCATGAAAGGCTTCATCATACGCCCCACAAATCCACGCGCCATGTGTCCACAATCACAGATCCAATGGCTTAGAGTGGATGACCACCATGTATCCAGTAAACACGTGCCATAGAGAGGTCAGAAAGTCAAACGCAGGCTTGGCAACCAATGGGCCTGGAAATTGCTAAGAGACCTTCAAATCTGGCCCAAAACCCCCTTGGGTTTGCATTTCATTTTTTTTTATTTTCTCTCTTTCATTTGCTTTATTTATATTTATTGTTTTTTTTAATTAATTATTAACCAGTAAATTAATTAACCTTTTCACAATAAAATCAGAAAACTAATATTATTATTATTTATTAATTTCATATTATTTTTTTGTAAATAAATTATAATTAATTAATTAGTTTAATTAGGCAATTTTAATCTTTTTCTTAATAAATAAAATTAGTCTAGAATTAGGGTTTTGAAAATTTTAATTCCTTTTATTTTATTTTCATTAAAACATAAAAAACACAAACATTTTTTTCTTTTAATAAATTAATTAATTAGTAATTAGGCTTAATTTCATTAATTGCAAAAAAGGGACAAAATTCAATTCTTTATCAAAAAAAGGGTCAAAACCCTAAGGACGTCCCGATTCATTCTTTCGCGCGCATGTTATTTTTAATTCGTTATTTTGATTATTTATGTATCTGCTCAGAAATGTAATAGTTAATTAGAACTTTATCGCTTTCTTTTAATTTCTCGCATTTTTATTTTCCAAACGGGTTGTGTTTTTGGCGATGTATAGACCCGCACCTTGTAATAGCTAGATTTACCTTTTCCGCACTTTATTTTCCGCACTCTTAACTGTTAAAAAATGCATGAAAGACTTGTATGAAAAATAAAATCAATCCGTAGCTCACAAATAACATGTACAAGATAAACATAAACTGAAACAACACACATGCACATGCCACTCCTAGGGTACGCCTCACTGGTTGCCTCGACGTGGTCGTCAAGTATAGGGTGTTTTAGAGGTCGCCCTTCTGTCTAAAGATCCAGTTGCCTTGAAATGGTTGCCTCGGATAAAAAAGGATCTAGGACATTAGGGTTACCGCTAAGGCGTCCTACCATTGCTTTGGTGACCACATTGTCCCTAATAATCGAATTGACCCGAATAACTCCAACGACGGTGCTACCTACTTCTCAATAGTGGGATAGTACTGTCTAAATGACTCTTACACAGCCTAATTCCTTAGAGTAGGTAGATTTCTCCTGGGTACTTGCTCTTTTAAAGACAAAAACAACTTTTCGCACCTACACTTTCAAAATATTTTCATACAAATATTTCATACACTCTTGAGGACAGATACAAGAGTTACTTAGAAATTTTTCAAACGAAACTTTTGTCAAAACCCACAAACACTTAAAAAGCAAACAAATTTTGAAAACATAGAGTGAGCAAGTACCTAAGAGCCCGTGGATAACCACAGATAGAAAGGGTGCTAACACCTTCCCTTTCTATAAATCTACCTCCCGAACCGAGAAACATTCTCAAAGAAGGAATTTTGCTGTGCTTTTGTCCTTTCCATGTTGGAGAACATAAAAGACGGTGGCGACTCTTGCTTACCGCGACATTTCACGAACCAGCTTAAAAACAGTCAGTTCTATTTCCACCGATCACAGAACTGGCGACTCTGCTGGGGAGACTTAATAAAAGTGAGGTGTACCTTAGGATTAGACCACTCTTATGTTTTCAATTGCTTGCTTTGTTTGCTTTAATATTGTGGGCCTGTCTTGGAGTTTCATAGATCCTAACCCGGATCTGGGGGATACCTTTTAGAAAGTAGCAACAAACTGTGAGGGAACTATGCGGGGTATACCGACACGGTTGAAGCAGTTTGCTACGTTGATGTGGCACTTTGGTGAGTACCCGTAACCCTTGAGTCAAGTCAAGGAAAGTACGGGGCCGCCGTGTGGTGTCGTGAAGCATCAACTGACCTTTAGAACCTTACTTGACCATCTTGGCCTCTTTAGGGGTAGTGAGATGACTGACTTTGGTGCAGTCTGAAGTTGGTAGATACTCGATACTACACTCATTGAGGGTTGTTTTCTTGGAATATTTTGATCGCCAGTTCAGTGGCTAAATCAAAATAATGAACATAGAAAACAACCTAATGATATTGAGCTCCTTAGAACCCGGTTACTTTTGATAGGACAGGTTTGAGCCCACCAACTTCAAGAGGGTAGTACCTAGACCTCATGCTGGCCTAAACTCTAAGGGCTGTCTGGTGTGACTTGTGTGCCTTATCATGTTTGCTTTTTGTTAATACTTGTGGTGTGTCCTTATCATAACATCATAGCATCATACAACATCATATGCATTTACTAACCACTTCAAGGGTTCGAATCTTCATCTTTGTTCTTGTTTTGTAGGACATGGAATCTATCCGCAGGAAAACAATTCAAGTCAATCTTGTAAGGATCCCTCCTCAGCTTAAGGAGCTTACATCCAGGATTCCCGAGAACTCTTCCTTCAGTGAAAGGCATGGTAGACTCATCAGCTTGGTCAACACCAACATTGAAGAGGATATGATAAAAGTTCTCTTCCAGTTCTTTGACCCTTTGCACCACTGTTTTACTTTCCCAGATTATCAATTAGTGCCCACTTTGGAAGAGTTTTCTCAGCTTCTGTAGATTCCTATCCTTAGTCAACTACCCTACAACGGTACGGAAAAGGCGCCAAAACTTGAAGAGGTTTCTAAAGCATTATGCCTACAACCATCTGACATCAAGGGACATTGGGAAGTTAGAAGTGGTATCAAAGGATTCTTGGCAAAATTCCTGTTTGAGAAGGCCCAAGAATGTTGGAATTCCCTTGACTTACAAGCCTTTGAAGAAGTTGTGGCACTCGTTGTCTATGGGTTGGTGTTGTTCCCGAATCCAGATCAGCTTATAGATATCAATGCTGTCAAGATCTTCATGTCCAGGAATCCCATACCTATATTGCTTGGGGACATCCTTCACTCATGTTACACTCGAACCATGAGAAAAAGAGGTGTTCTCATGTGCTGCACTCCTCTCCTGGCAAGGTGGTTTATTTCGCACCTTCCACAATCAGTTTTGAAGAACGAGCGGGTTTTGAGATGGTCACAACGATTAATGACTCTTACACATGCTGATATACATTGGTGTTCTCGGTGCAGAGAAAATGTCACTATCATTGATCGTTGCGGAGATTTTCCTAATGTTCCTTTACTTGGAATTAGGGGGGGCATTACTTACAACCCATGTCTGGCTTTGAGACAGTTTGGATATGCTCGGAGAGATGGCCCTCATGACATGTTGATTCCTGACATAGTTTTTGACTTCGACAACGATGCACAAGGACTTCGCCAGAGATTCATCAGAGCTTGGAGGATGCCCAATAGGGTAGATAGTAAGACACTGGGGAACAAGAACTCCATCCCCCTTGAACCTTATCTCAAGTGGGTACGAGCCCGATCCCAGAAGCTGGTAATGCCATATCCTCATGTTCTCCCCGTGATCAAAGAGCCAGTTTTGGAAGGAGAGGTGCCATACACCATTCAACATCCTGACATGCCAACATCCTGGGAAGAAATGCAAAAAAGCTGGATCCAACTCAAGGAAGAACGGAATTCTCTTGAAACCAGTCTACATGCCAGTGAGAAGAAGGTCTTGGAGCTCACCCGCCTACTGCACGAGGAAAAGACTCTCAATACCTACATCGCACCAAAGAGGATGCGCAATGTCTTTTGGGATTAATTATTTTGTAATATTTTGCCCATGAGGCCTTGATGTACTGAACAGATTATTTCTTAATATAACGTGTGTTCCCTTTTTGTCTACAACGAATTTGAACTTTCGAACCCTTGAATGCATTGCATAAATAGCATATCATGCATCATATGCATAACATGTACTCTTTTTCTACAGGTTGCTTAATCTTCTTCGCTGTTTATTTCAGCAATCATCATGAATCCTGAACCGACTACTGAACAAGCTATCAAGGCCCTCCAGGCCCAGAACGCCCAGTTCCAGGAGCTGGTCATGAGCTTAGCCCAGGGTCAACAAGAGTTGAAGACTCTGCTCTTGAAGGAGAAGAAGAAGAAGAAGAAGAAGAAGAGGACTGTGCTGTTTAACACTGGATGGAGGTTTGGGAATACACTGCAGAATAAGGCTGATCAGGCTACTACCTCTGTAGGGAAGGACAGCCCACAAGGGAGAGAGGTTCTTAGTCCTGCGGTCTCCGACAACGAGACAGATTTCAATGATGAGCAGTACCCTCCTGCTGAGGACAGGTACAAACAGCTGGAGGACCGGTTAAATGCCATGGAGATTCAACGTGTGCCCGGGTTGGACTTTGGAGACCTAGGCTTATCTTCCAGGGTGGTGATCCCGCACAAGTTCAAGGCACCTACCTTTGCGAAGTACGACGGGGCTTCCTGCCCTAAACTGCACCTCCATTCTTATGTAAGGAAGATCCAACCTTACACTGCAGACAAGAACCTATGGATCCATTTCTTCCAGGATAGCCTTTCAGGGGCTCAACTCGAATGGTTCTATCAGCTGGATGGAACCAGTATTCGAAACTGGGAGGACTTGGCTACTGCATTTTATAAGCAGTATCAGTACAATTCCGACCTCGCTCCCACGCGTACCCAGCTCCAGGGTATGTCACTTGGGACAGGTGAAGGTTTTAAGGAGTACGCACAAAAGTGGAGAGACCTGGCTGGCAGGGTGTAGCCATCGTTGACTGACCGTGAACTCGTGGACATGTTCTTGGGGACCCTGTCTGGTCCATTCTTCAACCACCTGATTGGTAATTCTTCTGCAGGGTTTACAGACCTCATTCTGACTGGTGAGAGGATAGAAGCTGGTATCAAGTCGGGGAAGATACAGAAAGGTGCCTCCTCGAGTACTGAAAAGAAGCCCTTCAAGAAGGAAGCTAGTGTTGTTTATGGTCCAAGGAGACAGAACAAACCGGAACGCCGCCAAGCTGTCAACGCGGTGGTAATTTCTAAGCCTGCTGCTGCTCCTCAGCAGTACAACCAACCAAGGGGTGAGAGACCCAAAAGGCAGTACACTCGGCTCAGTATGACCCTATCTCAGATATTGCCGCAACTGCTGTCAACGAATCTGGTAACTGTCAAAGAAGCTCCGAAGGTGGTAAACACAACATCTCCGAAGTACAATCCCAACGCCCGCGGCGCTTATCACTCTGATAGCCCGGGGCATTCTACGGATGATTGTTGGGCTCTGAGGAATAAGGTCCAGGACCTTATTGATGCTAAAGAAATACAGTTCAAGGCGCCCGAAAGGCCCAATGTTGTGACTGCTCCCATGCCCCAGCATGGAGTGAATGCTGTTGAGGAGGACTCGTATGTAGCCTCTTTGGATGAGATTGTTACTCCGTTGTTGACTGTCAAAAGGAACCTGTTGCTAGCCGGTTTATTTTCGGGATGTAGTAAAGGTTGCCTTCTATGTTCTGTTTCACCTGCTGGTTGTCCTTTGTTCAAATCAGGCGTCCAAAACTTGATGGATAACAAAGAGATCTTGTTCGAGAAGATTGTTGTTCCTGCCGTCCCTGCCGAAGAAGTTTCCATTGTCACTCTTTTCAACAACCCTCCTAAGGCTCCCTCAAAGAAGCCTGTCAAAATCATGTCTACTCAGAAGATTGCTCTTATCATCATCACTGTTCCGGGGCCCATCCCCTATAAATCTGACAAAGCTGTTCCGTGGCACTATGGGGCAGATGTTTATGTTCTTGGAGTAAAGCAAGAGTTTGACACTAGTACCGGCGTCAGGAACATCACCGGGCCTGCTAAAGTCACTCGCAGTGGCAGGCTCTTCTCACCTGATATTGCGCCACCAGCTATTCAAAGACCTCTTATCATCACACCTGCCAGTGTGCCTGCTTCCCTTCCTGACCAAGTTCCTGTTTCTACCCCTGCTGCCGAGTCATCTGACGCTCGGGGCAAAGGGATTGCTACTGATGTGCCTGCCCCGACGGAGGCACCAAAGACAACCAATGTTGAAGCTTCCAAGCAAGAGATGAAAGAGATTCTTAAAATTATCAAGAAGAGTGATTTCAATGTAGTTGAGCAGCTGGGGCACACCCCCTCTAAAATTTCTATGCTATCACTATTGTTGTGTTCAGAGGCCCATGCCAAGGCCCTGATTTCCTTCCTGAAGATGGCCCATGTGCCACAAGAAACGTCTGCTGATCAATTTACCGATTGTGTGGCCAACTTGACTGCTGATAATGGGTTGGGTTTCTCTGACGCCGATCTGACTGCCAAAGGAAAAAACCATAATGACGCCCTGCATGTCTCCATTGAATGCAGGGGCACTACTCTTGCCCATGTGTTGGTAGACACCGGTTCTTCGTTGAACGTATTACCCAAGAAGGCCCTAGACAGGTTGGATTGTGAGGGTTTAGAGCTCAAGCCTAGTAACATTGTTGTCCGGGCCTTTGACGGGTCGAAAAGGATGGTACATGGGGAAGTTGACATTCCAATCAGGGTCGGTTCCCAAGTTTTTGATTCTACTTTCTATGTGATGGACATCCGACCATCCTATTCTTGTTTGCTGGGTCGTCCATGGATCCACAAGGCTGGATCTGTGACCTCACATTACATCAGAAGCTTAAGTACCCGGTCAGAGGGAAGATCGTAACAGTTCAAGGGGAAGAAGAATATATGGTCAGCCATCTTAACTCGTTCCGGTATGTAGAGATGGATGGGGAGTTCATTGAGACCCCCTTTCAACACTTTGAAGAGGTTCCTCAAACACTGGCGTCAGCAGAGACTGTGACTGAAGAAAATTCTCCTTTGAAGATGGCTTCCTTAAAGGATGCTCGGGCTGTGGTTGAGAAGGGTGAGTGCGCAAACGGGGGCTGACTTCCTGATTTCACTCTGAAGAATGACAAGTTTGGTTTGGGTTTCACTGCAGAGGCTCAGAGGGCTGTTCGTAAGGCAAGGATTGGAAGACCTCCTGTGTTCATCACCAACCCGGGAGTAAATTCTATTGAGGACGAAACGAACGAATCTGAATTTGATAGTTGGATCTACCCGACGACCAACGGTGGACCAAGCAACTGGACTGCAAAAGACTTTACACCTATTACTTTTGTCACTCAGTAATGAACTCCTTTGTTTTGAATTTGTAACAAACAATATTACTAAACTTTATGGCCCGGTGTCTTACCCGGGGCACCGTGGCCTCATTTGTGAGGGCTTTTGTGTGTCACTTTCATATATCATTAATAAAAGCATTGGACGTTTTTACATTTCAAATCTTGCGCTCCTTGTCTTTCTTTATTATATATTGCAAAACAACTATATTTACACACACTCACTTATACAGGTTCCAATCCGCTCTGGATCCACTGGTAACGACTCTGCTACTACCATTTATGACTTCGAAAATCCGATCAACTTAGCCGAAGACGAAGGTGAAGATGATTGTGAAGTGCCTGGTGAGCTTGCAAGACTGTTACTCCAGGAAGAGAGGGCCATTCAGCCACATGAAGAGCCAGTGGAAACGGTAAATCTGGGTACTGAGACGGACATAAAGGAAGTCAAGATTGGTGCCAATCTAGAGCTCAGTGTGAAACAACGGTTGATTCAGATGTTGCATGAGTATGTGGAAATCTTTTCCTGGTCTTACGAAGACATGCCTGGGTTGGATACCGACATTGTGGTTCATCACCTGCCTACCAAGGAAGAATGTCCTCCGGTAAAGCAGAAGGTCCGCCGTATGCGTCCAGAGATGTCCGAGAAAATCAAAGCTGAGGTTATGAAACAATTTGACGCCGGTTTTCTAGCAGTGACTTCTTACCCTCAGTGGGTTGCCAACGTGGTTCCAGTGCCGAAGAAGGATGGTAAGGTCCGAATGTGTGTTGACTACAGGGATTTGAACAGGGCAAGCCCCAAGGATGATTTCCCTCTGCCTCACATCGACGTTCTGGTTGACAACACTGCTCAGCATAAGGTATTCTCCTTCATGGACGGGTTCTCCGGTTATAATCAAATCAAGATGGCTCCTGAAGACATGGAGAAAACCACTTTTGTTACTCAGTGGGGCACCTTTTGCTACAAGGTCATGCCTTTTGGGTTGAAAAATGCTGGGGCAACCTACCAACGTGCCATGGTTGCTTTGTTTCATGACATGATCCATCATGAAATTGAGGTGTATGTTGACGATATGATTGCAAGGTCCCAAACTGAGGAGGAACACCTTGACCATCTACACAAGCTGTTTGACCGTCTGAAGTTGTACAAGCTGAGGTTGAACCCGAACAAGTGCACCTTCAGAGTAAGATCTGGAAAATTGCTAGGCTTCGTCGTAAGTGACAAAGGTATTCAAGTGGACCCTGCCAAAGTGAAAGCCATACAAGAGATGCCAACTCCCAAGACAGAAAAAGAAGTCAGAGGCTTTCTAGGACGGCTGAACTACATTGCCCGATTCATCTCACATCTAACTGCTATCTGTGAACCAATCTTCAAGCTGCTGAAGAAAGATCAAGTAGTATGTTGGACCGATGAATGTCAGGCTGCTTTCGACAGAATCAAAGAGTATCTCCAAGAACCACCCATTCTTATGCCACCGGTTGAAGGGAGACCTCTAATATTATACTTGACAGTACTTGACAACTCAATGGGGTGTGTGCTGGGGCAGCATGACGAGTCTGGTCGAAAAGAGCACGCTATTTATTACCTTAGCAAAAAGTTTACCGACTGTGAGACCCGATACTCACTGCTCGAGAAAACTTGCTGCGCTTTGGTATGGGCTGCTCGCCGGTTGAGACAGTATATGTTGACTCACACTACTCTATTGATTTCAAAAATGGATCCAATCAAGTACATATTCGAAAAGCCTGCTCTGTCTGGGAGAATAGCAAGATGGCAGATGATCTTGACTAAATATGATATCCAGTACACGACTCAGAAAGCAATCAAGGGAAGTGTGTTGGCAGACCATTTGGCACACCAGGCAGTGGAGGACTACCAATCTATGAACTTTGAATTTCCAGACGAGAATATCATGGTAGTGACTGCCTGTGAAGTACCTGGACCGGATGAAGGACCTGAGGAAGGATCCCGATGGTCTATGCACTTTGACAGAGCCTCCAACGCTTTGGGTAACGGTATTGGCGCCGTGATTATATCCCCTAAAGGCACTCATACTCCACTCACTGCCCGGCTATGTTTCAACTGCACCAACAACATGGCGGAGTATGAAGCGTGCATTATGGGTCTTCAAGCTGCAATTGACTTAAGGATCAAGTTTCTGAGTGTCTTCGGAGATTACGCTCTCGTGATCAGTCAGATCAAAGGCGAGTGGGATACGAAACACCCAAATCTTATTCCTTACAAGGAGTATGTACTGACATTAATCCCTCACTTCGAAGAGATAACTTTTGAACACTTCCCAAGAGAGGAGAATCAGTTGGCGGACGCGCTGGCTACGATGTCTTCTATGTTCAAAGTCAAATGGGATAATGAGGCTCCCCGGATCATTATCTGGAAATTGGATGAACCTGCACATTGCTGTGATCTTAAGGCTGAAGAGGTAACTGAAAAGCCTTGGTATCATGAAGTGAAGAGGTACCTTGAAGCTCAAGAATACCCCGAGGGTGCATCTGTTAACGACAAAAAGTTTCTGAGAAGGTTCGCGGTGAAGTTCTTCCTCAGCAACGACATTCTGTACAAGCAAAACCATGATTCGACCTTACTATGTTGTGTGGATAAGACTGAAGCAGAAAGGATCATGGCAGAATTGCATGAAGGTACCTTCGGAATGCATTCCAGTGGACATACCACGGCAAAGAAAATCCTTCAGGCAGGATATTTCTGGTCCACAATGAAAGCCGACTATTATCAACATTCTCGGACGTGTCACAAATGCCAGATCTATGCTGATAAGGTGCATGTTCCTCCAGTTCCTCTGAGCGTCTTGACAACACCTTGGCCTTTTGCAATGTGGGGCATTGATATGATCGGCGAGATCAGACCTACGACATCCAACGGGAATCGCTTCATCCTGGTAGCGATTGATTACTTCACAAAGTGGGTTGAAGCAGCTTCCTATGCTACCGTAACCAAGAATGTCGTGGCACGGTTCATTCGGCACAACCTGATCTGTCGATACGGCGTACCTGAGAGGATCATTACGGATAATGGTATCAATATTAATAACAAGATGATCACTGAGCTCTGCGAGCAATTCAAGATACAGCACCACAACTCTTCTCCCTACCGGCCGAAGATGAATGGGGCTGTAGAAGCAGCTTATAAGAATATCAAGAAGATTGTGCAGAAGATGACAGTGACTTACAAAGATTGGCACGAGATGTTACCGTTTGCACTTCATGGATACCGTACCTCAGCAAGGACGTCAACAGGGGCAACACCCTTTTCCTTGGTCTATGGCTTGGAGGCAGTCCTACCTATTGAAGTCCAGATACCCTCTCTCCGGATAATGAAGGATGCAGGTTTGAGCGAAGATGACTGGATCCAGACTCGACTTGATCAATTAAACTTAATCGATGAAAATAGACTCACCGTTATTTGTCATGGTCAAACGTACCAAAAACGGATGATCAGGGCATTTAACAAGAAAGTCAGACGACAAGAGTATCAAGTCAGACACCTGGTAATCAAGCGCATCATTCTTCCTCAAAGTGATCCCAGGGGAAAATGGACCCCTACGTACGAAGGGCCATTTGTAGTTAAGAATATCTTCTCAGGAGGAGCGATGATTCTAACCACCATGGATGGTGACGACCTTCCTCACCCCGCCAATGCAGACATAGTAAAAAGATACTACGCATGATAAAAGGCCCGCTAGGTTGACACACCTAGGCAAAAATAAGGGCTTCCCGGCGAACCAAAAGGGTTTGGGCAAAAATAAGGGATGAAATAAAAAAAATCTGTACACCAGGCAAGTCGAAAACCTGAAAAGGCGGCTTGGGCAAAAATGGGTATCCCGATGCACTGAAAACCCGAAAAAGCGGTCCAGGCAAAAGTTAGGGATAAGCGTAATACTATGTCTCATTGGATCAACCTGCATCCAAACTTCGGTATCAGCTATCAGGCTCAGACGGCATCGATCAATCAGCTTCATCTTCAACTAAGCAGCCAAGTGATGAGACGCTTGAAGACATAAAAGCGATAGCAGAGTTGGAACCCAGTGGGATTTTTCACATAGCTGTTTTGTTTTCCTTTTAACAAAATTGTATAAACTCTATGATTGTTCGGCGGTGTTCTCTTACTAGGACGTCAGCCTCTTGTACAAAAACGCCTATTTACAGGCAAATTTCAAAATCAATACAAATTCACTTTTTCAGACAAATTGCCGATTGTTTTTCCTTTATCTGTTTTGTTTTGCAAAGAACGTCCAATGTTCATTTTTGATATATGCATTTGACATTAATTGCTGATCACAAATATTTGCATACGAAACAAAGGATTAATTACAGGTGACATCAGAAACAGAGGCAATAATGAGTTGTCTAAGCGATCTAGTTGCTCTGTCCACCAAAGTACCAAGGTAAATTCTGCTGAAGAACGTAACCAGGATACCTTCACTCCCCGCAGAGTAAGACAAGATTTAGCGATACTCTCCCCCGAGCAGAGTTAATCTCCCATCAATCCCAAAAAGGCACAGTATCCCTAACAAGTCAGCAACACTCTCCCCAAGCAGAGTTAGTCTACTGTCAGCCTTAAGGAAGTTGGATATCCCCAGAAAATCTCAATATTCCCCAGCGGAGTATACAGATATCCCTAAACAAGCATCCCTGGAAGTCTTAATATAAGATTGTTCCCCGGTGGAATACAGACACCCCAGTGGAGCCACTCCCCAGTACAGTCCAAAAGTTTCCCCAGGAGGGTTGAATCAATCTCCCCAGTAGATTCTGGAATCTTATCCCCAGTAGATTCTGGAAGCTTATCCCCTGCAGAGTATGAACGTGTTCCCGACCATATGCAAAGGTTATTCCCCACCAGAGCTTATAACTGGGTTATCCTCATCTAATTACCATGGAAAGATCGTCCTCGGAGAAATTCTTCCTATCCCCCAGTGGAGTTCATCAAGTTCCCCAACATAACTTATCAATGGAATCCCCAGTGGAGTTATCATCAAAACCTCAGCGAAATATCTCTCCCCACAGAGTAATTCCCCGCAGAGTAATCTCTCCAACAAAGTTTATTCCCCAACGGAGTCATCTTCTCCTACCGGTTTATTCTTGCAACCATTATCCCCCAGCGGAAACGAAGAACTATACTCTTCAACATCATCCCAGGATTCAATAAGCTCCCGGCATTCGTCAAGAATTTATTTTCCTAGACGGAAATACATTCATAGACATTTCACATTTCATACATCCTGCTTACATACATGATAAAGTGCATACGACACGATTTCATTTATTTTTGAGAACATCATGACATCATGCATCTCATACATCATGACATTACATACAACTAATGTTTTTTCCTTTTCAGGAAAAGGTCAATCCAAAGATAATTACTATCAACTGTCGCAATTCCAGATTCGATACCTGTATCTAGCCAGGGCATATCTGTGAGCGATTGATTGTAGATTCAATACATGTATCCAGCCAGGGCATATCTGCATGAAGAGTTTAGAGATTCGATACCTGTATCCAGCCAGGGCATATCTGTAGACGACAAATTCCAGATTCGATACCTGTATCCAGCCAAGGCATATCTGTAGACGACCAGTTCCAGATTCGATACCTGTATCTTGCCAGGGAATATCTGTGAGAGATTGATTGTGGATTCGATACCTGTACCTAGCCAGGGCATATCTACATGAAGAGCTTAGAGATTCGACACTTGTATCCAGCCAGGGCATATCTATAGACGACAAATTCCAGATTCGATACCTGTATCCAGCTAGGGCATATCTGTAGACGACCAATTCCAGATTCGATACCTGTATCTAGCCAGGGCATATCTGTGAGTGATTGATTGTAGATTCGATACCTGTATCCAGCCAGGGCATATCTGCATGAAGAGTTTAGAGATTCGACACCTGTATCCAGCCAGGGCATATCTGTAGATGACAAATTCCAGATTCGATACCTGTATCCAGCCAGGGCATATCTGTAGACGACAAATTCCAGATTCGATACCTGTAACTAGCCAGGGCATATCTGTAGACGACCAGTTCCAGATTCGATACCTGTATCTAGCCAGGGCATATCTGTGAGCGATTGATTGTGGATTCGATACATGTACCTAGCCAGGGCATATCTACATGAAGAGTTTAGAGATTCGACACCTGTATCAAGCCAGGGCATATCTGTAGACGATAAATTCCAGATTCGATACCTGTATCCAGCCAGGGCATATCTGTAGACGACCAGTTCCAGATTCGATACCTGTATCTAGCCAGGGCATATCTGCATGAGGAGTTTGAAGATCAACACCTTTAACAGGCCAGGAAACTATCTTTCTATCTCAAGTACGCAAGTTCTCTCTAAGTAATCTCTTACGCGATCGACACCCCCAGATGGCATCTTTAAGCCCATTTCCACAACTATCCATTACACTTCCAAATGGCATCTATAAGCCCATTCCCGACAAGATCCTGTCACGTGTCCAGATGGCATCTATAAGCCCATCCTCCTATCCATCATATCTCCAAATGGCATCTGTAAGCCCATTCCCGCCATCACGTTGCTGATATTCTACTATGCGAGTGCAAATTTCTGGGCACTCTAGTGTTCAATCATCTTCCACCTTCGGATCACGAAAGGCACGCAAGCCAATCTACATCCTCAAGTCTAAGAAGATTGAACATGGGCAACTGTTGTACCCCAAAATTTGCCCTCCCATATTCTTCAAGATTCATCAAGAATCATCCTCAAATGGTTCAAAATCTCTCAGAGGGTTGCACAGTCAAACATCCTCCTAAGCCAGTCAAAATTAGGGTTTTGGTTCTCTCAGTGAATTTTAGGTTTTCAATGGCTCAATCAAATCTCATGTGCCTACACACATTGTCAAGCATCTACATGTCAAGTCTCAAGACTCACAGAGGCAAGTTGCACAGTCAAAAGCCCTATTTGGTTCACAATCAACTACAGGGGCAAAATGGTCATTTTATAGTCAAAAGTCAGAATTTTTGGTCAACATCTTATTTTAAGCACACAATCATCATTTGATCAATTCTTGACCATGATTCCTCAAGCATGGCTCAAAAATCATCAAAGATGCAAAAGTTGCTATTTCTGTACAGTTGAAAAGTCAACTGTAACTTGACCAAGGCATAACTTTTTCATGGTTCATCAGAAAAATCCCATACAATGCTCATTTTGAAGGGGATGACATTTCCTACAACGCATCTTCACATTCTAAGTCCAAGAAATTCTCTCACAAAAAGTTATCAATTTCTATATTATAGGTCAATTTCAAAAGTCAACAAAAAGGCATTTTAAGTCAAAGACCATAACTTGAGATTGGTAAATCCAAATGACATGGGACCAAAGGAATTGGTTATATAACTTCAAGACCTTTCCAAAATGTCCAAGAACATGTCCATATGATCAAAATTGAGCAAGATATGCATTGGAGAAGTTGGGAAATTTTTGTGAAATGGCAAAAGTCAACTATCCTTAAAACTTCAATTTTTGACAAAAGGGCCCACTTTCTTCCACTTGATTCAGCCTTGTCATGCCACACACATGTCCCATGATTAATTTCAAGATCAAACATTTATTTTTCCATTTTATTTAATTTTTATTGATTTAATTCATTTTAAATCCATAAAAATTCAAATAAAATCTAAAAAATTAATGGAATAGCATCTTTTGATTTGAATAGCTTTCATGTGTCATATGCCAGCTGCCAAATTCGTGCCAAGCCTTTTTGTGCATAAAATCTTGAATTTGAACCAAAAATGGAAGGTTCTTTAATGGTGGTCAACAAGATCTCAAGGCTTCAATGCACAAGGATACAAGCCCAGCTGCTGACCTAATTTCGTTCACACATACATAAGCAAGCATGACAAACCTAATTCACAACCCAAGCCTTGCTAAAACGGCCAGAGCAAAACTCAAAAATTGTCCAAAAAGTGTGAGATCAAAAAGAGTGTTGCAAGCATTTTCAGATCAAAAGGAGAACGTGACATCCTTCCTTGCTATCCCCTGAAGCCAAAGCGACCACAAACGCATCCTAAGACCACCTATCAAGCATTGTAAGTACTCATGAAGTCACCTCTGAACATGGAATCGTGTTTCTCCATTCTTGCATTTTTCCTAAAAAATATTAGCATATTCATACTCCTTGTTTGATTTCTAACATAACTGTAATACCCAATTGCGTTTTTAGGCCCTGAATCATGATGCCCGATTCTAGGGTTCATCTTTTTGCATTTTAGGTATTTTTGTTCCAGGTGAAATTAGGACAAAGCATGAGTATAAATGTGACCAGGGGACCAAGACAAACATGCCCATGGTCTCAGGTAGCATTTTCATGGCTTGAGGACGATTTTTGAAGCGATCTGCGAAACCTCCTGCGGATAGAAATCCGCAGGTAAAAAAACCAGTAACAAACGAAGAAGACGCTGACGCGTCTCCCTCTTATTTGTCCATTTCAAAAATAGCGCGTTTTTTTTTCCAGGCATATGTTTGATTTATTAATATAATATTTACATTTGGTTTTAATAACAATTGAAACACGCAGCTCAGATGGCCAAGGCGCTTGTGCATAGTCCCTTGGGACCTGGGTTCGAATCCCAGGTCCCCCAAAATATTTGTTTGTTTCTTTTCTTCATGTATTCCTATGCAGGCTTCATGAAAGGCTTCATCATACGCCCCACAAATCCAAGCGCCATGTGTCCACAATCACAGATCCAATGGCTTAGAGTGGATGACCACCATGTATCCAGTCAACACGTGCCATAGAGAGGTCAGAAAGTCAAACGCAGGCTTGGCAACCAATGGGCCTGGAAATTGCTAAGAGACCTTCAAATCTGGCCCAAACCCCCTTTTGGTTTCCATTTCATTTTTTTTATTTTCTCTCTTTCATTTGCTTTATTTATATTTATTGTTTTTTTTAATTAATTATTAACCAGTAAATTAATTAACCTTTTCACAATAAAATCAGAAAAATAATATTATTATTATTTATTAATTTCATATTATTTTTTTGTAAATAAATTATAATTAATTAATTAGTTTAATTAGGCAATTTTAATCTTTTTCTTAATAAATAAAATTAGTCTAGAATTAGGGTTTTGAAAATTTTAATTCCTTTTATTTTATTTTCATTAAAACATAAAAAACACAAACATTTTTTTCTTTTAATAAATTAATTAATTAGTAATTAGGCTTAATTTCATTAATTGCAAAAAAGGGACAAAATTCAATTCTTTCTCAAAAAAAGGGTCAAAACCCTAAGGACGTCCCGATTCATTCTTTCGCGCGCATATTATTTTTAATTCGTTATTTTGATTATTTATGTATCTGCTCAGAAATGTAATAGTTAATTAGAACTTTATCGCTTTCTTTTAATTTCTCGCATTTTTATTTTCCAAACGGGTTGTGTTTTTGGCGATGTATAGACCCGCGACTTGTAATAGCTAGATTTACCTTTTCCGCACTTTATTTACCGCACTCTTAACTGTTAAAAAATGCATGAAAGACTTGTATGAAAAATAAAATCAATCCGTAGCTCACAAATAACATGTACAAGATAAACATAAACTGAAACAACACACATGCACATGCCACTCCTAGGGTACGCCTCCCTGGTTGCCTCGACGTGGTCGTCAAGTATAAGGTGTTTTAGAGGTCGCCCTTCTGTCTAAAGATCCAGTTGCCTCGAAACGGTTGACTCGGATAAAAAAGGATCTAGGACATTAGGGTTACCGCTAAGGCGTCCTACCATTGCTTTGGTGACCACATTGTCCCTAATAATCGAATTGACCCGAATAACTCCAACGACGGTGCTACCTACTTCTCAATAGTGGGATAGTACTGTCTAAATGACTCTTACACGTCCTAATTCCTTAGAGTAGGTAGATTTCTCCTGGGTACTTGCTCTTTTAAAAACAAAAACAACTTTTCGCACCTACACTTTCAAAAGATTTTCAAACAAATATTTCATACACTCTTGAGGACAGATACAAGAGTTACTTAGAAATTTTTCAAACAAAACTTTTATCAAAACCCACAAACACTTGAAAAGCAAACAAATTTTGAAAACATAGAGTGAGCAAGTACCTAAGAGCCCGTGGATAACCACGGATAGAAAGGGTGCTAACACCTTCCCTTTCTATAAATCTACCTCCCGAACCGAGAAACATTCTCAAAGAAGGAATTTTGCTGTGCTTTTGTTGTTTCCATGTTGGAGAACATAAAAGACGGTGGCGACTCTTGCTTACCGCGACATTTTGCGAACCAGCTTAAAAAACAGTCAGTTCTATTTCCACCGATCACACCAGGCATATCTTCATAAGACCAGGCAAAGATCTCAACATAGTCGCGTAGCGTCTGAATTAACCGTAGCTTGACACTAGACTCCAGATTTGCACCAATCTTGACCTCTTTCTTGTCTTCTTCTGTACCCAGATTCACTGATTCCACTGGATCTTCATGGGGTTGTATGGCCCTCTCTTCCTGAAGTAACAATCTAGCAAGTTCCCCAGGCACTTCATAATCATCCTCACCTTCGTCCTCGGCTTGGTTGATTAGAATTTCGAAGTCATAACTGGCAGTAGCAGAGTCGTTATCAGTGGGATCCAGAGTGGATATGGACCTATATTATGATATGTGAGTGTGTGTAAGATAATAGTTGTTTTAATAAAGTGCAAGATAGAAAAGAAAAACAAGGAGCGCAAAATTTTTAATGCAAGAAAACGTCCAATGCTTTATTGATGGTATATGAAAATGACAAATAATAAGCCCTCACAAACAAAGCCGAGGTGCCTCGGGCAAGGCACCAGTCCATAAAGTTTTAAACTGTCTGTTACAAATTTCAAAACAAAAGTCTATTACTGTGTAATAAAATAAACGGGCATGAAGTCCTTTACCGTCCAATTGTTCAATCCACTGTCGGTAGTTGGGTAGATCCAGCTGTCAAAATCTAACTCTTCCTCATCATCCTTAATTGCATTCACTCCATGATCATGTTTGGGAATAGGAGCAGTTATGACGTTGGGTTTCTCTGGTGCGTCAAACTCAATTTCTTTAGCTTCAATCAAATCTTGCACCTTATTCCTCAAGGCCCAGCAGTTGTTCGTATCATGACCCGGGCTATCAGAGTGATAAGCACAACGGGCATTCGGATTATACAGTGGAGATGTGGTGCTGGGATTCTTCGGGGCCTCCCTCAGAGTTACCAGGTTAGTCTTCAACAATTGCAGCAGAATTTGAGATAAGGTCATACTGAGCCGAGTATACTCTCTTTGTGGCCTCTCTATTCTTTGCTGATTGTTGCATTGTGGAGCAATAGTGGGTCTTGAAATTACCACCGCATTCCCTGCTTGGAGGCGTTCAGGTCGGTTTTGGCTCCTCGAGCTGTAAACTGCACTAGATTCCTTCTTGAAAGGCTTCTTTTCTGTACTTGATGAAGCACCTTTCTGTATCTTGCCACTTCTGATACCAGCTTCAACTCTCTCCCCAGTCATAATCAATTCACAGCCCAGACGATGAACTACCGATCAAATGATTGAAGTACGGACCCGACAAAGTTCCAAGAAACATATCCACCAACTTCCTATCAGACAGAGGGGGTTGGACTCTTCCAGCAAGATCTCTCCACTTCTGAGTGTAGTCCTTAAAACCTTCGCTCGTACCCATAGACATACCCTAAAGTTGAGTACGTTTGGGAGCAAGGTCGGTATTATACTGGTATTTCTTGTAAAAAGCAGCAGCAAGGTCCTCCCAGTTGTGGACATTAGCTCCTTCCAGTTGATAGAACCATTCAAGTTGAGTCCCTGACAGACTATCTTGAAATAAATGAACACGTTTCTATCAGCAGTATAGGGTTGAATTTTTCTAACGTACGAGCGGAGATGAAGCTTCGGACAAGATACCCATCATACTTAGAAAAGACAGTAGCCTTAAACTTGTGAGGGATCACCACCCCAGATGCCAATCCCAGATCTCCGAAGTCCAACCCAGGTATCTTCTGAATTTCCATTGCACTGAGCCGGTCTTCGAGTTTCTTATACCTATCCTCAACAGGAGGATACTGTTCTTCATCAAAATTAGTGTCATTATCAGAGACCACAGGGCTAGGACCCTTTCTTTCCTCTTGATTTTCTCCTCCTCCAGATGAATGAGACAAATCAGCTTCATGTCGCAAATTGTTCCCGAATCTGTGACCCATATTCAGAAGAACCACCCTTTTCTTCTTCTTCTTCCTGTCCTTCAAGATGAGAGTCTTTAAATCTTACTGCCCTTTGGCCAAGTTCAAGAACATCTCTTGGAACTGAGCATTCTGTGCTTGAAGAGCCTTAATGGCTTGATCGGTAGGTGTTTCATAAGACATTTTATGCTGAAATAAACAGCGAAGAAGATAAGAAGCCTGTAATGAGGTGCATGGGAATGGAATGCGTATGATATGATTTCAAAGACTTTGGGAGATTCAACTTTGTAAAACAAAATAAAACACACTTTATTAGATTTAAACTTGTAACAATGTTTGATAATGCCTTCAAGGCGTTACAAAAGAAATAAACTGAAAAGAAAATCTAAACTAGAAAGAATAAAAGATATCAGAAATCCCATGGTCTCTTTCCCTTCGTGCTGACATAGTCGTTGATTGTCCTCTCATTCTCAAGCTGCCTTGTAAGCCTCAAGATCTTCCTCTCCTGCTCGTGATACTTCTGCCTGTAGGTATCCCTTTCTTCCTTTAACTGGACCCAAGATCTCTTCAATGCCCCAAGATCAGTAGGCATGTAGGGATGAAGGACTGTGTAAGGAACCCGTTCTTCATTAGTATGCTCTACAATCACCGACAAAACAGATTCATATGGCATCCCCAGCTTTTGAGCACGGGCTCGAACCCACTGAAGATAAGGTTGCATTGGGAGAGAAGTATTCAGTCGTAGCTCATGTGGGTCAGACCTGTTCACCATGCCCCAAGCTCGTATAAACCTGCGGCGATGCCCATCAATGTCCCCTTGTAGTCAAAGACAATGTCTGTAAGAAGCAGCTCATGGGGACCATCTCTCCGAGCGCGTCCAAACTGTCGTAAGTCCAAACAAGGATTGTAGGTTATACCCCCTCGAATACCAAGCAACAAAACATTAGGGTATTCCCCACATCGATCAATGACAGCTACTCTTTCCATGTCTTTAGAACTCCAAAGGATGTCCGTATGAGCAAGGGACATGATTCTGTAAGCCCAACCTACACCTTCCTCATTCTTTAATATAGACTTGGGAAGGTGCGAAATAAACCACCTCGCAAGAAGCAGTGTACAACACACGAGAGTTCCCCTTCTCCGTACAGTACGGGTATAGAGAGCATGTAAAATATCACCTAGAAGAGTAGGCACTGGGTTACGAGACATGAAGATCTTGACCGTGTTCACATCTATGAAATAATCTGGATTCAGGAACAGAACCAATCCGTAGATGAGGAGAGCTAGGATGTCTTCAAATGCTTGAAAGTCCAAACTATCCCAGAATTATTGAGCTTGCTCCATTAGAAACTTAGCCAAGAAACCTTTAACCCTACTACGAGTCTCCCAATTAGATACTACATCAGCCCTTTTTAGATGTAAGGATGAAGCAATATACTCAGGTCTAGGAACCTCCTCCAAACCTGTGAAGGGTGTCTGTTTGAGGATAGATATGCCTAGTAAATCAGAAAACTCCTCCAAAGTAGGGACTAGCTGATAGTCCGGGAAGGTGAAACAGTGATGCAACGGGTTAAAGAACTGGAACAACACGCTCATCATTTGCTCATCCAACTTTGAAGTGACCAGGCTAAGGAGATAACCATATCTTCTAACAAATGAAGAAGTATCAGGAACCTTTGAGACTAACTCTCTGAGCTGAGCAGGGATTTGCACGAAGTTGACTCGAATGGTATTTCTGCACATAGAAGCCATAATCTGCAAAACAGAACAAAGATGAATCCCCTCGGTCTTTGAAATGGTTAGTCTAATGAAGTATGCATGCTATGTCATGATTCATGATGTCATGATAAAACACACAACAGGTATAGCAGGTAATAAACATGGTAAAGGCAAACAAGTCACAACAATAGCCCTTAAGTTTAGGCTTGCATGGAGTCTAGGTACTACCCTCTTGCAGTTCAGTTGGTTTAACATGTCCTAATAATAGTAACCAGGTTCTAGAGGTTCTCAATATCATTGACCATCCTCCATCGGTCATAGTTTCAGCTCACGCAATCTTTTCTTACAGCCGGAACCATCTCGAGAGTATGGTCTCAATGAGTGTAGCATCGAGTATCATCCAGTTCCCAGCTTTACACCGAGACCGGCTATCTCACTACTTCCTATGTCCAAGTTGGTCAATTATAGGTTCTAAGGTCAGTTGATGCTTAACGACCCATATAGCAGCCCCGTATTCTCCTTCTTCCTCCACAAGGGATACCGGTACCAACTAATGTGCCACATCAATGTAGCTACTGCTTCAACCGTATCGGTCTACGCCGTACAGTTCGCTCACAGTTTATTGCTACTTACCTAAAAGGTGTTCCCCAGATACGGGTTAGGATCTATAGTAACTCCGATACAAAGCCCACAAAAATAAAGCAATCAAATCAAATAATAGAAAACAATATGATGAACTAGTCCTAAGGTATACCCCCACTTATTATCTCCCCAGCAGAGTCGCCAGTTCTGTGATACGGTGGCCAGAACCATGACTGTTTTTTCTAGGAATGCTGGTTTGCGTTTTGCGTTTGTGTTTGCAAAATGTCGCGATAAGCAAGAGTCGCCATCGACTTTTATTTTATCCAATAAGGAAAGGAAAAAAGCATAGAAAAATTCCTTTTTCGAGATTTTCTGAGTACGGGGGGTAGATTATAGAAAGGGAAGGTATTAGCACCCTTTATATCCGTAGTTTTCTACGGGATCTTAGGTACTTGCTCATCATTTTCAAAATTGCTTCTTTGTGTGCTTGTGTGATTTGAAAAGTTTTTGTTTTGACTTCGATTTAACTCTTGCTTCTGTCTTCAAGAGTGTTACGAAGTGTTTTTGAAAACTTTGTTTGTAAAAGAGTGTAAGTGTGAAAAAGTTTGTTTGGATTGAGCAAGTACTTAATAACTAATCTACCTACTTGAAAAAAGAATTGTTCTATGTTCGTTTCCTTTAGACAGCGCTATCCCACTATTAGTGAGTAGGCAGCACCATCGTTGGAGTTTTGAGATTCAATTCAAAAAAGGGACGTACGGTCACTAAAGCAATGTTAGGGCGTCTTAGTAATAACCCTAATGTCTTAGATCAATTATTTGAGGCAACAATATCCGAGGCAACCTTTCCAAGGCAACTTTGATCTTTGAGACAAAAGGGAGACCACAAAAATATCCTATACTCAATGACCGTTTACCGAAGGCAACCGAAGTGGGAGTATACCCTAGGAGTGCGCATGTGCGAGTGATTCAATTTCAAGTTCATTATCTTTGCACATTTAGGGTTTTCTAACCGTTTTAAAGTTTACATACATTCTTGTCATGCATCCCTAATATCATACATCTAACAGTTTAATATTTCGCGGAAACTAAAGTGCAGAAAGTAAGCTACTCTATTACAAGGCTTCGGGTATTTACATAGCCAAAAACAAACCCTTAAAAAAAGCGATAAATGAAAAGTAAAAGTCCTAATTAAGCTATTACAACTTGTGAGCAATTACATTAATAGGGTAAAAATAAATGATAAGGCGCGCGCGAGGAAATTAAGAACGATAAAAAAATTAGGGTTTTGACCCCATTCTAACCTAATTGAAAGAAAAAAGGTTTTTGTTGTTCTTAATTATTTTTAAGAAAAAGAATTAGGTTTTTTAGATTAAGTACAAAAATAATTAGCTAATTAAATTAATTAAAAATAATAATTACATGGCCTATTTTTGTGTTTTTGTTATTTTTAAGAAAAGAAAATAGAATTTAATTAGAAACAAAAAAAACCTAATTGTTCTAGTTAATTTTAATTTATTTACAAAACAATTAAAGTCGCCTAAAATTAACAACCTAATTAATTTAATTTAATTTTTTGATAAAAAATAAAATCTAAACCTAATTTGGTGAAAAGTTGATTTTATGAGTTTTTTGATTGGTTAAAAAAAAGAATTAAATTTGTTAGTAAAACAAATAAATAAATTAAATTAAACAAAAATATAAAAAAAGAAAAAGAAAAGAAACTTGGGCCTGAAATAGCAAGCTGAGGGGGTGTGGATAGCCAAGTTTGGGCCCAAAAATCTGAAGTCCATGTTGACTTCCTGAATCCAGTGCATTGCTTTGACTAAGCTTCATGATGCTCCTTTGTTGATGGCCATCAAATCTGGCCATCTGGCCACTTGGCAGATTGGATGATGAGGTCACACGGTGTGCTTCAAACCTGCGTGTGCGCCTGATTACCTGAAAGAAAATAATATGAATAAATTGGGGGGACCCGGGATTCGAACCCATGCCCTAAGGCATTTTCCCATGACTTGCTACCAATTGCGCTAGTTGTTCTGTTTTTATATCAAAGACAAAACAATAATTAAATATTAAGAAAGCAAAACATGTAAACTCAGTGCGCGCATTTTTAAACGAAGAAATAGGAGCTTGACACGCCATCACCCCCAACCTTGCTCCGTTTGTAAAAGTTGAACACTTTTACCTACGGACATACATCTGTAGCTACAGCCCCTGTCATTCTCAAAATCTAACACAAGTGAGATAAATAACTACCAAAGCCATGAATGGATTCGTCTAGACCTACTGAGCACAATGGTGCCCCTTTCATGGCCCAATTTTACCTGCACACAAAAATCCTAAATCGAGCCATAAAACCCTAGCAATGGTGAAATCTTATACAGGCCATGAAAACGCAATTAATTGTTACAGAAAGCTTACAAATGTGATAGTGAGCAAGAATATACCATTATTTCATGCTATAGATGCCAGATTGATGCAATTCAATTTCAAAAATAAATCAATGTCGTGGATGACTTACAGTGGTATTTGGCGTCTGAAATTGCTTTTCCTTGATTGGTTTAGGTTGCTGAGGATCCCAAGAAGCGATTGGGATGGTCGGGAGGCTTTAAAATTGCCTGGAACAATGAATCCGATTTAGCACTTTGTGATGATTTTTTCAAGTTTTTTTCTTCTTCTCACGCCTCTCTCTAGCCTTGTTTTGGGTCTGCAAATACTCCTTATGTACTGAGGAATGAATTAGGGTTGCCAATATGATCACAATCTTCCTCCATCATTGCTTTTGATTTGGATTTGATACACTTGAAAATCTTGCTAAAAATAGAGAAAACTCAATCTTTTTGTGCACACCAAGCCTTTACACGAATTCAATCTCATGCTAGCTGGATATAGGACCTGAAACATGTGCAAAATCTTGAGATTTCAATGTTTTGGATTTTCTCATGATTTTGTTTTGATTATAAATGATTTAATTCAAATAAAAATCAAAATAAATAATAAAAACAAGATAATTACAAGTGGAAAAGGCTAGGGCTCATGGACCATGGTGCCAACTCAAAACAAGTGAAAAAGATTGGGCCCATTTAGCAAAAACTGCATTTTTAGGCATAGTTGACTTTTGGCAATTTTGGAAAAAGGGTCAACTTCACCAATGCATAACTTCCTAAATTTTGACTCTTTTAAGGTGTTCTTGGACTTTTTAGAAATCTTGATATGTCCTATAATAAACCCTTTTGGTCTCATCTAAATTTGATATTCCATGCTCATGTATGAAGCTTTGACAAAAAAGGTGTTTTTGTTGACTTTTCAAAATGACCTATAATGTCCAAATTCATAACTTCTTGTGAGTGCATATTTTGAACTTGGGAGATGAAGATGAATTGTAGAGAATGGAATCATATTCAAAATGAGCTTTGTATGGGTCATTTCTCATAAAGTATGAGAACGTTATGCTTGGTCAAAGTTGAGTTGACTTTTCCTACAAAACCCTAATTTAGCAACTTTTGGTTCTTGATGAATTATGAGCAATCCTTGATGAATCATGATCAACCCTTTATAAAATGATGAAATATACTTCAAAATAAGGATGTTGACCAAAAATCTTGGATTTTGACTGTATGTGGGCCACAATTGACTTTTTCCCTAGCACAGTCGATTTTCAGGTCTTTGAGCAATTGACTGAGCAAACTTTCTCTGTAGGGCTTGAAACTTGACATGGATGATCTTGAGAACATATTAGAACAATGGTGAGCATTTGGGATCCCTTGGACTCAAGTATCTTGATGCAACATGAAACCCTAATTTGAGGTAGACTGCCTTAGGAGAGGGCTTGTTTGGTCAACCCTTGGACTTCCTTGAGCAACTTAAGGATCTTTCTTGAAATGTTTTGATAAATATGGGAGGGAAAATTTTGGGGTACAACATTAGGTGTGTTATTTTATCATTCGATGTTTCGCCATCTTTGACATGTTACCTTGTTATTATTTAATCGATGTTTGATTGCCTCATTTGTTTGTTGTTTCATTCAATGTTTTTCCATCTTGACTATCTTTGTTTGTCTTAATTAAAAAAAACAAAACCACCAAAACACATAAGCCGAACTACGGCTGCTCTGATTCCTTAAAAGGGATACATAGGCATTGGGGTAGGGTCCAACCGAGCACAACTTTTATTTTCCCTACATTGTTTCCTCTTCTTTCGCATGCATTCCCTTTTCAGTTTTAAGCCATAGACATAGGATTTGACCACACCCATTAGATTAGACAACAAGAGTGGATACCATAGAGTACTACGGGCGTGTGGGGTGCTAACACCTTCCCCTCGCGTAACAGACTCCCTTACCCGATCTCTCGGTTGAAAGACCGTGATTTCTCCCTTTCTAGGTTTTCTCGATGTTTACCTTTCCCTTTCGGAGGGATAAAAGACGTTCGATGGCGACTTCATTGATGTTTCATTACATCCAGATGATAGGTTCCGGCCGCGTTGTTTCACTAGTAACTACCAAATGGCATCTATAAGCCCATTCACGATAGCATAAGTTAAGTATCACTTCATGCAAGTACAAATTTCTGGGCACTCTAGTGTTTAATCATCTTCCACCTTCAGATCACGAAAGGCAGACCAACCAATCTACATCTTCAGGTTTAAGAAGATTGAACAGGGGCAACTGTTGTACCCCAAAATTTTCCCTCCCATATTTCTCAACAAATGTCATGTGAGGTCCCCAAATTGCTCAAGGGAGTTCAAGAGTTGACCAGATAAACTCTCTCCTAGGGCAGTCTACCTCAAATTAGGGTTTAATTTTTCATCAAGATGCTTGAGTCCAAAGGGTCCCAAATGCTCACCATTATCCTAATATGTTCTCAAGATCATCCATGTCAAGTTTCAAGCCTTGCAGAGGAAGTTTTCTCAGTCAATTGCTCAAAGGCCTGAAAATTGATTGTACTAGGTCAAAAGTCAATTGTGGCCCACATATAGTCAAACCTCAAGATTTTGGTCAACATCCTCATTTTGAAGTATTATTCATCATTTGATCAAGGGTTGATCATGATTCATCAAGGATTTCTCACAATTCATCAAAACCCAAAAGTTGCTAAATTAGGGTCTTGTAGAAAAAGTCAACTCAACTTTGACCAAGCATAAATTTCTCATACTTTATCAAAAAAGACCTATCTAAAGCTCATTTTGAATAGGATTTAATTCCCTACAATTCATCTTCAGCCCCCAAGTTCAAAATATGCACTCACAAAAAGATATGAATTTTGACATTATAGGTCATTTTGAAAAGTCAACAAAAACACCTTTTAGGTAAAAGCTTCATATATGAAAATGGAAGACTCAATTGAGATGAGACCAAAAGGGTGGTTTAGAGGACATCCTAAGATTTCTAAAAAGTCCAAGAACATCTCTCTAGGATCAAAATTGAGAGAGTTATGCATTGGCCAAGTTGACCTTTTCTACAAAATTGCCAAACGTCAAATATGCTCAAATTTGCATTTTTTGCTAAATGGGCCCAACTTTTTATGGTTGCACCTCACTTATAACATGTCCACGACCCAAATTCTCACTCACATGTTATTTTCTTCATTATTTATTTTATTTTGATTTTTTATTTATTAAAAATTAAATTAAATCAAATAATTGGTAAATAATAACAAAGATTTACTTTGATTGAATTTTTGGACAGAATCACAAGCTCATAATGCTGGCATATCAGAATCAAATCACATCATTGGCAATTGGTACAAGAAAGGCACGATTGGCATGAAAATAGAAAGATATCCTATGCATTGAAAATCAAATCAAATCTTGGATAAATGCAAAGATTTAATCCAAGTTTGTTAACCTAGTTCATTCTAGGTTATATAAGAAAGGTTTGCAGATCAAAGAAAGGAGGTTGGAGGCGTGAAACTTCCAGAAAAGAAACTCAGAATTCTTGATAAAAAGTGAGATCCAAATTTTGGAATAGAAGGCTAATCAAGGAGTTTCAAAGCCAGAAATTAATTCCAGGATATCTCAGGAATCATTCCCAATCGATCGCAGGCATCAGAACACCCAGAATCACCGCCTAGCATTCTCACGGTTTGCAAAATTATCCACATTCAATTACTGTAATTCTTGCATATTCAGCATGTCTAAATTACATATTTGTGTTCATCAGCATATTTGCAATGTTTCTGGATAGTTTAATTTGAGTTACAGTGCAGGAATAAACTTTTGCCATTGTTAGGGTTCTGTGCTCCAATTTGGGGTTTTGGTTTTCAAGCGAAATTAGACAGAATAATGGGTACCATGATGATCAGAGTTTCAAATCCAACTGATCCATGGTCCCCAATTGAATTCATATTTCATATACTTGATTTTTGAATGACACAGGTTTCATCAATAGACCTGCGTTTGTGGGTAAAAGAATCAGAACTTAAAACGACGGTTTCAGGGAAGAAGATAACAGCGTGTCACAACCTGATGCTGCCTTCGGTAAATGATCTAGTCCCTTACGAATTACTAAAGTGCCCCTACGAGTTGCCTTCAATGACTGTATGATGACCCGCGTCTGTCCATTCACATTCAACGATAGGGCTTCCTACTAACTAATGGTAGGATAACACTATCTAAAGGAGATGGAAATAACATGAAAGACTTTGAGTAGGTAGACAACTATTAATTACTCGTTCACAAATGATACAATTTTTTTCCACACAAAACCTTTCAAAAATATTTTTCAAACAAACACTTTGTACGTATTCTCGAGAATCATTAGAAAGTTACCTTACTATTGTCATTTCTAAATATTTTTCAAACACACAGACACAAAGCATTTTCAAAACAAAGTTAGCTTGCGATTAAGAGCCCATAGATAACTACAGATGAAAAGGGTTCTAACACCTTCCCTTTTCATAACCTACCCCCCTAACTCAATAAATCTCAAAGGTCTTTCCTGTTCTTTTCACCCTTTCCTCATTGGATAAAAGAAAAGTCAGTGGTGACTCTTGCTATCTGCACTATTTGTGATAAAACGCAAACTAAAGTCAGTTATCCCACCGTATTACACTAGTTTTTATGAATAATATTGTTTTCTTAAAATTAGGATTTTCCTGTTTTCTTAATTAAATTTGATGTTTTTAGGTTATTTTATAATTTTCCTACTTTCTTTTGTTACAATAAGAGTTTTTCATATTTTCAGTATTTAATTTTTTGGCATTTTATTATTTCAATTTATGTTTTTCATTTTTCTGTTATTTATATACTATTGTGTGTATGTGTTGTACCCCAAAATTTTCTCTTCCATTTTTTTTGAAAACATTCTTCTAGGGTTCTCAAGTACTCAAAGGTTGACTAGTCAAACCTCCTCCTAAGCAATGGGTCCATAACTAGTATTTCATCTTGCAGAAGGAATTTTGGATTGAAAAGGTCTCAAGTGGTTTCCATGGGTCTTCATAGGTCTTTAACAATGCTCATGTCAAGTTTCAAGTCTCACATCACAAGTTTGCTCAGTCAATTGCTCGGATGACTGAGAATCAACTATATTAGGTAAAAAGTCAACTATGGTCAACATACAGTCAAACATTAAGGTTTTTGGTCAAAATAAATATTTTGAAGTTATATTTATCATTTTATCAAAGGTTGATCATGATTCCTCAAGGAAAACCCTGAAATCATCAAAGGTCAAAAGTTGCCAAATTAGGATTTGCTTAGGAGAAGTCAAATGAACTTTGACCAAGCATAACTTTCACATGCTTCATCAAATTTTCCCTAACCAAAGCCCATTTTGAAGGAAATTAAATAATCTACAACTTTGTGTATGTATGCTCAAGTCCAAAAATTTCATCATTTGAAAGATATGAGCCCATACATTATAGGTCATTTCAAAAGTCAACAAAAGACACTTGTTGTCAAGGCAACTTGCGTCAAGATAAATCTCCAAATGCAAAAAAGATCAAGAGATATATTGTAAAGTACATCTTGAGCTTTAAAAAAACTCCAAGATAACCTTCAAAATATGAAAATTGAGAGAGTTATGACCAGTGTAAGTTGGGAAATTTTGAGGAAATGCATAAAGTGCATAGTGAGCAAACTTGAAATTTTGAACTTATGGGCCTAACTTTTTAGGTTGCAAACATGACCATGACCTTATGAAAGAATCCTAAGAACACTCATACCTTGTCTTATATTTTATTATTATTTTATCTATATTTATTTTGTTTTTATTCAAATAAATACAAAATAAATTAAATAAGGTGCAAAACCATTGGGCCAAGCGCATGATGGGTTTATTAAGGCCCAAAACAATTCAACATAACATGCCAAAACTGTGTGAGATGAAGAAGGCAAGAAATATATCCTATTTGGAAGTATTTTAATGTGTTTTATTCTTGTCCCATAAGCCATGAATGTTTTGTTTCCCTCTATACTTATTCACCCTTATTTCCTTCCTCTATGTAAGTGCTACCAAACCAGATCAAAAGGACACGAAATCCCTGCCTCAAGAAGCTTGCAAAACTCTCCATATATCATTCACCTTCTGGATATCCAAAGAGTAAGTTTGGATCAGTTACCACGATCCTAAGCCTATAAAATTCTATAACCACGCATAACCATTTTTTCATTTTTCTTAAAATTGATTTATGTAATTTGGCTTTATTTTGAACAAGATTAATGCGTCTAATAGGTTTATGAGCTTTATCTGAACAGGTCTGGATCAGTATGGTAGTCCCATGCACGCTATTTTGCTAGATGTCATAGTTTTATGTGATCGGTGTGATCTGGTTTGAAACGCACGATCCAAGTGCTTTTAGCCAAAAATAGGTCTAGATTTGGATTCAGGAGGTTCAAATTAGGGGGCACGTATTATCTTGGCTCCTTAAAATTTGAGTTGTTGCAGGTTGCCGGAGAAGACGACTAGAGCTAGGGCTCCGACGCTTCTCCGGCCATATATTTCATTTTGTGTATTTGTTATTTTTGTTTGATATAGACTACCAGATGAAACAATTGTCTCTGACGCTTGCTCACAAAAACATCTCTTTTCACACAAACACTTTTTTGAAATATTTTTAAAACAAACACTTTGTATGAATTCTCAACTGATACGAGAATTATTACAAAGTTTCCAAACTTAGGCATTTTCTAAATATTTTTAAACTTACACATTCACAAAGCATTTTCAAAAGCGAGCTAGCGATTAAGAGCTCGTAGAATAACTACGGATAAAAAGGGTGCTAACACCTTCCCTTTTCATAACCTACCCCCCTTACTCAAAAAATTCCAAAAGTTCTTTCCTGTTCTTTTCACCCTTTCCTTTATTGGGTAAAAGAATAGTCAATGGCGACTCTTGCTATCTGCAACATTTGCGATAAAATGCAAAATGAAAGTCAATTCTCCCACCGTATTACAGAATTGGCGACTCTGCTGGGGATATGACTAAAAAAGTGGGGTTACCTTAAGATCTAGATCACCTTTATTACTTTACTTTTTTTCCTTTATGCTTTATATTTCGAGATATGCTTCGGTTTATTTCTTGTATAGATCCTATACCCGGATCTGGGGGTATTTTAGGTAAGTAGCAAAAGATCGTGAAAACTGTACGGTGTATACTTGTACGGTTGAAGCGATGGCTATGTTAGTGTGACACATTAGTTGGTGTAGGTGTCCCTTGAGTTAATTCAAGGAGAATGATCGGCTTCCGCATGGTGTCATGAAGCACTAACTGACCGTAGAACCTTAGTTGACACAACTTAGCCATTAGAAAGTGAAACAATTGGCCAAACCGTCATCCGATAATACAATATCAATGAAGTCGCCACTGAACGTCTTTTATTCCGCCGATAGGGGAAAGGTAAACATAGAGAAAACCTGAAGAGGGTGAAATCACAGTCTTGCGACCGAGAGATCAGGTAAGGGAGTTTGTTATTCGAGGGGAAGGTATTAGCACCCCACACGGCCGTAGTACTCTACGGTATCCACTCTTGTTTGTTCTAATCTAAAGGGTGTGTAAAAAGCTATATCTAAGTTGTACAGGGAATGCATGCAAAATAAAAGAGAAAATAATGTAGGGAAAATAAAAGTTGTGCTCGCTTGGGTCCTACCCCAATGCCTACGTATCCCTTTTAAAGAATCAGAGCAACTGTAGTTCGGCTCATATATTTTGGTTGGTTTGTGTTTTTTAGTTAAGAAAGACAAAGGAAATAGTCAACATGGCAAAACATAAGATAAAACAACAAACAAATTCGATGGCGAAACATCGGCTAAATAATAACAAAGTAACATGGCAAAGATAACGAAACATCAACAGACCAGATGACAAAACATCACATCTAACAGTGATATGGAGAATCAAAGTAGGATAGCAAACATGTGCGATGGAGAAACATCGGCTAAAAGAAATTACGATGGCGAAACATCGGCTTAAAAGAATATGCGATGGTGAAACATCGGCTAAAAGATAGGAAGATAACATGGCAAAGATAGCGAAACATCGATAAACCAGATGATAAAACATCACACCTAACAATGATATGAAGAATCAAAGTAGGATAACAAACATGTGCGATGGCAAAACATCGGCTAAAAGAATTTGCAATGGAGAAAAATCAGCTAAAAGAATAGCAACATATCATGGTGAAGAAGGTAAGACATAAACAAATCAGATGATAAAACACTACACCTAACAATGATATCGAGAATCAAAGTAGGACAACAAACATGTGCGATGGAGAAACATCGGCTAAAAGAATGTGCGATGGCGAAACATAGGCTAAAAGAATATAAGATGGAGAAACATCGGCTAAAAGATAGGAAGATAACATAGAAAAGATGGCGAAACATCAATAAACCAGATGATAAAACAAAAACAAGAGGCGCACAAACAAATAAGATTGGTTTGTATTTTTTACCTTGAAGAAGGATTTAAGTTTATTAGAGGTGTTTTATGATTTTCCAAGAAGAAGTTTTAGTTTTAGGATGCAAGAATGCAAAGGAAAAGAAAATAACTAAGGGAGATTATCCTAATCTCTAGCCCTAATGTTATCATACAATGATTGACCCTAAGGTTGAGGATGAAAGAGGGGATATTCTACCCTATGTTAGCATACATGGATTCCTATCCTAAGGTCTAGCTCGAAGACTAACCCTACACGAACAATCCTAAGGGAGCATGGTAAATACCAAACAAGTAAGAAAACAAGTGCTTAAACATGAGTAGAAAGCAAGGTACATATGCAGAATTGCCTTAAACAGGTCTTTAAATAAACCAGAGGGACTCCTGACATATATCAACAACGAAGATCCCATCATGCAATAGAAATCAATAAGGAGCGGAAACAGTAAAAGGGAAATAGCGTAATACCAAACCGATAACTATCCATAGCAAATGAGCAAGAAAAATAAACCCAGAGAACTTCAAGCAAAATAGCATCAGTAAACAAATCAAGTCAGAAATCACGCCATCAAATATATGCATTGAGGCTCCAAATATGAACATATCCCACATGTGAGGTATAACATTCATGACCACATATCTATCCTGCAAAAAAATGACAAATATACAAAGCATAGGAATGGCGCAAACACAACCAATTATGTTCCACAAATAAAGTGGAACACTATAGTACCAAGTCTAAATGGAGAAAATTTCCTCAGAGTACCTCACACATTTGTTAGAACATAGTCTGATTCTACAACCCTTAACTAGAGTTTTGATGATAACAAAATACAAAGAATAAATAAATTGTAATATTTATATATATGAAAAATATGCTTCTTAGATTATGTTCTATATGTACAGAAGTTCTGATGGAATCAGCATCAGCATCATCAAAAGCATCAGAAGATCAGTAATATGTCAGCATCAGAAGATCAGTAACATGTGCTACACGCTGAAGCTACCAGATCATACGCTGAAGCTTGATGACCAGAATCTGTGCATAACATATACACTTTGACTCTGATCAAACATCTCTACCAAGTCATCAGCACTCTGAAGCGTTATCACAAGTTAAAGCATCAACACTCTGAAGCGTTATCACAAGTTAAAGCATCAGCACTCTGAAGCGTTATCACAAGCTAAAGCAAAGAAGACTCTGAAGTGTTACTAAGTATTCAAGACAAATTAATTACCAACGGCTTTATTCAGATAGAATCTTCTCAAATAGGAAAGTGCATTATTATCATTGAAATGGCTTTATGGTCAACGTATCTCTTCCTTGGCTATTTAAACAAGTTTGTATGAGAAAAGATGACGCCTATCACACGCATGCACATATAATTTTGCTAAGCTTTCAAACCACGCTCATTCAAACGCATTAGCAATTCAGTGTTACTCTAAGCTTAATTTGTGTATTATCACAGTTGTGATATATAGTTTTATTAGAAAACATTAAACACATTATTGTTCAATTATTTGTAAAGATATTTCCTTGAGATAAATCGGTTTGTGGTTATACTCAAGAAGGCTTTAACAATTGTTAAAGTAGTTGTTGTATTCCTTTGAATATAGTGGATTAAGACCTCGTTGAAGAGAAGCGAAATCACCTTGACGGGTGGACTGGAGTAGTTTGAGATCAAACGAACCAGGATAAAAATATTGTGTTGTCTAAGCATTTGATTTAAGTTTTACAATTCAACCCCCTTGTATTTTTCATATATTCAATTGGCATCAGAGCGTCTGGTTCTGAGCTTATAACACTTAACCGTGTCAGTACAAGATCCAGCGTCAGAAAAACACAATGGCAGGACCAAATCAAAACATCAGCAATGACAACAATGAAGAAAGAGACAGATTCAGTGGCAAACCTCCAGTCTTTGATGGAGAGAACTTTGACTACTGGAAAGACAGAATTGAGAGTTTCTTTCTGGCCCATGATGCTGATCTGTGGGACATGGTGACTGATGGATACACGCACCTAGTGGATGGAAGTGGTCAGAAGATTGACAGGAAAACAATGTCTGATCAGCAAAAGTGTGAGTTTAAAAATCATCACAAGGCCAGAACAATTCTTCTCAGCGCCATCTCTTACTCAGAGTATGAGAAGATATCAAATAGAGACACAACAAAGAATATGTTTGACTCTCTGAGAATGATGCATGAAGGCAACATTCAAGTCAAAGAAACCAAAGCCCTTGCACTCATTCAGAAGTATGAGGCATTCAAGATGGAAGAGAGTGAATCAATAGAAACTATGTTTTCAAGATTTCAAATTCTTGTTGCTGGTCTAAAAGTTCTTGACAAAGGGTATTCCACTGTTGATCATGTTAAGAAGATCATCAGAAGCTTGCCAAAATAATGGAGGCCAATGGTCACAGCGCTTAAGCTAGCCAAGGATCTCAACAAAATCTCTCTGGAGGAACTTGTCAGCTCCCTTAGAAGTCACGAGATAGAGCTAGAAGCAGATGAACCTCAAAAGCAAGGTAAGCCATTAGCTTTAAAATCTAACAGAAAATCTGACTCCAAAGTTTTGCAGGCTGTGGAAGAAACCTCTGATGGGTCCTCATCAGAAGAAGATGAACTATCTCTCCTCTCCAGAAGGGTGAACCAACTGTGGAAGCAGAGGCAAAGGAAGTTCAGGAATCCCACAAGATCAGAAAATCAGAATGAATCTTTCTCCAGATACAGAAGGTCATAATCTTCCTCTGGACACAGAAGATCTGAAGGTTCTTCAGGAAACAAAAAGCCAAACAACAAAGACATCATATGCTATGAATGTAACGAGCAAGGGCACTACAAAAGTGATTGCCCAAAGCTTTAGAAGGAAAAGCCCAAAAAGAAGTTTGGCAAGGAAAAGAAGAAAAGTCTCATGGCTACATGGGATGATTATGACACATCTGAAGCTGACTCAGAATCAGATGATGAAAGAGCAAACATAGCTCTCATGGCAAACATAACAGAAGACAATGAAACTTGAGTCAGAATCTGAATCAGATACAGAAGATGTATTCCCTGACTTTACTATAAATTTTACTAAGGCTGAACTAGCTGAAAGCCTTAATGAAATTCTGGAAAGATATCAGCAGATCAGAGTCAAATTCAGAAACCTGAAAAGGAATCTTGCTTCTGACTCTGATAAGACTAAGAGTCTCAAATTGGAGAATTCCGAGTTAAAAGACAAAATTTCAAAATTAGAAAACTAATTGTAAAACTCTCAGAAGGAAACAATCCCTGAAACTCCCAGCAGTGCCGATGAGATCATCAAGGAGTATGATCACAACTTTCAGAAGTTTCTAGCTAAAAACATAGACAAAAGCAAAATGGCTTCAATGATCTATGGAGTTAGCAGGAATGGCAGAAAAGGGATAGGATATCAAGGTAAGGTACCTACACCAAAAAATGCCATGGATTTAGTTATAAAACGTGCTCCACTTGATTCACACTTTATATATGGGCACACACATGACATAAAATATACAAGTAGTGATTACTCTGTCAAACCAAAATTCAACCAGAGTTTTGGTAAAACTAACAAATTAGGACCCAAGAAAATATGGGTACCTAAGGATAAAATAATACATGTGGCAGATATCTTTAGCCGCAAAGCAAAACCACAAATCATGGTACCTGGACTCTGGCTTCTCACGACACATGACGGGAAGAAGGCATATGTTCCAAAGCCTGGAACTTAAGCCTGGAGGCCACATAGGTTTTGGAGGCAATCAGAGAGGAAAGATCATTGGCTCTGGAACTGTAGGTAATGGAAATCTTCCCTCTATAAGTAATGTTTTACTAGTTGATGGATTAATGTATAATCTGTTATCCATAAGTCAATTAAGTGATGACGGTTATGATATAATCTTCAATCAAAATTCATGCAAAGCTGTTAGTCAGAAAGATGGGACTATCCTATTTAATGGAAAGAGGAGAAACAACATTTATAAAATAAAACTTTCTGAACTAAAAAGTCAGAATGTAAAATGTCTACTGTCTGTTAACAACGAGCAATGGATTTTGCACAGAAGATTGGGACATGTTAGTATGAGAAGAATATCTCAGATTAACAAACTCAATCTGGTCAGAGGACTTCCTAACCTGAAGTTCAATTCAGATGCTTTGTGTGAAGCATGTCAGAAAGGCAAGTTTGCAAAACCAGCTTTCAAATCCAAAAACGTTGTTTCCACCTCCAAGCCATTAGAACTTCTGCACATTGACTTATTTGGACCAGTTAAAACTGCTTCAGTCAGTGGCAACAAGTATGGGTTAGTAATCATAGATGACTATAGCAGATGGACATGGGTAAAGTTCATAAGACACAAGGACGAGTCACACTCTGTGTTTGTCACCTTCTGCAACCAAGTTCAGAATGAAAAGGATCTTAGAATCGTCAAAGTCAGAAGTGATCATGGTGGAGAATTTGAAAACAAAGATTTTGAGTCATTCTTTAATGACAAAGGCATTCTGCATGATTTCTCTTGTCCTAGAACTCCCCAGCAAAATGGAGTTGTAGAACGAAAGAACAGAACATTGCAAGAAATGGCCAGAACCATGATCAACGAGACTAACGTTGCTAAGATCTTCTGGGCAGAGGCAATAAACACAGTGTGTTACATTCAGAATAGAATCTCCATAAGACCTATTCTAGAAAAGACTCCATATGAATTGTGGAAGAACATAAAGCCCAACATTTCCTATTTTCACCCATTTGGATGTACATGTTTTATCCTGAATACAAAAAATTATTTGAACAAGTTTGACTCTAAAGCATAAAAGTGTATTATGTTAGGATATTCTGAACGCTCAAGAGGGTACAAAGTATACAATACAGAAACACAGATTGTGGAAGAGTCAATCAGTGTTCATTTTGATGATAAGCTTGACTCTTAAAAGTCAAAGCAGAATGAATTCCTTGCAGGTATGGAAGTTGAATTCATAGGTACTGAAGACAAATCATCAGAAGCTCTCAACAGAGACACTCCCTCAACATCAGAAAGAGTAACTACAAGAAATCCAGAACCTTCTGTTGATCAACTTCAGAAAAGACTATCTAGAAGCAGCATGGATCACCCAGAAGAAACAATCTTGGGAAGAAAGGAAGATCCAATCAGAACAAGATCTAGCTTTAGAAACTCTGAAGAATCCCTCATGGGACTGGTTTCTCTAATTGAACCAACAACAATTGATGAAGCACTTCTGGATAATGACTGGATTCTAGCAATGCAAGAGGAGATAAATCAATTCACAAGAAATGACGTATGTGATCTAGTTCCTAAACCAAAATGATTTAACGTCATTGATACAAAATGGGTGTTCAGAAACAAACTGAATGAACAAGGTGAAGTCATCAGAAACAAAGCACGACTGGTAGCACAAGGTTATAGTCAGCAAGAGGGGATAGACTATACAGAAACCTTTGCTCCAGTCGCTAGGTTAGAATCTATCAGACTCTTAATTTCATTTGCTGTTAATAAAGGCATCACTCTGTATCAGATGGATGTTAAGAGTGCATTCTTAAATGGCTATATAGAAGAAGAGGTATATGTGCACTAACCCCCTGGTTTTGAAAGTTCCAAAAATCCAGAATATGTTTTCAAACTAAAGAAGTCACTCTATGGTCTGAAACAAGCTCCCAGAGCTTGGTATGAAAGACTAAGTAACTTCCTGTTAGAAAAGGAATTCACCAGAGGGAAAGTGGACACAACCTTGTTCTGTAAGACAGTTAAGAATGACATTTTAGTATGTCAGATTTATGTTGATGACATCATATTTGGATCTACTAAACCCTCTTTGGGAAGAAAGTTTGCTAAATGTATGCAGTCAGAATTTGAGATGAGCTTAATGGGGGAACTAAAATTCTTTCTGGGCATTCAGATTAATCAAACCCCAGAAGGAACTTACATTCATCAGAGCAAATATGTCAGAGAACTTCTGAAGAAATTTGATCTCTCAGAATGTAAGCCATCAAAGATTCCAATGCATCCCACGTGCATTCTAGAAAGAGAAGAGGTAAGTAAAAAGGTAGAACAGAAGGTCTACAGAGGTATGATTGGTTCTCTTCTCTATCTGACGGCTTCAAGGCCCGACATTCTATTCAGTGTTTGCATTTGTGCTAGATTCCAATCAGATCCTAGAGAATCTCACTTAACATCAGTTAAGCGAATTTTCAAGTATCTGAAAGGTACTACTAATCTGGGTTTGTTTTATAGAAAATCAAGTGATTACAGTTTGATAGGATACTGTGATGCTGATTTCGCTGGAGACAGAGTAGAGCGTAAAAGCACTTCTGGAAGCTGCCAGTTTCTGGGAGAAAATCTGATCTCATGGTCCAGCAAAAGACAATCCACAATTGCTCTATCAACAGTAGAAGCTGAATACATAGCAGCAGCTGGATGCAGTACACAAATGCTCTGGATGAAAAGTCAACTTGAGGACTTCCAGATATTTGAGAGTAACATTCCTATCCTCTGTGACAATACTTCTTCTATTTGTCTCAGTAAAAATCCAATTTTTCATTCTAGGGCCAAGCATATAGAAATAAAACATCATTTTATTAGGGACTATATTCAGAAAGGGATTTTAAATTTTAAATTTATTAACACAGACCATCAATGGGCTGATATTTTTACAAAACCTCTTTCTGAAGATAGGTTCAACTTCATTCTGAAACATCTCAGCATGAAGCTCTGCCCAGAATAAAATTGTTTTGATTCCATATCTTAACCTTCAGAACTTTGTTTATTTTTCTGTGAACTACTGATCAATCTTCCTTCAGATCTTTAGAAGTACAGATTGTATCAGAATCTATTCATGAAGATCTGAGCGCTTCATTTCAAGGATAGAAATGTGTTGTTCAATCAAGCAAACAAGTGTCCTCCAGTCATCAGCTATTTTCTGAGGCTGAACACGCGTTCACGTTTCTGAAAAGGCAAAAGTGCTGTTTGGATGCATTGAGACACATGTCATGGGTAACCGTTCCAAATATCTTTCTGAATCCCCTAAAATCAGCTATCATTAAATGCTAATAATCATTATTTAATTTCCCTCTCTTGCCGTTTATGTTTTCAAAATTGTTTAGAAATCTATTTAAACACATTTCTCACCATTTACACTCTTTTACCTTCACTTTCATTTTCTCTCAAACTTACTGATTTCAATTTTCATACTTTCTCAAAACCCTTTCAATCTTTTTCACAAAACCTTCGTGTGAACATGGCTTCTTCCAGCATCCCTACTTCAAGTTCTCAGAAAACAGGTTCCTCTGAACAATACAAAGAACCCTACAGAACGCTTCTTACACCAGTCAAAAATCTTGAAGTTCTGTCAGAATTGATCGTGGATTTCAACAGCCTTCAAGAGAATGGGTTTAATCTCTCTAAAGAAGTTAAAGCTCAAGGCTGGGAAAAATACTTTGACAGATTGGTGGGTCCAACATTCCCAATTCTGGTAAAGGAATTTTGGATTCATGCGTCATCTTTAAACCATCAAGTTACTTCATACATCATGGGGAAGAAGATAGTTATTACTGAGGACCTCATTGCACGTTTAATAGGCTACAGTGGTGGTGGTGTTCGTTGCATAGACATGGCTGAAAGATGCGTTGATGTTTCCCTAATTGCTAGGGAAATCTTCACTCTGGGGCTTCCCTCCAGCAAGATAAGGGACTTAAAAGATCATCACAGAATTTGGGCCAAGATCATTTTGGGATGCATAAACCACAGGAAGCCTACCAGCTCTCTTGACTACATTAATATTGATCAACAATTTCTGATCTATTTCATCTCTCAGAAGGTCAAGATTAATCTGTCTCATCTGCTGTTTAACCATCTCAGGACAAGTGTTAAAGAAACAAGAGAAGAGGAGCGCACAAAAAGGGATTGGAGACCCCTAGGAAGACTTATATCAGATATTTTAACAGAGAATAAGCTGATTGATCATCTTACAGAGGCTCAGGAAATCAGCTCTTTGGAAGCTACTGTTGGCAAACAGCTGAATGCAAAGAATCTGAAGAAAATGAAGTTGATTGAGAACATCAAGAAGGAACCCAGCATCACTCCTTTTGTAGAAATCTCTAGCAGAAGAGTCCCTCTGGATAACTTCCCTCTGTTCTTAAAAATTGATTCTAAACCAGATATAATACTCAGATATCTGGATGCTTGCAAGGTTGATGGTACATCACCAAATCTGAATATTAAAGATCTGCAGCAAAAGGCTCTAGAAGTTGTGCTAAAGAAAACCAAGAAAAGGAAAGCTGTAACAGAAAGATCATCTCAGCAGACTCCTAAAAAGAGAGGTAATCCTTCTTCTGTACCTGTTTTAGAATCAATTTCTGTATCAACATCTATCCCAATTTCCACTCAATCTGAAAACCCCACACCACAAACTTTTGATGACTTTGACATTGATTTTGACCCCTCTAAATCCCCAACACTTAGAAGATCTCGCTCCCAACCTCAAAATCCAAATATTGAAGCAACCCAACAAGAACTTGCAAAAGTTCTTTCTGATATAGACTAACACACTTCTGCTCCCTCACCAGAAAATCCAAATCCTGAAACCATCACAGAACCACAACCAGAAATTCTCATCTCACCACAACCAGAAATTCCCCTCTCTCCAGAACCAGATATCCCACTACCTTCATCTCCTCAACCAGAAATTAATCCACCTTCTCCACAACCTGAACCATTTCAACTAGAAGTTCAAACTTCTGAGACTCAACCTTCTGAACCTGAACCAGAACCAGAACCTCATAACCAAACTGTTGATTCTGATACCATTCCCATTCCTAGAATCACAGAACCTCTGGCCATTCATATGCCCTTTGGCACCATTGTGAATTTTCCCCAACTTCCCTCTTCACCAGAATTAACTCCACCAAACTCCCCATCAAGTCCAATAATAATTCCTGACTCTCCAACTCCCTCACCAAAGAACAATCCAGAAGACAACATCAAGACTGCCATTGACTTAACAGTTTTTAAACGTCTTGCTGCCATAAACCACAAAACTGCTATCCCAAAACCAAAACATCCAGATGTTGGTACCAGCTTATTGACATTTGAAACAGAAGTACAAAAGTGGATCACTTCTCTGAAACAAGCAAGTCTTGAGCTGGTTGATCCTGCTGCATCAGACTACCTTTGGACAAAGTTCAGAAGATGGGTATGCTCTGAAACTTTGAAGTTGCAAGAACAGAGCTACGGACAAGCTCAACAGAACATCAGCAATCTGCTGAAAGAAATTGAAGGTCCAGTTCTGAGCAAGCTTCTTAAAGAAGAAGTTCTCCCTCTGGACATTGCTCCCTGGTCTGAACATCGTCCAACATCCAAAGTTCAACCTGATACTGAAGAGCAGATGGTTCCTGCTGAAGCACTGGGTCAAGAAGAAGATATTGCAGAAAGCTCTGAGAAGAATCCTGTTTCTAAAGATCCTCAAGCTTCCTCCCTTGACAGGAAGACTCTAGAAGACCTGAAAAGATCTGATATGCTGATGAATGAAAGAATGGATAAACAGGACAACAAAATTGATGCAATAACCAGCATGTTAACCCAGCAACAGGAAACCAACACCCAGATCAAGAGCATGTTGGAGGCTTTGTTCACACGTCTTCGTCCTCCCTCTTAGAATTTCCTTGTTTTTTTTAACTTGTTTATCTGTAATATTTTTACATTGTTTTGAACTTATCATTGCTTCTGATTTCCAATATAAATGCATTTTGGCTCTGATTATTTGTTCTTTTTGATAACTAACAAAAAGGGGGAGAAAGAATGATATTTTTCAATAACGGATTACTGAGACATAAGTCTCAAACATTCTGATCTATTTAAATTTTGTCTCTTCTGAAAAGCTTACAGGTACAAAATTCTGACGAAAGATACAGTAAAGTACAGTAAAATTCTGATGCTCAAAGACTCATGGAATTAAAGGGAAGTAATCAACTCAGGGGGAGTTTTCTCTTCTTAGCTTTGATACCTTTTATTCTTTATTTTTAATTGAAAAAAATCTGGTTTTTGTCATCATCAAAAAGGGGGAGATTGTTAGAACATAGTTTGATTCTACAACCCTTAACTAGAGTTTTGATGATAACAAAATACAAAGAATAAATAAATTGTAATATTTATATATATGAAAAATATGCTTCTTAGATTATGTTCTGTATGTACAGAAGTTCTGATGGAATCAGCATCATCAGAAGCATCAGAAGATCAGTAATATGTCAGCATCAGAAGATCAGTAACATGTGCTACACGCTGAAGCTACCAGATCATACGCTGAAGCTTGATGACCAGAATCTGCACATAACATATACACTATGACTCTGATCAAAGATCTCTACCAAGTCATCAGCACTCTGAAGCGTTATCACAAGTTAAAGCATCAACACTTTGAAGCGTTATCACAAGCTAAAGCAAAGAAGACTCTGAAGAGTTACTAAGTATTCAAGACAGATTAATTACCAACGGCTTTATTCAGACATAATCTTCTCAAATAGGAAAGTGTGTTATTATCATTGAAATGGCTTTATGGTCAACATATCTCTTCCTTGGCTATTTAAACAAGTTTGTATGAGAAAAGACGACGCCTATCACACGCATGCACATATAATTTTGCTAAGCTTTCAAACCACGCTCATTCAAACGCATTAGCAATTCAGTTTTACTCTAAGCTTAATTTGTGTATTATCACAGTTGTGATATATAGTTTTATTAGAAAACATTAAACACATTATTGTTCAATTATTTGTAAAGAGATTTCCTTGAGATAAACCGGTTTATGGTTATACTCAAGAAGGCTTTAACAGTTGTTAAAGTAGTTGTTGTATTCCTTTGAATATAGTGGATTAAGACCTCGTTGGAGAGAGGCGAAATCACCTTGACGGGTGGACTGGAGTAGTTTGAGATCAAACGAACCAGGATAAAAATACTGTGTTGTCTAAGCATTTGATTTAAGTTTTACAATTCAACCCCCCTTCTTGTGTTTTTCACATCTTCAACATTCAACAGACAAATTAGTGATTTCAAAGATGGATGATGAACCAATAAGGGATGGAAGATGGTATGCCAAAGAAATGGAAGAACATGATGACAAAACATCCAATCAGTAAATGTAAGAAGCATCAAGCAAACTCAAACAACAACTAGGTCAAAACTAAAGAATTGTTGCTCCTTTTATGTCACCATGTTGAATTGACAAGTAAATATCAATCAAGGATCAAAGGATCTAGAGAATAAATACAAACAAAGACTTTAGAAGTCAGTAGCAAACATTTCACACCCATACTCATTCATTTCATTATGGTTCACAAGCATAACAAAGAAGAGGGATTCCATAAAATGTATCACAAACTTGGATCAAAAGTTAGCAAGGCAAAGAATTCAAACAAAGAGAAAGTTAGAAGACTTAAACCATTCAAAGAATTTAAATCAAGCTTCTAACATGCTATGAGGATATGATCAAAAGTTTAAAATGTTGATTCTAATACATGTTGCACAAGTGCATTCTATATACCTCAAAGATTCAAAAGAAAAGAAAGGATTGAACATCAAATTCACAATAAGATGGAATGGTTCAAACATTAGGGGTCAAGTTATCTCAAGTCTTTATGAGACTATGCTTGATGTATCATTCCTAAACATGTTATCATTGGTCATTTTATGACCTCAAACTCAAACAAAAAGTTCAAAGTTCAAAGTAAAAAAACTAGAAAAGAATCATTAGTTAGGAGACATGAATCAAAAGGGCTCATTAACCACTTATGGGAACTCAAGTGAATTAATTTGAATTGGTGTGAGGAAAACAGGAGCATCATGATCATTAAGTGTCAAATTATAGGCCTCTCACAAGTTCATTGGCCATCAAATAAATTACAACAAGATATGCAACATTATTTGGGCACTTTCCCTTTCAAGACTCATCAAAAATAAAAATGGACTTCCATAATTCAAAAAGAAAATTTATTAACATCCTTGGGATGTATAGAAGTCAGAAAACATATTTTAAGTTTATGGATAGTAGAGAAAATGATCAAATTAGGCTCAAAGACCAAAACTAGTTGGCAAAACGACTAAACTAGGAAAACTTTCAAAATAAATCAATGGAAAATACCAAACTTCATCATTTAATTCAATAAAAATAGTTTTAAGATCCTCAATCCATCTATGAACTTTAAACAAGAGATGAATTCAATTGTAACTTAAGGAAAATTAGTTTTTGGAATTAAATCAAACAAGTGAATTACCAAAACCCTAATTATTTAGAAAATAAACTCAATTATTGATTAATCAAGTTCCAATTCTAAATAATTCAAAATAAAATCATACACAAATAAAAGAAACTCCATGGATCAGAAAACATATTTTTCCATATTTTTTGCATTAAGGAAAAGTCAGGAAAAAAATCAAAATTTAAACCATTAAACAATTAAACAAATATACATATTTTAAAACAAAATTCTAATCAAAAGTCAGAAAAATATTCAATCAAAATTATATTAAAATATTAGAATTAAAAATAAGCTTCTATGATTTTTTTGTGAATTTTTTGGATCAAGAGACACATCAAAATAACATCAAATATTAAACAAGCAATTAATTAAACACACGAATTTTAAAACCAATCAAAACATTTTCAAAAATTTTGAAAAAAATACACAAGGTCAGAAATATTATTTTTAAGTTTCTTGAAATTTTGCAGAATTTTTCATCAAGTTTTGATCAAGAAATAAAATCAGGGAAGATCAAGTTATAAAACAAAATTCAAATAGATGTGAAATTCAAAATAGACCAATCAGGAGGTGACACGCTTCGTCTTTAACCTCTTGCCTTAACCAGATACACGCGGAAAAAAACAGATGCTATGGCTCATGTTCAGATCTATCGTTCATACTCAATTACACACCATTTTTCATGAAATTTTGTACAAATCAGAGTCAGAAATAAGATCTATATTATGCTATTAGGATCACACTGAATGATTAACCACAGATCAAGAACATATCTCATGAAAATTGCGAAAACACACTGAGCCAAAATTTTCAGATTCATCATACATACCTTATCAAATCAAAAGCTCTAAAGCTGCATAAACACTTAATGAACATCAAAGAACATGGTTCCAAACTCAAATCATACAATTCATGGCCAGAAATCAGGATTCTAACCTTTGAGGCAATTGTGTATCTACTGTCTCCTTCACTCCAGCTGCAAACCAAGCCTCGATCTGCAATCTTTCGCACTTGGAGAAGAGAATGAAATAAGAATCACTCAAAATGTACAAGCAAGCTAGGAGAATCGAAGAAATGGATTTTGAGAGAAAAAATTGGTTTTAGATCTTGAGCTTCCTCCAGTCTTTGGTTCCTCTCTTCTTTTTTTCTTTGAATGAACAATGCAATGTTTATATAAAGTGTTTAGAGTGAGGGCAATAGGGTCATAACTCATATAAATCCGTTGGGGGGCAATTTGGCCAAAATAGGTGAATGGAAATGTGAGATCATGTCCTTATGTTTTGTTTGTTTATTTGGATTTTTATGTTGCGTTTTGATGAGCTATGAGTTGTATGAGTGAGGCAAACAAGGCGTGAGGGGGTGAGGTGGCAAGGATTGTACATGGTGTGATTTTGCTTGAGGTGAAAATTACCAATTTTGGCAGAAAATGTAGAAATCGTGGGGAGGCAAGGAAAGTGTGATTGTTTGGCCAAAAGAAGTAAGAAATGAAGTGTGTGATTTGTGCCAATGATGTGTAATATCAATCCTGAGAAAAAACAGAATCGAAGGGTGCACAAAATATGTAAACCACGCGTGCACCAAAGGTCAGTTGATTTCTAATTGAGGCGATAGAAAATTGGTTCATGCATTCTCAAATTTTCCTTGATCCAATTAAGGAACACACTCTAAGATTCGAAACAAGCTGAGGTTTGAAAGAAAGGATGGAGGTATGAGCCAGATATGAGGCTTAGGATTCCTGGGCAACTCAAGCCAACTTGCCCAAAACTGCGCACGCTGGCCTGCCCAAGATAACACTTTGATTGGTCCAAATTGAGAGGAAACGAAGAGAGCAGAAATGAGATTTCAACCAACCCATAAGGTAACTTCAAATGGTCCAAGTTAAGAGAAAACTAAGAGAGTAGAAATGAGGCTTCGACCAGCCTATAAGGTTATTTCTAGTGGTCCAGGCTGAAGGAAATCGAAGAAAGCAGAAATGGGACTTCAACCATCCCATAAAGGTAACATTTTAAACAGTCCAAACGAATAAAGAGGGATGAAGAAGGAAGCTTCGACCAACCCATAAGGTAATATTTCAAACAGTCCAAACGAAGAGAGAAGAGTGAGGCTTCGACCAACCCACAAGGTCACTTCAAATGTCCAAACGGAAGAGAGAAGAATGAGGCTTCAACCAACCCTCAAGATAACACTTTGAATGTCCAAACTGAAGAAGAACAAAGTAAGAAGAAAGAGGATTCAACCTGCCTTCAAGGTAACACTTTGAATGTCCAAACTGAAGAAGAACAAAGTAAGAAGAAAGAGGCTTCGACCAGCCCTCAAGATGGCATCTTGAATGTCCAAACAAAGAGAGAAGAATGAGGCTTCAACCAGCCTTCAAGATAACGCTTCGAATGTCCAAACTGAAGAAAAATCAAAGAGAGCAAAAGGAGGCTACGGCCAGCCCACAAAGCCACTCCGAATGGTCCAAATTATAAGAAATCAGAGGGAGCAAAAGGAGGCTTCGACCAGCCTACAAAGATACTTTGAATGATCTAAACTGTAGGAAATGAAAGAGAGCCATTTGAATCCCTGGTTTCAATATCCAACTTCCTTAAATCACAGCCTCTTCGATTTTAAACCAAATTGATAGATTCCAAGTTTAATGAGAAGCTTTCATAGCCCTCTTTAAAGTGCACGAGGCATATTTTTGAATTATGCCTTGAATCAATAATTATAGGCATGTCACCAACTGTTTGATGAATTGCCTAGGCCAAATGCCTTGCCTTGCCTGGCCAGACGCCCAAGGTGCCTCAACAAATGCCCAGCTTGCCTTAAACTTCAAAGGCTCATAACTTTCGATTTTGAGTATGAAGTGTGTTTTTTGTCCTCTGTGGGCCCTTGTAGATCTTTTTCCCCTCTTCAATTTCCAAAAGAACCACCAAAATTCCCTGAAAAATGAGAAAGTTATGCCCTTGCAAAGTCAGGCCAAGAATCAAGGACACTTAGTGAAATTTTCAATCACCAAGATAACTTCAAATCCAAGTAACCTCTCAAACTTGCAATTCTCATCAAAATCAATCATTAATGATCATCCCACATTAAAATACATTTCAAACGCTTCATGTTGACCAAACGTCCACTTGGTAAACTTTGACTTTGTTGACTTTGAGTAAAATGACTTTTTTACCCCTTTGATTCAATTGAACCACTTCTCTTCAAAATTGATAATCAAAATTTCAAACATATGATATTCCAAACACCTAGAGGCTATGGAAGGAGTTTTCACTCAAAAATTCCAAAGAATCCATGATTAAAACTCAAGCCCTAGTTTTGACGGATGAATCAAAAAGAAGTGATTCTCCTTATAACAGCACAATACTCAATCTTCTGATTATCCAATGAGGTGGATAAGATATCTTGAGATATGTGAAACCTTTAGGCTTGAAAGATCCAGATATTTAGATAATAAATATCTCCTTGGGCAACATGTCAATACAATCAATCTTCCAAAGCTTGAGGGAGGCTTGATAAACCAAAATACGTTGATCCCTACACCATGTATGAATGCAATGCAATATGATGTTTATGATGAAACATAAGCCGAAATCAAGAGGGTATATTTTTTAGGGCAACAGTTTCCCCTATTCAATTATCTTTAACTGGATAAGTGAGAAAAGAGAAAGCTTTCGAGCATACAGAGTTGAAGATGATTGAATACGAAAGAACCCGAAAATTTACACTCTTGAAGAAACAGTAGAACCCACCAAATACAAAGAAAACCAACAGATGCGGGATTAAGAAGATACCAGAACGAAATTAGATTTAGCAAATAAGGGGTTTAATGAACATTGGACCTCCCAAGACATGCGTCAGAATGAAGTTGTGACATTGATTTTAATAAAGTTGAAACAGAGCTAAAACTTAGAAAAGTAGACGAAAATAAACTTCAGAATAAATGTGCAAGGGCAAAGCTGGGATTTAAACCATAGAGAATAGGTGAGACTAGACTCTGGAAAAGAAAAAGTACGCTGGGCAAAGTGGCTAGAGTGCGTGATTCTAGGAGCACCTGCAAATCTCAACCTAAGATAGACAATGAAGGAACTGAAAGAATCCCTGGAGTGAGGAACAAAAAGAGACGAAACTCGACCCAAAAAACTAGTTAGGTGAAACTAAACTAGATGAGTATCAGGACGAAACTGGATTTCACGCACGGGTAACGAGATCAAAACTCGACCCAAAGCAATGTGATGAGATTGCATGTTTCTCAGAGCACCTGTTGGTCTCAGATCAATGGATAAACAGTGACGAAAGCTGATAGAAGAATCCAAGGAACAAAAGAGACTAATTTCAACCAGGGATGCAACACGAACACTGCACTCAGTAAATGAACACCGTCAAAGGGTCCAAGGTATGAAAAGAAAAATGAGGCGAAACTCGACTCAATAACTAGTTATGCAAAACTAAAATAGATGAGTACCAGGATGAAACTGGATTTCATGCACAGGCGACGAGATCGAAACTTGACCCAAAGCAAAGTGATGAGAGCACATGTTTCTCAGAGCACCTGCTGGTCTCAGATCAATGGATAAACAGTCACGAAAACTGATAGAAGAATCCAAGGATCAAAAAAGTGATTGATCTCAACCAAGGACGCAGCACAAACACTGCAATCGGTAAACGAACACCATCAAAGGGTCCAAGGTATGAAAACAAAAACGAGGTGAAACTCAACTCAATAACTAGTTAGGCGAAACAAAACTAGATGAGTACCACGACGAAACTGGATTTCATGCGCGAGTGTGGAGACAGAACTCAGAGCTCGACCCAAAGCGAGGTGATTAGAGCATAAAACTAAAAACCTGCTGAAAGTGAATAACCAGGGCAAAACCGGTATTCAAAAGGTATATCAATAGACATTGAAATGAATCGACAAAGGTAGTGAAGATACGAGAAGGTTGTGCCAGGGAAAAACTGAACTATAATCAAAAGTGGGCACTCAGTCAATCAAATGAATATCATCAAGAGAAAATTTGTATGGGGTGAAACTTCAGATAATGCGGAAAAAGACCTCGCTAGGAATAAACTTGCAGAATTAGCAAATCACTAGGGATAAACAAAAACAGTAATGGCTTATATTCTGATGCAAGTTTGAATTAATTTTTTTAGCCTAATGCTCCATATAATGGAAATGCTACGCATTTTGGTAGATGCAATGTAATGATGCATGTTTAAATGTTTCACTGTGGAATTGCCAAACGAGAAGCCAATAACCAAAAAGTCAGGATTTGGCAAGACTTTGCAAAAATAAATTGCAAAATCTGCTGAAGAGGAGAAGATACAAGGAAACACTGGAGGGAAACCCTTTAGGAGATGAGACTCTGCGGGGAGTAACAAATGAGTAACTGGTAGGAACATGCTACAAACATAGAAAGGAGTTGGAAAAATTAATTGCAAACTCCTAGAGAAGATCATATCAACACTATATCTTCTAGAGAGGGATGCCAAATGAATATTGGACATTGTGGGAGAAGATCAGGGAAAGACTATAATCTCTGGAAAAGACAGCGCGCATATGTGTTAAGGATGCAACCGATATAACAAACTAGACATGAGGGGTAAAAACATTTGTAGGGGAACAAAGTTCTGTTGAGGAAACGGGACTTCACCGGGAAAATAAAACTCTATCGAAGGGCATTTTCTTGGAGACTTTTGAAATTTTGGAATGCAACCATTGGATAGATCATGCAGATAGTCACACAGTATCGAATTTACTGGGGATAAGTAAAGATTCTATCATAGGGATGCCCCAAGCAACAGATTATCCGGAAGATGAGAGGTCAGGACGATAAATCTCTAATTGGAAACTCCTGCTAGAGAATTGAAACTTCTTTAGAATGTGAGTTCTCATTTAAATAACTCCACTGGGGATATGCGACATCTTCAAACTTGGAGTCTCAGAACGAAGCCTTTCTCTTGAAAAATATTTCTGGGGCAATAAAACTATGCTAAGGGAGCGAAACTTCACTGGGGATAGGGAAAGCTCCATTTCATGCCATGAATGGCCTCTGTCCAACAGAAAAGACAAATCTTCCCCTCCCGAAAACATTAACCTCCTTATTGATGTTCATTGTGTAAGCTATCTTTGATGTCAAACAATTGTTTTGTATGCAGAAGGATGTCTATTATGGGAACGACAACCCTGGTGCGATAATTATGTAAACCTTGAAATCGAAAACCTTGAATGAAAAAGATGTTGCACCCTTGTCGTGAGTGAATCACTAGTTATAGTACATAATTCAAAAACTTTTCTTCTTTAAAACAACATGATGCAGGTGATAAGATACCAACATATATATGTAACACATGTTTAGGAAACACTATCCTGTTGTAGCATGCTTTCGAGCTAAACCCATGTTTCAGTTAGGACTTTTGAGGGTTGTAACGTGGCCTGGTTCTCGGGTTTTTGAAAAAAATATTTTTAAGACTCAAAATTATTTGGTGCCCACCCATTCTCCATGATGTTCTCCAGTCCTACACTCAGTTAACTTGATGCGATTACTCATCTCTCAAAAGAGGATATGATGATTGAGGAATCTCAATAGTTACTTTGATACGACAATCACTTTACCTTTTAGGTTTTTTTTTGGGTGTTCGATTACACAACTTTTCTTTTGATGAGGATTTTCATTGGATAATCCTTTTATGCCTTTCAGGCTTTTCAAGTTCCTCCTCTTTTTCTTTTCCTAACTTTTTCCTGGACCAATTCTTTTGAATTTCAATTTGGAAGTCCAGCGGGATGCCCTAACTTTTTCCTAAGCGACTTGTTTTCAAGTTTCGACTTAGCAGAGATTTTTTGTTTCTTTCTTATTCATACTTTCCTTTTTTGAACAAGTCTTGTGACCCTAAGTATTTAAACTTTTTGTAATAAAAGTGACTGCCTCATTCCTTGGTCGGCGAGGGATAACCATTGTTGTATCGATTATATCTCGACCTCAGGATTTTTGTTGTGTTTTTTTTTTGCACTGGGGAAAAAACTAATGTTATTTTGACATTTTCCCGACCTCATAATGCGAGGTATAAACTTTGGTGATCCCTATATGGGACACTCCTTCTGAAATTTGAATGCTTGATCAAATTATCTGAACATCTACCCTGCCCCGGGTTTAAATATAAGGTTTTTTCGAACATAAAAGAAACTCCTACTTCGAAGGTTCAGAGGGGTTAACGAGTGTCTATCTCCCTTATATCTCCAGTGTTTGGGGATTAAAACAAGGCCTATACATCGTCAACAAGGTTCTACTCAAAAGCATACAATCAGAGATATCACCCTTCCTCCAGTCTTTTGACTAGGCAAAAGAGTTGGCGCAGTTGGTATCAAAATTCCAGAAAATCATTTAAAGAATGATAATGAACGGTTTAAGTAAACAAAAGAAACACGTCAAGGCAAACATATTTAGCGCATCGAGGTTGATATTAAAAAACAAACAAGTTCCTGCATGCAGAAAATGTTAAATCAGTCAATCAAAATACACATGAAAGTACAGAAGAGAAATATGCCATCCTGGAAGAGAATCGTCTCTATCCAGACATGGCAATGTACCGAAAACTTACCACTATCCTGACACATGATCACTTTATTATGAAGGGAAGTTGCGAATGGTTTTCCTTGTGTATTTCCGAAGAAAGGAGCATTCAAAAGGAAGAGATAAACCTTTTCCCCAAGTACAGAGTCATGGAACAACTTAACAAAATACCCACAAGAAAAGTAGCTGAGTATCAACAACAAGAAAAAATAACAGGCCCCTTGCATAACATGACAGTTGTATTTATTATTCGTATTTCAAGCAACGATAACTTAGATTATCATGTTTATGTAGGGCCAACAATGTTCATATGCACATGTTTATCAAAATATTGGACGTTTTTGCAAAAAAAACAGTAAAAAGGAATTTATGTGAACATATAAGAGAGGATCTTTTATTGATTTTAATAAATCAGCCTGTGAAAAAGGCATTTACATTTGGGAGTACCTAAATGCAAAATGAAAACAAACAAGTGTTCACAAATGGCAATGCGAATACGAATATCTATCAAGTTTCAACTCTGGTATAACTCTTATGAATTTAACACCTTCGTCTTCCTACTTTTGACACAAACGTCTTGGATTGGCTCTGAACTTCTGCCTGGTGACCGAAAGAGAGAAACAAAGGAAATCATGCTGAGAGCAGTCATTTGCTTTAAGTCCCTAACTTTTGCCTGAATCTCCCTTTTGGGTTTTCAATTCACCGGGATACCCTCTTTTTGCCTAAGCCTACCCTTCCGGGTTTTCAACTTAGCGGGGTTCTATTTTTTTAATGCAAAGTATTTTTTAACTACGTCAGTATTTACAGGAAGAGGGAAGTATACTCCATCCATGGTTGCGAGCATCATCGCTCCACCATGTAGCGGTAGAAATGTTCAAGACTAAGCCAATGGATTGACTAGACTTATACAAATTAAAATAAAAATCTCCGCCGCACTTTATTGTTTCCAAAGGAATGGTAAAATAGCGAATAACCCAAAAAGAGGGGGAAAGATTCAAGGTAAGGTGAATTGATGAAAAAATTGGATTGAAAAAGGCTTGAGAATGGATTTCGAAGTTGCTAAATTCTGAGTTAGGGAACAAGTTTGGCAGGATGATTATGGCTATCTAAGCTTGAGGAAATGAATGGGGGATGACCCTCTATTTATAGGGAATCAAATGGAATGTCCAAGCCCGTGAAATGATGAAGTTTGGAGGGAAGTCGTGTGAAGTTGCAAACAAGAAAAGTGTGACTTCCAATTTGATCAAAATTCATCCAAAATGCGCGTTTTGTTGTAATAATCAACTCTGGAACTTAATTAAACATGTTTAGAGGCATAAATGCGTGGGAAACTTGTGATTAGAAGCCAAAACAAAGACTTCAAATTCTGACTTATGGGAAAACTTCAGTTCCAAGTTACCAAGTTCAATCCAATGGCATTCTCAGCTCAAGGGGTCTTAAGGCATGATTCTTGATGCTTTAGAAAGATGAGGTTACAAGCTTTTCAATGGAAAAATAATGGATGCTTGAGCTGAAAGTTTTGTTGAGTCAAAGTTGGAGAAAAAGGGTTGACTTTCCATACTTAGAAATATTTCAAATTTTTCTTCAAAAGTGACCTATAATGTCTTGCATCCAAACATAGCCTTCTACTTGGAATTTGCTCTTGACCAAAAAATATGGAATGAAGTAGATCTATTGAATGACATTTTGGAACTTGAACCATTCAAAATCTCCAAAAATTGAGAGATTTATGAATTGTTGAAGTGGGCAAAAGATCATGAATTGACCTATAATATTTTGTATCCTTAAGACAATTTCCATCCATTTTCTCACTTTGAATATAAAAGAAGGCATAAAGTTCACATCTTCAAGATCATTGTGTAAAATGAATGGGCTCAAGGTGATAATAATTGACCAAGTTATGATCATTTTAAGTCACGCATGGAAAATTGGGGATTCATCTGGAGGACTTGTAATCTTTCTTCTTTATCAAGTTTGTTCCACATGAAAACTACTTGGAACTTTTAAAGTGATTTGTTGATTACCATTTGAATAGAATGATGTCTTTGGAATAACTCAAAAATACTAAAAGATGAGCAAGATATGCTTCTTTGAAGTTCAAAACCCTAACTCCTAGATCAAGAAAATGCTTTGAGGAACTTTGACAATTTTGAACAAACTTCTTGTAACAAAACAAATGCTTTTCAAATATAAGTTGTTGAGGATGATAATTAGAACTCATAGAAACCACAACCACTTCCATATCTTGATAATTGAGAGAAATATGCACCTGTGACCAATGGGAACAAGACCTTGTCCAACCATGACTATTTTTCAATCAACCCCTTGTACTTTTTGGATCAAATCTTGATAACTTGGAAATGTAGTGAACCAAAATAACCTTGCCATGCCATCCATTCCAAAACAACTTCAATTGTGAGGTTTTAACTTCTCAAGCTTCATTGACTAGGTCATGGAAATAAACTCATGAACCCATGGATCAACTTGCTAAGCCCCATTGCCTTTACCTGCATTGTTCACAAGTAAGACAAACCAACATTGCATTTTACTAATTAAAAGGAAAGTCAAAACCAAAACATGAATGATTACACAAGAAAAACAAGTCAAGGTGCTTGGTGATTCCTCAAAGAGCAAAGCTAAAGATAGGAAGGAGAACCAAAAGCCCTAATTTGATCTTGTTGTGATTGAATTAATATGGTATGGTAAAGGGATATTAGGGGCAAAATTTGGGGTACAACAGCTGCCCTTATTTAAGTTTCTTCTATCTGGAGATACGAAGGTTAAAAATCTTCGTGTCGACGCGATCGAAGATACTTAAATATAAAACAAACCCTATTTTTGGCTCTAAGATGCCATGCAATGCTTATGAATATGAGTGCACATGGACAAATCCAAAAGGACGCAAAACACCACTGGGATGTAACAATAATAAAGAAACAAGGGAATGACCCGATGAGGAAAATAAATCATCGGTGGATCAAAAGACCTAAGCCAGAGAGGATGGTAAAATGGTCAAAGGATACACAAACTCCTACTTCAGGTAAAGCTACCAACGTTCACTGAAGGTAGAAGGAAAACAAATATCAACACCCTCATTGATGGTGAGCTACCAACTTTCACTGAAGGTAGAAGGAAAATAATTATCATAGCATCGCCGTTCACTGACGATGAACTACCAACATTCACTGAGGGTAGAAAAAAGATAACAATCATCGATGTTCACTGCCAATGACCTACCAACTTTCACTGAAGGTAGAAAGAGAATATATCATAACACCGCCATTCACTGACGATGATCTACCAACTTTCACTGAAGGTAGAAGGAAAAGAAATATCATAGCATCACCGTTCACTAACGATGAACTACCAACATTCACCGAAGGTAGCAAAAAGATAACAAACACCAACTTTCACTGATGATGATCTACCAACTTTCATTGAAGGTAGAAAGAGAGTATATCATAACACCGTCGTTCACTGATGATGAACTACCAACATTCACTGAAGATAGAAAAAAGATAACAATCATCGGCGTTCACTGCCAATGACCTACAAACTTTCACTGAAGGTAGAGAGAAAATATATCATAGCATCGCTGTTCACTGATGATGAACTACCAACATTCACTGAGGGTAGAAAAAAGATAAGAAACAACAACTTTCACTGATGGTGATTTACCAACTTTCACTGAAGGTAGAAAGAGAATATATCATAGTGTAGTGGTTGAAATGTTTTAAGACTAAGCCATTGGATTGACTTGACTTATACAGATCAAAATAAAAATCGCCACAGTGCTTTATTGTTTCCAAAGGAATGGGAAAAGAGAGAATAACCCAAAAAGAAGGGGAAATATTCAAGGTAAGGGGGTTGGTTATGCAAAGGGAAGGTATTAGCACCCTAAACATCTACGGTACTCCGCAGGAACCTCTTTGTAAAATCTGTATATTTTGGCTATAAAAAATGTTGTATAAAAATGGATGGTGGAGGTGAGAAAAGAAATATATTTATTTTATAATTTTTGCACCCGCCGCGGTTGCGAACCTTTAGTGCCTACGTACCACCTTTTCGTGTAATAGGGGATCAGGGTACACGTAGTTCCACTTTTAAAAATTTGAAACACAAATGTGTTGGTTAATTGTGTGAGATAAAACATCATTGTCATTGTCAGTATGGAAAACATACCTACTACCCACAATTATGGGAAAGGAGAATTTGCATCATCTCAAAGTGGAGGATATGGCCTGGATCTGAAAATCAACAATGCCTCACTCAACACCCAAGTGGAAAATATCTCTCTTCACTACATATTGTAGAAGTATAGTTGTTTGCATCACTACAAGGACTGACAAGAGTTCAATCTTTTGAGAAAAGTTTAAAGATAAAAGCCAAAGTGGCAAAATGGTTTGAATGAGATTGATTGACTTTTAGTCTTCTCACAAAAAATGTCAAGGTATTATTAAGTTGATTGGAGTTTATTTATGAAAATGTTTTGAAAGTGCATGGACATAAGTCCAAGTTTATTATGAAAGTTTTCTATGCACCATTTGTACTGAGACATGATATAGAGATCATGCTCCAACAACATTTAGTGCAATAAGAAGGGGATGGGATGAAGAGGGATGAGAGAAAATATACACACCATTTTTGAATTAAATTTAATCAAACTATTATTAATATCATTCATCCATTTTTGTGGAGTTAAACTCAACACCATGGATCCAATAATGTTAATAAAGTTCATGATCCAAAATTTAACCCAAGATCAGTCAGGAAATTGTCACAATAATATTACATTTTAATATATATAAAAGGGTTTAAAAATAATGTTTAAAAATAGAAAATAAAGAGAAAAATATCAACTATCTTCAAATTAATCAAGAAATAAAAAGTAAGACCATAGAAAAATCAGAAAAGGGCTCAAATAATTTTACAATTTTTTTGGTATGTTTTTAAAGTCAGAAACTATTTTTAAAATTAAAAGAAATGGGTAAAATAAACCAAAAATGATAAAAAATAGGAAGGTCAGAAGAAAAAAAAAGGTCACCAATATTTGTCACAATATCATTGGATCACTCCATAATTTTTTCAGAATTTAAAAATGTATAAAAGTATTTTTAAACATTTAAAACAATTCAAATAAAGTGTAAATTTATAAAAAATACCAAAACAAAAAATTAAATTGTGAAAAAATAAAAATCAGAAAGAGAATAATCAAAATATTTTTTCATAATTTTTTCAGATTTTTGGACTTAAAATAAATTTTCTATGATTTTTTTAAATTTAAAACAATTAAAATATAAAAATCAGAAAAGAAAATAAAAGTAAAAATATGTGTGTCGTACCCCAAATTTGCCCTATCTCTTTATTTTTGGTCTAGCTTTGAACTTTGCATTCCATTTGCATCATTTTATCATTCAGTCATTTGCATATCCCACATCTCATGGAATCAGGCGCTTTGGTTTGAAGTATTAGGGCTACGCCCTCTTTTTGTCTAATCTTGTTTTGAGGTTTTCTTATCAGGTAAAAAGGAAGCGCATCTGGTTCTCGATTAGTGGATGGTGGAACGAATTTTGTCATCATGTTACAAGGGTGGTTCTTGCTCAATTTTATCAGAGCCTGGATTAGGGTTTATTTCCCTATGTGTGCTGGTCAAGATGCTAGGGTTTCGAGTTTTTTGGTTTCTGTGAAGATGTTTTTGTCGCCTGCCTCGAGGATGGTTCAAAACTCATGGCATTAGGCCTTTCTCACAAGGATTCTCAGGGTTTAAGTTTGCACAAGTACAATTGGATCATATTGGATTTTCAAGCATCAAGTCAAAGAGGAAACTATTGAAAGAGCAAAGCAGATAAATTTGTTTTTTTGGACGAAATTGAAGAAGAGCAAGTTTGCTTCGATTTAGAGGTTTCGATTGAGCATTTGGCTTCCTTCAATCAAGCTGGATTTAGGGGCTTCGATTGAGCATATGGCTTCCTTCGAGCAAGCTGGATTTAGGGGCTTCGATTGAGCATCTGGCTTCCTTCGAGCAAGTTGGATTCAGGGGCTTCGATTGAGCATCTGGCTTCCTTAGAGCAAGCTCTGATCCATAAGCTTCGATTAAGAAATTATTTCCTTCATTTGTTTTTGCTCCAATTCATAAAGCATTGGCCTCCTGCAAGTTGTTTTGATTCACCAAGCAGCAACCTCCTACATGAAAACTTTGACCAAGCTATGGCTTCCTGCATGCAAGCTTCGATTGGATAATGTCTCTTCATGCAATCTTTGTTTAAGCAATGTCCTCTTGCATGCTTTCTTTGATTCACAAAAGTTGTAGCCTCCTGCATGCTTTGTTTCGATTCACAAGAAGTACATCCTTTATGCCTGCAAGCCTACTTCAACTGGACAAGTTACTGCCTGCAAGCCTACATCGACCTGAACAAGTTTACTGCCTACAAGCTTGCTTCGACTTGGACAAGTTTACTGCCTACAAGCCTGTTTCGATTCACCAAGCATGCTGCCTGCATGCTTGCTTCGTCTGGACATGTTTCGATTGGACAAAGTAACCATCTCTATGCATCATTCGAATCCACTTGCACCCAGGGCCTCTTGCATCATTCGAATCCACTTGCACCCAGGGCCTCTTACATCATTCGAATCCATTCGCACCTAGGGCCTCTTGCATCATTCGAATCCACTTGCACCAAGGGCCTCTTGCTTACTTTGCTTCATACAAGTTTCGTTTGAGCCAAAGAGGTATCCTCATAAGATTTGACTAAGTTCTTGCTTCCCTTGAAAAAGCGCCCTTCAATTTAGAAGCCATGAACTTCCCTCATGCTAAAAAGACAAAAGGCAATGGCTCCCTTTATGTTTGTTTCGATCCACATACCTCGATTGGGCAATGTGCTTCCTTTGAGCTTGAGCTTTCGATTTGACAGTATGTTTCCTTCGATACAAGCTTCGACTGGGCATTAGCTTGTTTCGACCACAAGCTTCGACTGAGGGAAAGACTTCCTTCGAACAAGTGTGCTTCGATCTCACTCTTGCATTCGAATCAAGACCAAATACTGCCAAACCCAAGCCAGTTGTGCTGCCATGCAACAATCCTGCACCAACCTGCCACAACACTCCAAAAACCTGTTGTTGCTGCCCCAAAAACCTGTTGTTGCTGCTCCAAAACCTGTTGTTGCTGCTCCAATGCCTGTTGTAAGATGCCAAAACAAAACAGAAAAACCTGCATTATAACAGTCCAGAGATTACACAAAATTAGAATAAATACAAACTGTGTTTGATAAAGCAAAAGAACAGAGTTACGGCTTTGGTTTGTTCTGATCCAAGTTTCAACTCATTCACAAATCTTGCACAAATCTTGCACCATCACTGATACTCCTTCGTCCATATTTAACTTCACAAATCCAAACCTCTCTCTGCACTTGAAACGGTAACAACTTTTCACAATCATCTTCAATCCACAATACTTCACTGTCAATCTTCAATCACTTTCAATATTACAAGAACGTCAACACAACAAAGTTGTAAGAATCAGAACACATAGAAAAAATACCCAAAAAACACAAAAGCAGAAGAAGAGCATAATAAAATACAAAGTAGGAAGATCAGCATCACGCACGAGTCTACCATCGTACCTGATTGGAATCTCATCTCTGGTTTTCTATTTGGCATCGTCAAGGCAGTTGCAGGTAAGCTCTTTACCATTTATGTAGTATCTATTTTTTTCGTTGTTTTAGCTTGCAATGAAATAATCATGAAATCAGGACTGCAATAATGGTTGAACCAACTAAAACATAAAGTGTTAGAAATCCACATAAAATTCACAGAGAAAAAACTCATTTAAAAACACGCAAAAAAATAAAAATCCACATAAAAATTCATTCCTAAACCTCTACCTAGCAATCCTTTCAACTGCATAACAACAACAAATCGTGACCTTCCATTAACCTCTTTAACCATAACCTTAAACCTCACTTCACCAATCCACAACACATCAAAACACCTTTCTATTTCCTTCTTGTAAACAGTGAGATAACCACAAAACCGAATGTGATCCATTTTCAACATTCTCAATCACAAACTCACCAATTGATCCACACCATAACTTCACCATACTCCTTCAATCCAAGCTTCTACCTTCTATCTCTAGGCCCAAACGAAAAGCATGCCTTCACTGATTCCAGGCCCAATCGAAGGACAGGACTTCGCCTCTGCCAAGGCCCAGTCGAAGGACACAACTCGCTGCTGCCTTTGCCCAATCGAAGGACAGGACTTCGCCTCTGCCAAGGCCCAGTCGAAGGACACAACTCGCTGCTGCCTTTGCCCAATCGAAGGACAGGACTTCGCCTCTGCCAAGGCCCAGTCGAAGGACATAACTCGCTGCTACCTTTTCCCAATCGAAGGACAGGACCTCGCCTCTGCCAAAGCCTAATCGAAAGACGTGACTTTGCTGGTGCCAGCCCCAATCGAAGGAGGCCAACAGAATGCAAATCGAAGGCTGCTTCCCCCCAATCGAAATACACTCACTTTTTCTTACTTTTATCTTTTTTTTTTCTTCATATTTTTTTATGCCTTTTGATATGTTTGTAATAGCGTAGGTTTTTATCCTTCTGCATTTTTATTTACTTTGTACAAATGCTAGTAATTAGGTGTATGGCAAGATAAAATCAAAAAAATAAACAAACCAAAAAAAATCAAAAACACTCTTGAATCATTACTTGAACTTATTTTAAAACTTGCAAAAACACTCAACCAAGCAAAACTCCCCCAAGGGCATGTTATCTCCATTCTACCGCGATATCGGCCGTGCCTATTGCTAGAATGCGTGCGTTAATGTTGCCCACTAAAAAACACAAACAAACAAACCATTTTCTAAGAAGAACTACGGTGTTCTGATTCCTTCATTGGATACGTAGGCAAAGGGTCACGAAACCTTCACGAACGCAATAATAAAAAACCATTCATTTCCCTTTTAGCAAGCATAGTTGTAAGTAAACCCACCCTTTAAGACAAACAAACAAAATGGATCCCGTTGAGTACAACGGATGTGAGGGGTGCTAATACCTTCCCCTCGCATAACCGACTCCCTTACCCTTTCTCTTGGTCGCAAGACCATCTTATCCATTCCCTTGTGGTTTTATCGATATTTCCACTTCCTTCGGGATAAATAAAAGCTCGGTGGAGGCTCTGTGTTTTCTGCTGATGGTTTCAATGTGGACCATTGGATGAGAGTCAAAACGTGTTAGTAATCAAATCCAAGGGATCTGGCGTGCTGTGCATATCATGGTCATTAGTGAATAAAGTACAAAATCAAATATAAATCAGATTTTCAAAAAATAACAAGTGGCGTGCCATCATTGGTTGGAAGATGACACGTAGGTCATCTTCAACCTCCAGCCAACGTGATTTTCAGGTCTCTCAAACTATAAAATCAGAAGCTCAGACCTATGTCATTCGCTTGGTCTCTTCAAGACGAAGACAACCACACTCTTGCGCCAAATTTATATAAACTGTAGCTCAAGCAATTTGGAAGGAAAGTTTTGAAAAGGGATTTTAAATTTCATGGTCAAAACGTATTTCCAATAAAAGGTAAGTGTTGCGACTAGAACCAGGACAATGAGAGCAACATAATTATATCATAGTTTTGAAGAATTGATGAAGGAATCTACCTATTGAAGTTGAGTTGTAGAGCTCTGAAACTGGACTTCTATGGAGCAGTATAGGGCACGATTCTTGAATGTAATTATGTGGTTAGCTTCAGGGAAGATCAAGGAAGGTGAATTAATGGAAAAATTGGATAGAAAAAGGCTTGAGAATGGATTTTGAAGTTATTGAATTCTGAGTTGTGGAACAAGTTTGGCAGGGTAATTCTAGCTATCCAAGCCTGAGAAAATTAATGGGATTGCTCATGTATTTATAGGAGAATAAAATGGGATCAAAAGGAAGGGTGAGTGATGCAATTTGGAGGGAATTCGTGTGGGTCTGAATCATGAAGAAAATGTGACTTCTCTTTTGTAAAAACTCAACCAAAACGCGCGTTTTGATGTACTAATCCATTTGGGAAAGTTGGCTAATCATGTTTAGACCCAAAATGCGTGCTAATTTGAGGTTTAGAGGTTGTAACATGAAATTTAAATTCTGACTTGCAATGAAACTTCAATTCCAAGTTACCACTTTGGAAACAATGGCATTCTCAGCTCAAGGGGTCTTAAGGCATGATTCTTGATGCTTTAGAAAGATGAGGTTACAAGCTTTGCAATGAAAAAAGAATTGAATCAAATGGATGCTTGAGCTGAAAGTTGTGTTGAGTCAAAGATGGAGAAAAAGAGTTGACTTTCCATACTTAGAAATATTTTAAGTTCTTCTTCAAAAATGACCTATAATGTCTTGCATCCAAACACGGCCTTACAATTGGAATTTGCTCTTGACCAAAAAAGATGGCATGAATTAGATATCTTTAATGACATTTTGAAACTTGAACCATTCAAAATCTCCAAAAATTGAGAGAGTTATGAATTGTTGAAGTTGGAAAAAAATTATGAAGTGACCTATAATATTTTGCATCCTTAAGGCAACTTCCATCCATTTTCTCACTTTACACATAAACGAATGCATAAAGTTCACATCTTCAAGATCATCATGGAAAAAGAATGGGCTCAAGGTGATAAAAATTGACCAAGATATGATCATTTGAAGTCACACATGGAAAATTGAGGATTCATCTGGAGGACTTGTAATCTTTCTTCCTCATTGAGTCTCTTCCTCATGACAAATCCTTGAAACTTTTGAAGTGATTTGTTAATAACCCTTTGAAGAAAAATATGTCTTTGGAATCACTCAAAAATACCAAGAGATGAGCAAGATATATTCCTTTGAAGTTCAAAACCCTAGCTCCTTAGATCAAGAGAATGCTTTGAGGAACCTTGACAATTTTGAACAAACTTCTTGTACCAAGACACATGATTTGTAAATAGAAGTTGTTGAGGATGATAATGAGAACTCATAGCCACCAAAACCACTTCCATGTCTTGAACATTGATAGAAATATGCACTTGTGACCAAATGGAATAAAATCTTGTCCAACCATGACAACTTCTCCAATCAATCCCTTGTGCTTTTCAACCAAATTTGATAACCTTGAAATGTGATGAACCAAAACAACCTTGCCATGCCAATTCTTCCAAAACCAAGCCAATGGTGAGGTTTGAACTTTTCAAGCTTTATTGACTAGGGCATGGAAATAAACTCATAAACCCATGGGGTAACTTGTTAAATTCTATTGCCTTTACCTACATGGATAACAAGCAAGACAAACCAACATTGCATTTTATTTAGTTGAAAGAAGAAATCAAGACAAAAAAATATTCATGATCACAAAAGAACATAAGTCAAGGTGCTTGGTGATTCCTCAAAAGGGCAAAGCTACATATAGGGAGGGCAACCAAGAATCCTAGTGTGATCTTATTGTGAATGAATCAACATGGTATGATGAAAGGATCTTAGGGGCAAAAATTAGGGTACAACAGCTGCCCTTATTTATGTTTCTTCTATTCGGAGATACGAAGGTTAAAAATCTTCGTGCCGACGCGATCGAAGATACTTAAATATAAAAAAAACCATATTTTTATCCCTAAGATGCCATGCAAATGTTTATGATCATGAATGCACATGGACAATTCCAAAGGGACACAAATCACCAATGGGGATGTAACAATAATAAAGAAACAAGAGAGCTCCCCCACCAGGAAAATAAATCACTGGTGGATCAAAAGACCTGAATCAAAGAGGATGGTAGAATGGTCAAAGGATACACCAACTTCTACCGAAGGCGAAGCTACCGATGTTTACTGAAGGCAGGAAGAAAGATAACAAACATCGACATTCACTGTCGATGTCCTACCGAATTTCACTGAAGGTAGAGAGAAAAGAATTATCATAGCACCACCGTTCACTGACGATGAACTACCAACGTTCACTGAAGGTAGTAAAAGATAACAAACATCGACGTTCACTGCCGATGTCCTGCCAACTTTCACCAAAGGTAGAGAGAAAAGGAATATCATAGCACCACCGTTCACTGACGATGAACTACCAATGTTCACTGAGGGTAGAAAAAAGATAATAAACACCAACTTTCACTGATGGTGATCTACCAACTTTCACTGAAGGTAGAAAGAGAAAATATCATAGCACCGCCGTTCACTGACGATGAACTACCAATGTTCACTCAAGGTAGCAAAAAGATAACAAACATCGACGTTCACTGCCGATGTCCTACCATCTTTCATTGAAGGTAGAAAGAGAATATATCATAGCACCGCCGTTCATTGACGATGAACCACCAACTTTCACTAAAGGTAGAAAAAAGATAACAATCATCGAAGTTCACTACCGATGACCTACCAACTTTCACTGAAGGTAGAAAGAGAACATATCATAGCATCGCCTTTCACTGAAGATGAACTACCAACATTCACTGAAGGTAGCAAAATGATAACAAACATCGACATTCACTGCCGATGTCATACCATCTTTTACTGAAGGTAGAAGGAGAATATATCATTGCATCACCATTCACTGATGATGAACTACCAACGTTCACTGAAGGTAGAAAAAAGATAACAAGTTTCCCCAAGATTCTCGAATTTCACCTAAAACTGGTCTCAACTTCTTTTTAAACCAAGGCACTTCGCCTGGAAAGGATAATATATAAGATGTCTCAAATAAAGAGACTTCGACTTGTAAAGATTTCACAACGAGTTATTTCTGTGATTTTGAAAGTGTTGCCATCCTTTGGCGTAATCTAACGACAAACTGCGAACTATTCACTCATAGAGGAGATAGCAAAAAAGTTACGTCGACTTTTACAGGGAAGCACAAGTTATTCAAATAAAGAGATCTGCCACTTGTTGTCATGGAGGATTGTAAAAAGAAATGAATTTCTGGGGAGAGAAATATGACTTCCTGGTGAAAGAAATATGACTTCCTGGGGAGAGAAATATGACTTCCTGGAGAAAGAAATATGACTTCTTGGGGAGATGCCACGATATTCCTGCTGAGGAGATAAAGTCTTCTCGTGAAAAATAAATGCACCAACCAAAACTTGAAGTTTTCAGAAATCCAAAGTAAATAATATTGTTGTGGAATCACAGATTCAAACTAGAAATAAACTGGAACGAAACGGTCAACCAGAATACATCCTTTGAGAAATAAACTCAAGAGGGAAAACTAAATCCACCTGAACCAGGAGCTGTGCAGGAAGGCTAAAGCAAAAATCTTCCACTAGGGATAACTCAATGGGAAAATTGAAAGAATATACGCTTTCTTCTTAAGGCCAACACTCTATTAAAAAGAGGATAACGTAACTCTGCAAAACAGGATGATATATCAACAAAAATATTAACAAATGTTAATGAACAATGATTTTCCAATTTTAGCTATGCATGATTTATGTATGAATGTATGAGTGTTATCGTGCGTATGCTGACAAAACAGATATACAACATTGGGAATAACCAGGCAAAACCACATCGGGCAGTAACAACACTCAGCTAAACTTCATCCAAGATGATCATTCCAAGAAAAAGTAAATGCCAACTGAGGAAACAAAACCTACTGGCTGCTTTAGCTTTATTGGGGAGCGGCATAATCCGGAAGTAAGCAAAACGAAGTGACAGAATAGTACAAATACATGGATAGAACATCCTTCTTCAGGCTTCACCAGGGAAACAAGTGTTTTTAAAAGTAACCTTCCTATTGGAGATTGCAAAACCAGTCTCAAGTAAAGCAGGCTGACACCAAAATATCAAAACATTCACTAGGGAATTTAGGCTTACTTCATTGGGGAGGTTAACACTACATCCACAAAGGGAAAACCACAATACGTCCTTCATTTAAAGAAACCAGGGAGCTGCGTTCTTCAAGAGTGGTTATGATACCAACTTCTCTAGAAAAAGAACTTCTATTAGGCCAGAGGAAAACTTCACTGGAGAAAATGCAGATTGAAACTTCACATCATGAAAACTCATAAAAGAGGAGAAATGAATCCAAACTTGACCGAGGATACCAGAATCATAAACCCAATACAGCAAAAACATCCCGAGTAAACCTTCCCGAGGGGAACAAAAAACTTCTCAAAACAACTGGAGTTTGTCCATTCCTGGGATCACCATCTTTGTTGTCATTGTTTCATCACAAATCTCAAAGTAAAAGCAGATTGTAAAAAATTTTTTTTTTGAAAAATCAATTTTGTTATTTAATCTTTTTTGCTTTGAAAGTTATTATCAATAATAAATGGAGTCTTTGCAAGCTAAATAAAATAAGAAATACAAATAATTGGGTAAAAGCTCAAATTTCATTAATAGAATGGTAGTCTGCGAATGACGAGACTCCATAGATGATTACAAAGTTTGAAAAATGGTAATATATAATGGAAAAGATACATTGAGATACAATGAAAACTATCCCCTCTAACAACTTTTGAAATCCTGAGCAGCAACTTCTGTTGAAGTATAGTGAGGATCCGGGAAGATTGTTGCTTCAATGATCAAGTCTTATCTGACGTAGTTACTTGCCAAGAAAGTCCCTAAGTTTTGCCTAAGCTGCCCTTGTGGGTTTTCAACTTAGCAGGAAATTTATTTTCTTTACGTCTCTAATTTTTGCCTAGACCCCCCTTTCGGGTTTTCGGCCTACCGAGACGCTCTTTTTTTGCCTAAGCCGCCCTTTCGGGTTTTCAACTTAGCGAGTTGTTCTTTTATTTCTTTAGGCAAAGTATTTCTTGGCTATGTCAGCATTCACGGGACCTGGGAACTCCTCGCCATCCATAGTTTCAAGAATTAATGCACCTCCAGAGAAGGCTTTCTTGATAACATATGGGCCTTCAAAATTGGGAGTCCACATGCCCCTAGAATCAGCGTTGAAAGACATGATCTTCCTGAGCACGAGGTCTCCTTCTCTGAATTTATGAGGTTTGACCTTTTTATCAAAAGCTTTCTTCATTCTTCTTTGATATAACTGGCCATGACACAAAGCCGTCATTCTCTTCTCCTCAAATAAATTCAATTAGTCAAACCTGTTCTGGACCCATTCAGCCTCTGTCAATTTGGTTTCCATTATCACACGTAAAGAGGGAATCTCCACCTCGATAGGGAGTACAACTTCTATTCCATACACCAGGGAGAACGGGGTTGATCCTGTTGAAGTGAGGACATATGTTCGATATCCATGCAGAGCAAAAGGAAGCATTTCATGCAAATCCTTATAAGTAACAACCATTGTCTGGATAATTCTCTTGATATTCTTATTAGCAGCTTCAACAGCCCCATTCATCTTTGGCATGTATGGAGATGAATTGTGATGGACAATATTGAATTCTTCGCACAGTTCTGTCATCATCTTGTTGTTCAAATTCGAGCCATTATCAATGATGATTCTGCTCGGCACACCATACCGACATATAAGGTTATTCTTGATGAAGCGCACAACCACCTGCTTAGTAACATTGGCATATGAAGCAACCTCCACCCACTTGGTGAAGTAATCAATTGCTACCAAGATAAAATGGTGTTCGTTCGAAGCTTTGGGTTCTATCATCCCAATCATGTTAATACCCCACATAGAGAAAGGCCATAGGGAGGAAATCACATTGAGAAGTGTCGGGGGCACATGGACCTTGTCTGCATAAATCTGGCATTTATGGCACTTCTTTGCAAATTTATAACAGTCAGACTCCATTGTCAGCCAATAGTAACCTTCCCTTAGCATCCTTTTAACCATCGAATGTCCATTGGCATGAGTTCCAAATGAACCCTCATGAATCTCATGCATCAACATGTCTGCTTCGTGTCTATCCACGCATCTGAGCAAGACCATGTCATAATTTCTCTTGTATAACACATTTTTCACTGAGGAAGAAACTGCCTGCCAATCTTCTCAATGTCTTTTTATCTTTCTTCGATGCACCAATAAGGTATTTCTGAGTCTGAAGAAAATGGTTGATATCATAATACCAAGGTTTTTCATCTACTACCTCCTCTGCTGTAAACACATGAGCGGGCCTATCCAGTTGTCGAACCATAATTCGGGATATATCATTCCAAGTATTCACTTGGTACATAGAAGCCAGAATTTCCAGAGCATCCGCCATTTTATTTTCATCTCTAGGAATGTGATGGAATTTAACTTTATTGAAGAAGGGTAATAATCTTCTAGCATAATCTTTGTAAGGGATCAAGTCGGGGTGACGAGTATCCCATTCTCCTTTAATCTGATTTATTACCAAATCTGAATCACCATACACATCTAGAATTTTAATTCCGAGATCAATAGCTTCTTCGAGACCCATGATGCAAGCCTCATATTCGTCCATATTATTAGTATAATCAAATGTTAACCTTGCGGTAAAAGGAATGTGTGATCCATAAGGAGTGACAATCACATCACCAATTCCTTTACCATAAGCATTCACAGCTTCATAAAATATCATACTCCAATGAGATTCAGGATCAGGACCTTTCTCAGGCAATGGTTCATCACAATCTTTCACTTTCAGGAACATCACGTCCTCATCGGGGAATTCATATTCTACAGACTAGTGATCCTCCATTGGTTGGTAAGCAAGATAATCTGCCAACATGCTGCTTTTAATAGCTTTTTGAGTGTGGTATTCGATATCATATTCAGATAACAACATCTGCTAGCGAGCAATTCTCCCAATAAGAGTAGGCTTTTCAAAAATGTACTTGATTGGATCCATTTTGGAGATCAACCAAGTAGTGTGATTCTACATATACTGCCGCAAAAACTTTTCCGCCCAGGCCAAAGCATAACATGTCTTTTCCAGCATGGAACACCGTGACTCACAATCAGTGAATTTTTTACTGAGATAGTAAATGGGGAACTCCTTCTTCCCTGTTTCATCCTGTTGTCCCAGAATACAACCCATGGATTTATCTAACACTGTCAGATACATAATCAACGGTCTTCCTTCTACAAGAGGGAGCAAGATAAGAGGTTCAAGCAGATATTCTTTAATACTTTCAAATTCCCTTTGACAATCATCCGTCCACACACAACCTTGATCTTTCTTTAACAACTTAAAGATCAATTCACATGTTGCGGTTATGTGGGAGATGAATCTGGAAATATAATTCAAACGCCCGAGAAAACCTTTGACTTGCTTTTCAGTTCTTGGTTCTAGCATCTCTTCAATGGAGTTGATTTTATCAGGTTCAACTTTAATTCCTTTCTGGCTAACAATGAAACCCAACAATTTCCCTGATTGGACACTGAAGGTACACTTATTTGGATTCAAGCGGAGACGATACTTCCTCAAACGCTGAAACAACTTCAACAAATCTTCTGCATGCCCTTATTCATTCTGGGATTTGGCAATCATATCATCAACATATACTTCGATTTCCTTGTGCATCATATCATGGAATAGGGTTGTCATAGCCCTCTGGTATGTTGCACCATTGTTCTTCAACCCGAAGGGCATCACTCTGTAACAGAATGTTCCCCAGGGTGTGATAAACATTTTTTTCCATGTCCTCTAGAGCCATTCTTATTTGATTATACCCGAAAAATCCATCCATGAACGAGAATACCTTAAATTTTGTTGTGCTATCCACTAACATATCAATGTGTGGAAATGGAAAATCATCTTTTGGAATAGCTTTATTTAGATCTCTGTAATCTACGCACATGCGGACCTTTCCGTCTTTTTTCGGTACTGGGATAATATTGGAAATCCGTTGAGGATACACTGACGTCACAAGAAAACCAGCATTAATTTTTTTTAAAACCTCCTCTTTGATTTTTACTGCCATATCTGGGTGAGTTCCTCTCAACTTTTGTTTAATTGGCGGACACTCTACCTTCAATGGCAAACGATGCTCTATAATATCTGTATCTAGACCAGGCATATCTTGATAAGACCAAGCAAAAATATCCACATACTTTTTCAACAGCTCAATCAACCTGCTCTTCACATCAAGATGCAACAATGCTCCAATCTTGACTTCCTTCGGATCTTCTTCTTAACCCAAATTGATCACTTCCAATGGCTCTTTATATTGCTAAATGGTATTTTCCTCGTGTCAAGCAACCGTGAGAGCTCTCCTGGAATCTCATCATAATCTTATTCTTCAGCCCCAGACACAGGGCATTCAAAGTTGGGAGAGGGTGCAGGGTCATTGTATTCAACAGATTTTTTAATTAATCTTCACATATGATTTGTGATTACATTTAGAAATTGACACATATAACAAGTGATCATGCAGATTGAATTTCAGTAATTATTTATTTTGAAAAGTTTTTTCAGATTACCATTTTTTAAGAAAAAGCAGAAAAAAAGACATAATTTGGGAAACAAAGACAACTTTTATTATTGATTTTAAAAGTCACAACAAATAGATAAGCCCTACAACATTAATACTTCCACCTTGGGCAGAGTGAAAGCTTTTTCAAAAAGATTAACAAATCAAATTACTTTGAAACATGTATGTAAGAGGGAACATCAATGGTGATCCAGTTCTGGACCCTAACTCCGTGCATCACATAATTCGGCATTTCATGCTCTGCTTCACCTTCCACAATGGCATTAATGCTGGGAACAGTCGGATGAAGATAACCCCCGCTACGGAAAATGTCTTGATACCTGCCTGCAGCAGACTTCGGCTTCATGCCCTTACATTTGTCGTTCTTTGAAGAGAACCCCAAGCCAGTTCTGTTCTTGTTCACAGGTGGATCTACAATTTGTCCCCAAACTTCATTATGACCATTACGCACAACCTGCTGCGCGTACTTCAGCGAAACCATGGTATTCTCATTTTCTCTTATGTTGTCAATGGATAAGGCTTGGAAGTGGGTTCCAACAGAAGCTTCATCCGCCTCTACAATGCTGAAAGAGGATAAATGAGATATCAACAATGCTTGCTCCCCGTTTATAATCACTACTTTCCCTTCACGTATAAACTTCAGCTTCTGGTGTAAAGTTGAAGTGACAGCCCCTGCCTCATGTATCCACGGTCGTCCTAGAAAATAGCTATAAGCGGGAACAATGTCCATGACCTGGAAAGTTATCTGAAACAAATGTGGTCCTATATGAATAGGCAAGTCCACTTCACCAATAACAGATTTCCTTGACCCATCAAACGCTTTCACAATGATGCCACTTGGGCGCATAGGCGTTCCTTGATATTTCAACTTCATAAGCGTACTCCTCAGTATAACATTCAACGCAGATCCATTATCAATCAGCACATTGGATAGTGAATCATTCTTGCAGTTCATAGAGATGTGGAGGGCTAAGTTGTGATTCCTTCCTTCATCTGGTAATTCATCATCGCAGAAACTCAAGTTATTACATGAAGTAATGTTTCCTATTACGCTGCTAAATTGGTCTATTGGCATATCACTCTCCACAAAAGCTTGGTCCAGTACCCTCATCAAGGATTCTCTGTGAGAAGAGGAGTTCATCAATAAAGTTAAGATAGATATTTTTGAAGGAGTCTGCAGTAGCTGATCTACAATTTTGTAGTCGCTCATCTTAATTATCTTCAAAATATCATCCACTTATTTCTCTAACGCAACTCCACTAGTCTCACCTGTAGCCTTCTTAGGTTCATCATTCTCAACAATTTTCTTTCCAGCACCAACATCTCTTTGAACAACTGGTGCAAACACACGACCACTGCGAGTCACCCTGCTATTTTTAGCAATATTCGCAACATCAGGCATTGGCTGGATGGGAAATTCCACTCCATCCTCTAAGATTGTAGCATTGTATTTGTAAGGCACAACCTTATCTGACTTGTAGGGGATACGACCCGGCAAACTAATCACCAATGGGGTAACAACTGGCTTTCTATGATACTCAACTTCAAAATGGGCGGGTGCACCAAAACAAGGCACAATGATGTTTACCCCTTCTTCAACACAATCAGTCATTAATAAGTCATTTCTGGAAAACAAATCTTCGTCTGAAGAGAAATATTCATCTGCGGAAGCATACTCTTCATCTGACCCTTCTTCAGTCAAACAAACGTCAACCATATCAACTTCATGGTAATCATCCCTCTGACTTGTGACCTTGATAGCGAAGGGGTAATAAAACACTTAGAAGGGGGGGGGGGGGTTAATAAGTGACTCTTTTTCTTTTCAAAACAAAGCTCAACAATAATGGAATGACAAGGTTATTTTTATCCTGGTTCGTTTGAACTCAAACTACTCCAGTCCACCCGTCAAGGTGATTTCACCTTTCTCAACAAGGACTTAATCCACTATAATCAACTGATTACAAACACACAACAAATGTTGTGACTAACAATGCACAAGTAATCTTACAAGTGACTAACACCACTAAGACTTAAATCTAGTCCTAGTCTGGTTGAGAAATCTGACCAAACTTGGTCTCTCAAGGAGCAATTGCAAGAGTTTAATCTTTATAGATAGTGAAATAAAATTTGCTTCTAATCAAGCTATATCACAACTGTAATTTTTCACTTAGAATAAATTGCACAAAGTGTATGAACAAAGAGTTTGTGAGCCCAGTATCTTTCACGTAGTTTCTTGCCTTTTTTTGAAATGTAATTTGTTGGTTGGCTTGCAATAAATGTCCTTCTATTTATAATAAGAACAAAAAGACCGTTGCTGCCTTCAGAAAAGTGGAGAGCATTAAATGCTTGCGTGTTTCTTTGCACTATTCCATTTTCCAGGAAACTAGCTTTAGGCACTTGAGTGCTTGACGCCATTTTTTGCATTAATGAGTAAACAACAACTTGTAAGAACGTGTTTCCTATGCTTGACAAGACAAGTTCGTTTGTATCAGAACATGCTTCAATGTCTTGATTTCAGAACATGCTTTACTTCATCTTCTAGGCATTGCTTTTCTTGCTAAGAACTTGATCAGCACTTGCTTTCAAGTAATCTTCTGAGCAAGGAAACCTGCTAAATGTTAGAAGATATATTTAAATAAAATTTCTTACCAGAGTCAGCAGGTGTGCTTCAAACAAAAAGGTTCTTTCATTAAAGAACTTCTTCATAATTTTTGCTTAGCACTTCAGAATGCTTCTTGTCAGAACATTATCTAAAATAGTCAAATACGTTCATCAGAGTATAAATTATCTAAAATATAATTTATTGTTATCATCAAAACTCTGAGATAGATCAGAACTATTCTTGTTCTAACAATCTCCCCCTTTTTGATGATGACAAAAATTTCTCAGATATAGAAATGAAATATGATAAGAGATAAGAATCTCCCCCTGAAATGAATATTTCTATATATAAAATTTCTGAGATTATTTATCAGAGCAAAAAAAATCTTCTTGGATTTCTTCAGAACTTCTTTAAGAAGATAATGTGTAGCTGGAATATTCTTTCAGAGTTAAAAAGATACCTACAAAACAAAATCTTTTGCACAAGAAATTTTTTTGTATTTTGTTAGAGTGTCTGAGACTTTAGTCCCATAACCGTTAAACAATGATTAGTTTAAGAATACACATTTTCTCCCCCTTTTGGCATAATCAAAAAGTGTAAAAAAAATTGAAGAGCTGAAAAGTTTTCATAAAGAAAATATTCAGAAGTACAAAACAACAAACTAAAGTCAATAAATAGAAAGACACTAGGATTTCTTAGTAACAAGAGCCATCAGAAGATTCTTGATCTCAGAGGCAGATTCTTCTTGTTTCACCATCCAGTTCTTGATTTCTTGATTTGTTTGGTCTTGCTTATCCAAGCGTTCATGTATGACTTCATTCTCCCTCTTGAGCTCTTTCAGAGTGTCCATGATAAGTGAGGTAGGAGCAGAGGATGACGAAGCTTCAGCAGAAACAGGCTTAGAAGCAGCAACCGTTGAGTCAGAATGCACAAAGGTTGAAAGCAGAGTGCCCAGCTCTATTGCAAGAGTTGGCACTGGTTCAGGTTCAGCTTTAACAGAAGGTTGATTCAATAGAACAATAGCCAGAGGGATTGAATCTTCAGAGGATTCTTCAGATTCATCTTCTGATATGCCATCGTATCAGCTGGTGTATCAGCAATCATTAACGCAGACTTCTTATTCCAAATGTCAACAGCTTCTGTCTTGAAAGCATGCAGATGTTTGGAAAAGTTTTCCAGCACCTGAAAGTGGCATAAGTCTTGTAGCTTCAGTGACTCAGCATTAAAAGTTCTTCTGAAGGTTTCCCATAGAAGATTCGTTGTAGCTGTGTTCACGCTTCTGGAGAAATCTTCTTTCAGCAGATTCAACCATGCTTGAACATCTGTTAAAAAATTCTGAAACAATGTATTCACATCTGGATGAACAGGTTTTGGGACAGCCTTCTTGAAAGTTTTGTTTTTCAAGAATAGTAGAGATTCAAAATCCACTACAGTTCTTAAAAAGCTAGCAGGTTCAGGATTTTTGGTAGGTTCAGAAGTGGCTGAATAATCAGGTTGGTCAACAAAGATAGGTGGTGCTGATAGTTCATGAGGTTCGGATGATTCACCAGTTTCAAGTTGTTCAAAAGGTTGTTGTTCTGGAATATGAGGGGGTGAGAGTGTAGGTGAGTTTGGTGTTATGGGGAAGTAGGTGGAGTGGCATCAGGTGAAATTATTATTGTATTATCAGGAGTGGGAATGGGGTTCTGAGGATATGGTCGATTCATAGAAAAAATGTTTTCAGATGGTAAGTTGAAAGGAGGCTTTATAGTGGCGAGAGGTTCATTTATCCCTGGAATTCTCCAAGAGCTAGCATCATACCATCCAGTGGGTCTGGGTGATAGAGGTCTGGGAGGAGGTCTTGAAAAACGTTCAGCAAGAATGGGTTGAAAAACAAATGGTTCAGGGGGTTCTGAGTGTGAGGGTTCTGATTGAGAGGGTTCTGATTGGGTGTCAGAGTGTTCATCAGAGTCAAAATCACTCAAATCTGATAAAACTTGATTTTTATGAGGGTTGTCAGCAAGGGAGTCAGATGGTAAGGTCAGGTCAATATCAACATCTATATCTCCTAAGGTTTGGGAGGGTTCAGCAGATGTAGATACATTGACAGAATCATAAATAGTGATAGTTTCTGCGGGTTTACCTGTCTTCTTTTTCTTTTTCTAAGGAGTGGCAGATTGTCCTTCTATAGCTTTTCTCTTCAAAGATTCCCGAAGAACAACATCTGGAGCAGCTTGATTTCTTCCTTGGAGCCAAGCTGGATCAATAGGTGTTCCAGTCTCTTTGCAGATTTCAATGTAGTGTAGGATGATACGTGGATGATCTCCTGAGCTGAACAGAGGAAAATCAACAATAGGTATCCTTCTCCTCTTCACAGCAGCTGACACATACGGATTTAGTTCCACCAGCAGCTTGTCAATAATTTTCCTTTTCAGTAAATTCTACCTAGTCATAGTCTTACCACAAGTAGGTTCTAGCTCCCCCAGAAGATTGGCTTCATCTAGGTGAGCAATCAGACCATTCTCAGTTAGAATGTCTGATATTAATATACCCATAGGAATCCAATTCCTTTTGGATTTGGGGTTTTTCATCCTTTCAGCCTCCCTAGTCTCTTTAACATGATTCCAGAGATGTTCAAACAGCAAATAAGGCAAATCAATTTTTACATTTGTTCCAAGGCAGAACAATAAGTATTATTGATCAGCGTTAATGTAATCAGGAGAGCTGGTGTCCTTCCTATGGTGAATACATCCATGAATAATCCTTGCCCAAATCTTGTATTTATCTTTCAAGTCCTTGACTTTTGAATATCCTTGGCCATTTGTGAAAATCTCTGAGTAGACCCTTGACATTTCTATCCTTCCACTCGGCATACCTGTAACTCCAAGTCCTTTAAACCTTAGCAACTTTCTGATTTGATTTTCTGTAATGGATATTTCCTTGCCCATTACGAAAGAGAGAATAACCTTAGGGGTTGCAATAGCATGTATCCAGAATTCCTTCACCATATGTGGAAAGATTGGACCAATGAGACGATAAAAAAAGTTCACCCAACCTTGAAACTTAACAGCAGGGAACAAGTCAAAACCATTTTCTCTTAGATTCTCAAAATCTACCATTAACTCACTTAAAACTTCCAAACTGTCTACCGGAATGAGAGTTGTTCTTTTAGGCACTATGTATTTCTCAGAGTGGGTAGAAGAAGAAGAAGCCATTGAAGCTCTTTAGAAATGAGAGTTTGAAGAAAAGGGTTTAAGAGAAAAAGTACAGAAACGCTTGAGTTTGAAAGAGACGATAAAGAATGAAAAAGGGTTTTTCAAAAAGTATTTATATGCAAAAAATTTCAGAAATATGCTTAGGAATAAGATTAAAAAAGTATTTAAGACGAATTTAAAACTAATTTAAAAACGGACTTAAAACGAATCTCATCATTACGTGCATTTAATGATTTTTCTAAAAATAAGGGGAAAACGTGAGATTATAGCTAATCATTAACAGTTACCTAGAACGTCATCAGTAGCTTTTGCATGCGTGACCTTTCAAAAACACACCACGTGTTCATCTCCTGAAGGATTCATGTAACAACTGTTTGTTCTAATGAATTTCTGAACTATACTTAGAAATGAAGCGTTAGAACATTTTAGAACTTTTCATATAGCTTCTGTTGTAACTTCTCTTCTAACTTCTGAAGAGTTATTAATCAGAGCATTCATTTCAGAATATTCTGAAGTCAAACACAGAAGATACATATTATTTTATTCAGGACATAATTCCATACAAATATTTTTCAAAATGAAATTAAATTTATCTTCTGAAAGGGTTTTGGTAAAAATGTCAGCCCATTGATGGTCTGTTTTTACAAAAATTAAGTTTAAAATTCCCTTCTGAATATAGACCCTTATAAAATGATATTTAATTTCAATATATTTGGCTTTAGAATGTAAAATTGGATTCTTAGAAAGACAAATAGAAGAAGTATTGTCACAGAAGATAGGAATCTTACTTTCATAAAGATTGAAATCTTCTAGTTAACTTTTCATCCAAATCATCTGAGAACTACATCCAGCAGCAGATATATATTCAGCTTCTGTGGTTGAAAGTGCAATTGTTGCTTGCTTCTTGTTGTACCACGAGATAAGATTGTCACCCAGAAACTGACAGCTTCTAGAGGTGCTCTTTCTTTCAATTCTATCTCCAGCAAAGTCAGCATCACAATAACCTAGTAGTCTGTAATCTTGTGATCTTCTATAACACAAACCCAGATTAGTAGTACCTTTCAAATACCTAAGAATTCACTTAACAGTTGTTAAGTGAGATTCTCTAGGATCTGATTGGAATCTAGCACACAAGCACACGTTAAATAGTATATCAGGTCTAGATGCAGTCAGATAGAGAAGGGATCCAATCATACCTCTATAGAGCTTATGATCTACCTTCATACTTACCTCATCTTTACCCAAAATGCAGGTTGGATGCATATGTGTCTTGGCATCTTCGCTTTCTGACATCTGAAATTTCTTCAGAAGTTCTTTAACATACTTCATCTGATGTATGAAAGTACCTTCTGGAGTCTGGTTGATTTGAATTCCCAGAAATAACTTCAATTCTCCCATCATGCTCATTTCAAATTCTGCCTGCATGGTCTTAGCAAATTCTTTTCCAAGGGAGATATTAGAGGTTCCAAAAATTATATCATCAACATAAATTTGACAAATTAAAATATCATTTTTAAATGTCTTTCTGAAAAGAGTTGTGTCCACTTTCCCTCTGGTAAAATTTTTTTCTAAAAGAAAATTACTCAGACGATCATACCAAGCTCTGGGAGCTTGTTTTAAACCGTACAAAGACTTTTTTAATTTAAAAACATGTTCTGGATGTTTTGAATCATTAAATCCAGGAGGTTGATGGACATAAACTTCTTCTTCAATATAGCCATTTAGAAATGCACTTTTAACATCCATTTGATATAATGAAATGTTATTTTGTACAGCAAAAGAAATTAATAATCTTATAGACTCTAACCTGGCGACTGGGGCAAAGGTTTCATTATAATCAATTCCTTCTTGTTGACTATAACCCTGTGCAACCAGTCGTGCTTTGTTTCTGATTACCTCTCCTTGCTCGTTCAATTTGTTTCTGAAAACCCATTTGGTTCCTATAACGTTGAATCCTTTGGGTCTTGGAACTAGATTCCATACATCATTTCTAGAGAATTGATTGAGTTCTTCTTGCATTGCTAAGATCCAATCATTATCTTTTAGAGCTTCATCAATGGAAGTTGGCTCAATCAGAGAAACCAAACCAAACAAAGATTCTTCATTGATTCTGAGAGAGGATCTTGTTTTGATGGGATCTTCTTTTCTTCCAATGATTACGTCTTATTTGTGAGCTGAAGATATTCTAGGAAACCTTTTCTGAGTGGGTTGATCAGAGATTCTGAGGTTGTTCAGAGCATTGTCAAGAGGATGATCTGTTGAGTCTTCTTTTGCTTCTGAGTCTTTCTTTGCTTCTGAAGTTTCAGAGTTTGAGGGATGATCTTCTGTACCTACAGAAAAATCAATTTGCTTTGGCTGTTGCTGGCCAAGCTTATCATCAATCCTGACTTTGATTGATTCTTCAACAATCAGAGTTTCTGTGTTGTATACTCTATATCCTTTTGAGCGTTCAGAATATCCAAGCAGGAAACACTTTTGTGCTTTGCAGTCAAACTTGTTCATAGTTTCTTTGGTGTTCAGAATAAAACAAGTACATCCAAAAGGATGGAAATAGGAAATGTTGGGCTTTCTGTTTTTCCATAATTCATAGGGAGTCTTTTCAAGAATAGGTCTTATAGAGATTCTATTCTGAATGTAACACGATGTGTTCACAACTTCTATCCAAAAGTGCTTTGCCATATTAGTTTCATTGATCATGGTTCTGGCTATTTCTTGTAATGTTCTATTCTTTCTTTCTACAACTCCATTTTGCTGGGGAGTTCTAGGACAAGAAAAATTATGAACAATGCCATTTTATTTAAAATACTTTTCAAAATAATGATTTTCAAATTCACCACCATGATCACTTATGACTTTTATAATTTTAAAATCTTTTTCGTTTTGAACTTGAGTACAGAAGTCAATGAACATAAAATGTGACTCATCCTTGTGTTTTAAAAAATTTACCCATGTCCATCTGCTGAAGTCATCAACAATGACCAATCCATACTTCTTGCCTCTGATGGATGCAGTTTTAACTGGCCCAAACAGATCAATATGAAGTAACTCTAATGGCTTAGAGGAAGAGACAACATTTTTGGATTTAAAGGAAGGTTTTGAAAATTTTCCTTTTTGGAATGCTTTGCACATAGCTTCTGAGTTGTACTTCAGATTGGGAAGTCCTCTGACTAAATTTAATTTATTTAGTTGAGAGATGTTTCTAAGTCTGACATGTCCCAATCTTCTGTGCCATACCCATTGCTCATTGCTAACAGACAAAAGACATTTGACGTTTTGAGATTTAAGATCTGATAAATCAATTTTGTAAATGTTGTTCTTTCTCTTGCCAGAAAAGAGGATTGATTCATCTTTTTGACTTACAGCTTTACAGGAGTTTTGATTGAAGATAATGTCATAACCATTGTCACTTAATTGACTTATGGACAATGGATTATGAGCTAATCCTTCTACTAATAAGACATTAGAGATAGAAGGAAGGTTACTATTTCCAATGGTTCCAGAACCAATAATCTTCCCTTTCTGATTACCTCCAAACTTCACGACTCCTCCAGCTTTAAGTTCCAGGCTTTGGAACATAGACCTTTTTCCCGTCATGTGTCGTGAGCACCCAGAGTCCAGGTACCATGACTGGTGTCTCAATTGAGCTGTTAATGACATCTGTAACAAATATTATTTTATCCTTAGGTACCCATATCTTTTTGGTTCCATTCTGGGTTAGAGTGTTTAAAGTTCTGTTTGAACTTTGGGTTAGCATAAGAGTCTCCATAATGTGATGTATGTTTTATATCATGTGAGTGTCCAAACTTGAATTGTTTATTCAGAGGTTTGTAAGTGAAAGTCATTTTAGAAACATGTTTTGGTGTGTATGTCTCCTTCCCTTTAGGAGGTTCATATCCAATTCCTCTTCTATTTTTCGCACTAACTCCATAGATTATTGAAGCCATTTTGCTTCTATTTATGCTTTTAGCTAGGAAAGTTTGAAAACTATAGTCATATTCTTTCAGAATATCTTTTGAACTAGACACAGATTCTAAACTAGAAGTTTTTTGAACATTTTGAATTTCTTCTTTAAGTTTAAAATTATTTTCTAAGAGTTCATATTTTTCTGCTTCATGTTTCTCAATATCAGATGCAAGACTCTTCTTGAGTTTCTTGTATTTGATTTTGAGTTTACTATAGTTTTCCAAAAGTTCTGATAAACTAATAGCAAGTTCATTTCTAGTGAATTTAGAAAATACCTTTCTTGGTTCTGACTCACAATCTGAGTCATCTGCTATGATAGCCATCAGAGCTAGGTTGGCATTTTCATCTTCAAAACCAGATTCATCTTTAGAAGAGTCTGAGTCATCCCAGGTTGCCATCATCCCTTTCTTCTTACCAAACCTTTTTTTTGGTTTTTCTTTTTGAAACTTTGGACAATCACTTTTGTAGTGACCAGGTTCTTTACATTCATAATAGATAATCTCTCTTCTGTTTGACTTTTTGGGTCCAGAAGATTCAGGTTTATCTTCTGACTTCTTGAAGATTCTAAACTTCTTTTGTCTGTGCTTCCACAGATGATTGATCCTTCTGGAGAGCAAGGATAGTTCTTCTTCTTCTGACGCTGATTCTTCAGAGTTTTCCTCTTCAGCCTGAAAAGAATTAGTATCAAATTTCTTAATTGATTTAAGGGCTAGAGACTTACCTTTCTTCAGAGGCTCGTGCTCATCAAGTTCTATCTCATGACTTCTAAGAGTGCTGATGAGTTCCTCCAGAGACACGTTGTTCAGATCCTTTGAAACTTTGAAAGCAGTGGCCATTGGTGCCCATCTTCTGGGTAAGCTTCTGATGATCTTTTTAACATGATCTGCTTTAGTATATCCCTTGTTCAAAACTCTTAGATCAACGATCAGAGTTTGAAACCTAGAGAACATTGCTTCTATAGAATCGCTTTCTTAAACTTTGAAGGCTTCATACTTCTGAACTAAAGCCAGAGCTTTAGACTCCTTAACTTGAGTGTTTCCTTCGTGAGTCATTTTAAGAGACTCAAACATATCATGCGATGTATCTCTATTAGTGATTTTTTCATATTCAACTTTAGAGATAGCATTTAGAAAAATATTTCTAGCTCTATGATGATTTTTAAATTCAGCTTTTTGTAGTCTATCCATATTTTTTCTGTCAACTTTGTTTCCTTCTGAGTCAGTAGGATGTGTGTAACCATCCAAAACTATATCCCATAGATCACTATCATGACCTAGAAAGAAACTTTCTAGTCTGTCTTTCCAGTACTCAAAATCTTCTCCATCAAAAACAGGAGGTTTATTGTAACTATTGTTGTTTTGTTCAGCAGCCATTGTGTTTTCTTCTGGATCTTTTCCTGACACGGTTAAGTGTTGTGCTCAGAGTCAAGCTCTGATACCAATTGAAGGGGTAAGAAAACACTTAGAAGGGGGGTTGAATAAGTGACTCTTTTTCTTTTCAAAACAAAGCTCAACAATAATGGAATGACAAGGTTATTTTTATCTTGGTTCATTTGAACTCAAACTACTCCAGTCCACCCGTCATGGTGATTTCTCCTTTCTCAACAAGGACATAATCCACTATAATCAACTGATTACAAACACACAACAATTGTTGTGACTAACAATGCACCAGTATCTTTCATGTAGTTTCTTGCCTTTTTTTTAAATGTAATTTGTTGGTTGGCTTGCAATAAATGTCCTTCTATTTATAATAAGAACAAAAAGACCGTTGCTGCCTTCAGAAAAGTGGAGAGCATTAAATGCTTGCGGGTTTCTTTGCACTATTCCATTTTCCAAGAAAGTAGCTTTAGGCACTTGAGTGCTTGACACCGTTTTTCCATTAATGAGTAAACAAAAACTTGTAAGAACGTGTTTCCTATGCTTGACAAGACAAGTTCGTTTGTATCAGAACATGCTTCAATGTCTTGATTTCAGAACATGTTTTACTTCATCTTCTAGGCATTGCTTTGCTTGCTAAGAACTTGATCAACACTTGCTTTCAAGTAATCTTATAAGCAAGGAAACCTGCTAAATGTTAGAAGATATATTTAAATAAAATGCTTTACCAGAGTCAGCATGTGCGCTTAAAATAAAAAGGTTCTTTCATTAAAGAACTTCTTCATAATTTTTGCTTAGCACTTCAGAATGCTTCTTGTCAGAACATTATCTGAAATAGTCAAATACGTTCATCAGATTATACATTATCTAAAATATAATTTATTGTTATCATCAAAGCTCCGAGATAGATCAGAACTATTCTTTTTCTAACAGATAGTTCCATTATCTAACAACATTTGAACACCCTTCTTCACGATTGAACATCCTCGGGGGTCTCGACAGCAAACTCGGCAAGATCCATATTGGTGTTCCACCTGACCAGCCGTATGGCAAAAGGTAGCATGCAACTGTACGATGTATTTTCACTAAATCTCATCTAACCAGATTAATATCAAAAATTCGGAAGTCGCCTGGACAATCGACCACCATATTCACAGCATTTACTCCCCCATGCTTGGGTAGGGGATTATCTTTCACATTAGGTCCCACGTCCTTGAAAGATAGAACACCATACTTTACCAACTTCTGCACCTCAGTCTTCAAAGGATAACAATTCTCAAAATTATGCCTTGGTGCTCCCTGATGAAAAGCACATGTTTGGTCTGCCTTGTAATACGAAGGCAATGGTGATGGTACGACGAGAGGTGGTCGGGTCTGAACCAACTTCTTCTAAATCAATTCCAGTAGTAACTCTATATAGCTCATGGGAATAGGGTCATAACTCTCCCTTCTTTGATTATACCCTTGATTCCCTTGCTGGGACGGTCTTTGATAAGCAACGGTAGTTGGAGTGGCATTCATAACGGGAGTAACTGAGGAAACTTGTTGATGACGCTGATAATTCCTTCTAGGAGTGTTTACCCTCCTCTCTTGTATAACAGCATTTGCATCTCCTTCTTTCTTCTTGGTAAATCCATAACATGGCTTCTTCACACCTCCACATCCTTCATTCTTCATTAAATGGCCTTCTCTTACAGCCTCTTCTAAGTGAATACCCATCCCTACTATTTCAGTAAAGTCACTTGGCGCACTTGCTGCCATCCTCTCGTAGTAGAAAGCACCCAACGTCTTCAAGAAAATCTTAGTCATCTACTTATCTTCCATGGGAGGAATCACCTGGGAGGCTACCTCACGCCATCTCTGCGCATATTCTTTGAACGATTCCCTGTCTTTCTGAACCATGGCCTTGAGTTTATCACGGTCAGGTGCCATATCCACGTTGTACTTTTATTGTTTGATGAATGTTTCTCCCAAATCCTTAAAAGTATGGATATTGGCGCTGTCCAAACTCATATACCACTTCAGCGCAACACCTGTCAAACTATCCTGAAAAAAGTGAATCAACAGACGCTGATCATCAGTATGGGTAGACATTCTCCTTACCTACATCACCAGATGAGCACGAGGGCAAGTGGTGCCCTTATACTTCTCAAACTCCAGGACTTTAAACTTAGCAGGTATCTTAACATTCGGGACCAAGCATAACTCATTCACATTCTGCCCAAATAGCTCTTTTCCCCTGAGGGCCTTTATCTCTCTTTGCATCTTATCAAACTTCTCTTGAAAATCATCCATTCTGTCATAAAGACCCAAGTCTTCACTCGGCGAAGGGAAAGGACGACACACATCATTATTAACAAACATAACCATATTCACCAAATGAGGTGCAATAGGAACATGCACCACAGGAGGTGCAGGAGTAACAATAGTATGAACAACTGGAGTATCTTGAGGACCAAGATTGAAACCTTCAGGTGCAAAATTCTCTGCCATTCCCCATGGATAACCTTGGGGCATGCAATTCTGAACAACAGCTGGAGTAGAAGATATGGGGACAGTCGGAGCTTCAGTAGTTGCCCTTGTTGGCTGAGGTTGAACACTCGGTGGCTGATTCTGAGCAGCCACCAGAGCTTCCATCAGAGTAGTCATATTGGCCATGCCGGCCTTCAAATAAGAAACCTCCTCGCTCAGCTCACGATTCTCTTATTCTAAGTTGTCCATCTTCTTTCTGAAATTAGCTCGAGTGTTGTAGTGATGAGTCAGCTTGCTATACGAAGTAAAGAAGCTTGGTAAGACACTTGGATATGCATAACAAATGCAAGAAAGATGTTCAATATCATGCATGATATGTAATGCACATGATTATTTTTACTTTGTTATTTAGTATTTCAAAGGATTTATAGACACATTGCAAATATCAGAGTAATAACACGTTTGAAATACTGAAAATTTTATTATAATATCTTCAAAATGGATTACAAGTTTCAATGATCCCAAGTACAAGATGAAAATAAAATCTGAAACCCTAAGAAATAGAATTGATGGAGATCACTCTATACGCTGGCGCTTCCCCGTGAGCCTGGCAATATGAGCCTTCAACCTCTGGTGTTCTTTTGCATGTCTGATGGCAACCTCCTTCCAATCACCTGAATCAGGAAGTGAGTAATCAACACCTTATTGAGACTTAGGAGAAAATAAATCCCCTTGCCTCTCCATAGACTCTACCGCTCAACTCTCAAGGATCTCAATCAAGTCGTCTTTCTCCTTCAAGTCTGCTTTATAGGAACTCTCTAAAGTTTAGAACTTATTCTTACAAGCATCCTTTTCCTGTTGCATCCTAACCAAAGCAAGTTGCAGCTCTTCTAGATCATCTAATAAGGGAGGAGTTGTCTTCAAAAATAGATCAGACATGGGTGTCTCCCGGGTATACGACATCTTTAACTGAATAGCTCTCGATCGGACCCACTTAAGATATGGCTCCAAAGAAACAACACCCCTAGATCCCAAATCCTTCCTACTCTTCTTATGAATGTGACGCCAGGCCTTCATAATCTGCTCCCTAGCTTCCCTATGGTCTTCTCCTTCCTTCAGAAAGAAACTACTCAAATGAATACTATTCAGTTTAACCCTCATCAGATAACCAAGGTGTCGCCGTGCAAGAACAAGGTTATAGTTAATTCCTCCCTTTGTACCAAGAAGAGGTACATTGGGGAAACTACCACAACTGTCAATAATCTCTATATCCTGGTAAGCTCGATGATACCAATCAATATCCGAGTGAGTAAGTTCCATGATCTTAGGAGCCCAACAAGGTTCCTTCTTGACATCCCAAAAAGCATCTGACTGAGGCATATGAGAGATAAACCACTGGTACAACAGAGGCGTGCAACAGATAATCATCCCCCCATGATAAGAATTCCGAAGATGAATAGAGTAATAAGAATCACCCAATAATATAGGAACTGGGTTTCCAATCATGAAGATCCTGATAGCATTAATGTCAACAAACCTATCCACATTAGGAAATAAAAACAACCCGTAAGCAAGTAGAGCAAAGATGGCCTCAAAAGTAATTGTAATCTTCATTCTGGAAAAGTAACAAGCTTTCTCCAATGAGCTGGTAATCCACTAATTCCTCCTTTAGTAGTCATATGGGCTTCCACCTCAGATTTCCCTAGATGAATCAAAGCAACAATCTCATGCGGTTTTGGCTCACCCTCTAAACCAGTAAAAGGAACACAATCGGTAACAGGTAAATCCAATAGATAAGAATACTCCTCCAGTGTGGGCATCAACAGATAGTCGGGAAAAGTAAATAAATGATACATCGGATCATAGAACTGGACCAAGGTTGAGAGAATACCCTCCTTCATCATCAGCTTCATGAGAGGAACAATGGATCCATACTTCTTCCAAAAGTCTACAGAAAACTCGATCTCGGTAATTAGACTGATCAACTCATCTATCTTGGGATCCTTGAAACTGTATTTCCTGGTCTTTCTCTTTCTAGAATCCATAGTTAGAAAGTACCTGAGATATTCACAAATGGTCAACCTTTAAATCCCTTGAAATATGGTTTCTTCAAAAGATGATTATGAGTGCATGGATGCATGATCCAGCAATCACACACAAGATCACACATATAGGGTTCATAGGTTCAACGTCACGAGCATGAGGTCGAAGGTACTACCCATAAGGTGTTGGTATAAAAGTTAACACATGCCGAACAAGGTTCTAGAGGTTCCCAGAGTCTACATCCTTCCTTCGGATATTACCAACATCCCGATTAACTCGGTAATTAGTAATATTCTCAAGAAAGACTCGTACGTGCATAGTATCGCTTGAAAACTATTTCCGCATTACTCCATCATAGCTTCCGCACTACACCTAAAAGGCCAAGATGGGTTTGATATTCTACGGTCCTCAGTTTCAGCAGGCTCCCAGGTCGAAAGCAGTATGTCTTCCCGATTACTCAGTAAACCACACTACACTCAAAGGGGCCTCCACTGAGTGGGGGATCTCATGCCTCCTTTTTTGGGATTACTCCCTCAAAGTTAACATGACTATACCTCCCGTCCTATCTTAAAGTTTTCCCAAGTCCGGGTATGACTTATGAGTAATCACCAAGCACCCTGAAAACCAGGAAAATCCAGACAAACATATATGCAACATGTAACGCAAAAAACAGTAATAACAAATATACAGATATAAACAAAGATAGGCTTAACCCACTTAGGGATGGACCAATAAGAGGTCAATTTGTCCCCAGTGAAGTCTCCATTTTTCTATAGCGGTTGAAATGTTTTAAGACTAAGCCATTGGATTGACTTGACTTATACAAATCAAAATAAAAATCGCCACTGTGCTTTATTGTTTCCAAAGGAATGGGAAAAGAGCGAATAACCCAAAAAGAAGTGGAAAGATTCAAGGTAAGGGGGTTGGTTATGCAAAGGGAAGGTATTAGCACCCTGAACATCTATGGTACTCTACAAGAACCTCTTTGTAAAATTTGTATATTTTGGCTATAAAAAATGTTATATAAAAATGGATGGTGGAGGTGAGAAAAGAAATATATTTATTTTATAATTTTTGCACCCGCCGCAGTTGCGAACCTTTAGTGTCTAAGTACCACCTTTTCATGCAATAGGGGATCAGGGTTCACGTAGTTCCTCTTTTAAAAATTTAAAACACAAATGTGTTGGTTAATTTTATGAGATAAAACATCATCGTCATTGTCCGTGTGGAAAATATACCTACTACCCAAAATTATGAGAAAGGAGAATTTGTATCATCTCAAAGTGGAGGATATGACCTGGATCTTAAAATCAACAATGCCTCACTCAACACCCAAGTGGAAAATATCTCTATTCACTACATGTAGTAGAAGTATAGTTGTTTGCATCACTACAAGGATTTACAAGAGTTCAATCTTTTGAGAAAACTTTAAAGATAAAAGCCAAAGTTGCAAAATGGTTTAAATGAGATTGATTGACTTTTAGTCTTCTCACAAAAAATGTCAAGGTATTATTAAGTTGATTGGAGTTTATTTATCAAAATGTTTTGAAAGTGGATGGACATAAGTATAAGTTTATTATGAAAGTGGTTCAATTTTAAAAACAAGAAGAGTTTTAAAAAGGAGGAAGAAGATTTTTGAAATTAAAGAATATGGGAGTAAAGAGAAGAGGTTATCTAAAGCATAAGGTAAAAGCTAGGGATAAGAACCATCTAACCAACAAGAAGCCAATACTTGACACTATGAGCCAAGATAGAAGTCCCATTATTTGGATTGAAACCAAACAAGCAAAAATACTAGACCTCTTAAGAGAACCAAACTTCAAGTGTATTAAGTCTTCATAAAAATTGTGCAGAGTAACGGCTGCATACGGGTGAATTCTAGATTACAAACAAAGGGTGTAATCACAAAAACCTGCACATAAAAACAAACAAGCAACCCAATGTCTTGAGGTAAACCTCAAGAACTCCAGACAAAATAATCAGATAAGATCATAAGGTCTTCCAAGATAGGCCAAGGTTTCTAATCTTAAGTCCAAAAAGTCCAATGCTCCATAATGCCAAGGATAGTAACCAAATAGTCCAAGTACCATTAAAGATTTTTATGGTTTATGTTGATTATTAAGTATTTTAAAAAAGGAAAAGCTCAAGTGAGCAAAGTAAAAATGACAAGAAAGTAAATACTCAAATGAGCAAAGATGAAAATGGCATGAAATGTAAATGCTAAAAGTAAATAGTGCATAAAAATAAAAGCGCATATAATAAAAATAAAGGATAAATTCAATTATTAGTGATTAGTGGTTAGTTGGATGATCATCTTGAAACTTGCATTTGGAACTCATTAGAGGATTGGTAGAACCAAAGCCTCCACACAACAAGTTGCATTTGCTTTTTGTCAAGTATATCATCCATTTGGAATTCTCACAAGTGGCATTTAATGATCAACGATGTTTAAGTGATCCGAGTTGACCAAAGGTGTTGTAGATCCATTAGAGGATTGGTAGAACCAAAGCCTCCACCCAATGAATCTCAAGGTTATTGGATTAAAGAGATCAAATTAACATACTTGGGCTTGCAAACATAAGTTTGAGCCACGAATGATTATTTATTCGAATCGGGACAAAATTTAGCGCTATGTTAAGCAATTGTAAGTGGACTTATATAGAAGTCGCACCTATTTTGAGGCCGGTCAATAGCAATCTATGCACCATTTGATCTGAGACATGATATAGAGATCATGCTCCAACAACATTTAGTGCAATAAAAAGGGGATGAGATGAAGAGGGATGGGAGAGAATATACAAACCACTTTTGAATTAAATTTAATCAAATTATTATTAAAATCATTCATCCATTTTTGTAGAGTTAAACTCAACACCATGGATCCAATGATGTTAATAAAGTTTATGATCCAAAATTTAACCCAAGATCAGCCAGAAAATAGTCACAAAATAATATTACATTTTAATATATACAAAAGGGTTTAAAAATAATGTTTAAAAATAGAAAATAAATAGATAAATATCAACTATGTTCAAATTAATCAAGAAATAAAAAGTAAGACCATAGAAAAATCAGAAAAGGGCTCAAATAATTTTACAAATTTTTTGGTAATTTTTTAAAGTCATAAACTATTTTTAAAATTAAAAGAAATGGGTAAAATAAATAAAAAATGATAAAAAATAGTAAGGTCAGAAACAAAAATAAAATAAGGTTACAAATATTTGTCACAATATCATTGGATCACTCCAGAATTTTTTCAGAATTTAAAAATGTATAAAAGTATTTTTAAACATTTAAAACAATTCAAATAAAGTGTAAATTTATAAAAAATACCAAAACAAAAAATTAAATTGTGAAAAAATAAAAATCAGAAAGAGAATAATCAAATATTTTTTCATAATTTTTTCAGATTTTTTGGACTTTAAATGAATTTTCTATGATTTTTTTAAATTTAAAACAATTAAAATATAAAAATCGGAAAAGAAAATAAAAGTAAAAATATGTGGACCATTAGATGAGAGTCAAAACACGTTAGTAATCAAATCCAAGGGATCTGGCACACTGTGCATATCATGGTCATTAGTGAATAAAGTACAAAATCAAATATAAATCAGATTTTCAAAAATAACAAGTGGCGTGCCATCATTGGTTGGAAGATCACACGTAGGTCATCTTCAACCTCCAGCCAACGTGATTTGCAGGTCTCTCAAACTGTAAAATCAGAAGGTCAGACCTATGCCGTTCGCTTCATCTCTTCAAGACGAAGACAGCCATACCCTCGCGCCAAATTTATATAAACTGTAGCTCAAGAAATTTGGAAGGAAAGTTTTGAAAATGGATTTGAAATTTCATGGTCAAAATGTGTTTCCAGTAAAAGGTAAGTGTTGCAACTAGAACCATGGTAATGAGAGCAACACAATGATATCAGAGTTTTGAAGAATTGATGAAGGAATCTACCTATTGAAGTTGAGTTGTAGAGCTCTGAAACTGGACTTCTATGGAGCAGTATAGGGCACGATTCTTGAATGTAATTATGTGGTTAACTTCAGGGAGGATCAAGGAAGGTGAATTGATGGAAAAATTGGATTGAAAAAGGCTTGAGAATGGATTTTGAAGTTACTGAATTCTGAGTTGTGGAATAAGTTTGGCAGGGTGATTCTGGCTATCCAAGCTTGAGAAAATGAATGGGATTGCTCATGTATTTATAGGAGAAGCAAATGGGATCAAAAGGAAGGGTGAATGATGCAATTTGGAGGGAATTTGTGTGGGTCTGCATCATGAAGAAAATGTGACTTCTCTTTTGTCAAAACTCATCCAAAACGCGTGTTTTGATGCACTAATCCATTTGGGAAAGTTGGACAATCATGTTTAGACCCAAAACGTGTGCTAATTTGAGGTTTAGAGGTTGTAACATGAAATTCAAATTCTGACTTGCAATGAAACTTCAATTCCAAGTTACCACTTTTGAAACAATGGCATTCTCAGCTCAAGGGGTCTTAAGGTATGATTCTTGATACTTTAGAAAGACGAGGTTACAAGCTTTGAAATGGAAAAAGAATGGAATCAAATGGATGCTTGAGCTGAAAGTTGTGTTGAGTCAAAGTTGGAGAAAAAGAGTTGACTTTCCATACTTAGAAATATTTCAAGTTCTTCTTCAAAAATGACCTATAATGTCTTGCATCCAAAGATGGCCTTCCACTTGGAATTTGCTCTTGACCAAAAAATATGGAATGAAGTAGATCTCTTGAATGAAATTTTGAAACTTGAACCATTCAAAATATCCAAAAATTGAGAGAGTTATGAATTGTTGAAGTTGGAAAAAAAATCATGAAATGACCTATAATCTTTTGCATCCTTAAGGCAACTTTCATCCGTTTTCTCACTTTTCACATAAAAGAAGGCATAAAGTTCAGATCTTCAATATCATCATGGAGTAAGAATGGACTCAAGGTGATAAAAATTGACCAAGTTATGATCATTTTAAGTCACACATGGAAAATTGAGGATTCATCTAGAGGACTTGTAATCTTTCTTCGTCATTGAGTCTCTTCCTCGTGACAACTCCTTGAAACTTTTGAAGTGATTTGTTAATAACCCTTTGAAGAAAAAGCTGTCTTTGGAATCACTCAAAAATATCAAGAGATGAGCAAGATATATTCCTTTGAAGTTCAAAACCCTAGCTCCTTAGATCAAGAGAATGCTTTGAGGAACTTCAACAATTTTGAACAAACTTCTTGTACCAAGACACATGATTTGTAAATAGAAGTTGTTGAGGATGATAATGAGAACTCATAGCCACCAACACCACTTCCATATCTTGAACATTTAGAGAAATATTCACTTGTGACCAAATGGAATAAAATCTTGTCCAACCATGACAACTTCTCCAATCAATCCCTTGTGCTTTTCAACCAAATTTGATAACCTTTAAATGTGATGAACCAAAAAATCCTTGCCATGCCAATTCTTCCAAAACCAAGGAAATGGTGAGGTTTGAACTTCTCAAGCTTTATTGACTATGGCATGGAAATAAACTCATGAACCCATGGGGTAACTTGTTAAATCCCATTGCATTTACCTACATGGATAACAAGCAAGACAAACCAACATTGAATTTTATTTAGTTGAAAGAAGAAATCAAGACAAAACAATATTCATGATCACAAAAGAACATAAGTCAAGGTTCTTGGTGATTCCTCAAAAGGGCAAAGCTACATATAGGGAGGGGAACCAAGAATCCTAGTGTGATCTTATTGTGAATGAATCAACATGGTATGATGAAAGGATCTTAGGGGAAAAACTAGGGTACAACACATATCATTTCCGTTCACTGACGATGAACTACCAACATTCACTAAAGGTAGCAAAAATATAACAATCATCGACGTTCACTGCCAATGACCTACCATCTTTCACTGAAGGTAGAAATAGAATATATCATAACACAGTCGTTCACTAACGATGATCTACAAAATTTCACTGAAGGTAGAAGGAAAATAAATATCATAGCATCGCCATTCACTTACGATGAACTACCAACGTTCACTAAGGGTAGCAAAAAGATAACAAACACCAACTTTTACTGATGGTGATCTACCAACTTTCACTGAAGGTAGAAAGAGAATATATCAAAGCATCGTCGTTCACTGACGATAAACTATCAACGTTTGCTGAGGGTAGAAAAAAGATAACAAGTTTCCCTATAATCTTGCATTTCACCCAGAACGAGTCTCAACTTCTTCTTTAACCGAGGAAATTTTCCTGGAAAGGGTAAGATGTAGGTTGTCTCAAATAAAGAGACTTCCACTTGCAAATATTTCACAATGAGCTGTTTATGCGTATTTAAAAGTCTTTCCCTCCACTGGCGTAAACTGACGATGGACTGCAAACTGTCTACTCATAGAGGAGATAGAAAACAGGTTACGTCGACTTTTACAGGGAAGCACAAGTTGCTCAAATAAAGAGACCTTCTACTTGTTATCATGGAGGATTGTAAAAAGAAATGACTTTTCGGGGATAGAAATATGACTTCCTGGAGAAAGAAATATGACTTCCTGGGGAGAGAAATATGACTTCCTGGAGAAAGAAATATGACTTCCTGGGGAAAGAAATATGACTTCCTGGGGAAATGCCATGATATTCCTGCTAAGGAGACAAAGTCTTCTTGTGCAAAATAAATGCACAAACCAAAACTCGAAGCTTTCAGAAATCCAAAGTAAATAATATTATTGTGGAACCACAGATTCAAACCAGAAATAAATTGGAATGGAACAGTCAACTAAAATATGTCTTTTGAGAAATAAACTCAAGAGGGAAAACCAAATCCATCCAAACAAGGATTTCTATAGGAAGGCTAAAGCAAAAATATTCCACGAGGGATAAATCAGTGGGGAAATTGAAAGAATATACGCTTTCTGCTTAGGGCCACCACTCTATGGAAGAGAAGACAACGTAACTCTGCAAAACAGGGTGATATGTCAACAAAACATTAAAAAAATGTCAACAAACAATGATTTGCCAATTTTATCTATGCATGATGGATGTATGAATGTATGAGTGTTATCGTGTGTATGCTGACAAAACAGATGTACAACACTGGGAGTAACCAGTCAAAACCATCTCAGGCACAAACAACACTCGGCTAAATCACATCCAAGATGATCACTCCAAGAAAAAGTAAATTCCAACTGAGGAAACAAAACCTAATTCCTGCTTTAGCTTTACTGGGGAGAAACATAATCTGAAAGTAAACAAAACAAAGTGATAAAATAGTACAGATACAGGGATAGAACACCTTTCTCCAAGCTTCACCGGGGAAACAAACATTTCCAAAAGTAACACTTCTACTGGGGATTGCAAAACCAGTCTCAAGTAAAGCAGATGGACACCAAATCATCAAAACATTCACTGGGGAATTCAGGCCTACTTCATTGGGGAGATCAACACCACATCTTCAAAGGGAAAACCATAATACATTCTTCACTAGCGAAACCAGGGACCTGCGCTCTTTAAGAGTGATTATGGTACCAACTTCTTGGGAAAAAGAACTTCCATTAGACCAAACGAAAACTTCATTGGAGAAATCTCGGATTGAGACTTCACATCATGAAAATTCAGAAAAGAGGAGAAATGAATCCAAATATGACTGAGGATACTGGAGTCACGAACTCAATATGGAGAATCATCCTGAGTAAACCTTCCAGAGGGGAACAAAAACTTCTTAAAACAAACTGAAGTTTTTCCATTCCTGGGATCACCAGATTCCAAGGTAAAAGCGATTTGTAAATTCTTTTTGAAAAATCGATTTTGTTATTTTATCTTTTTGCTTTGAAAGTTATTATCAATAATAAATGGAGTCTTTGCAAGCTAAATAAAATAAGAAATACAAAGAATTGGTTAAAATCTCAAATTTCATTAATAGAATGGTAATCTGCGAATGGCGAGACTCCATGGATAATTACAAAGTTCGGAAAATGGTAATATATAATGGAAAAGATACATTGAGATACAATGACCAATATCCCCTCTAACAACTTTTGAAATCCTGAGCAGCAACTTCTGTTGAAGTTGTGATGAGAATCCGAGAAGATTTTTGCTCCAACGATCAAGTCTTGTCTGATGTAGTTACTTGCAAAGGAAGTCCCTAACTTTTGCCTAAACTGCCCTTACGGGTATTCAGCTTAGCAGGAAATTTATTCTATTTATGTCTCTAATTTTTGCCTAGACTGCCCTTTTGGGTTTTCGGCCTATCGAGACGCTCTTTTTTTTTGCCTAAGCCGCCCTTTCAGGTTTTCAACTTAGTGAGCTATTCTTTTATTTCTTTAGGCGAAGTATTTCTTGACTGCATCAGCATTCATGGGATGTGGGAACCCCTCGCCATCCATAATTTCAAGAATTAATGCACCGCCAGAGAAGGCTTTCTTGACAACATATGGGCCTTCAAAGTTGGGAGTCCACTTGCTCCTAGAATCAGTGTTGAAAGACATGATCTCCCTGAGCACGAGGTCTCCTTCTCAGAATTTACGAGGTTTGACCTTCTTATCAAAAGCTTTCTTCATCCTTTTCTAATATAATTGTCCATGACATAAAGATGTCATCCTCTTCTCTTTGATCAGATTCAATTGGTCAAACCAGTTCTGGACCCATTCAACCTCTGACAACTTGGTTTCCATCATCAAATGCAAAGAGGGAATCTCAACCTCGACTGGGAGTACAACTTCCATTCCATACACCAGGGAGAACGGGGTTTCTCCTGTTGAAGTGCAGACAGATGTTCGATATCCATGCAAAGCAAAAGGGAGCATTTCATGCCAATCCCTATAAGTAATGACCATTTTCTGGATAATCTTCTTGATATTCTTATTAGCAGCTTCAACAGCCCCATTCATCTTTGGCCTGTATGGAGATGAATTATGATGGACAATCTTGAATTCTTCGCACAGTTATGTCATCACTTTATTGTTCAGATTTGAGCCATTGTCGGTGATAATTCTGCTCGACACACCATATTGACATATAATATTATTCTTGATGAAGCGCACAACCACCTGCTTAGTAACATTGGCATATGAAGCAACTTCCACCAACTTGGTGAAGTAATCAATTTCTGCCAAGATAAAATGGTGTCCATTTGAAGCTTTGGGTTCTATAATCCCAATCATGTCAATACCCCACATAGATGAAAGGCCACGGGGAGGTAATCACATTGAGAAGTGTCATAGGCAGATGGACCTTCTCCGCATAAATCTGGCATTTATGACACTTCTTTGTAAATTTATAACAATCAGATTCCATTGTCAGCCAATAGTAACCTGCCCTTAGCATATTTTTATCCATCGAATGTCCATTGGCATGAGTGCCAAATGAAACTTCATGAATCTCATGAATCAACATGTCAGCTTCGTGTCTATCCACGCATCTGAGCAAGACCATGTTATAATTTCTTTTATACAACACATTTTCACTGAGGAAGAAACTGCCATCCAATCTTCTCAGTGTCTTTCTATCTTTCTTCGAAGCACCAATCATGTATTCCTGAGTTTGAAGAAAATGCTTGATATCATGATACCAAGGTTTTTCATCTACTACCTCCTCTGTTGTAAACACATGAGCGGGCCCATCCAGTCGCCGAACCATAATTCGAGGTATATCATTCCAAGTATTCACTTGGTACATAGAAGCCATAGCTACCAGAGCATCCGCCGTCTGATTTTCATGTCTAGGAATGTGATGGAATTCAACTTTCTTAAAGAAGGGTAACAATCTTCTAGCATAATCTTTTTATGGGATCAAGCCTGGGTGACGAGTATCTCATTCTCCTTTAACCTGATTTATTACCAAAGCTGAATCACCATACACATCTGACTTTTAATTCTGAGATCAATAGCTTCTTCGAGACCCATGACGCAAGCCTCATATTCTGCCATATTATTAGTACAATCAAACGTTAACCTTGTGGTAAAAGGAATGTGCGATCCATGTGGAGTGACAATCACAACACCAATTCCTTTAACATAAGCATTCACAGCTCCATCAAATATCATACTCCAATGAGATTCAGGGTCAGGACATTTCTCAGGAAATGGTTCATCATAATCTTTCACTTTCAGGAACATCACACCTCATCGGGGAATTCATACTCTACAGACTGATGATCCTCCACTGGTTGGTGAGCAAGATAATCTTCCAACAAATGCTTTTAATAGCTTTTTGAGTTTGGTATTCGATATCATATTTAGATAGCAACATCTGCCAGCGGGCAATTCTCCCAGTAAGAGCAGGCTTTTCAAAAATGTACTTGATTGGATCCATTTTGGAGATCAACCAAGTAGTGTGATTCAACATATACTGCCGCAATGCTTTTCCGCCTAGGCCAAAGCACAACATGTCTTTTCTAGAATGGAATACCGTGACTCATAATTAGTGAAATTTTTACTGAGGTAATAAATGGAGAACTATTTCTTCCCTGTTTCATCCTGTTGTCCCAGAATACAACCCATAGAATTATCTAACACTGTCAGATACATAATCAACGGTCTTCCTTCGACAGGACGGAGCAAGATAGGAGGTTCAAGCATATATTCTTTAATAATTTCAAATTCCCTTTGGAAGTCACCTGTCCACACACAACCTTGATCTTTCTTTAACAACTTAAAGATCGGTTCACATGTTGCAGTCATGTGGGAAATGAATATGGAAATCTAACTCAAACGCCCGAGGAAACCTATGACTTGCTTTTCAGTCTGTGGCGCTGGCATCTCTTAAATTGCTTTGACTTTATCAGGGTCAACTTCAATTATTTTCTGGCTAACAATGAAACCCAACAGTTTTCCTGATCAAACACCGAAGGTGCATTTATTTGGATTCAAGCGGAGAGGATACTTCCTCAAACGTTGAAACAACTTCAACAAATCTTCTACATGCCCTTCTTCAGTCTGGGATTTGGCAATCATATCATCAACATAAACTTCGATTTCCTTGTGCATCAAATCATGGAATAGGGTTGTCATAGCCCTCTGGTACGTTGCACCAGTATTCTTCAACCCGAAGGGCATCACTCTGTAACAGAATGTTCCCCAGGGTGTAATAAACATTTTTTTTTCCATGTCCTTCGGAGCCATTCTTATTTGATTATACCCGAAAAATTCTTCCATGAAAGAGAACACTTTGAATTTTGCTGTGCTATCCACTAACATATCAATGTGTGGCAATGGAAAATCATCTTTTGGACTAACTTTATTTAGATCTCTGTAATCTACGCACATGCAGACTTTTCAGTATTTTTTCAGTACTGGGACAATATTGGCAATCCATTGAGGATACACTGACGTCACAAGAAATCCAACAATATCTGTATTCAACGGAAAACATTGCTCTGCAATATCTGTATCTAGACCAGGCATATCTTGGTAAGACCAAGAAAAATATCCACATACTCTTTCAACAGCTCAATCAACCTGCTCTTCACCTCAGGATGCAACAATGCTCCAATCTTGACTTCCTTCGGATCTTCTTCTGAACCCAAATTAATCACTTCCAATGGCTCTTTATATGGCTGAATGGTATTTTCCTCGTGCTCAAGCAACAGTGAGACCTCTTCTGGAATCTCATCATAATCTTCTTCTTCAGCCCCATACACAGGACATTCAAAGTTGGGAGAGGGTGTAGGGTCATTGTATTCAACAGGTTATTTAATTAATCTGCACATATGATTTATGATTGCTTTTAAAAACTGACACATATAACAAGTGATCATGCAGATTGAATTTCATTTATTATTTATTTTTGAAAGGTTTTTTCTGATTATCATTTTCCAAGAAAAAAGAAACAAATAAAAAACACAATTTTTGGGAAACAAAGACAACTTTTATTATTGATTTTAAAAATCAAAGCCAACAGATAAGCCCATACAATATTAATACTTTCACCTTGGGTGGAGTGAAAGCTTTTCAAAAATATTAACACAAACAAATTAACTTTGAAACATGTATGCAAGAGGGAACATCAATGGTGATCCAGTTCTGGACACTAACTTCGTGCGTCACATAATTCGACATTTCCTGCTATGCTTCATCTTCTTCAATCGCATTAATCCTGGAAACAGTTGGATGAAGATAACCTCCGCTACGGAAGATATCTTGATACTTGCTTGCAGCAGACTTCAGCTTCATGCCCTTACCTTTGCCATTCTTTAAAGAGAACCCCAAGCCAGCTCTGTTCTTGTTCATAGGTGGATCCACAATCCATCCCCACACTTCACTATGACCCTTACGTACAACCTGATGCGCATCTTTAAGCCAAACCATGGAATTCTCATTCCCTCTTATATTGTCAATGGATAAGGCTTGGAACTGGGTTCCAACAGCAGCTTCATCCGCCTCCACAATGCTGAAAGAGGAGAAATGAGATATCAATAATGCTTGTTCCCCATTTATGATCACTAGTTTACCTTCACGTACAAACTTCAGTTTCTGGTGTAAAGTTGAAGTGACAGCCCCTGCCTCATGAATCCACGGCCGTCCCAACAAACATCTATAAGCGGGAACAATGTCCATAACCTGGAAAGTAATCTGAAACAAATGTGTTCCTATATGAATAGGAAAGTCCACTTCACCAATAACAGATTTCCTTCATCCATTAAACGCTTTCACAATGATGCCACTCGAGCGCATAAGTGTTCCTTGATATTTCAACTTCATAAGCGTACTCCTCGGTATAACATTCAACGCGGATCCATTATCAATCAGCACATTGGATAGTGAATCATTCTTGCAGTTCATAGAGATATGGAGGGCCAGGTTGTGATTCCTTCCTTCATCTGGTAATTCATCATTGCATATACTTAAGTTATTACATGATGTAATGTTCCCTATTACACTGCTGAATTGGTCTATTGGGATATCACTTTCCATAAAATCTTGGTCCAATACCCTCATCAAGGATTCTCTATGAGCAGAAGAGTTCATCAATAAAGCTAAGATAGATATTTTTGAAGGAGTCTGCAGTAGTTGATCTACAATTCTGTAGTCGCTCATCTTGATTATCTTCAAAATATCATCCACTTCTTTCTCTAACGCAGCCCCACTAGTCTCACCCGTAGCCTTCTTGGGTTCAACATTCTCAGCAATTTTCTTTCCATCACTAACATCTCTTCGAACAACTGGTGCAAACACACGACCGCTGCAGGTCACCCTGCTATTTTCAGCAATATTCCCAACATCAGGCATTGTCTGGATGGGAACTTCCACTCCATCCTCTAAGATTGTAGCGTTGTATTTGTAAGGCACAACCTTAGCTGACTTGTAGGGGATAGGACCCGGTAAACTAATAACCAATGGGGTAACAACTGGCTTGCTATAATACTCAACTTTAAGATGGGCGGGTTCCCCAAAACAAGGTACAATGACATTTACCCCTTCTTCAACAAAATCAGTCATTATTGAGTCATTCCTGGAAAATAAATCCTCATCCAAGGAGAAATACTCATCTGCGGAGACATACTCTTCATCCGACTCTTCTACCATCAAACAAACCTCAACCATATCAACTTCATGGTAATCATCCCTTTGACTTATAACCTTGATAATTCCATTGTCTAACAATAACTGAACACCCTTCTTCACGATTGAGCATCCTCGGGAATCTCGACAGCAAACTCGGCAAGATCCATATTGGTGTTCCACCTGGCCAGCCATATGGCAGAAGGTAGCGTGCAATTGCACAAGGTCTTCATTCATATACTCTACATCAAAAATTCTGAATTCTCCAGGACATCTAGAAAACATATTCACCTCCTCTTCATACTTTTCGATAGGCCTGATTATGTGGATTAGGCCCTCATCCATCATCTCTTGTAAATCATCCTTTATCTTATTGCAACCCTATATATCTGTACTGCAAATAGCACAACCGGCATGTTCATGCGTATATTAGCTAAATTCACAAAGGTATGCATGCATTTTCACCAAATCTCCTCTAACAAGATTAATATCAAAAATCCGGAAGTCGCCTGGACAACCGGTCACCATATTCACATCATTTACTTCCCCGTGCTTGGGTAGAGGATTGTCTTTCACATTAGGTCCCACGTCCTTGAAAGATAGAACACCATACTTCACCAACTTCTGCACCTCAGTCTTCAAAGGATAACAATTCTCAACATTATGCCCTGGTGCTCCCTGATGAAAAGCACATGTTTGGTCTGCTTTGTAATACCAAGGCAATGGTGATGGTACGACGAGAGGTGGTCGGGTCTGAACCAGCTTCTTCTGAATCAATGCTGGTAGTAACTCTGTATAGCTCATAAGAATAGGGGCATAACTCTCCCTTCTCTGATTATACCCTTGATTCCCCTGTTGGGATGGTCTTTGATAAGCAACAGTAGTTGGAGCTGCACCCATAACTAGAGTAACTGAGGCGACCTGCTGATGACGCTGATAATTCCTTCTTGGAGTTTTAACCCTCCTCTCTTGCATAACAACATTTGCATCCCCTTCCTTCTTCTTGGTAAACCCATAAGATGGTTTCTTCACACCTCCAGAACTTTCACTCTTTTTTAAGCAGCCCTCTCTTACAGCCTCTTCTAAGCGGATACCCATTCCTACCATTTCAGTAAAATCATTTGGCGCACTTTCCACCATCCTTTTGTAGTAGAAAGCACCCAGTGTTTTAAATAAAATCTTAGTCACCTCCTTCTCTTCCATGGGAGGAATCACTTGGGAGGCTACCTCACGCCATCTCTGTGCATATTCTTTGAATAATTCCCTGTCTTTCTAAACCATGGCCCTGAGTTGATCACGGTCAGGCGCCATGTCCATGTTGTACTTGTATTGTTTGATGAATGCTATCCCAAATTAATGAAAGTATGGATATTGGCGCTGTCCAAACTCATATACCACTTTAGCGCAACACTGGTCAAACTATCTTGAAAAAAGTGAATCAGCAGACGTTGATCATCAGTGTGGGTAGACATTCTCCTCACATACATCAATAGATGAGCACGAGGGCAAGTGTTGCCCTTGTACTTCTGAAACTCCGGGACCTTAAACTATGCAGGTATCTTAACATTCGGGACCAAGCATAACTCATTCACATTCAGCCCAAATAGCTCTTTTCCCCTGAGGGCCTTCATCTCTCTTTGCATCTTGTCAAACTGCTCTTGAAAATCACCCATTCTATTATAAATACCCAAGTCTTCACTCGGTGGAAGGAAAGGACGACAAACATCATCATTAACAAATGGAATCATATTCACCGACGGAGGCGGAGCAGGAGCAGCATGGACCACAGGAGGTGTCGGAGTAACAATAGTCTGAACAAACGGAGTATCTTGAGGACCAAGATTGAAACCTTCAGGTGTAAAAGTCTCTGGCATTCCCCATGGATAACCTAGAGGCATGCGATTCTGAACAGCAACTGGAGTAGCAGATACGGGAACAATCAGAGCTTCAGTAGTTGCCATTGTTGGTTGAGGTTGGACACTCGGTGGCTGATTCTGAGCAGCCATCAGAGCTTCCATCAGAGTAGACAGATTGGCCATGTCGGCCTTCAAAGTAGAAACCTCCTCGCGCAGCTCGCGATTCTCTTGTTCTAGGATGTCCATCTTCTTTTTGAGATTAGCCCGAGTGTTGTAGTGGTGAGTCAGCTTGCTGAATGAAGTAAAAAAGCTTGGTAAGACACCTGGATATTCATAACAAATGAAAGAAATATGTACAATATGATGCATGATTAGCAATGCACATGATTTTATTTAATATTTAAAGGGATTTAAAATTTGTGAACATATTGCAAATATCAAAGTAATAACGCATTTGTAATACTGGAAATTTTTATTATAACAATTCCAAAATGGATTACAAGTTTCAATGATCCCAAGTACAAGATGAAATAAAAATCTAAAACCCCGAGAATTAAAACTGATGGAGATCACTCTATACGCTGGCGCTTCCCTATGAGCCTGGAAATCTGAGCCTTCAACCTCTGGTTTTCTTCCGCATGTCTGATGGAAACCTCCTTCCAATCACCTGAATCAGGAAGTGAATGATCAGCATCTGATTGAGGCTTAGGAGAAAAGAAATCCCATTGCCTCTACATAGTCTCTACCACTCGACTCTCAAGGATCTCAATCCAATCGTCTTTCTCCTTCAAGTCTGCTCTATAGTAAATCTCTAAAGTTTGGCACTTATTCTTCCAAGCGTCCTTTTCCTGCTGCATCCTGACCAAAGCGAGTTGTAGCTCTTCTAGATCATCTAATAAGGGAGGAGTGGTCTTTACAAACAGATCGGGAATACGTGTTTCCTGGGAATACGGCATCTTCAACTGAATAACTCTCATTCAGACCCACTGAAGATATGGCTCCAAAGAAACAGCACCCCTAGGTCCCAAATCCTTCCTACTCTTCTTATGAATGTGACGCCAGACCTTCGCAATTTTCTCCCTAGCTTTACTATGGTCTTCTCCATCTTTCAAAAAGAAACTACTTAAATGAACATTATTTGGTTTATCCCTCATCGGATAGCCAAGTTGTCACCGTGCAAGAACAGGGTTATAGTTAATTCCTCCCTTTGTACCAAGAAGAGGTACATTGGGGAAACTACCACAACTGTCAATAATCTCTATATCCTAGTAAGCTCGATGATACCAATCAATATCCGAGTGAGTAAGTGCCATGATCTTAGGAGCCCAACGAGGTTCTTTCTTGACATCCCAAAAAGCATCAGACTGAGGCATATGAGAGATGAACCACCGGTACAACAGAGGCGTGCAACAGATAATCATCCCCCCATGATAAGAATTCTGAAGATGAGTAGAGTAATAAGCATCACCCAACAAGGTAGGAACTAGGTTTCCAATCATAAAGATCTTGATAGCATTAATGTCAACAAACTTGTCCACATTAGGAAATAAGAACAACTCGTAAGCAAGTAGAGCAAAGATGGCCTCAAAAGCGACTGTACTCTTCATCCTGGAAAAGTAACGAGCTTTCTCCAATAAGAACTGAGCTGGTAATCCTCTAATGCCTCCTTTAGTAGTCATATAGGCTTCCACCTCAGACTTCCCCAGATGAATCAAAGCAGCAATCTCATGTGGTTTTGGCTCACCCTCCAAACCAATAAAAGGAACACGATAGGTAACAAGTAAATCTAATAAATAAGAATACTCCTCCAGTGTAGGCATCAACTGATAGTCGGAAAAAGTAAATCAATGATACATTGGATCATAGAACTGGACCAAGGTCGAGAGAATACCCTTCTTCATCTCCAACTTCATGAGAGGAATAATGGATCCATACTTCTACCTAAAATCTAAGGACACTCGATCTCGGGAATTAGACTGATCAACTCATCTATCTTGGGATCCTTGAAACTGTACTTCCCAGTCTTTCTCTTTCCAGAATCCATGGTTAAAAAGTACCTGAGATATTCACAAATGGTCATCCTTTAAATCCCTTGAAATATGATCTCTCCAAAAGATTCTTATGAGTGCATGGATGCATGATGCAGCAATCACACACAAGATCACACATATAGGGTTCATAGGTTCAACGTCATGAGCATGAGGTCGAAGGTAATACCCATAAGGTATTAGTCTAAAATTTATCACCTGCCGAACAAGGTTCTAGAGGTTCCCAGAGTCCACATCCTTCCTTCGGATATTACCAACTTCCCGATTAACTCAGTAATTAGTAATATTCTCAAGAAAAACTCGTTTGAGCGTAGTATCGCGTGACAACTATTTCCGGATTACTCAGTTATAGCTTCCACACTACACCTAAAAGGCCAAGATGGGTTAGGCATTCTACGGTCCTCAACTTCAGTAGGCTCCCAGGTCAAAAGAAGTACGTCTTCCCGATTACTCAGTAAATGACACTACAATCAAAGGGGCCTCCACTGAGTGGGGGATCTCATGCCTCCTTTTTTTGGGATTACTCCCTCAAAGTTAACATGACTATACCGCCCATCCTATCTTAAAGTTTTCCCATGTTCGGGTATAGGACTTATAAGTAATCACCAAGCACCCTGAAAACCAGGAAAATCCAGACAAACATATATACAACATATAACACAAAAACAATAATAACACATATACAAATACAAACAAAGATAGTCTCAACCCACTTAGGGATGGATCAGTAAAAGGTCAATCTGCAATCCCCAGTGAAGTCGCCATTTTTCTGTAGCGGTAGAAATGTTCAAGACTAAGCAATTGGATTGACTAGACTTATAAAAATCAAAATAAAAATCGCCTCCGCACTTTATTGTTTCCAAAGGAATGGGAAAAGAGCGAATAACCTAAAAAGAGGGGGAAAGATTCAAGGTAAGGTGAATTGATGAAAAAATTGGATTGAAAAAGGCTTGAGAATGGATTTTGAAGTTGCTGAATTCTGAGTTAGGGAACAAGTTTGATAAGGTGATTCTGGCTATCTAAGCTTGAGGAAATTAATGGGGGGTGACCCTTTATTTATAGGGAATCAAATGGTATGTCCAAGCGCGTGAAATGATGAAGTTTGGAGGGAAATCGTGTGAAGTTGCAAACAAGAAAAGTGTGACTTCCAATTTGATCAAAACTCATCCAAAACGTGCATTTTGTTGTGCTAATCAACTCTGGAACTTTATTAAACATGTTTAGAGGCATAAACGCGTGGAAAACTTGTGATTAGAAGCCAAAACAAAGACTTCAAATTCTGACTTATGGAAAAACTTCAGTTCCAAGTTTCCAAGTTCAATCCAATGGCCTTCTCAGCTCAAGGGGTCTTAAGGAATGGTTCTTGATGCTTTATAAAGATAAGGTTACAAGCTTTGCAATGGAAAAATAATGGAATCAAATGGATGCTTAAGCTGAAAGTTGTGTTGAGTCAAAGTTGGAGAAAAAGGGTTGACTTTCTATACTTAGAAATATTTCAAATTCTTCTTCAAAAGTGACCTATAATGTCTTGCATCCAAACATAGCCTTCTACTTGGAATTTGCTCTTTACCAAAAATGATGGCAAGAAGTAGATCTCTTGAATGAAATTTTGGAACTTGAACCATTCCAAATCTCCAAAAATTGAGAGAGTTATGAATTGTTTAAGTGGGCAAAAAATCATGAAATGGCCTATAATCTTTTGTATCCTTAAGGCAATTTCCATCCAGTTTCTCACTTTGCACATAAAAGAAGGAATGAAGTTTACATATTCAAGATCATTATGGAAAAAGAATGGGCTCAAGGTGATAAAAATTGACTAAGTTATGATCATTTGAAGTCACACATGGAAAATTGGGGATTCATCTAGAGGACTTGTAATCTTTCTTCTTCATCAAGTTTTTCCACATGAAAACTCCTTAGAAATTTTGAAGTGATTCGTTGATAACCCTTTGAAGAGAAGGATGTCTTTGGAATCACCCAAAAATACTAAAATATGAGCAAGATATGCTTCTTTGAAGTTCAAAACCCTAACTCCTAGATCAAGAAAATGCTTTGAGGAGCTTTGACAATTTTGAACAAACTTCTTGTACCAAAACAAATGCTTTGTAAATATAAGTTGTTGAGGACGACAATGAGAACTCATAGCAACCACAACCAATTCCATATCTTGATAGTTGAGATAAATATGCACTTGTGACCAATGGGAACAAGACCTTGTCTAACCATGACTATTTTTCAATCAACCCCTTATACTTTTTGGATCAAATCTTGATAACTCAGAAATATAGTGAACCAAAATAACCTTGCCATGCCATCCCTTCAAAAACAAATTCAATGGTGAGGTTTGAACTTCTCAAGCTTCATTGACTAGGTCATGGAAATAAACTCATGAACCCATGGATCATTTTGCTAAGCCCCATTGCCTTTACCTGCATTGTTGACAAGTAAGAAAAACCAACATTGCATTTTATTAATTAAAAGGAAAGTCAAAACAAAAAAATGAATGATTACACAATAAAAACAAGTCAAGGTGCTTGGTGATTCCTCAAAGAGCAAAGCTAAAGATATGAAGGAGAACCAAAAGCCCTAATGTGATCTTGTTGTGATAGAATCAACATGGCATGGTGAAGGGATCTTGGGGGGAAAAATTGGGGTACAACACACCAGAGAAAAATTTTCTGACCACGAATGGTCCTTCATAAGTCGGGGCCCACTAGCCTCTAGGATCCCCTTGGAGAAGAATTATCCTCTTGAGCACAAGGTCACTTGGCTTGTAATACTAGGGCCACACCTTTTTGTCAAAGGCTTTCCTCATCCTTTGCTGATATACCTGACCATGAAACTGTTAGCTCCTGAATTTGACACTTACTATATTTGGTCTTTTAGACCAAAAACTGGAATAAATCAAGCCAAGCTGAAGAATGTTTTGACGTGTGAAATGACTTAGAAAAAGATCTAAGTTATATTTGAGTCTTCGACCAGGGCTCACTTTCAAGATTTCGACTGAGAAGGTCTTATAACCTTTGACTAAGAGAGAATATCCTTGCGTCGACACAAAAGGCGAGGGAAATTTGAATTTGAATTATTGGAGGGAAAGACAGTTTCGCCAGTGGATAAAGGAGAGCAATGTGGCTGGAAGCTAGAGGTCGAGGGACATGAAGAGGACACTTGTCTTCATCTTAGCGCAGAACCACCCCTCGACGGTTACATAGTTTTAGTATAAATTAGGAAATCTGTGTATTTTTTTAGGGTGTTCAACCTATTGTGCTAGTTACTCAAATATTGTCCAAGTACCCGCTGTGTGAGAAAGGATAAACTGAGAAATGTACGTTGGAAACACCTCTTTTCATTAATGAAAGTCTTTTACATTGCTTTAATATTATTTTGCAAAGTTAACTTTCTTGCATCTTTACCTGCATTTCTACATTTCTATTTACTTTCTTATTTTCCAAAACCTCAAGTATCTTGTCTCTGGTCGAACGTGCGTTCTTCCTAGATTTATTTTCTTACTTACATCAATCCAGTATAAAAATTAGCATATGTTTCGGGATCCATCTAATCGATCCCGCGAGTAACCAAAAGGACTTTCCTTTTTGGAGGATCAGCGGTTGTTTACCAAAACCAACGGTAAACAAATTGGCACACCCGGTGGGACGTTGCTAATTTTTATTAAATATCTTGTTTATGTTATTGCGTTTCTTCTGTACAGTTATAACATTGCGTGTTATTAAGAAGTGGTAGACTAACCAACGAGTATACTGTTAGGAAGAAAAATAGCGAGATTAGTATGGCTAACGATCCAAATCATGGAGAAATACCTCCTCCAATTACTGGAACAGTGGTTACCACCACCGTCGAAGGAAATATCCCAACTTCCGTTGGATCAATGCTGACCCTTACTTTCGTATGTAGGTCCAAGAGGTCCATTAGGAACGCCTCCACCAAGGGCAAATCCAGGATCTCGACCATTCGTGCCCCCAGAATTTTCGAAAACCTAGATGGGCCGAGAACAGCCATATGGCATACCAACCACTAAAATGGCTAGCCTTATGAATGCTTCTTCCACTTTTTCAGAACCTTTGGTGAATGCATCATCGCCATTACAGGGATCTGGAGCCAGTATGGCAAATTTGGGTAGAAACCAATTCTTAGGAGGACTATCTCATACAATACCAAGCCTCAAAAATGTTTTGACAACAATTTTGAGGCAACAGATGGACGAAAGTAATCATGATATGGTGCAAATGTTAGCACAAAGTCTAAGTACACTGCTAAATCCCCTCATTCAAAATGCTACGCAGTCGAACCAACAAATGACAGTGCAAATGACGCGCATGGCTGAATTCTTTGGGGTACCCCAAATTATTCGACAACCCCAGAGGATACCAATAAGAGCAAACCAAGGGGCAATCATGGAAGAGGATTTGATCGTTAATCCGAACCCTCAGATTCCTAGAGTAGAAATAGAATAACCGAGGGTCGAAATACCATGAAATCCACCACCAATCCCTAGAGAAATCGATCAAGGAGTGATTATGGAAAATAGAAACCAAAATGCTGATGAATTGATACAGCAAGTTCGACACCAAAATTACGGAACAGACAATAATTTAACTGCCATGATCTAAAGAATTATGATTCAAAACGGGATGAATGTTGGTTTTTATAGACCAAACTTCACATTCCCATTGTCAGAATATATTCTGCAAACAGACTTACCTCCCAGAGGAAAGGTCCCCAAGTTTACCAAATTTTCAGGGGATACGACAAAAACTACTATCGAATATGTAGCTAGATATTTGATAGAGGCCGGAGAAATAGTAAACAAAGAAAACCTTAGGATCAAATATTTCCCAAGTTCCCTAACAAAGAATGCTTTCACTTGGTTCACCACCCTCCCAGCCAATTTGATCCACAACTGGAACCAATTGGAAAGATTGTTCCATGAACAATTTTACATGGGACAGACCAAAATAAGTCTAAAAGAATTGGCTAGTGTGAAGAGAAGATTCACTGAGCCAATCGATGAATATCTAAATAGGTTCCGATTACTTAAAGCCAGATGCTTTACCCAAGTGCCTGAACATGAATTGGTTGAAATAGCAGCAGGGGGGCTGGATTATTCAATTAGGAAAAAGTTAGATACTCAATACCTGAGAGACATGGCCCAACTGGCCGATAGAGTGCGACAGGTAGAACGCCTTAAAGCTGAGAAAGCTAAAGCTACCAAAACTCATCGAAGAGAAAGGGTAGCCTATGTCAAAATGGATGATAATGATCCAGAGATACCTAGTGATCATATAGATGTCGAAGAAGGCGAAATAGATTTAGCAGAATTAAAACAAGGACCACCATATTCTTGTAAATTGCTAGTGCCATCAAATGGGAAAAATCCTGTAGAGTCTGAGAAAAACAGCGACAAATTCCCTAAGAAAACTTATAGTTTCGATATATCCAAATGTGACGAAATATTCGAGTTACTAGTTAAAGATGGCCAGATGATAGTGCCCCCAGGGGCAAAGTTGCCGCCTCTAGAACAGAGAAAGAAAAGAGGTTTTTGTAAATACCATAATTTTTTGGGCCATAAAACCTCACAATGTTTCCTTTTCAGGGATCTTGTTCAACAAGCGCTAAAAGAAGAAAGGCTGAAATTTGCTGATAAGCCAGCAATGAAAATCGACTCAAACCCACTGCAGATGGAGGCGCATTATGCTGAGCCAGTCGGGATTCACATGGTGGAAGTTTCTGAAGACTTCATTACTAAACCCATCTTTGGAAGTTTTACTGAAAACATATCTAGGAAAACTATCGAAGGAGTGAAAAAGGCCACTGAAGGCCTAGATCTGAAAAAGGAAGTTACCCAAGGCTCAAACAAAAAGGCCACTGAAGGCCTGAAACTGAATAAAAGGGTTACTGAAGACCCACACAAAAGCAAAGGAGTTACTGAGAGCTCCAACAAAATAACCACCACAGGTTCTTACTTGGCTGCTGTAAAGGGTTCGACAGAGAATTTAGAGGCCAAAATGCAGAAAATGAATCTCGTTGCCAAAAGCAACATGCAGGTCAACATGGTCAAAGTCTCTGGCGCCAAGGCCTCAGAGGAAGCTATTCGACAGGAGGAAGTGAATAAAACGGCATTTCCAAAGGAGAATGAAGATCTGGCAAACTTTCTACACAGATGCTAGAAGAAAAAATCGGAAGTAATGTTGTGCCCTAGATGCAACTCTATTTTCGACAAGAAAGCCGCATAACACATACAAGGTATGAGAATTGTGAAAGTGAAATAGGGCACCAATGCCCAACAAAAAATGGGTCCAGAAGTCTGATTTGATCCCAGAAGGGGGCATCAACAAGGATCCATGAGTCAGGTAAGGAGGCCACCAACTTTTCGGCCTCCAACTAATGTACCTACAGATACTTGGCTTAACACCATGGGAAGAAAGAGGCCAAATGAAGAGAGATGGCAGGCATTCGATGTGCCAAGAGGTTCCTCTTTAGACTACAGAAATGAGTACCATGCTTCTACGTCAAATAAAATGGCTCATATATCGAGCAATTACAAAGGAAAAAACCCTATGTCCCATTCACAATGGAGAAGATTCCAAAGACGGCGAAAAGCCGAAAAAGAGGCAGTTGGACCTCACCCAGAGGTTAACACCAATGTGAAAAGGAAACAAAGGAATCCACTAGAGAGGAATCCTATGGCATGGACGGAAGAATGTGGGTCGAATGATGAGGATAACTCCGACTCTGATGACACTTTAGACATCATGGTGAATGTCATATCAGTGCTGCCTAAAGAATACAACCGTCAGGTCGAGGTTGAGGAAACTGACTTAATGGTTGAGCAAGAAATGGCCAAACACAGGCCAGTATGTTACTATGTAATGAATAATGGTTGCGTAGAGGAACATAACGCCTTCTTCGAACCACCAATGGAGGTGATGAAGAATCATCTAAAACCCCTATTCATCAGAGCAAAGATTGGGGAAGTAACTATAAATAAAATTCTGGTCGATTGTGGGGCGACCATCAATATCATCCCACAATTCATGCTGGAAAAGCTGGGAAAGGGAGATGCTGACATCAAGCCCCATAACATGGTCTTATCCAAATATGAAGGAGGCATTGGCACCACAATGGGTGTCACACAACTAGACCTCAAAGTGGGATCAATCCTTCGACCCACCATGTTCATGGTGATCTCAGCAAAACCAAACTACAATCTGCTCTTGGGTCGAGAGTGGATACATGGCATCGGTGCAGTTCCATCCTCGATGCACCAAAGGGTCACAATATGGCGCCCCGATGGTATCGTGGAAAACATTTAGGCAGATCAGAGTTATTACTTAGGCGAAATCAACAGTGTCAGAAAGAATAGTTTCAACAGAAATTTGGCTCATATAGGGCCATGTAATCCACCTGAGTTTGATCTAACTCCAACACATAACGCCTTCTTCTCTCTATACCTACACTCCGACTACGTATTTCAGTGGGATAGAGAAGACTTGTCAAACATCGAATATGGAGGAGTTGATGATATACGGCCAACAGGCTGGGGAAGTGAGTTCGGTGACGATGACTGAGTCACAAACTTTGCAAAATATTTCGGCATATGTAGCCGAAAGTAGAATGATAGCGGCCTTGGAGGCTGAAGTTAAGTATATGGCCCTCGAAGCCAATGAACAGGTCCCTTCTTAAAAAGGTCCTGGGAAATATTTTGACCCAGAGCCTCCTGACTTAGAAATGAAAGACCTTCGAGATCAAAAGTTAGACGCCATCTATGATGATGAACCTCTAGGTTTCAAAAAGGACCCGTTGGCGAACAATGTTATAATGTTAGCGTAAGACCCTCTGGAAGAGGTAAACCTAGGCGACGGTCCTGTAAAAAAGCCAACGTACATCAGCGCAAAGATAGATCCAGGACTCAGGGTCGAAATGATCCAATTGCTAAAAGAGTTCAAGGATTACTTTGCATGGGATTATAACGAGATGCCTAGTCTCGACAGAAGTTTGGTAGAACTGCAATTGCCAATAAAGCCTGGAAAGAAGCCCGTCAAGCAAACTCCAAGGCGTTTTGTACCAGAGATTTTATCAAAAATCAAAATGGAAGTCGAAAGACTGCTGAGATGCAAGTTCATCCGAACGACCAGGTACGTCGAATGGATTGCAAATACCGTGCCTGTTATAAAGAAAAATGGTACCTTAAGGGTGTGCATTGATTTCAGAGATCTGAATGCTGCAACACCCAAAGATGAATATCCAACGCCGGTGGCGGAAATGCTTGTAGATTCTGTCGCTGGTTTCGAGTACATGAGTATGCTTGATGTCTACTCTGGATATAATCAAATCTTTATTGCTGAAGAGGATGTGTCGAGAAAGACATTTTGTTGCCCTGGGGCCTTAGGCACTTACGAATGGGTAGTGATGCCCTTTGGCCTGAAAATGAAGGGGCAACATATCAGAGAGCCATGAATTCGATCTTCCATGATTTTATTGAAACTTTCATGCTGATTTATATTGATGACATTGTTGTCAAATCTGTTTTAGGGAAGACTCACATGGATCATCTTCGACAATCCTTCGAGAGGATGAGACGCTACGTCCTGAAGATGAACCCTCTAAAGTGCGCTTTTGGTGTCAAAGCAGGAGATTTCTTAGGCTTTATGGTCCATAAAAAGGGCATTGAGATAAACCAAAACAAGACCAAAGCTATCTTGCAAGCCAAAGCGCCAACTAACAAGAAGGAATTGTAATCCTTACTTGGGAAGATAAATTTCTTGAGGAGATTTATATCCAACCTCAGTGGGAAAACGCAAGCCTTTTCGCCACTACTTCGACTCAGCAAAGGAGGATTCGAGTGGGGGCAAGAACATCAAGAAGCCTTCGACAAAATCAAAGATTACCTCATCAAGCCACCTATTTTGGTACCTCCTTGTCGAAGTAGAAATATGAGATTGTATATAGCTGCGTCTGATAAAACTTTAGGGAGCATGCTGGCCCAAGAGGATGAGCATGGTGTCGAAAGGCCCATCTATTACCTCAGTAGAGTTTTAAATGATGCAGAAACTAGATATAACGAGGTTGAAAAACTATGTGTATGTCTTTATTTTTCATGTACAAAACGTAAGCAATATATAAATCCAGTTGATGTTTATGGTTCGTCTCATTTTGATGTTTTCAAATATATGTTGTCGAAACCCATTTTGCACAGTAGAATTGGAAAATGGGCACTTGCATTAACTGAGTACTCATTAACCTTTATGCCTCTCAAGGCTATGAAAGGTCAAGTGGTAGCAGACTTTATAGTCGACCACTCTATACAAGAGGAATCACTGAATTATTTGGAGATTGAACCTTGGAAGTTGTACTTTGATGGTTCTAGTTATAAAGATGGAACTGGAGTCAGAGTCCTCATTATTTTTCCAAGCAAAATTCCAACAACATTTAAGTACAAGATAGAAGGGGATTCCTCTAATAATGAGGCTGAATACGAAGCATTAATCGTAGGCCTTGAAATCTTGTTGGAATTGGGGGCAACTCAGGTCGAAATAATGGGAGATTCGGAGTTAGTCCTAAAACAAATTACGAAAGAATACAAATGCATAAAAGAAAATCTTATCATGTATTTCGTAATATCCAGACGGTTGTTGAAAAACTTCGAGGTAGTTAACATTCGACATATACCCAGATTGGAAAATCAAGTAGCTAATGACTTAGCGCAGATTTCTTAAGGGTATAATGTTTCGAAAGACAAACTACAGCAAGCGATCGAAGTTAGAGGAAGAGTAACATCCACTAAGTTGTCTCCAATGGATTTAAGGACCACAACGTTGGGATGCACTGATCACGAAAATTTTGAAATTTCGTTCATAGACAATCTAACAGAACAAGATTGGAGAAAGCCTGTACTGGATTATTTACAAAATCCAATGGCTTCGACAGAACGAAAAATAAAATATAGAGCACTGAGCTATGTGCTGATGGGAAATGAATTATTCAAGAAAACACCTGAAGGCGTGCTTCTGAAATGCCTAAGTGAAACAGAAGCATATATAGCTCTTTCCACCACACACGCCGGGGCGTGTGGAGCACACCAAGTAGGCCAAAAGATGAAATGGTTATTGTTTCGACAAGGATTATATTGGCCCACTACGTTAAAAGATTGTGTTGAGTTTGCAAAAGGATGCCAAGAATGTCAAGTAAATATAAGTATTCAGCATGTGCCGACAAGTGAACTTCACTCGATTATGAAACCTTGGCCTTTTAGAGGATGGGCTTTAGATCTTATTGGAGAAATTCGACCAGCATCTTCTAAAAGCCAGAAATATATATTGGTGGGCATTGATTATTTTACTAAGTGGATTGAAGCAATACCTTTAGTCAATGTAGACAAAGAGAATGTCATTGAATTCATTCAAAAGTACATCATATATAGATTTGGAATTCCTGAAACAATAACTTAAGACCAAGGATCAGTCTTTACTGGTCAAAGATGCAAGACTTTGCTGCAGAAATGGGGTTTAAATTCTTAACGTCTACACCTTATTATGCGCAAGCTAATGGCCAAGTCGAAGCAGCAAATAAAGTAGTGATCAGTTTAATAAAGAAACACGTGGGAAAGAAACCTAGAAACTGGAACAAGACGCTAGATCAAGTTCTCTGGGCATGTCGAACTTGTCCGAAAGAGGCCACGGGAACAACACCATTTCGCCTAACCTATGGTCATGATGCAGTGTTGCCAGTGGAAATCCACCTACAGGCGACGAGGATTCAGATACATCATGATATCCCTTTTGAGGTATATTGGAATATGATGTTAGATGAACTAGTTGACCTGGACGAAGAAAGGTTGAAAGCTCTGGATCTTTTGAGACTGCAGAAGAAACGGGTTGAGAAATCCTATAATCGCAGAGTAAAACCTAAGACATTTCTGCCTGAGGATCTAGTATGGAAAGTAATTATTCCAATGGATCGAAAAGATAGAAATTTGGCAAAATGGTCTCCTAAGTGGGAAGGACCTTTCAGGATTATCCAAGCTTTCTCTGGTGGAGCCTATGAGATTGAAGAGTTAAATGAAGATCAAAGACTTTTGAGGGTGAATGGTAAATACTTGAAAGCTTATAGACCTATGCTTCAAGAGGTAAAAATAGGTAATATATAGTCATCATCGAATAGAGAATGCCAAAATGGAAACTTAAATTTTCATTAAAATAGCCAAAATGGCTTTGAAGTCATTACAACGAGTGATTACATAGATGAAAGAAACATGATTCAAAAAGGGAGATTAGCCTTGATATGAAGATATTTAATTCTTTGCAATTCCAGGCGTCGATCACATAAAGCCTTCGATTGATGAAGGGTTTCAAGCTTAGCATCGAGTGATTGGGCCCGATCAGCGTGTCTTAACCCTTCAGCCAATTCCTCTTGGCTCTCTGACTCAGTGTTAACAGGGAGGAGCTCCTCTTTCTTTTTATCATTGGCAGAAATCTTAGCTTCCAACTCTGCAATCTGCACCCTCATTTGAGCAGTGTCTCGATCTATCTCTTCAGCCTTTTTCTGTCTAGCCTCCTGGGCCTTCGACAACCCTTTTACCTTAGAAGCTGATTCAGTAGCAGCGTGCCAGGCAGCAACCACATGACCGTTGGTTTCTTCAATCTCACAATTAAGAGTCCTTTGGCGGTTATAGTCTGTTGATACTTGGTCAATAATGGAGATTAAATCCAAGATAACGCTAGCCACTTTCGGAGAAGCAATGAGGAGATCGACAACCCTCAGAGTAGTCTTCAGAAAAGAAGGAGCCGTGGGTTCCCCCTCCAAGGTTAGCATTAAATCTCTTTTGAAGATTTGTGCCTTAACTTTCTGAAGGGCCTCATCGAGAGGAGAGGTCGAAGTAGACTTTCCAGACGCAGTTGAGACACTATGGTCAGTGGAACTATCTCGACCTTCTAGAATTGCAGTCAAATAGCCTAAAGGATTTTGCTGTTTCAGCAAGGCCAAATCCTCCTTAGTTCTAGACCATGTCGAAGGGACACTTTCGTTGACAGCAGCAACCACGTTGGCCACCTGTTCTGGAATTGCTTCAGTGTTTGTAGGATTTTGGATCCCTTCAGCAGAGCCTTCTTTACCATCAGCTTCTGGAATCCTTTCATCTTGACTCCCCACCTCCAGTACACTTTCCCTCTCTATCACAGTCTCAGCATTAGGGGTCCTTTCCTCTTCAGTTTCTTGTACGATAACCAACGGAGCCCTATTTTCTTCATGATTTCCTATAGGGCCTTCTTCATTGACTTCCTCTATGGTTTCATATTGAAGTTCAGAAGTTTGATTCACTTCATCAGCTGAACTCATGAAAGAGTCTTTCGCTGAAGAAGGCCTATAAGTAGGCTCTCCCTCACTATTTAATAGAGTGGCAGAGCCTTCGACAGGAGTAGGGACTTGGTTGGAGGTGCCAGCAGTGTCCTGAAGATTAAAAGAAGTTTGTTTCTTTCATAATTCTCATAAAGAAAAAAGGGAGTTCAAGAAGTAAGTGATGGTATGTCGAAGCAAATACCTGAATTGGGATTTCAGCACCGGGACTGGAATTATCGCTCTTGCTAGGATTATTTAGCCTGGAAGCTACTTCCTGTTCAGTAGGCTCTTTGATAACTACAGGAGGAGGCCTCGTAGATGTAGTCTTAATTATAATTTTGGGACGAGGCTCAACGGCAGGAACTAGTTTCTTTAACCTTTGTCTCTTCATAGGAACAGGAGGAGATTCCTCTTCTTTGTCACTACAGATTTCGATCTCCTGGACCTTCCATTTTTTGGGGGTAGTTTTTTGAATACCCAGAAAGACAAGTCAAAGAAATCAAAACCCATGTAAGATGATCCTGGAGAATAAGGGTATGGAAGAAAGTAAATAACTTGGGAGAAGGGTTAACAGAAGGATCTCCCCCCCTTTTATGCTTTCAGCAGCCTTCTTCGAAGTGGTTCTCTTGACAGCTACACAAAAACAAAACAAAAACTAACTAAGGTTAAATCGAGCATCGAATGATAAATCTGAGGAAAAGAGAAATAAAACAAGTAATACCTTTCTTGACCTTGTCAAGGACTAGTTTAAACGCCTCACGAAGGTGGTGGGCGAAGTCCTTCTCATCGAAGAACTCCTCGTTATAATCTTGTCTCCACCACCCCTCAAAATTTTCGGAACTCAAAAAATTGAGATTAAAGTCGAACATGGTTAGTACGGTTCGACCAACCTACCTACCAATATGCTTGGTAGTGGCATCTTCTGAGTAGTCTGCATTGTAAAATAACAGCATTTTCTCTCAAGGATAAATGGGTGAGGGAAGTGACAGGATAATGCCAAATTGTCGAGAGACAAGATTTGGTTGATAAGCGATCAAGCTTAATTGATTTTGGACCTCTTGAATCTCAATGGCATAATTCTAGGTCGAAGAAACGACTCCCACATGCCCATGTATTCATCGTTCAAGTCTTCCTCCTCAGTCAAAGGAAATGGTCTAGTAAACCATTATGGGCCAACTTTTCGACTAGCAAAAGGAGCCATGGTCGAAACAAAACGTTTGCGCTCCGCAAACATCATCACAAAACTTGTGAAAGCCTTTTGAAACTATTGGCCTTCATCAGTAGGAGTCAGCAGTGCAATCCTGGTACCTTCGACCCTCCTGTTTAGGATTTCTGGGGCCGCTTCATTGATCTTATTCTTCTGAGGAAGAAAAGATTCAAAGGTGGCATTAAGCCAAACTTGGAGAAGCCAGAAAGGGCCAGAGAGCAGCAGGCTTTCCCTATCCCCTATAACCTTGAGTTGAGTCACACCATTGCTGATGGACTCATATAGATTGGCCAAAATCAATTCAGCCAGACAGAGGGGATAAACATGATGAAGCTGCGTCGCGAGCGTGAGCATTTTCTTAGTCACCTGAAGTGACTTGGTGCAGAAGATGAAAAGGGATAACCACATAGCCAGAAAAGCTATATGTTCCACCTCCGACATAGTACTGGAGGATTTATCATGGAAGTGGTTGATAAAAGTGGTGTAGGTGGGTTTTGTAGCTGCAAACCCAATAACATCTTCAGATAAATCCTCAGGATCAAAATAATCGCCAGTCGGTCGAAGACCGGTAATTGCTGTTATATCGAAGAGGGTGTGGGTCACCATTCCGCATGGAAGATGAAAGGTAAAATATGCGCTATCCCAGAAATATAGCGAAGATACCAACATGAGAGGACAATAAGACAATCATGTCTTCGACAACATCACCAAATCGTAAATTCACATTTCCTTCCAGACGGAGGTTTGTGCCTTCTCCACCTTATTCAACCAATTTGAATACTCTAAGGAGAGATTAGGGCATGATCAAAAGATCCCAGTCCCTTTGTTCATAAATTGAAGGTTAATGTCCTTCGTAGTCTGAATATGTTGCTAGTTGGCCAGAGTGGCGTCTTCAGGATCATCCCTAGGCTTCTTCGTGCAGCCTATAGGTTTAAGTCTTGGATGAGTAGGCAAGAAGGCACAGTTCCTCATGGGATTCTCGATGCATGTGGACAGAGGACCAGACATAGCATATATTTCTTCAGAGTACCTAATGGGAATGAGAAGCTGGGAATCATATACTTCTCGCCTCTCCCTCGTCATGGGTTCAGAAACGAACCGAAGCCCATCAGTCGAGGAAGGAGAAGGGTTAGTAGAAAAGATCTCTGGTTGGCTTTGGATATCGTCAGCATTTTTAGGTTGGGGATTGTTTGGTGCATTGGAAAGGAAAGCCATTGTTGCAGATTTGGAAGGAGCGAAGTTGACAATGCAAGGTGTTTAAAAGCAGAAGACTTGGAAATACTTAGAGTTGTGAAAGTTCTAAATGAAAAGGCTCAAGAGTATTTATAGTCTTCAGAAAGGGATCTGTCTCGTCAAGGCCATTTAATGCTATGAATATAGTGGGGTACATGGCGAAGCATGAAGCGGTTACCGTGCAGATGATTGGAAACGTTTTGACATGCTTGCCTAGGTTCTAGGAATATGGTCATCATGGCAGCGTGGTAACGGCAATTAGAAAAGACATCTTGGAGAAAGAGTAATGATGGTTTTTTCAAAAGCATCAGCTGTTGGAAGACGAAAAGCGCACGTCAAGCCTTTGTGGACAGCAAGAAAGACATGTGTCGAACGGAAATATCAAAGAATGGCTATTTCTTTGGGCGTCGAAATAGACATTCTTGGGGGGCAATTTGTTGGCTCCTGAATTCGACACTTACTATATTTGGTCTTTTAGACCAAAAACTAGAATAAATAAAGCCAAGCTGAAGAATGTTTCGACGTGTGAAATGACTTAGAAAAAGATCTAAGTTATATTTGAGTGTTTGACCAGGGCTCACTTTCAAGATTTCGACTGAGAAGGTCTTATGACCTTCGACTAAGAGAGAATATCCTCGCGTCGACACAAAAGGTGAGGGACATTTGAATTTAAATTATTGGAGGGAAAGACAGTTTCGCCAGTGGCTAAAGGAGAGCAACATGGATGGAAGCTAGAGGTCAAGGGACATGCATAGGACACTTGTCTTCATCTTAGAGCAGAACCACCCCTCGACGGTTACATAGTTTTAGTATAAATTAGGAAATCTGTGTAGTTTTTCAGGGTGTTCAACCTATTGTGCTAGTTACTCAAATATTGTCCAAGTACCCGCTGTGTGAGAAAGGATAAACTGAGAAATGTATGTTGGAAACACCTCTTTTCTTTAATGAAAGTCTTTTAGATTGCTTTAATCTTATTTTGCAAAGTTACCTTTCTTGCATCTTTACCTGCATTTCTACATTTCTATTTACATTCTTATTTTCCAAAACCTCAAGTATCTTGTCTCTGGTCGAACACGCGTTCTTCCTAGATTTCTTTTCTTACTTACATCAACCCAGTATAAAAATTAGCATATGTTTTAGGATCAATCTGATCGATCCCGCGAGTAACCAAAAGGATTTTCCTTTTTGGAGGATCAGCGGTTGTTTACCCAAACCAACGGTAAAAAGACACACAACTATCAACATTTTCTCATCGATAAGTTCTAACTGATCCAGTTGATTCTGTACCCACTCACTTTCATCAAGCTCAACATCCTTCACGATCCTAAGAGAAGGAATTTCGACTTCTATATGCAACACTACTTCCATGTCGTAAACCAGAGAAAATGGGGTTTCCCTAGTCTAAGTACGCACAATGGTACTGTTGTACCCCAAAATTTTCCCTCTCATTTCTCAAAGGATCATCCTAGACCCTCAGGTTTGCTTCTGGCAAGTTTCAATATCATAATACAATTTTCTAAAGAAAGTCATTCACAAGGGCAAAATGGTCAAAAGCACACTGAAAAGTCAAACTTTGACTTTTGGATCAAAAATCAAGTTTGAACAATCATATTTCATCAGGACATGAAATTGGTTCATAAAAAATCAGAAGTCAGAAATTACCCTGAAAAATCAAATTTCTAAACATTTAGAAAATTTTCTAAGTGTTAAGAGCATATGATGCTTCAAAACTTCTGGGCCAGCCTCCACGCGAGTGCAGTCAGAATTTGCAGACACGGTTCAAAACATGATGCTTCAATCAGAACATTACTCTTCAACATATGGAGGCTACGTTTCTAGTCTTCTGCGATCAGAACATCACCAAATCCCAAAACCTCATTTAAGCAGCCTGCTGCCCTGCTAGAGCACAGTCCTGCAAACCAGCTGCTGATCCAGTCCACGCCTACACTTTCTCAAACCCCATATTTTCACCAAATTAGCATGCAAAAGATTTGATTAAAAAGCAATGAAACAGTATGCCAAAAAGGTTTAAATCACATTTGTTTTTCCCCCCAAAACCACAACAAACTCACCTATAAATAAGTTTCTCCATCACACTTTCAAGGGGATGACCTTTGGAAAGAGAGAATTATCAAAGAGAGAAAAGAAAACAGTTAAAACATTCGTGAACCCTAAATTCCTAAACAAAACCAAAACCTTTGTTCTTCCCTTCAAAGAACATAGCATTTTCTCTTCCGTTGTTCTTGCTGACTCCAAAACATCTGAAGGCACTAGCTCAAGTCCCCCACACACATTCCAGATTCAAGGTATGTATTTCTGACTTTGAATCTTTTCATTCAAAACATCATTAAATATGTAAATATCATAGTATTGATGTTGTTCATATCATAGCATAAGTAGAATAAACTGTGGATAAGAACTTCTTGAATAAAGCTAGGCTCAGAATTAGAATTAGAAGTTCTATGAATTGTTGTGCTTTTATCTTTCTGATTTGTTGTTGTTAAGAACTGAATAAATTGCTGATGAACTAATTGATGTAAGAAAGGAGTTGAAGTGTAACACATAACTTCTAGGTCTTTCTTTCCCATCATTTTTGCACAACACATAACATCTGATTTTCACTCACTGTTTAACACAACACGGAACTTCTGATTTTCACTCACTGTTTTAGCACAACACAGAACTTCTGATTTCTCCTCACTCTTTTTAACACACACAAAACATGATTTTTTCTCACTGTTTAACACAACACATAACTTCTTATTTTTTGCTCACTGTCTAAACACAACCCAAAACTTCTGTTTTTTCCCTCTAACGTTTCTTTCAGGATTCCAATGGCATTAACCCAGAACTTCTGATCACCTCTGATGTTTCTTTCTGAGCTACAACACACAACATCAGAACTTTTGATCCCCTTTATTTTTGCTTTCAGCAACATGCTGATCCTATTTCGCACTATTTTTCCTTTTTCTCTCTTATTTTTTTTATCATTTTTAGCATTAGAACTATTTTTATAAAAAGACATCAAAAATATTTTCTTTTATTAAATAATTATTTTCCTTTTAATTTATTAAGACAAAAAACCATTTTCAAAACAAGTCATTTCCTTTTTCTTTTTCTTATATTGTATAATTCAATATGGTTGTTATTGTACCCCAAAATTTTCCCTCTCATATTTCTCAAAACATTGCAAGAAAAATCTCCAAGTGGCTCAAGATTGCTCAAGAGTTGGACAGTCAAGCTATCTCCTAAGGCAGTCAACCCCAAATTAGGGTTTTGTGTTGCATCAATATCCTTGAGTCCAAATGACCTCAAGTGCTCCCCAATGTCCTAATATGTTCTCAAGGTCATCCATGTCAAAATTCAAGCCTTGCAGAGGAAGTTTGGTCAATCAATTGCTCAAAGGGTCCAAAAATCGATTGTGCTAGGGCAAAAGTCAACTGTGACCTACAAACAGTCAAACTTCAAGATTTTTTGTCAACATTCTCATTTTGAAGGATATTTCATCATTTGATCAAGGGTTGATCATGATTCATCAAAGATTGCTCAAAATTCATCAAGACTCAAAAGTTGCTAAATTAGGGTTTTGTAGGAAAAGTCAACTCAACTTTGACCAAGCATAACTTTCTCATACTTTATGAGAAATGACCCATCCGAAGCTAATTTTGAAGAGGGTTCAATTTACTACAATACATCTTCATACCCCAAGTTCAGAAAATTTACTCACAAGAAGTTATAAATTTGGACATTATAGGTCATTTTTGAAAGTCAACAAAAACACCATTTTTTCCAAAGCTTATAAATTGAGAATGGAATATCAAAATGAGATGAGACCAAAAGGGTTGGTTATATAACATCTCAAGCTTTCTAAAAAGTCCAAGAACACCTCCAAAAGTTCAAAATTGAAGAAGTTATGCATTATTGAAGTTGGACATTTTTGTCAAAATTGCCAAAAGTCAATTATCCCCAAAACATCAAATTTTGTCAAATGGGCCCATTCTTTTCCACTTAATTTGATATTTCCCCATTGCACACGTGTCCTAGCTTCAGCCTTGAGATCATATTTCTTTTATATTATTTTATTTGATTTTTTATTGAATTATTTCATTTTAAATCAAATTAAATCATGTAAAATCCAAATATTGATTACTTGAGATCTTTTTGGTTGTTTTAGGTCTTAATCATCATCATGATCAGCATCAAATTCGTATCTCATCATATCATGTACAAAAAGATGGATTTTTTACAAATTAGGCAAGCTTTCAAAAGTGAATCAAATCAAATATGCAATGCATTGATGTGGAAGATTCAAGGCATATTTGTTAACCTAATGCATTCCATATTACATAAGCAAGAGAGGCACACGAAATTGAGGGCTGGAGGCTGCAAGAATAGAAAGAACAAAACTTGAAAAAGTGGTGAAAATTTTGAAATTCAAAGTCATAGCAGGAGGCGATCTCAGAAGCCAAGAAGGATCTCAATCAATTCCTGGAGGTTCACTGAGTTAAAACCAACCCAAAGCAAGCTCCCACACATGCACAAACGCACTGTAAGTACCACGCGGATCCGTTTCTTTGTTGAATTTGTAAGTCCTCATTTTGGCATCTTTTGGTCAAAATAATTACATGTTTATGATTGCCAAGACATTTGCAAACTTTTTATATTATTGAATTTCGTTTAAATAACCTGTACCAAGAATCACCATAGCTAGGGTTCTTGGAGCTTTTTTGGGCATTTTTGCTACAGGTAAAATTAGCCTCAATGATGGCTATGGACGTGATCGGGAGAGGAAGACGAATGCAACCATGGTCTTGGGAGGAGTTTATACAGCCTGAGATGAATTTTAGGAACGACCTATGCATTTAGTTGCGAATTCAAATCCGCGGGTAATTCTGTTTCAGGCCTGGGGACAGGGACGACAGCGTGTCCTCCCTTGATTGGCCCTTTTCAAATTTTCGCGCATTTTTTTATTTTGCTGGCACATTAACGCGTTTTGTCTCATAATATTGTTTTTGTATATTACTAACAACTGAAGCACAATGGCCTAGTGGAAGCAAGCGCTGGCAACATCCAACAGGACCTGGGTTCGAATCCCAGGTCCCCCATGCGCTTTGTTATATTTTTTCTTAAGATAATCAGGTACAAATCAAGGCTTGCAACTTACCATGTGCCTTCACAAGTCAAAGCGCCAGATGGCCAAAGGCCAGATCTGGTGATCCAAGTTGATGGTCCACCATGGAGTCCAGTCAACATGTGCATAGGGGATCTCAAAAGGTCAAACAAGGCCAGCTTGTTATGGGCCTCAGATTGCTTCTCAAACCTCCAAAACAGGCCCATACACCTCTAACTCTCTCCATTTTATTTATTTTTGTTTTAATTGATTTAATCATTTTTTATTATTTTCTAACCAATCAATTTTTTTCCTTTAATAAAATTAAAACCAAAAAAATATTTTTTTTATTAAATTAAATTCTAGTATTTTATTTTTTATTAACAAATCTATTATTTAATTTAGGCCATTAATTAGAAATAATTTTAACATATTTTTGTAAATAATTAAAATTAATTAAACTTAATTAGGTTTTTGCTAACATTAATTAATTTTATTTTTCTTTCCTTAAACCAAAAATCCAAAAATACTTATTTTCATTAATTTATTTATTTATTTATTAATTTAATAATTAACTTAGGTAATTTCTCCCTTAATTCAAAAATAACAAAAAAAATCTTTCCTTTAATAACAAAGGGTCAAAACCCTAGAACTCACACTCGATTTAATTTTCCGCACGCGATCTATTTATCATATTGTACTTGCCTCCAGTTTGTAATAGATAATTAGGACCATTTAAATATTTCATCGCTTTATTTATTTTTCCGCATTTTAAATTTCAACGGGTTGCTTTTGGCAATGTAAATACCCGACGCCTTGTAATTTAATTTCCGCAATTTATTTTCCGCAAATTATAACTGTTAAATGTTTGATAATAGGAATGCATGACAAGAATGAATGTTTAACCTAAAATCAACATAGATCACCCATAACATGTACAAAGATAAAAATAAACTGAAAATGACACACTCACACATGCGCACTCTTAGGGTACACCCCACTTGGTTGCCTTCATACGCGGTCATTGAGTATAGGTCACTTTAGAGGTCGTCCTCTTGTCTAAAAGATCATAGTCGCCTCGAAACGGTTTCCTCGGATATTGTTGCCTCAAAACAAATGATCTAAGACATTTGGGTTATCGCTAAGGCTTCCTAACATTGCTTTAGTGACCGTAAGTCCCTAAATTCGAATTGACCCTTAAACTCCAACAACGATGCTACCTACTCATCAATAGTGGGATAGCATTGTCTAAAGGAAAATTGCATAGAACGATTCCTTTTTCGAATAGGTAGATGGTTCTTAGATACTTGCTCTTTTAAAAAACAAAATCTTTTCACACTTACACTTTCCGAACAAAGTTTTCAAAAACACTTTGTACACTCTTGAGGACAGAAGCAAGAGTTAAATCGAAGTTTTCAAAACCAAAACTTTTTCAAACCTACAAGCACAAAGAAAATAATTTTAAAAACAATTGAGCAAGTACCTAAGAGCCCGTGGATAACCACGGATAAAAAGGGTGCAAACACCTTCCCTTTCTATAATCTACCCCCCGAACCCGAGAAATATCTCGAAAAAGGAATTTTTCTGTGCTTTTTTCCTTTCCTTGTTGGATAAAATAAAATACGGTGGCGACTCTTGCTTACTGCGACATTTTGCGAAAACCAAACACAAAATGCGAACCAGCATTCCAAAAAAAAACAGTCAGTTCTTCCCACTGTATCACAGAACTGGCGACTCTGCTGGGGATGCTTAATAAGTGGGGTGTACCTTAAGAATAGTTCATAATGTTTTCAATTGATTGACTTGTATGCTTTACTTTTGTGGGCTTGTATCGGAGTTATTATAGATCCTAACCCGGATCTGGGGGATACCCTTTAGGTAAGTAGCAATAAACTGTGAGGGAACTGTACAGCATAGACCAATACGGTTGAAGCAGTAGCTACATTGGTGTGGAACTTTAGTATGTACCGATATCCCTTGTGGCACAACGAGGAGAATATGGGTCTGCTAAGGGGTCATTAAGAACCAACTGACCTTAGAACCTTTAAATTGACCAACTTGGCCATAGAACAGTAGCAGTATGCTACACTCATTGAGACTAAACTCTCGCAATGATTCCAGCCACAAGAAAAGGTTGCTAAACTGGAATTATGACCGATTGAGGGTAGTCAGTGATATTGAGATCCTCTAGAACCCGGTTACTATTTTTAGGACAGGTTTTAACCAACTGAACTGAAAGAGGGTAGTACCTAAGCTCCTTGCCAGCCTGAAATCTAAGGGCTCTCTGTATGACTTGTGTGCCTTTACCATGTTTTCTATTTGTGGATACTTGTGGTGTGCTTTCTATCATGACATCATGACATCATAACATTGCATACATCTTGCATTGGACTAACCTATTTCAAAGACAGGAGGGATTCATCTTTGTTCTGTTTTGTAGGTCATGGCACCTATGCGTAGGAACACCATTCGGATCAACTTTGTCCAGGTTCCCACTATGCTTAAAGAGTTGGTTGCAAAGATGTCAGATACTAATTCCTTTATCAGAAGACATGGGCATCTTCTTGGTTTGGTCACTTCCAAATTGGACGAGCAGATGATGAGTGTTCTAGTCCAGTTCTTTGATCCACTGTACCATTGCTTTACTTTTCAGGACTACCAGTTGGTCCCTACCTTAGAAGGGTTCTCTGATCTGCTCGGTATCTCTATTCTAGAGCAGACCCCATTTACAGGTTGGGAGAAGATCCTTAGGCCAAAAGAGATTGCTTCAGCCCTTCATATGACAAAGGATGAGGTAATGGCTAATTGGGAAACTCGTAGTGGAGCAAAGGGCTTTTTGACTAAGTTCTTGGTTGGTAAGGCTAATCATTTCTGGGATAGTCTAGACTTCAGGGCATTCGAAGATATTCTGGCTCTTCTGATATATGGCTTGGTATTGTTTCCTAACTTTGTCTCCTTTGTTGATGTGAATGCAGTAAAAATCTTCATCTCTGGTAATCCTGTACCCACTCTCTTGGGTGACATTCTTCATCAGCTTTATGCCCGTACTGCTCGGAGGCGGGGAACCTTGATGTGATGTGCTCCGTTATTGGCGAGGTGGTTTATTTCTCACCTCCACAAATCAGTTTTAAAGAACAAGGAAGGCATGGGCTAGGCTTATAGGGTTATGTCTCTCTCTCTCACAATGACATCATTTGGAATATTAAGGGTATGGACGAGGTGGCTATTATTGATCGCTGTGGGGAATACCCCAATGTTCCACTGATAGGAACCAATGGAGGAATCACTTATAATCCGTGCTTGGCCTTGCGTCAGTTTGGGCGAGTCAGAAGAGAAGGACCTCATGAGCTGCTAATGCCTAGTATAATCTTTGATTTCCAAGGGGATAGTGACGAGCAACGCCGCAGGTTCATAAGGGCTTGGGATAGAGTACACAGATATGATCCATACAAGTTGTGTGCGAAGACTTCTCTACCAATGGAACCATATCTCCTATGGGTTCGCATACGTGCCCAAAAGATGGGAATTCCCTATGAAGCCGTCTTGCCTATTATTGTTGAAGTTGCTGATGAGGAAGGGGTTCTTCCTACCATCTTACACCCTTACATGCCTAATGATGTTGGGGCATTGAAGAGGTCCTGGATGCAGCTAAGGGAAGAGCGGGATACTTATAGAGAAAAGTATCACGAGCAAGAGCGAAAGATCCAGAAATTGACTAGGCAGTTGGAGAGGGAGCAGATCATCAACGACTATGTCAGCACTAAATGAAAACGACCATGGGAGCGTCGATGTCCTTTGATTATTTCCAATTTTTATTTACTTTCCAGTATTTCCTTTCTTGTAACGCCTTAAGGGAATTTTTTGAACAATTTGAATTTCAAGTTTATCTAATAAAAGTGTGTTTCATTTCTTGTTTAAGAATTTGAATCTCTCGACGTCTTTGAAATCATAGCATACGCATTTCATTCCATGCACCTCATAACAGGTACCCTTACAGGTTTTCTCATCTTCTTCGCTGTTTATTTCAGCATCATGTCTTCTGAACCATCAACTGAATAAGTAATCAAGGCTCTACAGGCTCAAAACGCCCAGTTCCAAAAATTGTTCATGAATCTAGCTAAGGGTCAGCAAGATCTGAAGGCCCTTATCTTGAAAAAGAAGAAGAAGAAGAAGAAGAAGAAGAAGAAGAAGAAGACGGTCCTGTTTAACATGGGCCACAGGTTTGGAAACAGGCTACAAGATGAAGTTGATTTGACCACCTCATCTGGAGGGAAAGATAGTCAGGAAGAAAGGAGGGCTCTTAGCCCAGTGGTTTCAGACAACGAGGCGGACTTCGATGAAGACCAGTATCCTCCGGTCGAGGATAGATACAAGAAACTGGAAGACCGGTTGAGTGCGATGGAAGTCCAAAAAGTGCCTGGTCTGGACTTTGGTGATTTAGGTCTGTCATCTGGGGTGGTGATTCCCCACAAGTTCAAAGCACCAGCCTTTTCTAAATACGACGGAGTTTCTTGCCCGAAACTGCACCTCCGATCGTATGTTAGGAAGATTCAGCCATACACCGCTGACAAGAATCTCTGGATCCACTTCTCTCAAGACAATTCGTAGTTGGGAAGATTTGGTTGCTGCTTTCTACAAGCAGTACCAATACAATGCCGACCTTGCTCCCACGCATACTCAACTTCAGGGTATGTCAATGGGTGCGGGTGAAGGTTTCAAAGATTATACTCAGAAGTGGAGGGACCTCGCTGGAAGAGTGCAACCACCCTTGGCTGATAGGGAGTTAGTTGATATGTTTCTGGGGATCTTGTCTGGTCCATATTTCAACCATCTGATTGGAAGTTCTTCGTTCGGGTTTACAGAGCTAATCATGACCGGGGAAAGGATTGAGGCTGGTATTAAGTCTGGTAAAATACAGAAGGGTGCTTCATCAGGCACCGAGAAGAAGCCTTTTAAGAAGGAATCCAGTGCTGTTTACAGTTCAAAAAGCCAAAATAGACATTAACTCCGCCAAGCGGTTAATGCAGTTGTTATATCAAGATCTGCTGGTGCTCCTCAGTGTAACAATCAGCCAAAGGTCGAGAGAACTCGAAGACAATTCACTCAGCTCAACATGACTTTATCTCAGATTCTGCCACAGTTATTGAAAACCAATCTGGTGATTCCAAGGGAGGCCCCGCAGAATCCTAACACTACATCACCAAAGTACAACCCTAATGCCCGCTGGGCTTTTCACTCCAATAGCCCGGGGCATGATACAGATGATTATTGGGTTTTGAAGAACAAAATACAGGATTTGATTGATGTTAAGGAGATTGAGTTCGAGGCGCCTGAAAGACCTAATGTTGTGACTGCTCCTATGCCCAATCATGGAGTAAATGCTATAGAGGAAGACTCGTTTGTGGTTTCTGTGAATGACATTGTTACCCCCTTAATGACTGTAAAGAAGAACCTTTTGCTAGCCGGTTTATTTTCGGGTTGTGACGAAGGTTGCTTTTGTACCCCAAAATTTTCCCTCCCATATTTCCCAAGACATTTCAAGAATAATCTCCAAGTGGCTCAAGATTGCTCAAGGGTTGGACAGTCAAATCATCTCCTAAGGCAGTCAACCTCAAATTAGGGTTTTGTGTTGCATCAAGGTCCTTAAATGAAAATGACCTCAAGTGCTCCCCAATTTCTTAATATACTCTCAAGTTCATACATGTCAAATTTCAAGCCTTGCAGAGAAAGTTTGCTCAGTCAATTGCTCAAAGATCCAAAAATCGACTATGTTAGGGCAAAAGTCAACTGTGACCTACAAATAGTCAAACCTCTAGATTTTTTGTCAACATTCTCATTTTGAATGATAAATCATCATTTTATCAAGGTTTGATCATGATTCATCAAGGATTGCTCAAGATTCATCAAGATTCACAAGTTGCTAAATTAGGGTTTTGCAGGAAAAGTCAACTCAACTTTGACCAAGCATAACTTTCTCATACTTTATGAGTAATGACCCATCCAAAGCTCATTTTGAAGAGGATGCAATTTCATACAATCCATCTTCATACCCCAAGATCAAGAAATGCACTCACAAAAAGTTACAAATTTGGACATTATAGGTCAATTTTGAAAGTCAACAAAAACACCTTTGTTTCCAAAGCTTATAACTTGAGCATGGAATATTAAAATGAGATGATACCAAAAGGGTTGATTATAGGACATCTCAAGGTTTCTAAAAAGTCGCATAACACCTCCAAAAGTTCAAAATTGAAGAAGTTATGCATTGTTGAAGTTGGGCGTTTTTCTAAAATTGCCAAAAGTCAACTATCCCCAAAACTTCAAATTTTGTCAAATGGGCCCACTTTTTTACACTTGATTTGATCTTGTCACACTACACACGTGTCCTATCTTCATTCTTATGTCCATTCATTGATTTTTCTATTTTATTTGATTTTTATTAAATTAATTCATTTTAAATCAATTTAAATCCAAATAAAATCTAAATATTGATAACTTGGTATCTTTTTGATTGATACAAGCCTTAGTTGTCATCATGGACAAGATCAAACTCGTATCAAGCCATATCATGCACAAAATATTGGTTTTTGGAAAGATTTGGAAGCTTTTTCATGGAGGATCAAATCAAATCCTAAATCATCAATGCCTAAGGATTCAAAGCCCAAAACTTGACCTAATTCATTCCATATTGCTTATACAAACCAAAGGCACGAGCATCAGAACCTAGAGGCTGCACAATCAAAAAAACCAAACTTGGAAATTTGTCAAAAAAGCTTGAAACTGAAATCCTTTCTAGAGGCCGATTCAAACCAAAAGCTCAACGCTATTCTCTTGCTGGACATCCACTGAATCTGTAGCAATCAAAAGCAAGGCCATTCAGCTCCTAAAATGCGCTGTAAGTCTCCCTGAAAGTCGCCCTGCATTTGAAATCCTAACCTCTCATTCTTGCATTTTTTTGACAAATTATTTGCATAGTCATGATCCTTGTATGATTTCCAAACTTTCTGTAATATTTGATTGTGTTTTTATAGCCTGTAATGCCATACCCGAACCTAGGGTTTTGGAAGCTTGTTTTTGGGTTTTTTATTTACAGGCAAAATTTATGCAAACAATGGACATGGACGTGATCAGGGAAAGGAGACGAGCATGACTATGTTTTTAGATTGAGTTTTAATGGCCTAAGATTGATTTTAGAAGACACCTACGCATTTAGCTGCGGATGAAAATCCGCAGGTAAAATAACCAGGTCTCCACGAGGTAGACGATGGCGTGTCTCCCTCCTATTGGGCAATTCAAACTTTCGCGCTTATTTTTTTATAATTATGGCATCATATTTGTTTTTTCATATAATATTTGTTATCTATCATACTAACAATAAAAGCATAGTGGCGCAGTGCCCAGGCGAGCGTGTGAAATCCAATGGGACTTGTGTTCGAAACCCAGGTCCCCAACATATTTGTTGTATTTTTCTTGCAGATATTCCAGCGTACCTCATGCCTTGCAATGCACCATACTCCCTCAGATCTCCAAGCGCCAGATGGCCCCAGGCCAGCTCTGGTGGCCAGGAATGAAAGACCATCATGCTCTCAAGTCAACGCACGCGTGGAGGATCCAAAAGTCAATCAGGCTTATTTGTGTTTGGGCCATCAAAATTGCTATTCTCACATCCAGATCTGGGCCCAAACCCCCATTTGGGTTATTTCTATTTCTCTTTTTATTTTCATTTTATTTGTTTGTTTTGTATTATTATTTTTATTATTTAAACAACTAACCAATTAAAATCTTTTTCTCATAAAATCAAAACCAAAAATATATTTTATTTATTAAAATTAAATTCATCATTTTATTTTTGTAAATAAATACTAACTTAATTAATTTAGTTTTAAATAGGTTTAACTTTTATTATTTTTGCAATATTTAAAATCAATTTAAACAATTAGGGTTTATTAACTTTAAGCAATTTATTTTTATTTCTTTAAATATCCAAAAATCCAAAAATATCTTTTTCTTAATTAATTAATTAATTAATTTAATTGTTAACTTAATTAATTCAAAAATAAATAAAAATCATTTTCTTTCAAAAAAGGGTCAAACCCCTAAAAAATCACATTCGATTTAATTTTCCGCACGCGATCTATTTTGCCGTATTGATGTAATTGTTTCCCGGAATGTAATAGTTTTAATAGGACTTTAACTTATTTTATCGCTTTATTTTACTTTCCGCGTTTTAATTTCAAGGGTTGTTTTTGGCGATGTAAATACCCGACGCCTTGTAATAGTTAGATTTAATTTCCGCAAATTTAATTTCCGCAACTCATAAACTGTTAGATGTTTGATAAATAGGGAATGCATGACAAGATCGAATGTATGAACTTAAAATCAACATAGCTCACCCATGACATGTACAAAGATAAAATTAACCGAAATAACACACTCGCACATGCGCACTCTTAGGGTACACCTCACTTGGTTGCCTTCGAACGTGGTCATTGAGTATAGGAAGTTTTAGAGGTCGCCCTCTTGTCCAAAGATCATAGTCGCCTCGAAACGGTTGCCTCGTGAAAATGATCTAAGACATTAGGGTTACCGCTAAGGCGTCCTAACATTGCTTTAGTGACCGCACGTCCCTTAATCGAATTGACCCTTAAACTCCAACGACGGTGCTACCTACTCATTCATAGTGGGATAGCATTGTCTAAAGGACATTAGCACAGATTCATTCCTCTTTCGAGTAGGTAGATGGTTCTTAAGTACTTGCTCCTTTAAAAAAAAAAACTTTTCGCACTTACACTCCTTTTCAAAACAAAAAACTCCTTTCAAACCCCCAAACACAAAGAAAAGCAAATTTTGAAAACACTTTGAGAAAGTACCTAAGAGCCCATGGATAACCACGGATAGAACGGGTGTTAACACCTTCCCTTTCTATAATCTACCCCACCCGGACCCGAGAAACATCTCGAAAAAGGAATTTTTCTGTGCTTTTTTCCTTTCCTTGTTGGATAAAATAAAAGACGGTGGCGAATCTTGCTTACCGTGACATTTTGCAAAAACCAAACACAAAATGCGAACCAGCATTCCAAAAACAGTCAGTTCTTTTCCCACCGTATCACAGAACTGGCGACTCTGCTGGGGAACTCTTAATAAGTGGGGTGTACCTTAGGATAAGTTCATTATGTTTTTAATTGTTTGACTTGCATGATTTATATTTGTGGGCTTGTATCGGAGTTACTATAGATCCTAACCTGGATCTGGGGGATACCCTTTAGGTAAGTAGCAATAAACAGTGAGGGAACTGTACGGCGTAGACCGATACGGTTGAAGCAGTAGCTATGTTAGTGTGGAACTTTAGATTGTACCGATATCCCTTGTGTTGGAACGAGGAGAATATGGGTTATCTAAGGGGTCATTAAGCACCAACTGACCTTAGAACCTTTAAATTGACCAACTTGGCCATAGAACAGTAGCAGTATGCTACACTCATTGAGACTAAACTCTCGCGATGATTTCGGCCGCAAGAAAAGGTTTCTAAATTAGAATTATGACCGATCGAGGGTAGTCAGTGATATTGAGATCCTCTAGAACCCGATTACTATTTTTAGGACAGGTTTAAACCAACTGAACTGAAAAAGGGTAGTACCTAAGCTCCTTGCCAGCCTGAAATCTAAGGGCTCTCTGTGTGACTTGTGTGCCTTTACCATGTTTGCTGTTTGTGGATACTTGTAATGTGCCTTCTATCATGACATCATGAAATCATAACATTGCATACATCTTGCATTGGACTATCCTATTTCAAAGACACTAGGGATTCATCTTTGTTCTGTTTTATAGGTCATCATGATGCCCATGCGTAGGAATACCATCTGCATCAAATTTTTCCAAGTTCCCACCTTGCTTAAAGATCTTATTGCAAAGATGCCTGATACTACTTCCTTCCTCAGAAGACATGGTTATTTTCTTAGTTTGGTCGCCTCCAAATTGGACGAGCAGATGATGAGTGTTTTGGTCCAATTCTATGATCCGCTTTACCATTGCTTTACTTTCTAGGACTACCAGTTGGTTCCCACCTTAGAAGATTTTTTTGATCTGCTTGGTATCTCTATTCTGGAGCAGACCCTGTTTACTGGTTGGGAGAAGATTCTTAGGCCCGAAGAGATTGCTGCAGCCCTTCATTTGACCAAGGAAGAGGTAATGACTAATTGGGAGACTAGAAGTGGAGCAAAGGGCTTTCTGACTATGTTTTTGGTTGGTAAAGCTAACTATTTCTAGGATAGCCTAGACTTCAAGGCATTCGAGGATATACTGGCTCTTTTGATATATGGCTTGGTATTATTTCCAAACTCTGACTCCTTTGTTGATGTTAATGCAGTAAAAATCTTCATCTCTCGCAATCTGGTACCCACTCTCTTGGGTGACATTCTTCATCAGCTATATGCTCGTACTGCCCGAAAGCGGGGAACCTTGATGTGTTGTGCTCCCTTATTGGCAAGGTGGTTTATTTCGCACCTTCCCAAGTCAGTGCTGAAGAACAAAGAAGGCATGGGCTGGGCCTATAGGGTTATGTCTCTCTCGCATAATGACATCATCTGGACTCTCAAGTGTATGGATGAGGAAGCTATCATTGATTGATGTGGGGAGTACCCCAATGTTCCACTGTTAGGAACCCATGGAGGAATTTCTTACAACCCATGCTTAGCTTTACGTCAGTTTGGGCGTGCCAGAAGAGAATGACCTCATGAGATGCTAATGCCTAGTATCATCTTTGATTTTCAAGGGGATAGCGACGAGCAATGTCGCAGATACATTAGGGCTTGGGATAAAGTTCACAGATCTGATCCACATGAGCTTGGCCCAAAGACTTCTCTGCCAATGGAGCCATATCTCAGATGGGTTCGTAACCGTGCCCAGAAGTTGGGTATGCCATATGAAGTTGTCCGGCCTATCATTGTTGAAATTGCTAATGAAGAAGGGGTTCTTCCGACCATCCTCCATCCTCACATGCCCACTGACATTGGGGCACTGAAAAGGTCTTGGATACAATTGAGGGAGGAATTGGATGCTTACCGAGAAAAGTTCAACGAGCACCAGCAGAAGATCCAGAGGCTGACTAGGCAGTTGGAGAACGAGCAGATTCTCAACGACTACGTCCGCACCGACAAGAAGAGACCATGGGAGCATTGATTGACCTTTGATGATTTCCTTTCCAGTTTTTATTTACTTTTCAGTATTTCCACTCTTGTAATGCCTTAAGGGAAATTTGTTGAACAATTTGAATTCCAAAGTTTTTCTAATAAAGTGTGTTTCCTTTCTGGTTTACAAATTTGAATCTCTTGACTGTCTTTGAAATCATAATCATACACATTTCATCCCATGCACTCCATAACAGGTACCCATTACAGGTCTCTTATCTTCATCGCTGTTTATTTCGGCACTCATCATGTCTGCTGAACCTTCAACTGAGCAAGCTATCAAGGCGCTCCAGGCCCAGAATGCCCAATTCTAAGAGATGTTCATGAATCTAGCTAAGGGTCAGCAAGACCTGAAGACCTTGATTCTGAAAGAGAAGAAAAAGAAGAAGAAGAAGAGGACAATCTTGTTTAACACAGGGCACAAGTTTGGAAACAGGCTACAGAATGAAGTTGATTTGACTACCTCATCTGGAGGGAAAGATAGTCAGGAAGAAAGGAGGGCTCTTAGCCCTGTGGTCTCTGACAACGAGACGGACTTTGATGAAGAACAGTATCCTCCTGATGAGGATAGATACAAGCAGCTGGAAGACCGGTTGAGTGCTATGGAAGTTCAGAAGGTGCCTGGTCTGGAATTTGGAGATCTAGGTCTGTCATCCGGGGTAGTGATTCCCCAAAAATTCAAGGCACCAGCCTTTGCTAAGTATGACGGAGTTTCTTGCCCGAAGCTGCATCTCTGGTCATATGTAAGGAAGATTCAGCCGTAAACCGCTGATAAGAACCTATGGATCCATTTCTCTCAAGACAGTCTCTCAAGGACTCAGCTTGAATGGTTCTATCAGTTAGACAGAGCCAGTATCCGCAGTTGGGAAGATTTGGCTACTGCTTTCTACAGGCAGTATCAATACAACTCTGACCTTGCTCCCACGCGTACCCAACTCCAGGGTATGTCAATGGGAACGGGTGAAGGATTTAAAGATTATGCTCAGAAGTGGAGGGACCTCGCCGGAAGAGTACAACCACCCTTGGCTGATCGGGAGCTAGTTGACATGTTTCTGGGGACCCTGTCTGGTCCATTCTCCAATCATCTGATTGGAAGCTCTTCATCTGGGTTTACAGAGCTTATTTTGACCGGTGAAAGGATTGAGGCTGGTAAGATACAAAAGGGTGCCTCATCAAGCACCGAGAAGAAGCCCTTTAAGAAAGAGTCCAGTGCTGTCTACAGTGCGAGAAGACAGAATAGACCTGAACACCGCCAAGTTGTTAATGCAGTTGTTATCTTAAAACCTGCTGGTGCTCCTCAGCACAATAATCAACAGAAGGACGAGAGACCTTGAAGGCAATTCACTCGTCTCAACATGACCTTATCTCAGATTCTGCCACAGTAGTTGAAGACTAATCTGGTGATTCCAAAGGAAGCCCCAAAGAATCCAAATATAACATCATCGAAGTATAATCCTAATGCCCGCTGTGCTTTTCACTCTGACAGCCCGGGGCATAATACGGATGATTGTTGGGTTTTGAAGAAAAAGGTACAAGACTTGATCGATGCGAAAGAGATTGAGTTCGGAGCACCAGAGAAGCCTAAACAAGATCCAGGGGTGAATGCTATCGGGGATGACGATGATGAAGAGTTTGATATCGACAGTTGGATCTACCTGACTGCCAATGGTGGATTAAGCAACTGGACAACGAAGGATTCTATGCCCGTTTCTGTTATCACCCAGTAATGAAACTTCTTTGTTTTGAATATGTAACAGACAATGTTTTTAAAACTTTATGGCCCGATGTCTTACCCGGGGCACTATGGCTTCATTTGTGAGGGCTTTATATGTGTCATTTTCATATATCATTAATAAAAGCATTGGACGTTCTTGCATTTCAAATTTTGCGCTCCTTGTTTTTCTTTATTATATATTGCAAAACAGCTATTTTACACACACTCACATATACAGGTCCACATCCACTCTGGATCTCACTGGTAACGACTCTGCTACTGCCATTTATGACTTCGAAAATTCGATCAACTTAGCCGAAGACGAAGGTGAAGATGATTGCGAAGTGCCTGGTGAACTTGCAAGACTGTTGCTTCAAGAAGGGAGGGTTATTCAACTGCACGAAGAGCCGATGGAATCAGTGAATCTGGGTACAGAGACAGACAAGAAGGAAGTTAAGATCGGTGCAAATCTGGAGCTTTGTGTGAAACAACGGTTGATTCAGATGTTGCATGACTATGTTGAGATCTTTGCCTGGTATTACGAAGATATGCCTAGTTTGGATACTGATATTGTGGTTCACTGATTTCCTACCAAGGAAGATTGTCCTCCAGTGAAACATAAGGTCCACCGAATGCGCCCAGAGATGTCTGAGAAAATCAAGGATGAAGTTATGAAACAGTTTGACGCCGGTTTTCTAGCAGTTACTTCTTACCCTCAGTGGGTGGGTAATGTGGTTCCTGTGCCAAAGAAGGATGGTAAGGTCCGAATGTGTGTTGATTATAGGGATCTGAATAGGGCTAGCCCCAAGGATGACTTCCCTCTTCCTCATATCGATGTTCTGGTTGACAATATTGCTCAGCATAAAGTCTTTTCCTTTATGTATGGTTTCTCCGGTTATAATCAGAGTTAAATGGCTCCCGAAGACATGGAGAAGACAACTTTTGTTACTCAGTGGGGTACCTTTTGCTACAAGGTCATGCCTTTTGGATTGAAAAATGCTAGGGCAACGTATCAGCGTGCCATGGTTGCTTTGTTTCATGACATGCTCCATCATGAGATTGAAGTATACGTCGATGATATGATTGCAAGATCCCAAACTGAGGAGGAACACCTTGACCATCTGCAGAAGCTGTTTGACAGGTTGAAGTTGTACAAGCTGAGGTTAAACCCGAATAAGTGAACCTTCGGGGTGAGATCTGGTAAGCTGATGGGTTTCGTCGTGAGCGACAAATGTATTCAAGTGGATCCAGCAAAAGTGAAAGCTATACATGAGATGCCAGCTCCCAGAACAGAGAAAGAAGTTGGAGGCTTTCTAGGACGACTGAACTACATTGCCCGATTCATCTCACACCTGACTGCTACTTGTGAGCCAATCTTCAAGCTACTGAAGAAAGATCAAGTGGTACATTTGAATGATGAATGCAAGGCCGCTTTCAAAAGAATCAAAGAGTATCTCCAAGAGCCTCCTATTCTGATGCCACCAGTTGAAGGGAGACCTCTGATCTTATACTTGACAGTACTCGACAACTCAATGGGGTGTGTGTTGGGTCAACATGACGAATCTGGCCGAAAAGAGCATGCAATTTACTACCTTAGCAAAAAGTTTACCGACTGTGAGACCCGATACTCACTGCTCGAGAAAACTTGTTGCGCTTTGGCATGGGCTGCTCGCCGGCTGAGACAGTATATGCTGACTCACACTACCTTATTGATATCAAAAATGGATCCAATCAAGTATATCTTCGAAAAGCCTGCCTTGTCCGGAAGAATAGCGAGATGGCAAATGATCTTGACTGAGTATGACATCCAATACACGAATCAAAAAGCAATCAAGGGAAGTGTGTTGGCAGATCATTTGGAACATCAGGCAGTGGATAATTACCAGTCTATGAACTTCGAATTTCTGGACGAGAATATCATGTTGGTAACTGATTGTGAGACACCTGGACCAGATGAAGGACTTGAGGAAGGATCATGATGGTCTATGTACTTTGATGGAGCTTCGAATGCTTTGGGTAATGGCATCGGCGTCGTGATCATATCTCCTAAAGGCTCTCATACTCCGTTTACCGCCCGACTATGTTTCAACTGCACCAACAACATGGCAGAGTATGAAGCGTGCATCATGGGTCTCCGAGCAGAAATTGACCTAAGGATTATGTTTCTGAGTGTCTTCGGAGATTCCGCTCTCGTGATCAGTCAGATCAAAGGCGAGTGGGATACTAAACACCCAAATCTTATTCCTTACAAGGAGTATGTGTTGACGTTGCTTCCACATTTTGAGGAGATAACCTTTGAACATTTCCCTAGAGAGGAGAATCAGTTGGCGGACGCGCTGGCTACGATGTCTTCTATGTTCCAAGTCAATTGGGACAACGAAGCTCCCCGAATTATCATTGAAAGACTGGACGAACCTGCACATTGTTGTGATCTTGAGACCGAAGAGGTAACAGAAAAGCCCTGGTATCATGAGGTGAAAAGGTATCTTGAAGCTCAAGAATACCCCGAGGGTGCATCTGTTAATGACAAGAAGTTTTTGAGGAGGTTCGCGACGAAGTTCTTCATCAGCAATGGCATCCTTTACAAGCGTAACCATGATTCGACCTTACTGCGTTGTGTGGATAAGAATGAAGTAGAAAGGATCATGGCAGAGTTACATGAAGGTACTTTCGGAACCCATTCCAGTGGACACACCATGGCAAAGAAAATCCTTTGGGCATGATATTATTGGTCCACCATGGAAGCCGGCTGTTATCAGCATTCTCGGACATGTCACAAGTGCCAGGTCTATGCTGATAAGGTGCACATACCTCCAATTCCTCTGAACGTCTTGACGGCACCTTGGCCTTTTGCAATGTGGGGCATTGATATGATCAGTGAGATCAGACCTACAGCGTCTAAGGAGCATTGTTTCATCCTGATAGCAATTGATTACTTTACTAAGTGGGTTGAAGAAGCTTCCTTTTCTACAGTAACCAAGAACGTCGTGGCACGATTCATTCGGCAAAACCTGATTTGTCGATACGGTGTACCAGAGAGGATCATTACAGACAATGGTACCAATTTCAACAACAAGATGATTACTGAGCTCTGCGAGCAATTCAAGATACAGCATCACAAATCTTCTCCCTACCGGCCGAAGATGAATGGGGCTGTTAAAGCGGCTAATAAGAACATTAAGAAGATTGTGTAGAAGATGACAGTGACATACAAAGATTGGCATGAGATGTTACCATTCGCTCTTCATGGGTACCGTACCTCAGCACAGACGTCAACAGGGGCAACACCCCATTCCTTGGTATATGGCATGGAAGAAGTATTGCCCATTGAAGTTCAGATACCCTCTCTTCGAATCATGAAGGATGCAAGTTTGAGCGAGGATGACTGGATTCAGACCCGGCTTGATCAGCTGAACTTAATCAACGAAAAGAGACTTACTGCTATTTGTCATGGTCAGACGTACCAAAAACGGATGATCAAGGCATTTAACAAGAAAGTTAGACGACAAGAGTATCAAGTTGGGGATTTGGTAATCAAGCGCATTATCTTACCTCAAGGTGATCCCAGGGGAAAATGGGCCCCTACTTACGAAGGGCCATTTGTGGTTAAGAATATTTTCTCAGGAGGAGCTATGATTCTAACCACCATGGATGGTGATGACCTTCCTCACCCCGTCAATGCAGACATAGTGAAAAGATACTACGCGTAATCAAAGACCCGCTAGGTTGACTGGCCTAGGCAAAAATAAGGGCTTCCCAGCGAACCAAAAGGGTTCGGGCAAAATTAAGGGATGAAAATAAAAAATATGTACACCCGGCAAGTCGAAAACATGAAAAGGCGGCTTGGGCAAAAAAGGGTATCCCGGTGGACTGAAAACCCGAAAGGGCGGTCCAGGCAAAAATTAGGGATCAAAGCGTATTACTATGTCTCATTGGATCACTTTGCATCCAGACTTCGGTATCGACTATCAAGCTCAGACGGCACTAATCAATCTGATCCATCTTCAACCAATAGCAAAGTGATGAGATGCTCGAGGATATAAGGGCAATAGCAGAGTTGGAACCCAGTGGGATTATTCACATAGCTGTTTTGTTTTCTTTTTACAAATTGTGTAAATTATGTTGTTCAGCGGAGTTCTCTTACTAGGACGTCGGCCTCTTGTACAAAAATGCCTATTTACAGACCCAACTTCAAAATCAATACAATTCATTTTTAAAGAAATTTCAAATTGTTTTTCCTTTATCTGTTTTGTTTTGCAAAGAACGTCCAAGGTTCATTATTGATATATGCATTTGACATTAATTGCTGTTCATAAATATTTACATGTGAAACAAAAGATGAATTACTGGTAATATCAAAAGCAGGGGCAATAAGAATTGTCCGAACTATACAGTTGCTCTGTCCACCAGGTACCAAGGTATAATCAGCTGAAGAATATGGCTAAGACACTTTCACTCCCTGCAGAGTAAGACAATAATGGTAACTCTCCCAGCTGAGACTTGCAACTACGAACAAATCAGCAATACTCTCCCCAAGCAGAGTTAGTCTACCATTAGCACTAAAAAGGTCTTAATATTCCCCAGCGGAGTATAAGAATATTCCCCAGCAAGTATAAGAATGTTCCCTGACAAAATATAAAATACCCCAGTGGAGTCAATATTTCCCCAGCACGGTCTGAAAAAGCTTCCCCAACGGAGTTGAATCATCACCCCTAGTAGGCTCTGGAAATTTACCCCCAGCGGAGTACAAAAATAAATCTCCCCAGCCAAATTCAGAGGGTTATCCCCACAAGAATCTAACAGGGTTATCCCTAGCAAGTTGCAACTGAAAGATCATCCCCAGCGAAGTTCTTTCCTTTCACGAACAGGTATTCAATCCTCAACAAGATCCAATATCACCAGCAACGGTAGTCCATCCCTAGCGGAGTTTATCAGTGAAATTCTCAGTAGAGCATCTCTTCCCCACAGAGTAATATCCTCATCAGTTTATTCCCCAACGGAGTTCTCTTCTCCTGCAGGTTTATTCTCGCCATCACCTTCGTAATCCATCCCCAGTGGAAGCGAAGAACTCAACTCTATTCTCCAGCAGCTCCGGGATTTATTTGCCCCAGCTAAAACATTACATTTCCATACATCATGATACATGCATAAACGCATCATACCGTACAATCTCATTTATGTTTAGGACATCATTGCTTGATCCATATCATGCATTGCATATGACTGACCTTTGCCTTTCAGGAAAGATGAAATTAAATTCTCAACTATGTCCAAAACTTCCTCTGGTCCAGTTAAATCGATTCCTAAAGATTTTTCTGAGGCCAATTCAGTCAAAGAAGGCAAAACCAGTTAAATTGATTCCTAAAGATTTTTCTGAGGCCAATCCAGTCAAAGAAGACAAAACCAGTTAAATCGATTCCTAAAGATTTTTCTGAGGCCAATCCAGTCAAAGAAGACAAAACCAGTTAAATCGATTCCTAAAGATTTTTCTGAGGCCAATCCAGTCAAAGAAGCCAAAACCAGTTAAATCGATTCCTAAAGATTTTTCTGAGGCCGATCCAATCAAAGAAGACAAAACCAGTTAAATCGATTCCTAAAGATTTTTCTGAGGCCAATCCAGTCAAAGAAGACAAGACTAGTTAAATCGATTCCTAAAGATTTTTCTGATGCCAATCCAATCAAAGAAGACAAAACCTTCTCTGGTCCAGTTAAATTGATTCCTAAAGATTTTTATGATGCCGATCCAGTTGAAGTTATTCAAAGACCTTGTTTGGTCCAGTTAAATCGATTCCTAAAGATTTCTCTGATGTCGATCCAGTCAAAGGCCTTCTCTGGTCCAGTCAAATCAATTCCTAAAGATTTTTCTGATACCAATCCAGTCAAAGAAGACAAAACCTCCTCTGGTCCAGTTAAATCGATTCCTAAAGATTTTTCTGATGCCAATCCAGTCAAATAAGACAAAACCTCCTCTGGTCCAGTTAAATCGATTCCTAAAGATTTTCCTGATGCCAGTCCAGTCAAAGAAGACAAAACCTCCTCTGGTCCACTTAAATCGATTCCTAAAGATTTTTTTGATGCCAATCCAGTCAAAGAAGACAAAACCTCCTCTGGTCCAGTTAAATCGATTCCTAAAGATTTTTATGATGCCAATCCAGTCAAAGAAGACAAAACCAGTTAAATCGATTCCTAAAGATTTTTCTGATGCCAATCCAGTCAAAGAAGACAAGACCTCCTCCGGTTCAGCCAGATCACCGATAAGATCTCCCTGATTCGTATTCCAGTCAAAGTTCAGACCACCTACCAATAGTCTCCAAATGGCATCTGTAAGCCCATTCCCGACATCACAATGTTGATACCACTTCATGCGAGTGCAAATTTCTGGGCACTCTAGTGTTCAATCATCTTCCACCTTCAGATCACGAAAGGCACGAAAGCCAATCTACACCCTCAGGTTTAAGAAGATTAAACAGGGGCAGCTGTTGTACCCCAAAATTTTCCCTCCCATATTTCCCAAGACATTTCAAGAATAATCTCCAACTGGCTCAAGATTGCTCAAGGGTTGGACAGTCAAATCATCTCCTAAGGCAGTCAACCTCAAATTAGGGTTTTGTGTTGCATCAAGGTCCTTACATCCAAATGACCTCAATTGCTACCCAATGTCTTAATATGCTCTCAAGTTCATCCATATCAAATTTCAAGCCTTGCAGAGAAAGTTTGCTCAGTCAATTGCTCAAAATGTCCAAAAATCGACTGTGCTAGGGCAAAAGTCAACTGTGACCTACAAATAGTCAAACCTCAAGATTTTTTGTCAACATTCTCATTTTTAAGGATAATTAATCATTGTATCAAGGGTTGATATAGATTCATCAAGGATTGCTCAAGATTCGTCAAGATTCAAAATTTGCTAAATTAGGGTTTTGTAGGAAAAGTCAACTCAACTTTGACCAAGCATAACATTATCATACTTTATGAGAAATGAACCATCCAAGTATAATTTTGAAGAGGATGCAATTTCCTATAATCCATCTTCATACCCTAAGATCAAGAAATGCACTCACAAAAAGTTACAAATTTGGACATTATAGGTCATTTTTGAAAGTCAACAAAAACACCTTTTTTGCCAAAGCTTATAACTTGATCATGGAATATCAAAATGAGATGAGACCAAAAGGGTTGGTTATAGGACATCTCAAGGTTTCTAAAAATTTCAAGAACACCTCCAAAAGTTCAAAATTGAAGAAGTTATGCATTGTTGAAGTTGGGCATTTTTCCAAAATTGCCAAAAGTCAACTATCCCCAAAACTTCAAATTTTGTCAAATGGGCCCACTTTTTTCCACTTGATTTGATCTTGTCACACTACACACGTGTCCTATCTTCAGTCTTATGTCAATTCATTGATTTTTCTATTTTATTTGATTTTTATTAAATTAATTCATTTTAAATCAATTTAATTCCAAATAAAATCTAAATATTGATAACTTGGTATCTTTTTGATTGATACAGACCTTAATTATCATCATGGACAAGATCAAACTCGTATCAAGCCATATCATGCAAAAAATATTGGTTTTTGGACAAATTTGGAAGCTTTTTCATGGAGGATCAAATCAAATCCTAAATCATCAATGCCTAAGGATTCAAAGCCTAAAACTTGACCTAATTCATTCCATATTGCTTATACAAACCAAAGGCACGAGCATCAGAACCTAGAGGCTGCACAATCAGAAAAACCAAACTTGGAAATTTGTCAAAAAAGCTTGAAACTGAAATCCTTTCTAGAGGCCGATTCAAAGCAAAAGCTCAACGCTATTCTCTTGCTGGACATCCACTGAATATGTAGCAATCAAAAGCAAGGCCATTCACCGCCTAAAACGCGCTGTAAGTCTCCCTGAAAGCCGCTCTGCATTTGAAATCGCAGCCTCTCATTCTTGCATTTTTTTGACAAATTATTTTCATAGTCATGATCCTTGTATGATTTCCAAACTTTCTGCAATATTTGATTGTGTTTTTATAGCCTGTAATGCCATACCCAAACCTAGGGTTTTAGAAGCTTGTTTTTGGGTTTTTTATTTACAGGAAAAATTGATGCAAACAATGGACATGGACGTGATCAGGGAAAGGAGACGAGCATGACTATGTTTTTAGATTGAGTTTTAATGGCCTAAGATTGATTTTAGAAGACACCTACGCATTTAGTTGCGAATGAAAATCCGCAGGTAAAATAACCAGGTCTCCACGAGGAAGACGATGGCGTGTCTCCCTCCTATTGGGCAATTCAAACTTTCACGCTTATTTTTTTATAATTCTGGCATAATATTTGTTTTGTCATATAATAATTGTTATCTATCATACTAACAATAAAAGCATAGTGGCGCAGTGGCCAGGCGAGCGCCTGAAATCCAATGAGACCTGGGTTCGAATCCCAGGTCCTCAACATATTTTTTGTATTTTTCTTGCAGATATTCCAGCGTACCTCATGCCTTGCAATGCACCATACTCCCTCAGATCTCCAAGCGCCAGATGGCCCCAAGCCAGATCTGGTGGCCAGGAATGAAAGATCATCATGCTCTCAAGTCAACGCACGCGTGGAGGATCCAAAAGTCAATCAGGATTATTTGTGTTTGGGCCATCAAAATTGCTTTTCTCACATCCAGATCTGGGCTCAAACCCCCCTTTGGGTTATTTCTATTTCTCTTTTTATTTTCATTTTATTTATTTGTTTTGTATTATTTTTTTTATTATTTAAATAACTAACCAATTAAAATATTTTTCTCATAAAATCAAAACCAAAAATATATTTTATTTATTAAAATTAAATTCATCATTTTATTTTGTAAATAAATACTAACTTAATTAATTTAGTTTTAAATAGGTTTAACTTTTAATATTTTTGCAATATTTAAAATCAATTTAGACAATTAGGGTTTATTAACTTTAAGCAATTTATTTTTATTTCTTTAAATATCCAAAAATCCAAAAATATCTTTTTCTTAATTAATTAATTAATTAATTAAATTGTTAACTTAATTAATTCAAAAATAACAAAAAATCACTTTCTTTCAAAAAAGGGTCAAAACCCTAAAAAATCACATTCGATTTAATTTTCCGCACGCGATTTATTTTGCCATATTGATGTAATTGTTTCCCGGAATGTAATAGTTTTAATAGGACTTTAACTTATTTTATCGCTTTATTTTACTTTCCGCGTTTTAATTTCAAGGGTTGTTTTTGGCGATGTAAATACCCGACGCCTTGTAATAGTTAGATTTAATTTCCACAAATTTAATTTCCGCAACTCATAAACTGTTAGATGTTTGATAAATAGGGAATGCATGACAAGATCGAATGTATGAACTTAAAATCAACATAGCTCACCCATGACATGTACAAAGATAAAATTAACCGAAATAACACACTCGCACATGCGCACTCTTAGGGTACACCTCACTTGGTTGCCTTTGAACGTGGTCATTGAGTATAGGAAGTTTTAGAGGTCACCCTCTTGTCCAAAGATCATAGTCGCCTAGAAACGGTTACCTCGGAAAAATGATCTAAGACATTAGGGTTACCGCTAAGGCATCCTAACATTTCTTTAGTGATCGCACGTCCCTTAATCGAATTGACCCTTAAACTCCAACGACGATGCTACCTACTCATTCATAGTGGGATAGCATTGTCTAAAGGACATTAGCACAGATTCATTCCTCTTTTGAGTAGGTAGATGGTTCTTAAGTACTTGCTCCTTTCAAAACAAAACAAAACTTTTCGCACTTACACTCCTTTTCAAAACAAAAAACTCCTTTCAAACGCACAAACACAAAGAAAAGCAAATTTTGAAAACACTATGAGCAAGTACCTAAGAGCTCGTGGATAACCACGGATAGAAAGGGTGCTAACACCTTCCCTTTCTATAATCTACCCCCCGGACCCGAGAAACATCTCGAAAAAGGATTTTTTTCTGTGCTTTTTTCCTTTCCTTGTTGGATAAAATAAAAGACGGTGGCGACTCTTGCTTACCGCGACATTTTGCGAAAACAAAACGCAAAACGTGAACCAGCATTCCAAAAACAGTCAGTTCTCTTCCCACTATATCACAGTTGTCGTATGTGTTCTGTCCTACCTACTGGTTGCCATCTTTTGAAGTCAGGTGTCCAACGCCTGATAGATAATAAGGAAAATCTGTTTGAGAAGACTCTTGTTCCTTTGGTCCCTACTGAAGAAGTTGCTATTATCACCATTTTCGACAATTCTTCCAAGGCTTCCTCGAGAAAGCCTGTTAGAATTACATCTGTTCCAAGAATCGCGCCGTTGATCATCACTGTTTCAGGGCCTATCCTCTATACATCTGATAAAGTTATCCCTTCGCACTACGGGGCTGATGTTTATTATCACGGAGTTAAACAAGATTTGGATGTTGATACTGACGTCAGCAATATTGTTGGACCTACCAAAGTTACCCGCAGTGGAAGACTTTTCTCCCCTGATATCTCTCTGCCAGCTGCCCGGAAACCTGTTATTATTACACCTGCCAATGTACCTGCTACTATTCCTGTTCAAGTTCCCATTCTTACCCCTGTTGCCGAGTCCTCTAACGCTCGGGGCAAAGGGACCACTGATGAGCCTGCCCAGACGGAGGCACCGAAGACAATTACTGTTGAAGCCTCTAGACAAGAGATGGAAGAAATTTTGAAGATCATCAAAAAGAGCGACTACAATGTAGTCGAGCAGCTGGGGTAAACCCCATCCAAAATCTCTATGTTGTCACTGTTGCTATGCTCAGAAGCCCATGCTAAGGCTTTGATTGCATTCTTGAAGACTGCACACGTACCTCAAGAAACATCAACTGATCAGTTTAAAGATTGTGTGGCTAGTCTGACTGTTGATAATGGGTTAGGTTTCTCTGACACCGAATTAACTGTTAAAGGGAAGAATCACAATGATGCCCTGCATGTCTCTATTGAATGCAGGGGCACCACTCTTGCTCATGTATTGGTGGATATTGGTTCCTCATTGAACGTTTTGCCTAAGAAAGCTCTAGACCGGTTGGACTATGAAGGGTTGGAGCTGAAACCAAGCAACATTGTTGTTAGGGCCTTTGATGGGTCAAAGAGAATGGTACATGGAGAAGTTGATATCCTGATTAAGGTTGGTTCTCAGGTTTTCACATCTACATTCTATGTGATGGACATTCGGCCATCTTATTCTTATTTGTTGGGTCGCCCATGGATCCACAAAGCTGGGGCAGTAACCTTAACGCTCCACCAGAAGCTGAAGTACCCGGTCAAAGGGAAAATTGTGACAGTACAAGGAGAAGAGGAGTACATGGTGAGCCACCTCAACTCTTTCCGATATGTAGAGATGGATGGGGAGTTCATTGAGACCCCGTTCCAACATTTTGAAGAGGTTCCCCAGACACTGGCATCAACTGAGACTGTTGTTGAAGATCCTCCTATGAATATGGCTTCCTTCAAGGATGCCCGGGCTGTTGTCGAGAAAGGTGGGTGTGCGAATTGGGGCCAACTCCCTGATTTTGCACAGAAGACTAACAAGTTTGGTTTGGGTTTCACTGCAGAAGCTCAAAAGGTTGTTCGGAATGCACGGATTGGAAGACCTTCACTGTTCATCAGCAATTCAGGAGTAAATGCCATCGAAGACGATGTTGAAGAGTCTGAGTTTGACAGTTGGATCTACCCAACGACCGACAGAGGACTAAGAAACTGGATAGTAAAGGACTTCATCCCAATTTATTTTGTTACCCAGTAATGAGACTTTTTTGTTTTTAATTTGTAACAGACAATGTTTTAAACTTTACGGCCCGGTGTCTTACCCGGGGCACTATGGCTTCTTTTGTGAGGGCTTTATATGTGTCATTTTCATATATCATTAATAAAAGCATTGGACGTTTTCCTGCATTTCAAATCTTGCGCTCCTTGTTTTTCTTTTATTATATATTGCAAAATAGATATTTTACACACACTCACATATACAGGTCTACATCCACTCTGGATCTCACTGGTAACGACTCTGCTACTGCCAGTTATGACTTCAAAAGTCCGATCAACTTAGCCGAAGACGAAGGTGAAGATGATTGCTAAGTGCCTGTTGAACTTGCTAGACTGTTACTTCAAGAAGAGAGGGTTATACAGCCGCACGAAGAGCCGGTGGAAACGGTAAATCTGGGTACAAAAGAGGACAAGAAAGAGGTCAAGATCGGGGAAAATCTGGAGCTTTGTATGAAGCAACGGTTAATTCAGATGCTGCGTAACTACGTTGAGATCTTTGCTTGGTCTTATGAAGATATGCCTGGGTTGGATACCGATATTGTAGTTCACCGATTTCCTACCAAGGAAGACTGTCCTCCAGTGAAACAGAAAGTTCAACGAATGCGCCCGGATATGTCTGAGAAAATCAAGGCTGAAGTGATGAAACAGTTTGACACCGGTTTTTTAGCAGTTACTTCTTACCCGCAGTGGGTGGCGAATGTGGTTCCTGTACCGAAGAAGGATGGTAAGGTTCGAATGTGTGTCGACTATAGGGATCTGAACAGGGCAAGCCCTAAGGATGATTTCCATCTACCTCATATCGATGTTCTGGTTGACAACACCGCTCAGCATAAGGTATTCTCCTTTATGGATGGTTTCTCTGGTTATAATCAGATTAAAATGGCTCCCGAAGACATGGAGAAGACAACCTTTGTTACTCAATGGGGTACCTTTTGCTACAAGGTCATGCCTTTTGGATTAAAGAATGTTGGGGCAACGTATCAGCGTGCCATGGTTGCTTTGTTCCATGATATGATCCATCATGAGATTGAGGTATACGTCGACGACATGATTGCAAGATCTCAAATAGAAGAAGAGCATCTTGACCACCTTCAGAAGTTATTTGACAGGTTGAAATTGTACAAGCTGAGGTTAAACCCGAACAAGTGCACCTTCGGGGTGAGATCTGGTAAGCTTCTGGGTTTCGCCGTAAGCGATAAAGGTATTCAAGCGGATCCTGCAAAGGTGAAAGCTATACGGGAAATGCCAGTTCCCCAAATAGATAAAGAAGTCAGAGGCTTTCTGGGACGTCTGAACTACATTGCCCGATTCATCTCGCACCTGACTGCTAATTGTGAACCAATCTTCAAGTTGCTGAAGAAAGATCAAGTGGTAAGATGGAACGATGAATGTCAGGCCGCTTTCGAAAAGATCAAAGAATATCTCCAAGAGCCACCCATTCTAATACCTCCAGTTGAAGGGAGACCTTTGATCTTATACTTGACAGTACTCGACAACTCAATGGGGTGCATGTTGGGGCAGCATGACGAGTCTGGCCGAAAAGAGCATGTTATTTATTACCTTAGCAAAACGTTTACTGACTGCGAGACCAGATACTCGTTGCTCGAGAAAAATTGTTGCGCTTTGGCATGGGCTGCTCCCCGGCTGAGACAGTATATGCTGACTCACACTACTCTATTGATATCAAAGATGGATCCAATCAAGTATATCTTCGAAAAGCCTGCTTTGTCCGGAAGAATAGCAAGATGGCAGATGATCTTGACTGAGTATGACATCCAATATACGACCCAAAAAGAAATCAAGGGAAGTGTGTTGGAAACCATTTGGCACATCAGGCAGTGGATGATTACCAGTCTATGAACTTTGAATTTCCGGATGAGAATATCATAATAGTGACTGATTGTGAGACACCTGGATCGGATGAAGGACCTGAGGAGGGATCCCGATGGTCTATGTACTTTGATGGAGCTTCGAACGCTTTGGGTAACAGCATTGGCGTCGTGATCATATCTCCTAAAGGCTATCATACTCCATTCACCGCCCGACTATGTTTCAACTGTACCAACAATATGGCGGAGTATGAAGCGTGTATTATGGGTCTTCGAGCAGCAATTGACCTAAGGATTAAGTTTTTAAGTGTTTTTGGAGATTCCGCTCTCGTGATCAGTCAGATCAAAGGAGAGTGGGATACGAAACACCTAAATATCATTCCTTACAAGGAGTATGTGTTGACGTTGCTTCCGCACTTCGAAGAGATAACCTTTGAACACTTCCCTAGAGAGGAGAATCAGTTGGTGGATGTGCTGGCTACGATGTCTTCTATGTTCAAAGTCAATTGGGATAACTAAGCTCCCCGGATTGTCATTGAAAGATTGGGCGAACCTGCACATTGCTGTGATATTGAGACTAAAGAGGTAGCAGATAAACCCTGGATTCATGAGGTGAAGAGATACCTTGAGGCTCAGGAATACCCCGAGGGTGCATCTGTTAATGACAAGAAGTTTCTGAGGAGGTTCGCGGCAAAGTTCTTCATCAGCAATGGCATTCTTTACAAGCGTAACCATGATTCAACCTTACTGTGATGTGTGGATAAGAACGAGGCAGAAAGAATCATGGAAGATTTACATGAAGGTACTTTCGGAACTCCCTCCAGTGGACATACCATGGAAAAGAAGATCCTACGGGCAGGATATTATTGTTCCACTATGGAAGCCGACTGTTGTCAGCATTCTCGGACCTGTCACAAGTGCCAAGTTTATGCTGATAAGGTGCACATACCTCCAGTTCCTCTGAACGTATTGAGAGCTTCTTGGGCTTTTGCAATGTGGGGCATTGATATGATCAGCGAGATCAGACCTACGGTATCTAACGAGCATCGTTTCATCCTGGTAGAGATTGATTACTTTACGAAGTGGGTTGAAGTAGCTTCCTTTGCTACAGTAACCAAGAACGTCATAGCACAGTTCATTCGGCATAATCTGATTTGTTGATACGGTGTACCAGAGAGGATCATTACGGACAATGGTACAAATATCAATAACAAGATGATCAGTGAGCTCTGCAAGCAGTTCAAGATACAACATCACAACTCTTCTCCCTACCGGCCGAAGATGAATGGGGTTGTTGAAGCGTCTAATAAGAATATCAAGAAGATTGTGCAAAAGATGACAGTGACATACAAAGACTGGCACGAGATGTTACCATTTTCTCTTCATGGGTACCGTACCTCAACACATACGTCAACAGGAGCAACACCCTATTCCTTGGTATATGGTATGGAGGCGGTCTTGCCCATTGAAGTTCAGTTACCCTCTCTTCGGATTATGAAGGATGCAGGTTTGAGTGAAGATGACTGGATTCAGACCGGACTTGATCAGCTGAACCTAATTGACAAAAAGAGACTTACTGCTATTTGTCATGGTCAAACGTATCAAAAACGGATGATCAAGGCATTTAACAAGAAAGTCAGACGACAAGAGTATCAAGTTGGGGACCTGGTTATCAAGCGCATCATACTGCCACAGGGTTATCCCAGGGGCAAATAGACCCCTACTTACGAAGGGCCATTTGTGGTTAAGAACATTTTCTCAGGAGGAGCTATGATTCTAACCACCATGGATTGTGACGACCTTCCTCACCACGTCAATATAGACATAGTGAAAAAATATTACGCATAATCAAAGACCCGCTAGGTCGACTGGCCTAGACAAAAATAAGGGCTTCCCGGCGAACCAAAAGGGTTCGGGCAAATATAAGGGATGAAAATGGAAAAAAATATGTACACCCGGCAAGTCGAAAACCTGAAAAGGAGACTTGGGCAAAAAAGGGTATCCCGATGGACTGAAAACCCGAAAGGGCAGTCCAGGAAAAAGTTAGGGATCAAAGCATAACACTATGTCTCATTGGATCACCTGGCATCCAGACTTCGGTATCGACTATCAAGCTCAGACGACACTAATCAATTTGACCTACCTTCAACCAAGCAGCAAAGTGATGAGATGCTCGAGGACATAAAGGCAATAGCAGAGTTAAAGCCTAGTGGGATTATTCACATAGCTGTTTTGTTTAGTTTTTCACAAATTGTGTAAATTCTATTTGCTCGGCGGCGTTCTCTTACTAGGACGTCAACCTCTTGTACAAAAACGCCTTTTCACAGGCCAAACTTCAAAATCAATACAATTCATTTTCAAAGAAATTTCAAACTGTTTTTCCTTTATCTGTTTTGTTTTGCAAAGAACGTCCAATGTTCATTTTTGATATATGCACTTGACATTAATTGCTGCTCATAAATAGTTACATGCGAAACAAAAGATGATTACTGGTAATATCAGAAACAGGGGCAATAAAATTGTCCAAACTGTACAATTGCTCTATCCACCAGGTACAACGGTAGATTCAGCTGAAGAATATGGCTAAGATACTTTCACTCCCCGCAAAGTAAGACAGTAATGATAGCTCTCCCCAGCTGAGACTTACAATTGTGAATGAATGAATCGATAATATTCTCCCCCAAGCAGAGTTTATCTACCATCAACGCTGAAGAGGCTCGATATCTCCGACAGTCTTAATATTCCCCAACAGAGTATAAGAACATTCCTCGGCAGTATACAAGATATCCCCAGTGGAGTTAAAATTTTCCCAGCGCAGTCTGAACAAGCTTCCCTAGTGGAGTTGAAGAATCATCCCCAGTAGACTCCGGAAGTTCGTCCCCGGTGGAGTATAAAAAGAAATATCCCCAGCCAAGTTCAAAGGAAGATAGTCCCCAGCAAAGCTCAAAGGATTATCCCCTATTAGAGTCTAACATGTTATCCCCAGCGAAGTCGCAACTGAAAGGTCATCCCCAACAGGATTCCGTATCACCAACAACGGTAATTCATCCCCAGTTGAAATTATTGGTTGAATCCTCAGCAGAACTTCTCTTCCCCACAGAGTAATCTCTTCCTCAGTTTATTCCCCAACGGAGTTATCTTCTCCTGCAGGTTTATTCTCGCCATCATCTCCGTTCGTCATCCCCAGCGAAAACGAAGAATCCAACTCTATTCTCCAACAGCTATCCGGGATTTATTTTCCCCAGATAAACATTACATTTCCATATATCATGATACATACATATACGCATCATACAACACAATCTTGTTTATTTTGAGAACATCATCGCTTGATCCATATCATGCATTGCATATGACTGACCTTTACCTTTCAGGAAGGATGCAGTTAAGTTCTCAGCTCAGTCGAAGACCTGACCAGTTCTTAAATCTCAACTGAATTATCCTCAGCCGAATGTCAGATAAGGTTCTCAATCTCGACAATTTTCCTCCGTCATAGTGTGGACGAGTTCTACAATCTCAACGGTATACTACGTTGAAGACCAGACAGTTCCTAGATCTTGATGAAGATATTTCCCTCTGTCAAAGTGTGGATGAGTTCTACAATCTCAACGGTATACTACGTTGAAGACCTAACAGTTCCTAGATATTGATGTTTTCCTCCGTCATAGTGTGGACGAGTTCTACAATATCAACGGTATATTATGTTGAAGACCAGACAGTTCCTAGATCTTGATGAAGATGTTTCCCTCTGTCAAAGTGTGGACAAGTTCTACAATCTCAACGGTATACTATGTTGAAGACCAGACAGTTCCTAGATCTTGATGTTTTCCTCCGTCATAGTGTGGACGAGTTCTACAATCTCAACGGTATACTACGTTGAAGACCAGACAATTCCTAGATCTTAATGAAGATGTTTCCCTCCGTCAAAGTATGGACGAGTTCTACAATCTCAACGGTATACTACGTTGAAGACCAGACAGTTCCTAGATCTTGATGTTTTCCTCTGTCATGGTGTGGACGAGTTCTACAATCTCAACGGTATACTACGTTGAAGACCAGACAGTTGCTAGATCTTGATGAAGATGTTTCCCTCTGTCAAAGCGTGGACGAGTTCTACAATCTCAAAGGTATATTACGTTAAAGACCAGACATTTCCTAGATCTTGATGTTTTTCCTCCGTCATAATGTGTACGAGTTCTACAATCTCAACGATATACTACGTTGAAGACCAGATAGTTCCCAAATCTCGACAAAAGTTAGACTTCCCCAGCGGAATCTTCTACAACAGCAGGGATGCAAGTTCTCGCTAAGGAATATCTTATGCGATCGATGCTCCAACATATGGCATCTGTAAGCCCATCCTCCTGCCAACAATCTCAGAATGGCATCTATAAGACCATTCCCGACATCACAAGGCTGATACCACTTCATGCGAGTGCAAATTTCTGGGCACTCTAGTGTTCAATCATCTTCCACATTCGGATCACGAAAGGCACGAAAGCCAATCTACATCCTCAGGTTTAAGAAGATTGAACAGGGGCAGCTGTTATACCCCAAAATTTTCCCTCTCATATTTCTCAAAACATTGCAAGCAAAATCTCCAAGTGGCTCAAGATTGCTCAACAGTTGGACAGTCAAGTTATCTCCTAAGGCAGTCAACCCCAAATTAGGGTTTTTTGTTGCATCAAGATCCTTGAGTCAAAATGACCTCAAGTTCTCCCCAATGTCCTAATATGTTCTCAAGGTCATCCATGTCAAAATTCAAGCCTTGCAGAGGAAGTTTGGTCAGTCAATTGCTCAAAGGGTCCAAAAATCGACTGTGTTAGGGCAAAAGTCAATTGTGACCTACAAACAGTTAAACTTCAAGATTTTTTGTAAACATTCTCATTTTGAAGGATATTTCATCATTTTATCAAGGGTTGATCATGATTCATCAAAGATTTCTCAAAATTCATCAAGACTCAAAAGTTGCAAAATTAGGGTTTTACAGGAAAAGTCAACTCAACTTTGACCAAGCATAACTTTCTCATACTTTATGAGAAATGACCCATCCAAAGCTAATTTTGAATAGGATGCAATTTCCTACAATCCATCTTCATACCCCAAGTTCAGAAAATGCACTCACAAGAAGTTATAAATTTGGACATTATAGGTCATTTTTGAAAGTCAACAAAAACACCTTTTTTTCCAAAGCTTATAACTTGAGCATGGAATATCAAAATGAGATGATACCAAAAGGGTTGGTTAGAGGACATCTCACGATTTCTAAAAAGTCCAAGAACACCTACAAAAGTTCAAAATTGAAGAAGATATGTATTGTTGATGTTGGGCATTTTTGCAAAATTGCCAAAAGTCAACTATCCCCAAAACTTCAAATTTTGTCAAATGGGCCCATTCTTTTCCACTTAATTTGATCTTTCCCCATTGCACACGTGTCCTAGCTTCAGCCTTGAGATCATATTTCTTTTTTATTATTTTATTTGATTTTTTATTGAATTATTTCATTTTAAATCAAATTAAATCATGTAAAATCCAAATATTGATGTTAGGTCTTAATCATCATCATGATCATCATCAAATTCGTATCTCATCATATCATGTACAAAAAGATGGATTTTTTACAAATTAGGCAAGCTTTCAAAAGTGAATCAAATCAAATATGCAATGCATTGATGTGGAAGATTCAAGGCATATTTGTTAACCTAATGCATTCCACATTACATAAGCAAGAGAGGCACGCGAAATTGAGGGCTGGAGGCTGCAAGAACAGAAAGAACAAAACTTGAAAAAGTGGTGAAAATTTTGAAATTCAAAGTCATAGCAGGAGGCGATCTCAGATACCAAGAAGGATCTCAATCAATTCCTGGAGGTTCACTGAGTTGAAACCAACCCAAAGCAAGCTCCCATACACGCACAAACGCACTATAAGTACCACGCGGATCCGTTTCTTTCTTGAATTCGTAAATCCTCATTCTGACATATTTTGGACAAAATAATTACATGTTTGTGATTGCCAAGACATTTGCAAACTTTTTGTATTATTGAATTTCGTTTATATGACCTGTACCAAGAATCACCATAGCTAGGGTTCTTGGAGCTTTTTTGGGCGTTTTTGCTACAGGTAAAATTAGCCTCAATGATGGCTATGGACGTGACCGGGAGAGGAAGACGAATGCAACCATGGTCTTGGGAGGAGTTTATACAGCCTGTGATGAATTTTAGGAACGGCCTATGCATTTAGCGGGGGATTCAAATTCGCAGGTAATTCTTTTTCAGGCCTGGGGACAGGGACGACATCGTGTCCTCCCTTGATTGGCCCTTTTCAAAATTTCCCGCATTTTTTTATTTTGCTGGCACATTAACGCGTTTTGTCTCATAATATTGTTTTTGTATATTGCTAACAACTGAAGCACAATGGCCTAGTGGAAGCAAGCGCTGGCAACATCCAACAGGACCTGGGTTCGAATCCCAGGTCCCCCATGCGCTTTGTTATATTTTTTCTTAAGATAATCAGGTACAAATCAAGGCTTGCAACTCACCATGTGCCTTCACAAGTCAAAGCGCCAGATGGCCAAAGGCCAGATCTGGTGATCCAAGTTGATGGTCCACCATGGAGTCCAGTCAACATGTACATAGGGGATCTCAAAAGGTCAAACAAGGCCAGCTTGTTATGGGCCTCAGATTGCTTCTCAAACCTCCAAAACAGACCCATACACCTCTAACTCTCTCCATTTTATTTATTTTTGTTTTAATTGATTTAATCATTTTTTATTATTTTCTAACCAATCAATTTTTTTCCTTTAATAAAATTAAAACCAAAAAAATATTTTCTTTATTAAATTAAATTCTAGTATTTTATTTTTTATTAACAAATCTATCATTTAATTTAGGCCATTAATTAGAAATAATTTTAACATATTTTTGTAAATAATTAAAATTAATTAGACTTAATTAGGTTTTTGCTAACATTAATTAATTTTATTTTTCTTTCCTTAAAAACCAAAAATCCAAAAATATTTATTTTTATTAATTAATTAATTAATTTATTAATTTAATAATTAACTTAGGTAATTTCTCCCTTAATTCAAAAATAACAAAAAAAATCTTTCCTTTAATAACAAAGGGTCAAAACCCTAGAACTGGCACTCGATTTAATTTTCCGCACGCGATCTATTTATCATATTGTACTTGCCTCCGGTTTGTAATAGATAATTAGGACCATTTAAATATTTCATCGCTTTATTTATTTTTCCGCATTTTAAATTTCAACGGGTTGCTTTTGACGATGTAAATACCCGACGCCTTGTAATTTAATTTCCGCAATTTATTTTCCGCAAATTATAACTGTTAGATGTTTGATAATAGGAGTGCATGACAAGAATGAATGTTTAACCTAAAATCAACATAGATCACCCATAACATGTACAAAGATAAAAATAAACTGAAAATGACACACTCGCACATGCGCACTCTTAGGGTACACCCCACTTGGTTGCCTTCATACGTGGTCATTGAGTATAGGTCACTTTAGAGGTCGTCCTCTTGTCTAAAAGATCATAGTCGCCTCGAAACGGTTGCCTCGGATATTGTTGCCTCAAAACAAATGATCTAAGACATTAGGGTTACCGCTAAGGCTTCCTAACATTGCTTTAGTGACCGTAAGTCCCTAAATTCGAATTGACCCTTAAACTCCAACGACGATGCTACCTACTCATCAATAGTGGGATAGCATTGTCTAAAGGAAAATTGCATAGAACGATTCCTTTTTCGAGTAGGTAGATGCTTCTTAGATACTCGCTCTTTCAAAAAACAAAATCTTTTCACACTTACACTTTCTGAACAAAGTTTTCAAAAACACTTCGTACACTCTTGAGGACAGAAGCAAGAGTTAAATCGAAGTTTTCAAAACCAAAACTTTTTCAAACCCACAAGCACAAAGAAAACAATTTTGAAAACAATTGAGTAAGTACCTAAGAGCCCGTGGATAACCACGGATAGAAAGGGTGCAAACACCTTCCCTTTCTATAATCTACCCCCCGAACCCGAGAAATATCTCGAAAAAGGAATTTTTTTGTGCTTTTTTCCTTTCCTTGTTGGATAAAATAAAAGACGGTGGCGACTCTATCTTACCGCGACATTTTGCAAAAACAAACGCAAAACGCAAACCAGCATTCCAAAAAAAAAAAACAGTCAATTCTTCCCACCGTATCACAGTTGCAATAGATGATTAGGATTTAAATCCTTGTAAATCGCCATTTGTAATAATGTACCCCCATTCTCGAAATGATGTAATAGTGTCGGACTTTACGTTTCCGCAATTTATCGCTTTCAAATAAATGCTAGTAATTAGGGTGTGTATGGCAAGACATGAAATCAACAAATAGATAACCCTAATCAAGACTAAACACGTGCAAATCAAACACACTTGCACACTAGCACCCTTAGGGTAATCCCACTTTGTTGCCTTTTGGAAAATAGTCATGTCCATCGAATATGGGCGTTTTAGCAAAGAACCTCGATAAGAGATCGTAGTCCCTCGATGTTGCCTTCGGTAAACGATCTAGTCCCTAAACAACATTGCTAAAACGTCCCATAGGTTGCCTTTAATGACTATACAAACGTCTCACGCCCGTCCCTTCACATCCAACGACGAGGCTTCTTACCAAAACAATGGTAAGATAGCAATATCTAAAGGAGGAGGAAAAGAACACTAAAGACCTTTTAAGTAGGTCGGTTCCTCCTAGTTTCTCGCTTGCTCACAACAAAAACATTTCGTACACTAACACTTTCATTTTTGAAACATTTTCAAAAGACAACACTTTGTACGCGTTCTTATAGAAACGAGAACCATTACAAATACACATTTTCAAAATCACTTTCAAAAACACATTTCACAAACACCTCTTCGAACTATTTTCAAAACAACATTTTGTACGCGTTCTTATAGAAACGAGAACCATTACAAAAACGTTTTCAAAATACTTTCAAAGCCCAAACCACAAACACATTTTCAAACAAAAGAAAGTGATCTAGCAAGCAACTAAGAGCCCGTAAATAACTACGGATGAAAAGGGTGCTAATACCTTCCCTTTTCATAACCTACCCCACGAACTCAAGAAATAATCTCGAAAGGTCTTTCCTGTTTTTTTTCAGCCTTTCCTTATTGGATAAAAGAAAAGTCGGCGGCGACTCTTGCTAACCGCAACAATTTCAATCAAATGCAAAAAACCATAGTCAGTTCTCCCACCGAGTTATAGAACTGGAGACTCTGCTGGGGATATCTTAAAAGTGGGGTTATCTTAGGGCTAGATCACCCTTTACTTCCTTTCCTTGTTTGACTTATTTGCTTTACATTATTGTTTCCTTGTTTGGGCTTGTTTTGATCCTCTACCCGGATCTCGGGCACCCTTTTTAGGTAAGTAGCAATAACTTGTGGAAACTGTGCGGGGTATACCCACATGGTCTAAGCAATAGCTACGTTAGTGTGACACATTTGTTGGTACCGGTATCCCTTCAGTAGTCAAGGAGAATACGGGGCCGATGTGTGGTGTCATGAAGCACTAACTAACTTTAGAAACTTACTTGACCAATTTGGCCATTAGGTAGTAGTGAGGTAGCCGACTTTGGTGCAGTCCGAAGTTGGTTGATACTCGATACTACGCTCATTGAGATCAGACTCGGGATATTTCGATCGCCATTAAAGAGGCTTGTGCTGAAATAATTCCCGATGAAGAAAGATCAGTGATATTGAGATCCCTTAGAACCCGGTTACTATTACTAGGACAGGTTGAGCCAACCAAAATTCAAGAGGGTACTTACCTACAAACTCCATGCAAGCCTAAACCTAAGGACTTGTTTGATTTATCTTGTGCATATGCTTGTACATAACATCATGACATCATGCCATAGCATTTTAGACTAACCATTTCAAGGATTTTAAGATTCATCTTTGTTCTGTTTTGTTGGATATGACTCCCACTCACAGAAACACAATCCAAGTCAACCTTGTACGAGTACCTTTTCATCTCAAAGAGTTAGCATCAAGGGTCCCTAAGAATTATTCGTTCACCAAAAGACATGGACGACTTCTCGACTTGGTCACCTCAAGCTTTGAGGAAGATATGATGAAAGTGATTTTCCAATTCTTTGACCCTTTGCATTATTGCTTCATCTTCCCCAATTACCAGCTTGTACCAACTATGGAAGAGTTCTCTTAACTCTTGGGAGTTTGTATTCTCGATCAACTACCTTTGAATGGTACCAAAAGAGACCCAAGCCCTGAAGAGGTTTCCCAAGCTTTCTACTTGAGGAAATCCAATGTCACGGCTAATTGGGAAACAAAAAGTGGTGTCAAAGGGTTCTTAGCCAAGATCTTATTGAAAAAGCTCAAATCTGTTGGAACAATCTAGATTTACGAGAGTTCGAAGAAATTTTGGCTCTTCTCATCTATGGGTTGTTACTATTTCCAAATCCTAACCAACTTATAGATGTGAATGCTGTCAAAATCTTTTTATCTCACAATCCAGTGCTTACTTTGCTGGGAGATATCTTGCATTCTCTCCACTCTCGCACCATAAAGAGAAGAGGAACCCTTATGTGTTGTACTCCTCTATTGGCTACATGGTTTGTTTCGCATCTCCCCCGATCCGTTTTGAAGAACGAGCAAGGCTTTAGGTAGTCCAATATACTGATGTCACTCAGAAATTCGGATGTCCACTGGTGTTCTCGATCATTGGAGGACATTACCACCATCGACCGTTGTGGGGAATTCCCTAATGTCCCTTTGCTTGGAATTATGGGAGGTATCACTTATAACCCTTGCTTAGCTTTGCATCAGTTTGGGTATGCCCGAAGAGATGGTCCTCAAGAGATGCTCATCCAGGGTTCGGTGTTCGACTATGAAAGTGACGATTAAGGCTACTGTCAGAGGTTTATACAAGCTTGGAGGATGGTAAATAAGGTGGATAGTAAGACATTGGGACACAAGAATTCCATTCGCCTTGAGCCTTACCTTAGGTGGGTACGGGCTTGTGCTCAGAGTCTTGCAATGCCTTACCCCTCTATCCTCCCTGTCATTATAGATACTGTGGTTGAAGGAGATGTTCTGTACACTGTCCTTCATCCCAACATGCCTACCTCCCTTGAAGACTTGCAAAGAGATTGGATCCAGCTGAAGGAAGAACGAGACACTTTCGAAGCCCAATTCTACGCTAACAACAAGAAAGTTCTGGAACTCACTAAGCAGCTTCATGAAGAGCGAAGTTTGAACGCCTACATCGTGTCAAAGAGGATGCGTTCAACCTTTTTATCTTAGGAGTCCTTGTATTTTTATTTCTTTCATTATAAGCCCAAAGAGGCATGATGTACTCAAACTTGGATTTATTAATGCAACACGTGTTCTTTTTTGTCTAAAGCAAATTTAAATCTCTAATCTCCTTGAAATCATTTGCATATGCATCTTCATTCATCATGACACAAACAGGTTTCTTCCCACCGGATCTCATCTGCTTACTGTTTATTTCAGTAGAGATGACTCTAGAACAGAATATCAAAGACATTCAGGCTCAAAACGCTCAACTTCAGGAAAATTTTTTGAACCTGTCCAAGGGACAAGAAGTGGTGAAAGCACTCCTCACTAGGGGCACGATCATGGGGAATCCTGAAGATAACAAGGATGACCAGTTGGAACGGCTACAAACAGAAATGGAAACAATGAAGATCCAGATGATGGGACAACTAGTGGGCCATATGGCTCTTATCTAAAACTTAGCTCGGGGACAAGAGGAGCTAAGGACCCTCATCAACAGACTTCATCAAGACAATTACAACCATATGAAGCAAACGGTCGAGATTTGGGATCAAGTCATTACTCAGCCCCCCATGACACAAGAAACCGGTTTGAAGGAGAGAAGACCTTCCCAAATTGCTGCTGCATCAAGAGCCCAACAACAACTTCAACAACAACAACATGGAAATCGATATAAACGGGTCCCATCTAATAGGCAGTTTACTAAACTCGACATGCCAATATTACAAGTCTTGCAACACATGCTGAAGATGAATTTGGTTACATTAAGGGATCCTCCTCAGAATCCTAATACTTCTTCTCCCTGTTACAATCATGGAGAAAGGTGTGCATATCATTCCAACAGTTTGGGGCACAATACTGATAACTGTTGGATGTTGAAAAACAATATCCAAGATCTGATCGACGAAGGGGCATTGAAGTTCACTCAAGACGGTCAACTAGAGATTTTTTATCACCCCTCAAGGGCATCCATATGAAGTGGCGTTCTGGGCGAGGAAATTTTCTGTTTATTCAAATTTTCAGTTGTAATTTATTTGTTTGCTTAAACCCATATCTTTATGTCAGACTTTGATTACTCTCATTAATGCATTAAATATGTTTGTCTTGAATCAATCCATTCATTTTCATTCTATTTAAACTATTCTTTTTTGCTCCCTTTATAATATTCAATTCTTGTTTCAAAAAGTTGTAAGCCTTTAGAGGGAGGATGACGAGAACAATGATGTAATCTCATACAATATGCTTTTAGGCAGACCTTGCTGACGATGTACAGGCGTTCTTTCAATTCCTAAACACTAGAGTTATAAGGAAGATAATCCCTAGTCAACCCCTTCGATCCAAAGAAGTAGAATTTTTATTTTTTACACAAATTAAAACCTTAAATCAAAACCTGAGTCAGGGTAGTCTCTCATTTAATTTAAATGCATGTTCATTCGCAAACTTTCACTTCGTGCACAATGAATGACACCAAAAACATTCCCCTAGAATTAAAAAAATGGAGATGGTTCCCTACCAAATAGGTAGTCATTATCTCTCAAGAGAAAAGCCCACTAAATCAAAACCTATGAAGGAGACTTAAGAAAAACCAGGGCATCCCACTGGTTGTAATCTCAAAACAAAGAACTGTCAGGCAAAATTCAGGGATAATAAATTAAAAAGAGGTCACTATAAATCCTCAACAACATGAAAAATGTTGCAAGAATGACTGTCTTCCAACAAAACTTCCACATTTCTAAACCATCACCAAAACGTCATTCTAGACTCAATTGGATGCCAAACGCATAATTAACTGAGTTTAGGGACTGAAGAACATCACGAAGAACGGGCGGGTATAAAATACACTTTGAACCTTATCCTTTGTTTCATCAATCGTGAACCAAGCCACGCTACAAACTTCAAAATTCCTAATCGAAGCATGGGTTAGTTCGAAAGCATACTGTTACATAAGGTATCCTGACTCCTGTAAGGCTTTACTCCAAATCTTGTGTTGAATTTTCTTACAAAAATTTGTTTATCTGCTAAAACGCATTTACAAAACTTCAAGACAAGCATAAACTTTGCATTATTTGAATATTGTTGCTTGTACATGGTTAATTGTTTGAAAACAGAGAAATTTGCACGGCGAATACCCATAAAACATAAATTCTCTCAAGAAACAAAATCACCTCAAATGGAAAGGTGCTTCCAATGACAAATCTCTCATAATCAAGGGGAACATCATGACCATTGTCCAACACATCTGGGACAGTAAGGAGAGATCCAAAGAATCTCTCAAAGAAATGATAAATAACCAGGGGCAAACCTCCATCTGAATCACTCAAGGGGAAATATTACATTGATCATGGGTTTGAACAAAATCCTCTATGAAGACTTCCGGTATGCTCAAATCGCTTGTCTGTGCCAATAGTATCAGATGGTGTCAGTATCATGTCTTCGGATCCTCCCACAACAATTCTTAGAAAATTCTGAGACTTGAACAAAGATCTTGGATACCACCAATTTGTTTGTTTGTGCCAATAGCACAAGATGGTGCAAGTATCAGGTCTTCCACAACAGTCTTGTAAAATATCCCTAGGAAGTTCAAATCTACCGGAAATGTGATCAAAATCTCAAACATCAAGGTGCACCAGATTAACTCTAAGGGCAAAACAGGTTCCGACATATAAAGGGTCATCTGCGACCAAGCAAACATTTTCTGGCGTTACTACGACACTTAGTGACAAATCTCCCACAAAATCCCTTTCATAGGGTGATCCCCAGTCAAGTCCCCACAGAATAATCTTCACGCATAAGGGTACAAACCCCCCAAGGAATTCATGGATATCCTCATAAAATATGATTCATGCAATCCCCAGCCAGAGTTTCAACCCCCGGAAAACCACTCCCCAGCTGAGTTAATCTTAAGAATCTTCAAGGAGCTCTGGAAAAAGAAAACACCTCTCTATCATATTAGCAATACGGTTTATTTCCCTAACAAACTACAGATTCCCCAGCTTAATGTTTCTTCTAAGACTATCACAAGTCAAGAGACCACGACTCCTCTTCCCCAATAGACTTTTCTATATTCCCCAACGGAGTTCTCCTCAAACAACAAAATAGGAATTCCAAGTGGAAACATTCTAGGCAAAGTTTGAAGACACACATACTCTTCAACAGCAGTCCGAGATTTAATAACTCCCCCAACACTTGTCAAGGATTTATTTTTCGAGGAAAAGATACATTTCAACAATACTTCACATTCATACAACATACATACTATATGTGTTGTACCCCAAAATTTGCCCTCCCATATTTCTCAATATATGTCAAGTGAGGTCCTCAAATTGCTCCAGGAAGTCCAATGGTTGACCAGACAGACTCTCTCCTAAGGTAGTCTACCCCAAATTAGGGTTTCATTTTGCATCAAGATACTTGAGTCCAAAGTATCCCAAATGCTCACCATTGTCCTAATATGTCCTCAAGATCATCCATTTCAAGTTTCAAGCTTTGCAGAGGAAGTTTGCTCAGTCAATTGCTCAAATACCTGAAAATTGATTGTGCTAGATCAAAAGTCAATTGTGGCCCATATACAGTCAAACTTCAAGATTTTTGGTCAACATCCTCATTTTGAAGTATCATTCATCATTTGATCAAGGTTTGATCATGATTCATCAAGGATTGCTCACAATTCACCAAAACCTTAAAGTTGCTAAATTAGGGTTTTGTAGGAAAAGTTAACTCAACTTTGACCAAGTATAAATTTCTCATACTTTATCAGAAATGACCCATTCAAATCTCATTTTTAAGAGGATGAAATTCCCTACAATTCATCTTCATCTCCAAAGTTCAAAATATGCACTCACAAAAAGATATGAATTAGGACATTATAGGTCATTTTGAAATGTCAACAAAAACACCTTTTGGGTCAAAGCTTCATACATGAACATGGAAGACTAAATTGAGATGATACCAAAAGGGTTTCTTATAGGACATCCCAAGCTTTATAAAAAGTCCAAGAACACCTCTCTATGGTCAAAATTGAGAGAGTTATGCATTGGCCAAGTTGACTTTTTTTGCAAAATTGCCAAAAGTCAAATATGCTCAAATTTTCATTTTTTTGCTAAATGGGCCCAACTTTTTATGCTTGCACTTCAATGATAACATGGTCCACGACCTATGGGACCCTCCATGCTTTATTTATTCATTTATTTATTTTTATTTTGATTTTTATTCATTTAAAATTTAAATAAAATCAAATAAATCCTAATAAATCATATAATGTGTTTTAGGGATGATTTTTGCATTGAAAGAAGATCTTATATGCTATCAATAGAGAATCAACTCGTGCAAGGCCAATTTGGTTGGAAAAAGATTGGATTTGAACAAAATTGGAAAGAAATCATATGCCATACAAGACCAAATCAAATCTTCATAATGGAGAAGATCGAGGTCGTTTTTGTTGACCTAATGAGTTGTGCTACATATACAGAAGCAAGCCAAGGCATGAAGGAGGTTGGAACAGTCGTGAAAGAGGCAGACAAAACTCAAAAAAATTCAAGAAAAGTGGTGATCCAATTTCCATATTAGAGGCCAATTTGCACCATTCTCAGGATACCAACAGGTTCTTGGACATCTCAAGAAGGAATTCCAACAATTTGCAAGCTCTCTAACGCCTGGAATCATAGGTACAAAAGTCACAGTTTTGTCTCAAAACTTTGATTTCGTTTTCATTAGTTTATGCATCATTAGCATGTTTGGTTCATATATCCTTGTTTATCAGTGAATTTGCAAGCTTTTGGTATTGTTTAATTGCGTTTTTAGTACATATATCCAGAGATGCCATGGTTAGGGTTTCGTGCTCTTGATTAGGGCTTTGCGGGATAGGTGACATTGGACATTGATTCTGGTACCATGAGACTCGTGAGGATGAGATGAGGTGATTGGTACCAGCCATGGCCATTTATATTTCTTGTGGAGAGTTTTTGAAATACACATGTATATACCTACAGTAAGTGTCTGTAGGTAAAAGTTTGCTACCTAAAACGACGGTTTGGGAGGAAGACGACAATGCGTGTCATCCCTTGGTTGGGTGATTTGAATTTAGCGCGTTTTGAATTTTAGCATTTTGTTTTTCATTATATAATAATTATTTTTTATTGTATATACAAATGAATCAATTAGCTCAGTTGGCAAGCGTGCAGGGGAAAAGTTCAAAGGACCTGGGTTCGATTCCCAGGTCCCAACCTTTATTCATGTTATTTTTCAACAGGCAATCCAACGCATAGCAAGTCAACAAGTTCACCATACACCATCAGGATCTGGTCATCCAATTCATCAACGCCCCAGATCAACATACCACTATTGGAAGACCACCATGCGCCCCAGTCAAGCGTGCACACTGGATTGGGCGAAGTCAAACAGGCCTTAGCCATTTGGGCCCAAGAATTTATATTCCAACCCCCCTCAATTGCTGAACAGCATCAGGCCCATTACTAATCTTTTTATATTTCTTTTCTTTATTTTTTTTATTCTTTTAATTTCCTTTAGTTATTTAATTTACAAATTAATTTATTTTTCACAAAAACCATAAAATCAACAATTCACCCAAAATTAGGATTAGTCTTTTTTTTTTATCATTATAAAAATTAATTTAATTCAGGTTTAACTTAGAGAAATTGTAATTTGTTTTTCATAAATAAAATCAAAATAGAAATTAGGTTAACTTTTAATTTTATTTTGCCCTTTTTCTCAAATGAATAAAAATACAAAAAAATAGGTTTAGAATAAATTAATTTATTTTTCTTAGATTAAAATTAATTGGAATTAGGCCATTCTTTTTTTAATATAATAATTTCTCTATTTTCTTAAATAACAAAACATCACCGAAACTTTTTTTTACCAATCGCAATTAGGTTTAGGCAAGGGTCAAAACCCTGGTTATTTCGTATTCGACTAATCGTGCGCGTGTTATTATTTTTATGATATTGTTGTAATTGTTCATGGCTTGTAATAGTTTAATCTAGGACTTTTACTTATCATTTTTTTCCCGGGTTTTTGGCTATGTAATTAATCCCCTCCCCGAAGCCTTGTAATAGCGTAGATTTACTTTCTCGCATTTTAATTCTCGTAAATATTTGACTGTTTAGATGGATGCTAATAGGATTATATGACAAGAATGCATGACAAATTTAATACAGTTAGAAAATCCTAATGTGCAAAGACTAAATAATTGAACATAGATCACTCGCACATATCACTCTTAGGGTATACTCTCACTTCGGTTGCCTTCGGTAAACGATCATTAAGCATAGGGTGTTTTAGTGGTTGCCCTCCTGTCTAACAAAGATCAAATGTCCCTTTCGAATGTTGCCTCGGAAATGTTGCCTCAGAAATGTTGCCTCGAATATGATCTTAAAGACTTTAGGGTCATTACTAAGTCATCCTAGCATTACTTTAGTGATTGTACGTCCCTTTCGAATTGACCCTTACAAACTCCAACGACGGTGCTACCTATTTATCAATAGTAGGATAGTGTTGTCTAAAGGAAACGAGAATAGAAACAATCTTTTTTTGAGTAGGTAGATGCTAGTAGGTACTTGCTCAAATCAAATCTTTTCACACTTACACATTTCAAAACAATTTTCAAAAACAACTTCGTCACACCTTTGAGGACTGATACAAGGGTTATCACGAAGTAAAACATTTTCAGAATAAAGCACATACACAAGAAATTTAAAAAAAAAAGATGAGCAAGTACCTAAGAGCCCATGGAAAATCATGGATAGAAAGTCGGTGGCGACTCTTGCTTACCGCGACATTTGGCGAACACAAAACGCAAAATGCAAACCAGGATTTGAACAGTCGGTTCTGCCACTGTATCACAGAACTGGCGACTCTGCTAGGGACTATAATAAGTGGGGTATACCTTAGGATCTAGTTCATCATAATTGCTTCTCTTGATTGCTTTGGAATGCTTTACTTTTGAGGGTTTTGTTTGGGAGTTACTATAGATCCTAACCTGGATCTGGGGATACCTTTTAGGTAAGTAGAAATAGACTGTGAGGGAACTGTACAGCATAGACCGATACGGTTGAAGCAGTAGCTACGTTGATGTGGAACATTGGTTGGTACCGGTATCCCTTGTGGAGAAACGAGGAGAATACGGGGTCGCTGTGTGGTGTCGTTAAGCATCAACTGACCTTAGAACCTTTAATTGACCAACTTGGCCATTATAAAGTAGTGAGATAGTCGGCCTCGGTGTAAATCTGGGAACTGGTTGATACTCGATGCTACACTCATTGAGACCATACTCTCGAGATAGTTCCGGCTGCAAGAAAAGATTGCGTGAGCTGAAACCATGACTGATGGAGGATGGTCAGTGATATTGAGATCCTCTAGAACCCGGTTACTTTTTCTAGGTCCAGTTGAAACCAACTTAACTTCAAGAGGGTACCACCTTTGACCTCATGCAAGCCTTAAACCTAAGGGCTTTGTGTGATTTGACTATGTTTGCAATATCTGTGTTTGAAATATCTACGTTTGCTATACCTGTGGTTTACCGTGACATCATGCATCATAACATGGAATTCATGCTTCATTATACTAACCATTTCAAAGACCAAGGGAATTTATCTTTGTTCTGTTTTGCAGATTATGGCTTCCGTGTGCAGAAATACCATCTGAGTCAATTTTGTGAAAATACCTGCCCAACTTAAAGAGCTAGCCTCAAGAGTTTCTGAGCATTCTATGTTCATTAAGAGACACGGTCAACTTCTCATCCTGGTCACTTCAAATCTTGATGAGTAGATGATGAGTGTACTTTTCCAATTCTTCGATCTCGTGCATCATTGCTTCACATTTCTAGATTACCAGCTGGTTCCCACCTTAGAAGAGTTCTCTCACCTATTGGGCATATCCATTCTTGAACAGCTACCCTTCATAGGTATGGAAGAAGTTCCTAGACCAGAAGACATTGCCTTAGCTCTGCATTTGAAACGGGTTGATGTAGTATCCAATTGGGAAACACGAAGCGGGGTCAAAGGTTTTCTAGCCAAATTTCTGATAGACCAGGCTCAGCTATTCTGGGATAATTTGGATTTTCAGACTTTTGAAGATGTCTTGGCTCTCCTTATCTATGGTTTGGTTCTCTTCCCGAATCCGGATTCCTTTGTAGATGTGAATGCTGTCAAGATTTTCCTTTCTCGCAACCCTGTGCCTACCTTGCTGGGAGATATCTTGCATGCCCTCTATACTCGTACCATGAGGAGAAGAGGGACTCTTATGTGTTGCATGTCACTGCTGTCGAGATGGTTTATTTCTCACCTCCCTAAGTCCGTGCTGAAGAACGAAGAAGGTTTGGGTTGGTCTTACATAATAATTACACTCGCTCATACATATATTCTTTGGTGTTCCTAGGCTATGGAAGACACTGCTGTTATTGACCGTTGTGGGGGATACCCTAATGTCCCATTGCTTGGAATCAGAGGGGGTATAACTTACAGTCCTTGTCTATCTTTGCGGCAATTTGGTCGTGCTCGGAGAGATGGTCCCCATGAGTTACTTCTTGAGGACATTGTATTTGACTACAAGAAGGACGTTAAGGAGCACCGCCAGAGGTTTATACGAGCTTGGGGCATGGTGAACAAAGCTAACCCCTAAGAGTTGGGACCAAAGACTTCTCTTCCTATGCAGCCTTACCTTCAATGGGTCCGAGCACGTGCCCAGAAGCTTGGGATGCCCTACGAAGCTGTATTACCAGTGATTGTAGAGCCCACTAATGAAGAAGGCATTCCTTACACGGTTCTCTATCCTTACATGCCCACTGATCCTGGGGAGTTGCAAAGGTCTTGGATTCAGCTGAAGAATGAGCGGGACACTTACCGAGAGCAGTACCATGAGCAAGAAAGGAAGATTTTGAAGCTCACCAGGCAGCTCGAGGAAGAAAGAGTGATCAATGACTATATCGGCACAAAGAGGAAGCGACCATGGGATATTTGATTTTTGCTTTTTCTAGTTTTGTTTTATTTACTTCTTTGTAACGCCTTAAAGGCATTGTTGAACCTTTCAAAGTTAATCTAATAAAGTTTTTTTATTTTTGGTTTTCAAATTTAAATCTCCTAAAGTCTTTGAAATCATTACATGCGCATCCCATTATCATGCACACCATTACAGGTTTCTCATCTTCTTCGCTGTTTATTTCAGCAGAAATGTATTCCGATCAAGCCATCAAAGATCTTCAGGCACAGAATGCCCAATTCCAACAGATGTTCATAAGTCTGGCTAAAGGGCAGGAGGATTTGAAGACCCTTATTCTGAAAGAGAAGAAGAAGAAGAAGGTCGGTATTCAAAACATGGGTAGAAGATTCGGAGAAAGGTTGAGAAAACCAGTTGATCTGACCTCCTCATCCAAGGATGGATAGAACCAAGAAAGGGTAAAGGACCCTAGTTCTGCAGTTTCTGATAACGATACGGATTACAATGATGAGCAATATCCTCCTACTGAGGATAGGTACAAGCAGCTAGAAGACCGTCTGAGTGCTATGGAGATTCATAACATCCCTGGTTTGGATTTCGGAGAACTAGGACTGGTATCGGGAGTGGTGATCCCTCATAAGTTCAAAGCTCCGGTTTTTACCAAGTACGATGGAGTATCCTGTCCAAAACTCGATCTCCGCTCTTACGTCAGAAAAATCCAACCCCACACTGCTGATAGAAATTTGTGGGTACACTTCTTTCAAGATAGTCTGTCAGGGACTCAACTTTAATGGTTTTATCTGTTGGAAGGAGCCAGGGTCTGAAACTGGGAAGACCTTGTTGCTGCTTTTTACAAGCAATATCAGTATAACGCCGACCTTGCTCCCACTCGTACTCAGCTCCAGGGTATGTCTATGGGTGCAAGTGAAGGTTTTAAAGACTATGCTCAAAAGTGGAGAGACTTGGCTGGAAGAGTCCAACCCCTTTATCTGATAGGGAGTTGGTTGACACGTTTCTAGGGACGCTATCTGGTCCATTTTTCAATCACTTGATCGACAGCTTGTCATCTGGTTTCACTAAGTTGATTTTGACTGGAGAGAGAGTAGAAGCTGGCATTCGAAGTGGTAAATACAAAAGGATGCTTCGTCAAGTGCAACAAATAAGCCTTTCACTGGTAAGAAGGATGCTAGTGTAGTCTACGGCCCGAGGGGCCAAAGCAGACATGAACACCATCAAACGATAAATGCTTCAGTGATATCAAGACCCGCAGTTGCTCCACAACACAACAATCAACAAAGGGTGGAAAGACCGCAACGACATTTTACCCGCATCAACATGACTTTGGCTGAAATTCTACCTCATTTGTTAAAATTCAACTTGGAAACCTTGAAAGAGGCTCCAAAGAATCCAAACACTGCTTCTCCCAGATACAATCCCAACGCGCGGTGCGCCTACCATTTGGAGAGCCCAGACCATAATACAAATGATTGTTGGGCTTTGAGGAATAAAGTACAAGATTTGCTGGAAGCTAAAGAGATAGAGTTTGATGCTCCGGAAAAGCCAAATGTTATAACTGCTCCCACGCCCAAACATGGTCGTGGAGTTAATGATGTGAACACCAATTCGTTTATGACCTTTGTGGAAGAAATCTCTACTCCTCTAATGACGGTTAAGAAGAACTTGTTGTTGGCCGGTTTATTTCCATGTTGTGGCAAAGGTTGCCACATGTGCGTGATCCTGCCTTTCGGTTGTTGTTTGTTGAAATCAGGTGTTCAGCGCCTGATAGATAATAAAGAGATTTTGTTTGAGAAGACTATGATTCTGTTTGTTCCAAATGAAGATGTTTCCATCATAACCATTTCCGCCAATCCTTCCAAGGTTTCCTCGAGAAAACCTGTTAGCGTTACACCTGTTCCAAGAATTGCTCTGTAATAGTCACCGCTCCGGGTCCCATCCCATATACTTCAGATAAGGCTATCCCATGGCATTACGGTGCTGATGTATATTACCATGGTGTTAAACAAGATCGGAGGACTGAAGAAGCCGATTCAGATGACAGTAATATTGTTGGGGCTAGCAAGGTCACCAGAAGTGGAAGACTCTTTTCTCCCGAGATTTCCCCTCCAACTGTCCACAAACCTGTTGTCATTCTGTCTGCTAGTACATCAACTACTGTCCCAATTCCTACTCCAGTTGTCACCCCTGCTGCTAAGCCTTCTGGGACTCGGGGCAAAGAAATCATAGGTGAGCCTGCCCGGACGGAGGAACCTAGGAAAATCATTGTAGAAACCTCGAAACAAGAAATAGAGGAAATTTTGAAAATTATCAAGAAGAGCGACTATAACATAGTCGAGTAGCTAGGGTAGACCCCGTCAAAGATCTCCATGTTGTCCTTGTTGTTATGTTCTAAAGCCCATGCGAAGGCTTTGATTGCATTTCTCAAGACTGTGCATGTGCCGCAAGAAACTTCTGTAGATCAGTTCAAAGATTATGTGGCTAGCCTGACTACTGACAATGGGCTAGGGTTTTCAAATGCGGATGTGAATGCTAAAGGTAGGAATCATAATGATGCTCTGCACGTCTCGATCGAGTGCAAGGGCACCACTATGGCCCATGTACTGGTAGATACCGGGTCCTCATTGAATGTTCTGCCAAAGAAAGCATTAGACCGTCTGGATTGTGAAGGTTTGATTTTAAAGCTGAGTAACATTGTGGTAAGGGCTTTTGATGGATCAAAGAGAATGGTACACGGGGAGGTGGACATCCCTGTCAAAGTTGGCTCTCAGACTTTTGCATCCACCTTCTATGTGATGGATATCAGGCCATCATATTCTTGCTTGCTGGGTCTTCCTTGGATTCATAAGGCTGGGGCAGTGACTTCCACGCTCCATCAAATGTTTAAATATCTGGTAAAGGGGAAGATTGTCACGGTACGAGGTGAATAAGAGTATATGGTGAGTCATCTCAACTTATTTCGCTACGTAGAGATGGACGGGGAATTCATAGAAACGCCTTGTAAAAATTTCGAAGAGGTCCCCCAGACTTTGGCGTCAGCTGACATTACTACCAACAAACCTCCACTGAGGATGGCTTCTCTCAAGAATGCCAGGGCTGTAATTGAAGATGGTGGGTGTACCAATTGGGGTCAGCTCCCTGACTTCACTCACAAAACTGACAAATTTAGTTTAGGCTTTACTACAGGGGCTCAAAGGGCTGTTAGGCGTGCACGGATTGGAAGACCTCCTCTGCACATCATCAATCGGGGAGTTAATGCAATTGAAGACAACGAAGAAGATTCAGACATCGACAGCTGGATCTACCCAACAACTAATGGTGGACTGAACAATTGGACGACGAAGGACTTCATAGCTGTTTCTTTTATTCCGCAGTAATTGACTTTTATTTTAAGATTTGTAATAAACAGTTTGGAACTTTGTGGCCTGGTGCCTTACCCGAGGCATCTTGGCTTTGCTTGTGAGGGCTTATTATTTGTCATTTTCATATATCATTAATAAAACATTGGACATTTCTTGCATTACAAATTTTGCACTCCTTGTTTTTCTTTTATGTCTCTCACTTTATCAAAATAGTTATTCTCTTACACACACTCACGTATCATAATGCAGATCCATATCCACTATGGATCCCATTGAGAACAACTCTGCTACTACCAGTTATGACTTCGAAAATCTGATCAACCAAGCCGAGGACGAAGGTGAGGATGATTGTGAGGTGCTTGGAGAACTTGCTAGACTATTACATCAGGAAGAGAGGGCCATACAACCTCATGAAGAGCCAGTTGAGTCAGTGAATTTGGGTACAGAGGAAGACAGGAAAGAGGTTAAGATATGTGCGAATCTGGAGCCTAGTGTCAAACAACGGTTAATACAGATACTAAGCGACTATGTTGGATCTTCGCCTGGTCCTATAAAGACATGCCTGGGTTAGACACTGATATTGTGGTACACCGCCTGCCGACTAAAGAGGATTGTCCTCCGGTAAAGCAGAAAGTTCACCGTATGCGCCCTGAAATGTTAGAGAAAATCAAGGCAGAAGTCATGAAACAGTTCGATGAAGGGTTCTTAGCTGTCACTTCTTATCCGCAGTGGGTTGCCAACGTCGTACCGGTACCAAAGAAGGACGATAAGGTACAGATGTGTGTGGACTATAGAGATCTGAATAGGGCAAGCCCCAAGAATGATTTCACACTACCTCACATTAATGTTCTGGTCGACAACACCGTGCAGCACAAGATCTTCTCCTTCATGGATGGCTTTTCTGACTACAACCAGATCAAGATGGCTCCTGAAGACATGGAGAAGACAACATTCGTTACACAATGGGGCACCTTCTATTACAAAGTAATGCCTTTCGGGTTGAAGAATGCTGGGGCAACTTATCAGCGCGCCATGATCACTTTGTTCCATGATATGATTCACCACGAGATCGAGGTTTATGTTGATGACATGATAGCCAGGTCCCAGACTCAGGAAGAGCACCTTGATCATTTCCAGAAACTGTTTGACAGGTTGAAGACGTACAAGCTGAGGTTGAATCCGAACAAGTGTACCTTCGGGGTCAGGTCTGGTAAGCTTCTGGGTTTTGTTGTCAGTGGAAAAGGTATTCAGGTGGACCTTGCATAGGTAAAAGCCATACAAGAGATGTCGGTTCCCCGGACAGAAAAGGAAGTTAGAGGTTTCTTGGGATGTCTGAATTACATCGCCAGGTTCATTTCACATCTGACCGCTACTTGTGAGCCAATCTTCAAGCTGCTGAAGAAAGATCAGGTGGTAAAGTGGAATGATGAATGCCATGCCGCTTTCGAAAGAATCAAGGAATACCTTCAAGAACCACCAATTTTGATGCCTTCGGTTGAAGGAAGACCTTTGATCCTATACTTGACAGTGTTAGACAATTCAATGGGGTGTGTGCTGGGGCAGCATGACGAGTCTGGCCGAAAAGAGCATGCCATTTATTACCTTAGCAAAAACTTTACCGACTGTGAGACACGATACTCATTGCTCGAGAAAACTTGCTGCGTTTTGGCATGGGCTGCTCGCTGGCTGAGACAATATATGCTGAATCACACCACCCTATTGATATCAAAGATGGATCTAATCAAGTATATTTTCGAGAAGCCCGCTCTCTCCGGAAGGATAGCAAGATGGCAGATGATCTTAACCGAGTACGACATCCAATACACAACCCAAAAAGCAATCAAGGGGAATGTGTTGGCGGACCATTTGGCGCACCAGGCCGTGGATGACTACCAGTCCATGAATTTCGAGTTCCCGAATGAGAACATCATGTTGGTAACCGACTGCGAAGAACCTGGACCGGATGAAGGACCTGAGGAAGGATCCTGATGGTCTATGTATTTTTATGGAGCTTCAAACGCATTGGGTAATGGAATTGGCACTGTAATTATATCTCCTGAGGGCTGTCATACTCCATTCACCACCTGATTATGTTTTAACTGCACCAACAATATGGAAGAGTATGAAGCGTGTATCTTAGGTCTTCGAGATGCTATTGACCTGAGGATTAAGTTCTTGAGTGTATTCGGAGATTCCGCTCTGGTGATAAGTCAGATCAAAGGCGAGTGGGATACGAAGCACCTAAATCTTATTCCTTACAAAGAATATGTACTGACAATGCTCCCACTCTTTGAGGAGGTAACCTTTTAACATTTCCCAAGAGAGGAAAATCAGTTAGCGGACGCGCTAGCTACAATGTCTTCTATGTTCAAATTCAGGTGGGATAGCGAAGCTCCCCAGATTACCATTGAGAGGTTGGACGAACCCGCACATTGCTGTGACATTGAGAATGAAGAGGTAGCAGATAAACCCTGGTTTCACGAAGTAAAGAGGTATCTTGAGGCTTAAGAATACCCCGAGGGGGCATCTGCTAATGATAAGAAGTTTCTGAGAAGATTCGATGCGAAGTTCTTCATCAGTAATGGTATCCTCTATAAGCGTAACCATGATTCAACCTTACTGCGGTGCATAGACAAGAATGAGGCAGAAAGGATCATGGCAGAATTACATGAAGGTACCTTCAGAACTCATTCCAGTGGACATACCATGGTGAAGAAAATCCTACGAGCAGGATATTACTGGTCCACTATGGAAGCCGATTGTTATCAGCACTCTCGAACCTGTCATAAGTGCCAAGTCTATGATGATAAGGTGCATGTACCTCCAGTTCCCCTGAATGTTTTGACAACTCCTTGGCCCTTTGCAATGTGGGGCATCGACATGATCGGCGAGATCATACCTACTGCGTCTAACGGGCATCGCTTCATTCTGGTAGCAATTGATTACTTTACAAAGTGGGTTGAGGCATCTTCCTTTGCTACAGTAACTAAGAACGTCATGGCACGGTTTATCCAATACAATTTGATCTGTCAAATCTCAACAATACAATAATCACCGAGCTCTATAAACAGTTCAAGATACAACATCATAACTCTTCTCCCTACCGGCCGAAGATGAATGGAGTTGTTGAAGCGGCTAACAAGAACATCAAGAAGATTGTGCAGAAGATGACGGTGACATACAAAGATTGGCACGAGATGCTACCATTTTCTCTTCATGGGTACCGTACCTCAGCATGGACGTCGACAGGGGAAACACCCTACTCTCTGGTATATGGCATGGAGGCAGTCCTACCCATTGAGGTCCAGGTACCCTCTCTCAGGATTATGAAGGATGCGGGTTTGAACGAAGATAACTGGATCCAAACTCGACTTGATCAGCTGAATCTAATTGATGAAAAGAGACTTACCGCTATATGTCATGGTCAGACGTATCAAAAGCGAATGATCAAGGCTTTTAACAAGAAAGTCAGACATCAGGAATATCAAGTCGGGGATCTAGTGATCAAGCGCATCATACTACCGCAAGGTCATCCCAAGGCAAAATGGACCCCCACATACGAAGGGCCATTCGTGGTTAAGAACATTTTCTCGTGAGGAGCTATGATTCTAACCACCATGGATGGTGACGACCTTCCTCAACCCATCAATGCAGACATAGTGAAAAGATACTACGCATAATCAAAGACCCGCTAGGTTGACTGGCCTAGGAAAAAATAAGGGATTCCCGGCGATCCAAAAGGGTTCAGACAAAAGTAAGGGATGAAAATGAAAAAAACTGTACACCCGGCAAGTCGAAAACCTGAAAAGGCGACTTGGGCAAAAAAGGGTATCCCGGCTGACTGAAAACCCGAAAGGGCGGTCCAGGCAAAAATTAGGGATCAAAGCGTAACACTATGTCCCATTGGGTCATCTTGCGGCTAGACTTTGGTATCAAATATCAAGCTCAGACGACGCTAATCAATCTGATCCACCTTCGACCAAGCAGCAAAGTGTTGAGACGCTGGAAGATATAAAGGCAATAGCAGAGTTGGAACCTAATGGGATTGTTTCACATAGCTATTTTTCTTTCTTTTACACAAATTATATAATTTTTGTCTTTCGGCGGCGTTCTCTTACTAGGACGTCAACCTCTTTGTACAAAACGCCTATTACAAGCCAACTTCAACGTCAATACAATTCATTTTCACAAGAAATTTCAATTTGTTTTTCTTTTTCTGTTTTGTTTTGCAAGAACGTCCAGTGATTCATTTTTGATATGTGCGTTTGAAAATAATTGTTGCTCATAAATATTTACATAAAAAACAAAAGACGATTACTCATAATTCCAAGAACAGGGAAAAACAAGAAGTGTCCAAAACCTTACAGTTACTCTTCCCACCAGGTACCGGGATAAAGCCAGCTCGAGAATATGAGTAATGGTACATACACTCCCCATAGAGTAAAAAGTATCCAAAGATCATGATGCTAGCTTTCCCGAACGGGACATAACTCTCCCCAGCTGAGGTTCACAATCGCGAGTGAGTCAGTAATTTTTTCCAAAGCAGAGTTCATTTCTCTCACAAGCAGAAATTCAATCTCCGACAGAATTCATTATCACGAGCAATGGAAATTCACCCCCAACTGAGTTTATTTCTCCAAATCAGCATGATCCATCGACATAGTATCTCCTCTCCAACAGAGTTATTCCCCACAGAGTTGTCTTCAGACAGAGTCTCGTCCGGAAAAATATTTACCAGACAAGGGGAAAATCCCCGGCATAATCATCTTTGTTCATCATCCCCGACAGAAGTAGAAGAACTATGGTTTTTATAGCAATCGGGGATTTATTTTCCCAGATTCAGATTGTTATGTCAGCATTTCATGTTCATACATCATGACATGTGCATACATCACATATAACATAGTCTCATTTATTTTGAGAATGTCATTATACAATGCATCTCATGCATCGCATATGATTAACCCTGTATTTCTTTCAGGGAAGACAATTATTATCAACAATTTCCAGCAGGTCCATGATCAACACTCAAAGCTAAACAGAGTAATCATCGGAGCGACAAGAACAACCTTACCCAGGTTCCCTCTGCAGTTTTACCCAAACTCATATCAAAGTAACCCTACTATCCAGGTTCCTTTTCACAGCCCCCACTATCCAGGATTTTCATGTCGAAGTAACCCTACTATCCAGGTTCCTTCTCCAGCCCTACTACCCACGCTTTCATATTGAAGTAACCCTACTATCCAGGTTCCTTCTCACAGCCCCACTATCCAGGTTTTCATGTCGAAGTAACCCTACTATCCAGGTTCCTTCTCCAGCCCTACTACCCAGGCTATCATATCGAAGTAACCCTACTATCCAGGTTCCTTCTCACAGCCCCATTATCTAGGATTTCATGTCGAAGTAACCCTACTATCCAGGTTCCTTCTTCAGCCCTACTATCCAAACTCATTCTGAAGCAACCCTACTATCTAGGTTCCTTCTCCAACCCTACTACCCAGGCTTTCATATCGAAGTAAACCTACTATCTAGGTTCCTTCTCACAGCCCTACTATCCAGGCTTTCATAGCGAAGTAACCCTACTATCCAGGTTCCTTCTCTAGCCCTACCATCCAGGCCTTCATCCCAAAGTAACCCTACTATCCAGGTTTCTTTTCTCCTATCTCCAGACAGCAGTCCACAACACTGTAAGACCTGGACCCGATCAAACACGTTTAGTTTCACATTTCCCCAGAAAGTCGCAGTGCAACATACATCCTGACCGGATACGCAGTTCACTCCCACTTCCCAAACCAAAATTATTCCCTAGTAGAGCGACGAACAACTGAATCTTCGAAAACTTTATTTCTCTCAAGACAGAGACCTACATTCCCCAGCAAAGTCCTCCTCAACAACAAGTATACGGGTTTTTGCAAAGGAATCTCTTATGCGACCGACGCTTCCTCGGATGGCATCTTTAAGCCCATCTCCGACAATTCTCTAGCAGCTTCCAAATGGCGTCTATAAGCCCATTCCCAATATCGCAAATCAAATTTCACTTCATGCGAGTACAAATTTCTGGGCACTCTAGTGTTCATCATCTTCCACCTTCAGATCACGAAAGGTAGACAAGCCAATCTATATCCCCAGGTTTAAGAAGATTGAACAAGGGAAGCTATTGTACCCCAAAATTTTCCCTCCCATATTTCTCAATATATGTCAAGTGAGGTCCTCAAATTACTCCAGGAAGTCCAAGGATTGACCAGACAGACTCTCTCCTAAGGCAGTCTACCCCAAATTAGGGTTTCATTTTGCATCAAGATACTTGAGTCCAAAGGATCCAAAATTCTCACCATTGTCCTAATATGTCCTCAAGATCATCCGTGTCAAGTTTCAAGCTTTGCAGAGGAAGTTTGCTCAGTCAATTGCTCAAATACATAAAAATCGACTGTGCTAGATCAAAAGTCAACTATGGCCCATATACAGTCAATCTTCAAGATTTTTGGTCAAAATACTCATTTTTAAGTATCATTCATCATTTGATCAAGGGTTGATCATGATTCATCAAGGATTGCTCACAATTTACCAAAACCCAAAAGTTGCTAAATTAGAGTTTTGTAGGAAAAGTCAACTCAACTTTGACCAAGCATAACTTTCTCATTCTTTATCAGAAATGACCCATCCAAAGCTCATTTTTAAGAGGATGAAATTCCCTACAATTAATCTTCAGCTCCCAAGTTCAAAATATGCACTCACAAAATGATATGAATTTGGACATTATAGGTCATTTTGAAAAGTCAACAAAGACACCTTTTGGGTCAAAGCTTCATACATGAACATGGAAGACTCAATTGATATGATACCAAAAGGGTTGCTTAGAGGAAATCCCACTATTTCTAGAAAGTCCAAGAACACCTCTCTAGGGTCAAAATTGAGAGAGTTATGTATTAGCCAAGTTGACCTTTTTTGCAAAATTGCCAAAAGTCAAATGTGCTCAAATTTGCATTTTTTTCTAAATGGGCCCAACTTTTTATGCTAGCACTTCAATGATAACATAGTCCACGACCTATGGGACCCTCCATGCTTTATTTATTAATTTATTTTATTTATTTTGATTTTTATTCATTTAAAATTTAAATAAAATCAAATATATCCTAATAAATCATATATTGTGTTTTAGGGATGATTTTTGCATTGAAAGAAGATCTTATATGCTGTAAATTGAGAATCAGCTCGTGCAAGGCCAATTTGGTTGGGAAAAGATTGGATTTGAACAAAATTGGAAAGAAATCATATGCCATACAAGACCAAATCAAATCTTCATAATGGGGAAGATTGAGGTCGTTTTTGTTGACCTAATGAGTTGTGCTACATATACAAAAGCAAGCCAAGGCATGAAGGAGGTTGGAACAGTCGTGATAGAGGCAGACAAAACTCAAAAAATTTCAAGAAAAGTGGTGATCCAATTTCCATATTAGAGGCCATATCGCACCATTCTCAGGATACCAACAGGTTCTTGGACATCTCCAGAAGGAATTCCAACCATTTGCAAGCTCTCTAACGCTAGGAATCATAGGTACAGAAGTCACGATTTTGTCTCAAAACTTTGATTTTGTTTTCATTAGTTTACGCATCATTAGAATGTTTGGTTCATATATCCTTGTTTGTAAGTGAATTTGCAAGCTTTTGGTATTGTTTAATTGTGTTTTTAGTACAGAAATCCAGAGATGCCATGGTTAGGATTTCGTGCTCTTGATTAGGGCTTTGCAGGATAGGTGAAATTGGACATTGATTCTGGTACCATGAGACTCGTGAGGATGAGACGAGGTGATTGGTACCAGCCATGGCCATTTATATTACTTGTGGAGAGTTTTTGAAATACACAGGGATATACCTACAGTAAGTGTCTGTAGGTAAAGTTTGCTACCTAAAACGACGGTTTGGGAGGAAGACGACGATGCGTGTCATCCCCTGGTTGGGTGATTTGAATTTAGCGCATTTTGAATTTCAGCATTTTGTTTTTCATTATATAATAATTATTTTTTATTGTATATACAAATGAATAAATTAGCTCAGTTGGAAAGCGTGCAGGGGAAAAGTGCAAAGTACCTGGGTTCGATTCCTAGGTCCTAACCTTTATTCATGTTATTTTTCAACAGGAAATCCAGCGCATAGCAAGTAAAGAAGTTCACCATACACCATCAGGATCTGGCCATCCAATTCATCAAGGCCCCATATCAACATACCACCATTAGAGGACCACCATACGCCCCAGTCAAGCGTGCACACTGGATTGGGTGAATTCAAACAGGCCTTAGCCATTTGGGCCCAGGAATTCATATTCCAACCCCCCTCAATTGCTGAACAACATCAGGACCATTACTAATCTTTTTATGTTTCTTTTCTTTATTTTTTTTTATTCTTTTAATTTCCTTTATTTATTTAATTTACAAATTAATTTATTTTTCACAAAAACCATAAAATCAAAAATTCACCCAAAATTAGGATTAGTCTTTTTTTTATTATTATCAAAATTAATTTAATTTAGGTTTAACTTAGAGAAATTGTAATTTGTTTTTCATAAATAAAATCAAAATAGAAATTAGGTTAACTTTTAGTTTTATTTTTCCCTTTTTCTCAAATAAATAAAAATATAAAAAAATAGGTTTAGAATAAATTAATTTATTTTTCTTAGATTAAAATTAATTGGAATTAGGCCATTCTATTTTTAATATAATAATTTCTCTATTTTCTTAAATAATAAAACATGACCAAAACTTTTTTTTACCCATCGCAATTAGGTTTAGGAAAGGGTCAAAACCCTGGTTATTTCGTATTCGACTCATCGTGCGCGTGTTATTATTTTTATGATATTGTTGTAATTGCTCATGGCGTGTAACAGTTTAATCTAGGACTTTTACTTATCGCTTTTTTCCTGGCTTTTTGGCTATGTAATTAATCCCCTCCCTGAAGCCTTGTAATAGCATAGATTTACTTTCTCGCATTTTAATTCTCGTAAATATTTGATTGTTTAAATGGATGCTAATAGGATTGTATGACAAAAATGTATGACAAATTTAATACATTTAGAAAACCCTAATGTGCAAAGACTAAATAATTGAACACAGATCACTCGCACATATCACTCTTAGGGTATACTCTCACTTCGGTTGCCTTCGGTAAATGATCATTAAGCATAGGGTGTTTTAGTGGTTGCCCTCCTGTGTAACAAAGATCAAATGTCCCCTTCGAATGTTGCCTCGAAAATGTTGCCTCAGAAATGTTGCCTCGAATATGATCTTAAAGACTTTAGGGTTATTACTAAGTTATCCTAGCATTTTCTTTAGTGATTATACGTCCCTTTCGAATTGACCCTTACAAACTACAACGACGGTGCTACCTATTTCTCAATAGTAGGATAGCGTTGCTAAAGGAAACGAGAATAGAAACAATCTTATTTTGAGTAGGTAGATGCTAGTAGGTACTTGCTCAAATAAAAGCTTTTCACACTTACACATTTCAAAACAATTTTCAAAAACAACTTCGTCACACCTTTGAGGGCTGATACAAGGGTTATCACAAAGTAAAACATTTTCAAAACAAAGCACATACACAAGCAATTTTAAAAAAAGATGAGCAAGTACCTAGGAGCCCATGGAAAATCATGGATAGAAAGGGTGCTAACACCTTTCCTTTCTATAATCTACCCCCCGTACTCAGAATATCTCGAAAAAGGATTTTTTTTCTGTATTTTTTTCCTTTCTGATTGGATGAAATAAAAGTCAGTGGCGACTCTTGCTTACCACGACATTTTACGAACACAAAATGCAAAACACAAACCAGCATTCAAACAGTCGGTTCTCCCACCGTATCACAATATGCATACAACACAACCTCATTTTTGAAAACATCACTGCATAATGCATTTTCATGCATCATGACATTGCATACAACTAACCATTTACCTTTTTAGGAAGGATCAATTGACTGATAATTATCATCAAACAAATTTCAAGAGGTCCAAATTTAGTTCATGAAACAAGACAGAGCAACTATCTACACGACCAGACGAAGCAATCTTACACAGGTTCCCTCTCATTTCCAGATGCAGTTTTACACGAACTCATCATGAAGCAATCCTACACGGGCTCATTCAGATTCAGCTTTCAGATACAATTTAGATATGCTCCAGATACAGATGCCATTCTGATACTCATTCAGATTCATCTTTCAGATACAGTCCAGATACGCTCCAGATACGGATGCCATTCTGATACTCATTCAGATTCAGCTTTCAGATACAGTTCATATACGCTCCAGATACGGATGCCATTCTGATACTCATTCAGATTCAGCTTTCAGATACAGTTCAGATACGCTCCAGATACGGATGCCATTCTGATACTCCTTGAAATTTAGCTTTCAGATACAATTCAGATACGCTCTAGATATGGAGGCCATTCTGATACTCATTCAGATTCAGCTTTCAGATACAGTTCAGATACGCTCCAGATACGGATGCCATTCTGATACTCTTTCAGATTCAGCTTTCAGATACAGTTCAAATACGCTCCAGATACGGATGCCATTCTGATACTCATTCAAATTCAGCTTTCAGATACAGTTTAAATATGCTTCAGATACGGATGCCATTTTGATACTCATTCAGATTCAGCTTTCAGATACAGTTCAGATACGCTCCAGATATGGATGCCATTCTAATACTCATTTAAATTCAGCTTTCAGATACGCTCCAGATACGGATTCCAGATACGGATGTCATTCTGACGCTTATATTTCAGATGCGAGTCACATACAATCCATTTACAGATATTTTTTCTGGTACTCATCCCACTACGTCTACTATTTTAGTATAAATCAACCAGAGATTTATTTTGATACTGCTTCGAATTTTTGCCACCAATCACCTCTGGATGGCATCTATAAGCCCATCTCTGCCAACTCTCTATCATTTCTCCAAATGGCATCTTTAAGCCCATTCCTTACACTTCAACCTCCAAATCCTCAAAGTGCAAATTTCTGGGCACTTTAGTGTTCAATCATCTTCCACCTTCAAGTCATGAATGGCAGATTCGTCAATCTAACTCTTCAGGTTTAAGAAGATTGAACAGGGGCAGTTGTTGTACCCCAAAATTTTCCCTCTCATTTCTCAAAGGATCATCCTAGACCCTCAGGTTTGCTTCATGAAAGTTTCAAGTCTCGGAATACAGTTTTATAAAGAAAGTCATTCACAACGGCAAAATGGTCAAAAGCATACTGAAAAGTCAAACTTTGACATTTGGATCAAAAATCAAGTTTCAACAATCATATTTCATTAAGACATGCATGAAATTGGTTCATCAGAAATCAGAAGTTAGAAATTACCCTAAAAAATCAAATTTATAAACATTTAGAAAATTTTCTAAGTGTTAATAGCATATGATGCTTCAGAACTTCTGGGCCAGCCTCAACGCGAGTGCAGTCAGAATTTGCAGACACGGTTCAGAACATGATGCTTCAATCAGAACGTTACTCTTTAGCATATGGAGGCTAAGTTTCTGGTCTTCTGCGATCAGAACATCATCAAATCCCAAACTTCATTTAAGCAGCCTACTGCCCTGCTACAGCACAGTCCTGTAACCAGCTGTTGATCCAGTCCACGCCTGCACTTTCTCAAACCCCATATTTGCACCAAATTAGCATGCAAAATCTGTGATTAAAAAGCAATGGAACAATATGCCAAAAAGGTTTAAATATCATTTGTTTCCCCCCAAAACCACAACAAACTCACCTATAAATAAGTTGCTCCATCACACTTTCAAGGGGCTGGCTTTTGGAAAGAGAGAATTATCAAAGAGAGAAAAGAAAACAATTAAAACATTCATGAACCCTAAATTTCTAAATAAAACCGAAACCTTTGTTCTTCCCTTTGAATCAAAGAACATAGCATTTTGTCTTCCATTGTTCTTGCTGACTCCAGAATATCTGAAGGCACTAGCTCAAGTCCCACACACACGTTCCAGATTCTAGGTAAGTCTTTCTGACTTTGAATCGTTTCATTCAGAACATCATTAAATATGTGAATATCATAATATTGATGTTGTTCATATCATAGCATAAGTAGAAAAAACTGTGGATCAGAACTTCTTGAATAAAACTAGACTCAAAATTAGAATTAGAACTTCTATGAACTATTGTGCTTTAATCTTTCTGATTTGTTGTTGTTAAGAACTGAATAAATTAATGATGAACTGATTGATGTAAGGTAGGAGTTGAAGTGTAACACAGAACTTCGGGGTCTTTCTTTCCCACCGTTTTAGCACAACACAGAACATCTGATTTTCACTCACTGTTTAACACAACACGGAACTTTTGATTTTCACTCACTGTTTTAGCACAACACAGAACTTCTGAGTTCTTCTCACTATTTTTAACACACACAGAACTTCTGATTTTTACACACTGTTTAACACAACCCAAAACTTATGACTTTTTGCTCACTGTCTAAACACAACCCATAACTTCTGTTTTTTCCCTCTAACGTTTCTTTCAGGATTCCAATGGCATCAACCCAGAACTTGTGATCACTTCTGATGTTTCTTTCTGAGCTACAACACACATCATCAGAACTTCTGATCCCCTTTCTTTTTGCTTTCAGCAACATGCTGATCCTATTTCTCACTATTTTTCCTTTTTCTCTCTTATTTTTTTTAATCATTTTTAGCATTAGAACTATTTTTATAAAAAGACATCAAAAATATTTTTCTTTATTAAATAATTATTTTCCTTTTAATTTATTAAGACAAAAAACCATTTTCAAAACAATTCCTTTCCTTTTTTCTTTTTCTTATATTGTATAATTTAATATGGTTGTAATAGATGATTAGGATTTAAATCCTTGCAAATCCCCATTTGTAATTATGTACCCCCATCCCTGAAATGATGAAATAGCGTAGGACTTTATGTTTCCGCAATTTATCGCTTTCAAATAAATGCTAGTAATTAGGGTGTTTATGGCAAGACATAAAATCAACAAATAGATAACCCCAATCAAGACTAAATGCATGAAAATCAAACACACTTGCACACTAGCACCCTTAGGGTAATCCCACTTTGTTACCTTTCGGAAAATAATCATGTCCCTCGAATATGGGCGTTTTAACAAAGACCCTCAATAAGAGATCGTAGTCCCCCAATGTCCCTCGATGTTGCCTTTGGTAAACGATCTAGTCCCTAAACGACATTGTTAAAACATCCCATAGGTTGCCTTCTATGACTATACAAACGTCCCACGTCCGTCCCTTCACATCAATCGACAGGGCTTCTTAAAAAAACAATGGTAAGATAGCAACATCTAAAGGAGGAGGAAAAGAAAACTAAAGACCTTTTAAGTAGGTAGGTTCCTCCTAGTTGCTTGCTTGCTCACAACAAAAACATTTCATACACCAACACTTTCATTTTGAAACATTTTCAAAAGACAACACTTCGTACGCGTTCTTATAGAAATGAGAACCATTACAAAGACACCTTTTCAAAATCACTTTCAAAAACACATTTCACAAACACCTCTTCGAACTATTTTCAAAAAAACACTTTGTACGCGTTCTTATAGAAACGAGAACCATTACAAAAATATTTTCAAAATACTTTCAAAACCCACACCACAAACATACTTTCAAACAAAAGCAAGTGATCTAGGAAGAAACTAAGAGCCCGTAGATAACTACGGATGAAAAGTGTGCTAATACCTTCCCTTTTCATAACCTACCCCCCGAACTCAAGAAATAATATCGAAAGGTCTTTCCTGTTCTTTTCACCCTTTCCTTATTGGATAAAAGAAAATTCGGTAGAGACTCTTGCTAACCGCAACAATTGAGATCAAACATAAAACACCCTAGTCAATTCTACAACCGAGTTACAGGTACGATAACCATGTCAAGCGAAAGGAAGCATGTCATGCCAATCTTTATAGGTCATCACTGTGATGCGGTGGGAGAGAACTGACTGTTTTTGGAATGCCGGTTCGCGTTTTGCGTTTGTTTTTGCAAAATGTCGCGGTAAGCAATAGTCGCCACCGTATTTTATTTTATCCAACAAGGAAAGCACAGAAAAATTCCTTTTTCGAGATGTTTCTCGGGTCCGGGGGGTAGATTATAGAAAGGGAAGGTGTTAGCACCCTTTCTATCCGTGGTTATCCACGGGCTCTTAGGTACTTGCTCAAAGTGTTTTTAAAATTTGCTTTTCTTTGTGTTTGTGGGTTTGAAAGAAGTTTTTGTTTGAAAGGTGTAAGTGCGAAAAGTTTTTGTTTTGAAGACAGCAAGTACTTAAGAACCATCTACCTATTCGAAAAAGGAATCAATCTGTGCTAATGTCCTTTAGACAATACTATCCCACTATTGATGAGTAGGTAGTACCGTCGTTGGAGTTTAAGGGTCAATTCGATTAAGGGACGTGTGGTCACTAAAGCAATGTTAGGACGCCTTAGCGGTAACCCTAATGTCTTAGATCATTTTTCCGAGGAAACCGTTTCGAGGCAACTATGATCTTTGGACAAGAGGGCGACCTCTAAAACTTCCTATACTCAATGACCGCGTTTGAAGGAAACCAAGTGAGGTGTACCCTAAGAGTGCGCATGTGCGAGTGTGTTGTTTTCAGTTAATTTGTCTTTGTACATGTCCATGGTTATCTATGTTGATTTTAGGTTCAAACATTTGATCTTGTCCTGCATTCCCTATTATCAAACATCTAACAGTTTATAAGTTGCGAAAATTAAATTGCGGAAATTAAAACTAACTATTACAAGGCGTCGGGTATTTACATCGCAAAAAACAACCCTTGAAATTAAAATGTGGAAAGTAAATAAAGCGATAAAATAATTAAAGTCCTAATTAAACTATTACATTCCGAGAAACAGATACAATAATATGATAAAATGGATCGCGTGTGGGAAATTAAATCGGAGGAGTTTTTTAGGGTTTTGACCCTTTTTTGAAAGAAAGCATTTTTTGGGTTATTTTTTGGATTAAAAGAAATTAAATTAAGCTAAATTATTAAATTAATAAACAAATTAATTAATTAATGAAAATAATATTTTTTTGGATTTTTGATATTTAAAAAAATAAAATAAATTAATCAAAGTTAACAAAAAAACCTAATTGTCTAAATTGATTTTAATTATTGCAAAAGATATTAAAATTATTTCCTAATTAAACTAAATTAATTACAATAATATTTATTAACAAAAATAAAAATTGCTGGAAATTAATTTTAATAATGAAAATGTTTTTGTGGTTTTTTAATTTTATTGAGAAAAAGTTTTAATTGGTTAGTGATTAATAAAAATAATAAATCAAACAAATAAATAAATGAAAATAAAGAAATAGAATGACTTAGGGGGGTTTGGGCCCAAATTGGAGGGTGAGAATGGAAACTTTGTGGCTCAACAGACACTGGTCTGGGCTGACTTTCTGGAATTCCATGTGTGCACGTTGACTCAACCCCATGATGGACATTCAATCTGAGTCACCAGATCTGGCCCTGGGCCATCTGGTGCTTTGATATTTGATGGTGTATGGTAGTCCATAATCCTTGAAATGCGCTGGAATATCTGTGAAAAAATAATACAAAGCATATGGGGACCTGGGATTCGAACCCAGGTCCTGTGAGTTATTGGATGCACGCGTTGCCACTCAACCACTGCGCTTCATTTGTATACCTAGTGGACAAATATTATAATATGGGAAACAAATAATTATGCTAGAATTAAAAGAAAAAACGCGCGAAGTATGAATTGTGCAATAGGGGAGGACCACGTCTTCATCTTCCTTATTGAGACCTGGATATTTACCTGCGGATTTACATCCGCAGCTAAATCTGTAGCTGCATCCTAAAATCTATCCTAGGCCATAGAAATTAATTCCAAGACCATAGTCATGCTCGTCTAGGTCTCCTGAGCACGTCTATATCCATCAATTGACCTAATTTTGCCTGAAAATAAAACGCCCAAAAACAAAAACCAAGAACCCTAGATTCGAGTATGGCACTACAGGTCATATAAACACAATTGGTTAATGCAGAAAGCTTGCAAATTGAATGAGCATCATGAATATACCAAAGATTTGTTCAAAAGATGCAAAAATATGGAGTTGCGATTTCAAGTGCAGAGCAGTTTTGTGAGAGACTTACAGCGCGATTGAGAGGGTGAGAGAGCTTGCTAGGGGTTGCAGGAGATTCAGTGGACACCCAGTAATGGATTAGTGATGAGATTTGGCCTTGAAAACACCTTTATGCCTGATTTCAGTTTCAAGCTTTTTTCAAGTTTTCTCAAGTTTGCTTCTTATGATTTTGCAGCCTCCAACCTCTAATTTGTGTGTCTTTGCATTGTATATGTATGCTGCATTGGATTAGGTCAAGTTTTGGGTCTTGAATCTTTGTAAATCAATGCTTGGAGATATGATTTGATTCACCATTGATAACCTTCCAATTTGGTCCAAAATCCAATATTTTTGTAAATGAAAAGCTTGATACGGATTTGATCATGATCATGATGATAATTAAGACCTATAACAACCAAAAATATCCTGAGTCATCAATATTTGGATTTTATTTGATTTAAATTGATTTAAAATGAATTAATTCAATAAAAAATAAAATAAAATAGAAAAATCAATAAATGGACACAAGGCTGAATCTAGGACACGTTTGTAGTGTGACAAGATCAAATCAAGTGAAAAAGAATGGGCCCATTTGACAAAATTTGAAGTTTTGGGGATAGTTGACTTTTGGCAATTTTGCAAAAATGCCCAACTTCAACAATGCATAACTTCTTCAATTTTGAACTTTTGGAAGTCTTATTGGACTTTTTAGAAAGCTTGAGATGTCCTCTAACCAACCCTTTTGGTATCATCTCATTTGAATGTTCCATGCTCAAGTTATAAGCTTTGGCAAAAAAGGTGTTTTTGTTGACTTTCAAAAATGACCTATAATGTCCAAATTCATAACTTCTTGTGAGTGCATTTCTTGATCTTGGGGTATGAATATGGATTGTAGGAAATTGCATCCTCTTCAAAATGAGCTTTTGATGGGTCATTTCTCATAAAGTATGAGAAATGTATGCTTGGTCAAAGTTGGTTTGACTTTTCCTACAAAACCCTAATTTAACAACTTTTGAGTCTTGATGAATTTTGAGCAATCCTTGATGAATCATGATCAACCCTTGATCAAATGATGAAATAACCTTCAAAATTAGAATGTTTACAAAAAATCTTGAAGTTTGACTGTTTATAGGTCACAGTTGACTTTTGCCCTAGCATAGTCGATTTTTGGACCTCTTGAGCAATTGACTAACCAAACTTCCTCTGCAAGGCGTGAAATTTGACATGGATGAACTTGAGAACATATTAGGACATTGGGGAGAACTTGAGGTAATTTGGATGCAAGGACCTTGATGCAACACAAAACCCTAATTTGAGGTTGACTGCCTTAGGAGATGACTTGACTGCCCAACTCTTAAGCAATCTTGAGCAACTTGGAGATTATTCTTGCAATGTCTTGGGAAATATGAGAGGTAAAATTTTGGGGTACAACAGTTGCCCCTGTTCAATTTTATTAAATCTGAGGATATAGATTGGCTTTCGGGCCTTTCGTGATCCGAAGGTGGAAGATGATTGAACACTAGAGTGCCCAGAAATTTGCACTCGCATGAAGTGGTATCAGCAATGTGATGTCGGGAATGGGCTTACAGATGCCATTTGGAGACTGCTGATAGGTGGTCTGAACTTCGGCTGGAATAGGAATCAGGGAGATCTTATCGGCGATCTGAATGGACCAGAGGAGGTCTTGGATTAACTTTGACTGGATCGACATCAGAAGAATCTTTAGGAATCGATTTAACTGGACCAGACAAGGTCTTGGAATAAATTTGACTAGATCGGCATCAGAAAAATCTTTAGGAATCAATTTAACTGGACCAGACAAGGTCTTGGAATAACTTTGACTGGATCGGCATCAGAAAAATCTTTAGGAATCGATTTAACTGGACCATACAAGGTCTTGGAATAACTTTGACTGGATCGGAATCAGAAAAATCTTTTGGAATCGATTTAACTGGACCAGACAAGAGTCTTGGAATAACTTTGACTGGATCAGCATCAGAAAAATCTTTAGGAATCGATTTAACTGGACCAGACAAGGTCTTGGAATAACTTTTACTGGATCGGCATCAGAAAAATCTTTAGGAATCGATTTAACTGGACCAGACAAGAGTCTTGGAATAACTTCAACTAGAATACGAATCAGGGAGATCTTCACAGCGATCTAACTGAACCAGAGGAGGTCTTGGATTAACTTTGACTGGATCGACATCTTAAAAATCTTTAGGAATCAATTTAACTGGACCAGACAAGGTCTTGGAATAACTTTGACTGGATCGGCATCAGAAAAATCTTTAGGAATCGATTTAACTGGACCAGACAAGGTCTTGGAATAACTTTGACTGGATCGACATCAGAAAAATCTTTAGGAATCGATTTAACTGGACCATACAAGAGTCTTGGAATAACTTCAACTGGAATACGAATCAGGGAGATCTTCGCAGCGATCTAACTGAACCAGAGGAGGTCTTGGATTAACTTTGACTGGATCAGCATCAGAAAAATCTTTAGGAATCGATTTAACTGGACCAGACAAGGTCTTGGAATAACTTTGACTGGATCGGCATCAGAAAAATCTTTAGGAATTGATTTAACTGGACCAGACAAGAGTCTTAGAATAACTTCAACTGGAATACGAATCAGGGAGATCTTATCGGTGATCTGACTGAACCAGAGGAGGTCTTTGGCATAGTTGAGAATTTAACTGCATCTTTCCTGAAAGGTAAAGGTCAGCCATATGCAATGCATGATATGGATCAAGCAATGATGTTCTCAACATAAATGAGATTGTATGGTATGATGCGTATATGAATGTATCATGATGTATGGAAATGTAATGTTTTAGCTGGGGAAAATAAATCCCGGATAGCTGCTGGAGAATAGAGTTGAATTCTTCGTTTCCGCTGGGGATGATGAACGAAGATGATTGTGAGAATAAACCTGCAGGAGAAGAGAACTCCGTTGGGGAATAAACTGATGAGGAGATTACTCTGTGGGGAAGAGATGCTCTGCTGAGGATTCCGCTGATAAACTCTATTGGGGATAAATTACCGTTGCTGGTGATATTGAATTTGTTGAGGATGGAATTCCCGTTTGTGAAAGGAAAGAACTTCGCTGGGGATGATCTTTTAGTTGCAACTTGTTGGGGATAAACCTGCTAGACTTTTATGGGGATAATCCTCTGAGCTTTGCTGGGTATGATCTTTTGAACTCGGCTGGGGAGATTTGTTTTGTACTCCGCTGGGGATAAACTTCCAGAGTCTACTGGGGATGATACTTCAACTTTGTTGGGGAAGCTTTTTCAGACTGTGTTGGGAAAATTGACTCCACTGGGGGGTATCTTGTATTCTTCCGGGGAACATTCTTATACTCCATTGGGGAATATTAAGACTGCTGGGGATATCAAGCCTCTTTAGTGCTGATGGCAGATCAACTCTGCTTGGGGAGAGCTGTTGATTTGTTCATATTTGTAAGTCTCAGTTGGGGGAGAGTTACCATTATTGTCTTACTCTGCGGGGAGTGAAAGTATCTTAGTCATATTCTTCAGCTGAATCTACCTTTGTACCTGGTGGATAGAGCAACTATACGGTTCGGACAATTCTATTGCCCTTGTTACTGATATTACCAGTAATTCGTCTTTTGTTTCGCATGTAAATATTCATGAGCAGAATTTAATGTCAAATGCATATATCAAAAATGAACATTGGACGTTCTTTGCAAGACAAAACAGACAAAGGAAAAACAGTTTGAAATTGTCTAAAAATGAATTTGTATTTATTTCGAAGTTTGGCCTGTAAACAGGCGTTTTTATACAAGAGGTTGACGTCCTAGTAAGAGAACGCCGCCGAACAATAGAATTTACACAATTTGTGAAAAGAAAAGAAAACAGCTATGTGAATAATCCCACTGGGTTCCAACTCTGCTATTGCCTTTATGTCCTCGAGCATCTCATCACTTTGCTACTTGGTTGAAGGTAGATCAGATTGATTAGTGTCGTCCGAGCTTGACAGTTGATACCGAAGTCTGGATGCAAGGTGATCCAATGAGACATAGTGTTACGCTTTGATCCCTAATATTTTCCTGGACCGCCCTTTCGGGTTTTCAGTCCACCGGGATACCCTTTTTTTCCCAAGCCGCCTTTTCAGGTTTTTGACTTGCCGGGTGTACAATTTTTTTCATTTTCATCACTTATTTTTTCCCGAACCCTTTTGGTTCACCGGGAAGACCTTATTTTTGCCTATGCCAGTCAACCTAGTGGGTCTTTGATTAGGCATAGTATCTTTTCACTATGTCTGCATTGACGGGGTGAGGAAGGTCGTCACCATCCATGGTGGTTAGAATCATAGCTCCTCCTGAGAAAATGTTCTTAACCAAAAATGGCCCTTCATAAGTAGGGGTCCATTTGCCCCTGGGATCACCTTAAGGTAGGATAATGCGCTTGATTACCAGATCCCCAACTTGATACTCTTGTCGTCTGACTTTCTTGTTAAATGCCTTGATCACCCGTTTTTGATACGTTTGACCATGACAAATAGCAGTAAGTCTCTTTTCATCGATTAGGTTCAGTTGATCAAGTCGGGTCTGAATCCAGTTATCTTCGCTCAAACCTGCATCCTTCATGATTCAGAGAGAGGGTATCTGAACTTCAATGGGCAGGACAGCCTCCATACCATATACCAAAGAATAGGGTGTTGCCCATGTTGACGTTCGTGCTGAGGTACGGTACCCATAAAGAGCAAACGGTAACATCTTGTGCCAGTCTTTGTAGGTCACCGTCATCTTCTGCACAATATTCTTAATGTTCTTATTAGCTTCTTCGACAACCCCATTCATCTTCGACCGGTAGGGAGAAGAGTTATGATGTTGTATCTTGAATTGCTCGCAGAGCTCGGTGATCATCTTGTTGTTAAGATTGGTACCATTGTCCGTAATGATCCTCCCTGGTACACCATATCGATAGATCAGATTGTGCCGAATGAACCGTGCCACAACGTTCTTGGTTACAGTAGCAAAGGAAGATGCTTCAACCCACTTTGTAAAGTAATCAATTACTACCAGGATGAAATGACGCCCATTGGACGATTTAGGTCTGATCTCTCTGATCATATCGATGCCCCACATTGCAAAAGGCCAAGGAGCCGTCAAGACGTTCAGAGGTACTGGAGGTATGTGCACCTTATCAGCATAAACCTGGCACTTGTGACATGTCCGAGAATGTTGATAACAGTCAGCTTCCATTGTGGACCAATAATATCCTGCCCGAAGGATTTTCTTTGCCATGGTGTGTCCACTGGAATGAGTTCGAAGGTACCTTCATGCAACTCTGTCGTGACCCTTTCTGCTTCATTCTTATCCACAAAATGCAGTAAGGTCCAATCATGGTTACGCTTGTAAAGGATACCATTGCTAATGAAGAATTTTGCTGCGAACCTCCTCAAAAATTTCTTATCATTAACAGATGCACCCTCGGGGTATTCCTGAGCCTCAAGGTATCTCTTCACCTCATGAAACCAGGGTTTATCTGCTACCTCTTCAGTCTCAATATCACAGCAATGTGCAGGTTCGTCCAATCTTTCAATGATAATCTGGGGAGCCTCGTTGTCCCAATTGACTTTGAACATAGAAGACATCGTAGCTAGTGCGTCCGCCAACTAATTCTCCTCTCTCAGGAAGTGTTCAAAGGTTATCTCCTCGAAATGGGGAAGTAATGTCAATACATACTCCTTATAAGGAATAAGATTTGGGTGTTTCGTATCCCACTCGCCTTTGATCTGACTGATCACGAGAGAGGAATCCCCGAAAACACTTAGAAACTTAATCCTTAGGTCAATTGCTGCTCGAAGACACATGATGCATGCTTCATACTCTGCCATGTTGTTGGTGCAGTTAAAACATAATCAGGCGATGAACGGAGTATGAGAGCCTTTAGGAGATATGATCACGGCGCCAATGCCATTGCCCAAAGTGTTTGAAGCTCCATCAAAGTACATAGACCATCGGGATCCCTCCTCAGGTCCTTCATCCGGTCCAGGTATCTCACAATCAGTCACTATCATGATATTCTCGTCTGAGAATTCAAAGTTCATAGACTGGAAATCATCCACTGCCTGATGTGTCAAATGGTCTGCCAATACACTTCCCTTGATTTCCTTTTGGGTCGTGTATTGGATGTCATACTCAGTCAAGATCATCTGCCATCTTGCTATTCTTCCGGACAAGGGAGGCTTCTCGAAGATATACTTGATTGGATCCATTTTTGAAATTAATAGAGTAGTGTGAGTCAGCCTATACTGTCTCAGCCGGCGAGCAGCCCATGCCAAAGCGCATCAAGTTTTCCCGAGCAGTGAGTATCGGGTCTCACAGTCAGTAAACTTTTTGCTAAGGTAATAAATAGCATGCTCTTTTCAGCCAGACTCGTCATGCTGACCCAGCACACACCCCATTGAGTTGTCGAGTACTGTCAAGTATAAGATCAGAGGTCTCCCTTCAACTGGAGGCATCATAATAGGTGGCTCTTGGAGGTACTCTTTGATCCTTTCGAAAGAGGCCTGACATTCATTGTTCCAACGTACTACTTGATCTTTCTTCAGTAGCTTGAAGATTGGCTCACAAGTAGCAGTCAGGTGTGAGATGAATCAGGCAATGTAGTTCAGACGTCCCAGAAAGCCTTCAACTTCTTTCTCTGTTCTGGGAGCCGGCATCTCCTGTATAGCCTTCACTTTTGCAGGATCCACTTGAATACCTTTGTCGCTTACGATGAAACCCAACAGCTTACCAGATCTCACCCCGAAGGTGCACTTGTTCGGGTTTAACCTCAGCTTGTACAACTTCAACCTGTCAAACAACTTCTGTAGATGGTCAAGGTGTTCTTCCTCAGTTTGGGACCTGGCAATCATATCATCGACGTATACCTCAATCTCATGATGGATCATGTCATGAAACAAAGCAACCATGGCACGCTGATACATTGCCCCAACATTCTTCAATCCAAAAGGCATGACCTTGTAGCAAAAGGTACCCCATTGAGTAACAAAGATCGTCTTCTCCATGTCTTCGGGAGCCATTTTAATCTGATTATAACTGGAGAAACCATCCATAAAGGAGAATACCTTGTGCTGAGCGGTGTTGTCAACCAGAACATCGATATGAGGTAGAGGGAAGTCATCCTTGGGGCTCGCCCTGCTCAGATCCCTGTAGTCAATGCACATTCGAACCTTACCATCCTTTTTCGGCACAGGAACCACATTGGCCACCCACTGAGGGTAAGAAGTAACTGCTAGAAAACCGGCGTTAAATTGATTCATCACTTCAGCCTTGATTTTCTCAGACATCTCTGGGCGCATTCGGTGGACCTTTTGTTTCACTGGAGGACAATCTTCCTTGGTAGGCAGGCGATGAACCACAATATCAGTATCCAACCCAGGCATATCTTCATAAGACCGGGCAAAGATCTCAATGTAGTCACGCAGCATCTGAATCAACCGTTGCTTCACACTAAGCTCCAGATTTGCACCGATCTTAACTTCTTTCTTGTCCTCCTCCGTACCCAGATTTACTGGTTCCACTGGCTCTTCCTGTGGCTGAATATCCCTCTCTTCCTAAAGTAACAGTCTTGCAAGTTCAACAGGCACTTCGCAATCATCTTCACCTTCGTCTTCGGCTAAGTTGATCGGACTTTCGAAGTCATAACTGGCAGTAGCAGAGTCGTTACTAGTGAGATCCAGAGTGGATGTAGACCTGTATATGTGAGTGTGTGTAAAATAGCTGTTTTGCAATATATAATAAAAGAAAGACAATGAGTGCAAAATTTGAAATGCAAGAAAACGTCCAATGCTTTTATAAATGATATATGAAAATGACACACATAAAGCCCTCAAAAATGAAGTCACGGTGCCCCGGCTAAGACACCGGGCCATAGAGTTTAAAACATTGTCTGTTACATATTCAAAACAAAAAGTCTCATTACTGGGTAACAAAAGAAATAGGGATGAAGTCCTTTGCTGTCCAGTTGCTTGGTCCACCGTCGGTCGTAGGATAGATCCAATTGTCGAACTCAGACTCTTCCACATCATCTTCAATGGCATTCACTCCCGAGTTGCTGATGAACACGGGAGGTCTTTCGATCCGTGCATTTCGAACAACCTTTTGAGCTTGTGCAATGAAACCCAAACCAAACTTGTTAGTCTTCTGTGTAAAATCAGGGAGTCGGCCCCAATTTGCACACCCACCTTTCTCAACAATAGCCCGGGCATCCTTAAAGGAAGCCATCTTCATAGGAGAATCTTCACCAACGGTCTCGGCTGACGCCAGTGTCTGGGGAACCTCTTCAAAATGTTGAAATGGGGTCTCAATGAACTCCCCATCCATCTCTACGTATCAAAACGAGTTGAGGTGGATAACCATGTACTCTTCCTCCCCTTGTACTGTCATAATCTTCCCTTTGACCGGGTACTTCAACTTCTGGTGGAGTGTTGAGGTTACGACCCCAACTTTGTGGATCCATGGACGACCCAGCAAACAAGAATAAGATGGCCGAATGTCTATCACATAGAATGTAGAGTTAAAAACCTGAGAACCAACCTTAATCGGAATATTAACTTCCCCGTGCACCATCCTTTTAGACCCATCAAAGGCCCTGACGACAATGTTGCTTGGTTTCAACTCCAACCCTTCACAGTCCAACCGGTCTAGAGCTTTCTTAGGCAAAACGTTCAATGAGGAACCAGTATCCACCAATACATGTGCAAGAGTAGTGCCCCTGCATTCAATGGAGACATGCAGGGCATCGTTGTGATTCTTCCCCTTAGCAGTCAAGTCGGCGTCAGAAAAACCCAACCCTTTATCATCAATGATATTGGCCATGCAACCTTTAGATTGATCAGCTGATGTCTCTTGTGGTACGTGTGCGGTCTTCAGAAATGTAATCAGAGCGTTGGCATGGGCCTCTGAGCATAGCAATAGTGACAACATAGAAATCTTGTACGGGGTTTGGTCCAGCTGTTCAACCACATTGTAGTCACTCTTTTTGATGATCTTCAGAATCTCTTCCATCTCTTGTTTAGAAGCTTCAACAGTAATCGTCATCGGTGCCTCCGTCTGGGCAGGCACATCAGTGGTGATCCCTTTGCCCCAAGCGTCAGATGACTCGGAGACAGGGGTAAGAATGGGAACTTGAACAGGAATGGTAGCAGGTACACTGGTAGGTGTAATAACAACAGGCTTTCGGGCAGTTGGTGGAGAAATATCAGGTGAGAAAAGTCTTCCGCTGCGGGTGATTTTAGCAGGTCCAACAATATTGCTGACGTCAGTATCAGCATCCAACTCTTGTTTAACTCCATGAAAATAAACATCGGCCCCGTAGTGCCAAGGGACAGCTTTATCAGAGGTGTAGGGTATAGGCCCAGGAACAGTGATGATCACAGGTGTGATTCTTGGAACAGATGTAATTCTAACAGGCTTCCTCGAGGGAGCCTTGGAAGAATTGTCGAAAATGGTAACAATGGCAACTTCTTCAATACGAACTAAAGGAACAACAGTCTTCTCAAACAAAATTTCTTTACTATCCATCAGGCGTTGGACACCTGACTTCAAGAGATGGAAACCATTAGGTAGAATAGCACACATACGGCAACCTTCGTCACAGCCCTGAAATAAACCGGCTAGCAAAAGGTTCTTCTTCATAGTCATCAAAGGGGTAGCAATATCATTCACAGAAACCACAAAGGAGTCTTCATCTATAGAATTCACTCCATGCTTAGGCATAGGAGCAGTCACAACATTAGGCCTTTCGGGCGCCTCAAACTCAATCTCCTTTGCATTAATTAAGTCATGTATCTTACTCTTCAAAGACCAACAATCATCTGTATTATGCCCCGGGCTATCAGAGTGATAAGCACAACGGGCATTAGGGTTATACTTTGGTGATGTAGTGTTGGTATTCTCCCGGGCTTCCCTTGGAATCACTAGGTTGGTTTTCAGTAACTGTGGCAGAATCTGAGACAAAGTCATGTTGAGACGGGTGAATTTCCTTCGAGGTCTCTCGTCCTTTGACTGATTATTGTACTGAGCAGCACCAGCAGGTCTTGAAATAACAACTGCATTAACAGCTTGGCGGCGTTCAGGTCTATTCTGGCTTTTCGAACTATAGACAGCACTGGACTCTTTCTTAAAGGGCTTCTTCTTGGTGCTTGATGAAGCACCCTTATGTATCTTACCAGCCTTAATACCAGCCTCAATCCTCTCACCGGTCATAATTAGCTCTATAAACCCAGACGAAGAGCTTCCAATCAAGTGGTTGAAAAATGGACCAGGCAAGGTCCCCAGAAACATATCCACAAGCTCCCGATCAGCCAAGGGTGGTTGTACTCTTCCGGCGAGGTCCCTCCACTTCTGAGCATAATATTTGAATCCTTCGCCCGTTCCCATTGACATACCCTAGAGTTGGGTACGCGTGGGAGAGAGGTCGGAGTTGTATTGGTACTACCTATAGAAAGCAGTAGCCAAATCTTCCCAACTGCGGATACTGGCTCCGTCCAACTGATAAAACCATTCAAGCTGAGTCCCTGAGAGACTGTCTTAAAAGAAGTGGATCCATAGGTTCTTATCAGCGGTGTATGGCTGAATCTTCCGTACATATGACCGAAGGTGCAGCTTTGGACAAGAAACTCCGTCATACTTAGCAAAGGTCGGTGCCTTGAACTTTTGGGGAATTACTACCCCAGATGATAGACCTAGATCACCAAAATCCAGACCAGGCACTTTCTGAACTTCCATCGTACTCAACCGGTCTTCCAGTTGTTTGTATTTATCCTCAGTAGGAGGATACTGGTCTTCATCGAAGTCCGTCTCGTTGTCGGAGACCACAGGGCTAGGAGCCCTCCTTTCCTCTTGACTATCTTTCCCTCCAGATGAGGTGGTCAAATCAACCTCCTCCCGTAGCCTATTTCCAAACCTGTGACCTGTGCTAAACAATAATGTCCTCTTCTTATTCTTCTTCTTCTCTTTCAGAATCAGGGTCTTCAGATCTTGCTGACCCTTAGCTAGATTCATGAACAGCTCTTAGAATTGGGCATTCTAGGCCTGTAGGGCCTTGATTGCTTGCTCCGTTGATGGTTCAGCAGACATGATGCTGAAATAAATAGCGAAGAAGATAATAGACCTGTAATGGGTACCTGTTATGAAGTGCATAGGATGAAATGCGTATGACATGATTTCAAAGACAATCGAGAGATTCAAATTTATAAACAAGAAATGAAACACCCTTTTATTAGCTAAACTTTGAAATTCGAATTGTTCAACAAATTTCCCTTAAGGCGTTACAAGAAAGGAAATATTGAAAAGTAAATAGAACTGGAAAGGAAATAAACAAAGGACAATCAGTGCTCCCATGGTCTCTTCTTGTCGGTGCAGACATAGTCATTGAGAATCCGCTCGTTCTCCAGCTTCCTAGTCAACCTCTGGATCTTCTGCTCTTGCTCATTAAACTTTTCTCAGTAAGCATCCCGTTCTTCTCTCAGCTGCATCTAAGACCTTTTCAGTGCCCCAATGTCAGTGGGCATGTAAGGATGGAGGATGGTAGGAAGAACCCCCTCTTCATTAGCAACTTCAACAATGATAGGCAGGACGACTTCATATGGCATACCCAGCTTTTGGGCACGGATACGGACCCATCTGAGATATGGCTCCATCGGAAGAGAAGTCTTTGGACCCAGCTCATGTGGATCAGATCTGTGAACTCTATCCCAAGCCCTTATGAATCTACGGCGTTGTTCGTCGATATCCCCTTGAAAATCAAAGATGATACTAGGCATTAGCAGCTCATGAGGTCCTTCTCTTCTGGCTCTCCCAAATAGACGTAAGGCCAAGCACGGATTATAAGAAATTCCTCCATGGGTTCCTATCAGTGGAACATTGGGGTATTCCCCACAACGATCAATAACAGCCACTTCATCCATACCCTTGAGAGTCCAAATGATATCATTATGAGAGAGAGACATAACCCTATAGGCCCAACCCATGCCTTCTTTGTTCTTCAGCACTAACTTGGGGAGGTGCGAAATAAACCACCCCGCCAATAATGGAGCACATCACATCAAAGTTCCCCGCTTTTGGGCAGTACGAGCATAAAGCTGATAAAGAATGTCACCCAAGAGAGTGGGTACAGGATTACGAGAGATGAAGATTTTCACCGCATTCACATTAACAAAAGAGTCAGGATTTAGAAACAACACCAAGCCATATATCAGAACAGCCAGAATATCTTCGAATGCCTTGAAGTCTAGACTATCCCATAAATAATTAGCCTTACTAACCAAGAACTTAGTCAGAAAGCCCTTTGCTCCACTTCTAGTCTCCCAATTAGCCATTACCTCATCTTTTGTCATATGAAGGGCTGAAGCAATCTCTTCCGGCCTAAGGGTCTTCTCCCAACCAGTAAACGGGGTCTGCTCCAGAATAGAGATACCGAGCAGATCATAAAACTCTTCTAAGGTGGGAACCAGCTGGTAGTCCTGGAAAGTAAAGCAATGGTACAATGGATCATAGAATTGGACCAGGACACTCATCATTTGCTCGTCCAATTTGGAGGTAACCAGACTGAGAAGATACCCATGTCTTCTGATGAACGAGGTAGTATCAGGAACCTTTGCAATCAACTCTTTAAGCATGGTGGGAACCTGAACAAAGTTAATCCGGATGGTATTCCTACGCATAGACATTATGACCTACAAAACAGAACAAAGATGAATCCCTCCTGTCTTTGAAATAGGTTAGTCCAATGCAAGATGTATGCAATGTTATGATGTCATGATGTAATGATAGAAAGCACACCACAGGTATCCACAAAAAGCAAACATGGTAAAGGCATACAAGTCACACAGAGAGCCCTTAGATTTCAGGATGGCAAGGAGCTTAGGTACTACCCTCTTTCAGTTCAGTTGGTTTAAACCTGTCCTAAAAATAGTAATCGGGTTCTAGAGGATCTCAATATCACTGACTACCCTTAATCGGTCATAATTCCAGTTTAGCAACCTTTTCTTGCAGCCGGAATCGTCACGAGAGTTTAGTCTCAATGAGTGTAGCATACTGCTACTGTTCTATGGCCAAGTTGGTCAAATTAAAGGTTCTAAGGTCAGTTGGTGCTTAATGACCCCTTAGATGACCCATATTCTCCTTGTTCCAACACAAGGGATATCGGTACAATCTAAAGTGCCACACCAATGTAGCTACTGCTTCAACCGTATCGGTCTACGCTGTACAGTTCCCTCAAAGTTTATTGCTACTTACCTAAAGGGTATCCCCTAGATCCGGGTTAGGATCTATAGTAACTCCGATACAAGCCCACAAAGATAAATCATACAAAGCAAACAATTGAAAACATAGTGATCTAATCCTAAGGTACACCCCACTTATTATCTCCCCAACAGAGTCGCAAGTTCTGTGATGCCGTGGGAGAGAACTGACTGTTTTTGGAATGCTGGTTCGCGTTTTGCGTTTGTTTTCGCAAAATGTCGCGATAAGCAAGAGTCGCCACTGTCTTTTATTTTATCCAACAAGGAAAAGAAAAAAGCACAAAAAAATTCCTTTTTCGAGATATTTCTCGGGTCCGGGGGGTAGATTATAAAAAGGGAAGGTGTTAGCACCCTTTCTATATGTGGTTATCCACGGGCTCTTAGGTACTTGCTCAAAGTGTTTTCAAAATTTTCTTTTCTTTGTGTTTATGGGTTTGAAAGAAGTTTTTGTTTGAAAGGTGTAAGTGCGAAAAGTTTTTGTTTTGAAGAGAGCAAGTACTTAAGAACCATCTACCTATTCAAAAAAGGAATCAATCTGTGCTAATTTCCTTTAGACAATACTATCCCACTATTTATGAGTAGGTAGTACCGTCGTTGGAGTTTAAGGGTCAATTCGATTAAGGGACGTATGGTCACTAAAGCAATGTTAGGACGCTTTAGCGGTAACCCTAATGTCTTAGATCATTTTTCCGAGGCAACCGTTTCGAGGCAACTATGATCTTATGACAATAGGGTGACCTCTAAAACTTCCTATACTCAATGACCGTGTTCGAAGGCAACCAAGTGAGGTGTACCCTAAGAGTGTGTATGTGCGAGTGTGTTGTTTTCAGTTAATTTGTCTTTGTACATGTCAATGGTTATCTATGTTGATTTTAGGTTCAAACATTTGATCTTGTCATGCATTCCCTATTATCAAACATCTAACAGTTTATAAGTTGCGGAAATTAAATTGTGGAAATTAAAACTAACTATTACAAGGCGTCGGGTATTTACATCGCCAAAAACAACCCTTGAAATTAAAATGCAGAAAGTAAATAAAGCGATAAAATAATTAAAGTCCTAATTAAACTATTACATTCCGGGAAACAGATACAATAATATGATAAAATGGATCGTGTGCAAGAAATTAAATCGGATGCGAGTTTTTTAGGGTTTTGACCCTTTTTTGAAAGAAAACATTTTTTGGGTTATTTTTTGGATTAAAAGAAATTAAATTAAGCTAAATTATTAAATTAATAAACAAATTAATTAATTAATTAATGAAAATAATATTTTTTTGGACTTTTGATATTTAAAGAAATAAAATAAATTAATCAAAGTTAATAAAAAAACCTAATTGTTTAAATTGATTTTAATTATTGCAAAAGATATTAAAATTATTTCCTAATTAAACTAAATTAATTACATTAATATTTATTAACAAAAATAAAAAATGCTGGAAATTAATTTTAATAATGAAAATGTTTTTGTGGTTTTTTAATTTTATTGAAAAAAAGTTTTAATTGGTTAGTAATTAATAAAAATAATAAATCAAACAAATAAATAAATGAAAATAAAGAAATAGAATGACTTAGGGGGGTTTGGGCCCAAATTGGAGGGTGAGAATGGCAACTTTGTGGCCCAACAGGCACTGGCCTGGGCTGACTTTCTGGAATTCCATGTGTTCACGTTGACTCAACCCCATGATGGACACTCAATCTGAGTCACCAGATCTGGCCCTGGGCCATCTGGTGCTTTGATATTTGATGGTGTATGGTAGTCCATAATCCTTCAAATGCGCTGGAATATCTGCGAAAAAATAATACAAAGCATATGGGGACCTGGGATTCGAACCCAGGTCCTGTGAGTTATTGGATGCACACGTTGCCACTCAACCACTGCGCTTCATTTGTATACCTAGTGGATAAATATTATAATATGGGAAACAAATTAATTATGCCAGAATTAAAACAAAAAACGCGCGAAGTATGAATTGTCCAATAGGGGAGGACCACATCTTCATCTTCCTCGTTGAGACCTGGATATTTACCTGCAGATTTACATCCGCAGCTAAATCCGTAGCTGCATCCTAAAATATATCCTAGGCCATAGAAATTAATTCCAAGACCATAGTCATGCTCGTCTAGGTCTCCTGAGCACGTATATATCCATCAATTGCCCTAATTTTGCCTGAAAATAAAACGCCCAAAAACAAAAACCAAGAACCCTAGATTCGGGTATGGCACTACAGGTCATATAAACACAATTAGTTAATGCAGAAAGCTTGCAAATTGAATGAGCATCATGAATATACCAAAGATTTGTTCAAAAGATGCAAAAATATGGAGTTGCGATTTCAAGTGCAGAGCGGTTTTGTGAGAGACTTACATCGCGATTGAGAGGGTGAGAGAGCTTGCTAGGGGTTGTAGGAGATTCAATGGACACCCAACAATGGATTAGTGATGAGATTTGGCCTTGAAAACACCTCTATGCCTGATTTCAGTTTCAAGATTTTTTCAAGTTTTCTCAAGTTTGCTTCTTGTGATTTTGCAGCCTCCAACCTCTAATTCGTGTGTCTTTGCATTGTATATGTATGCTGCATTGGATTAGGTCAAGTTTTGGGTCTTGAATCTTTGTAAATCAATGCTTGGAGATATGATTTGATTCACCATTGATAACCTTCCAATTTGGTCCAAAATCCAATATTTTTGTAGATGAAAAGTTTGATACGGATTTGATCATGATCATGATGATAATTAAGACCTATAACAACCAAAAAGATCCTAAGTCATCAATATTTGGATTTTATTTGATTTAAATTGATTTAAAATGAATTAATTCAATAAAAAATCAAATAAAATAGAAAAATCAATAAATGGACACAAGGCTGAAGCTAGGACACGTGTGTAGTGTGAAAAGATCAAATCAAGTGGAAAAGAATGGGCCCATTTGACAAAATTTGAAGTTTTGGGGATAGTTGACTTTTGGCAATTTTGAAAAAATGCCCAACTTCAATAATGCATAAATTCTTCAATTTTGAATTTTTGGAAGTGTTCTTGGACTTTTTAGAAATATTGAGATGTCCTCTAACCAAACCGTTTGGTCTCATCTCATTTTGATGTTCCATGATCAAGTTATAAGCTTTGGCAAAAAAGGTGTTTTTGTTGACTTTCAAAAATGACCTATAATGTCCAAATTCATAACTTCTTGTGAGTGCATTTCTTGATCTTGGGGTATGAATATGGATTGTAGGAAATTGCATCTTCTTAAAAATGAGCTTTGGATGGGTCATTTCTCATAAAGTATGAGAAAGTTATGCTTGGTCAAAGTTGGTGTGACTTTTCCTACAAAACCCTAATTTAGCAACTTTTAAGTCTTGATGAATTTTGAGAAATCCTTGATGAATCATGATCAACACTTGATAAAATGATGAAATAACCTTCAAAATGATAATGTTGACTAAAAATCTTGAAGTTTGATTGTTTATAGGTCACAGTTGACTTTTGCCCTAGCATAGTCGATTTTTGGACCTCTTGAGCAATTGACTGACCAAACTTCCTCTGCAAGGCTTGAAATTTGACATGGATGAACTTGAGAACATATTAGGACATTGGGGGAGCACTTTAGGTCATTTGGATGCAAGGACCTTGATGCAACACAAAACCCTAATTTGAGGTTGACTGCCTTAGGAGATTACTTGACTGCCCAACTCATGAGCAATCTTGAGCAACTTGGAGATTATTCTTGCAATGTCTTAGGAAATATGAGAGGGAAAATTTTGGGGTACAACAATCACCATCTTCTTTACAATCTTCTTAATTTTTTTATTGGCCGCTTCAACAACGCCGTTCATCTCCGGTCGGTACGGGGAAGAGTTATGATGCTTGATTTTGAAAGACTCACAAAGCTCCTTCATCATATTGTTATTCAAATTGGACCCATTGTCGGTAATGATATTTTCAGGGACTTCGTAACGATGGATTATATTGTGCTTAATGAACTGAGTTACCACCTGCTTGGTGACATTAGCATATGATGCAACTTCAACCCATTTAGTAAAATAATCGATGGCAACCAGAATGAAACGGTGTCCGTTGGATGCAGTCAGTTTGATTTTACCGATCATATCGATTCCCCACATCTCAAACAGCCAAGGGGATGTCAAGACATTCAGTGGTACGGGTGGCACATGCACCTTATCAGCATAGACTTGACATTTGTGGCAAATCCGCGCATGATTGTAACAGTCTGTTTCCATGGTGGACCAATAATAACCAGCTCACAAAATCTTTTTGGCCATGGTATGTCCACTAGAGTGAGTCCCGAAGTCACCTTCATGTATCTCTTCAATGATTCTAGCTTCTTCTCTTTTGTCAATGCATCTGAGCAGTAAACCATCATGATGCATTTTTTACAACACACCACCACTGAGAAAGAACTTGGCCGAAAATATTCTCAAGAACTTCTTATCTGTGACGGACGCCTCTTCAGGGTATTCTTGCATTTCAAGATATCTTTTGACATCATGAAACCATGGTTTATCGTCTGATTCCAAATTGGCTTCAAAGCAAAAAGCTGGCTCATCCAACCTTCTGATGGTAATGGAAGCTTCTTCGTTAGCCCACTTAACTTCGAACATGGAAGACAAAGTTGCCAGTGCATCAGCTAGATTGTTTTCTTCTTTGGAAATGTGTTTGAATGTGATCTATTCAAAGTACGGAATCAACCTCATAACATGCTTGCAATAGGGAATCAGGTTCTAATGACGAGTCTCCCAATCTCCATTAATCTGGATGATAACAAGATTTGAATCCCCGTAAACTTTCAAATATTTGATCCGCAGGTCAATTGCTGCTTCAATGCCATAAATGCAAGCTTCATATTTGGCCATATTATTAGTACAATTGAAGAAAATACGAGCTATGAAAGGAATGTGGAATCCTTCAGGGGAAGTAATAACAGCTCTGATGCCATTTCCCATGGCATTGGAGGCACCGTCGAACACAAGCGTCCAACGCAATTCTGGCTCGGGTCCTTCATTTGGGCCCGATATATTACAATCTCGAATATACACTATTTCCTCATCTGGAAAATCAAACTTCATTGGTAAATAATCATCCATGGTCTGATGAGCAAGATGATCGGCCAATATACTACCTTTGATCGCCTTTTGCATAGTGTACTGGATATCATATTCAGTGAGTATCATCTGCCAACGGGCTACCCTACTTGTAAGTGCCGGCTTCTCAAAAATGTACTTGATTGGATCCATTTTTGATATCAAGTAGGTGGTGTGAGTTAACATGTATTGTCTTAAGCATCTGGCAGCCCATGCAAGCGCACAACAAGTTTTTTCCAGCAATGAGTACCTTGACTCGCACTTCTTAAACTTCTTACTCAAGTAATAAATGGCTTGCTCTTTCTTCCCTGTCTCGTCATGCTGACCAAGGACACAACCCATAGAGTTTTCTAACAGAATTAAATACATTATTAGCGGCCTTCCTTCCACCGGCGGCATAAGTATCGGGGGTTCCTGCAAATACTCCTTTATTTTGTCAAACGCCTTCTGACAATCTTCATTCCAACTTAGTGTCTGATTCTTCTTCAAAAATCTGAATAAAGGTTCACATGTGGTCGTGAGATGAGAAATAAATCTAGAAATGTAGTTTAACCTCCCTAAGAAACCACAAACTTCCTTCTCTGTTTTTGGTTCGGGCATTTCCTGTATCGCTTTCACTTTAGCTGGGTCAACCTTGATGCCTTTTCACTTATAATAAATCCTAACAACTTGTCGAACCTCACTCTGAAGGTGCATTTATTTAGATTCAACCTCAACAGGAATTTCCTTAATCTCTCGAACAACTTCTCCAGATGAACAAGATGTTCCTCTTTCGTGTTAGACTTAACAATCATATCATCCACATATACTTCAATCTCCTTATGAATCATATCATGAAAGAGAGTAACCATGACACACTGATACGTTTCCCCAACATTTTTTAAACCAAACGGCATCACCTTATAGCAAAAGGTTCCCCAAGGCGTGATAAATGTTATCTTTTCCATATCCTCCGGAGCCATTTTAATTTGATTGTAATCCGAAAAACTGTCCTTGAACGAAAACACTTTAGAGTGAGCAGTATCATCGTCCAACAGATCAACATGAGGAAGAGAAAAATCATCCTTATAGCTAGCCCTGTTTAAATCCCTATAATCCATGCACATCCTGACCTTACCATCTTTCTTAAGCACATGCACAATATTTTCAATCCATGGCGGACAATTAATGACTTTTAAGAAATTCGCATCCAAATGTTTCTGAACTTCTTCTTTAATCTTCTTGGACATCTCAGGATGAGTTCTTCAGAGCTTTTGCTTGACAGGGGAGAAACCTTCTTTGAGCGTTAGTTGATGCACCACAATATTTGTATCCAAACCCGGCATGTCTTTATAAGACCAAACAAAGATATCAGAATACTGACGGAGTAACTCAATCAATCTGACCTTCAAACTTTCCTCGAGATCTGCCCTTATCTTGACCTCTCTCTTTACTTTTTTTGTGCAAATGTTCACCACCTCAATTGATTCTTGGTTCGGCTGGATAACCTTTTCTTCTTGTTTTAACAACCTTTCTAATTCCTCGGGAAGATCACAATCCTCATATACCTTCTCCTCAGCTTGATAGATCGGATTGTCAAAATCATAGTGAGCGATAGAAAAGTCGTTATCAATATAATTTGTGATGGAAGTGCATCTGCATAAACGATATTTTGGGTGTTTTAGTGACTGTGTGTGAAAAGGGAAACATTGCCATTTAAAACAAAATCAAATAAAAAGAAAAGAATGGGACAAGATTTTTGAATGCAAAAACGTCCTTTATTTATGACAAACTTTTGAAAATAAACATGGTGGCCCTTCACAAATGACCCATTACGCCTTGGGCAGAGCGTAGGAATTATGATAAGATGATAAAAGTAAACAAGAAAAATTACTCCTCAGCGCTTGAAACTTGGATAACATCCATAGAATTCCAATTGTTGAGCGCCTGGCCTGGAACGCTTTGACGGATCTAATCTTCAATATTGTATCCATCAGCCCTATCGTCACCAATTGCATTTGTGCATCCTTCTTGAGTAGCATTAGGACGGGAGAATCGTATAGGAGTAGATAAACCAGAAGCTCTGGAAGTTGCACTTTTCTGACCCGGTATAAAACCAAGACCGAATTTGTTGAATTTTGGGGTAACATCCAGCACTCGACCCCAACCTTCAGGGTTGCGGTTCTCTATTACCGCTTTAGCATCCCTGAGAGAAGACATAACCATTTCTGACTTCTTTTCTTGTTCTGGAGGGGGAAAATTAACCTCATGGGTTGTCTCAAATGCTTGAAAAGGAGTCTCTTGTATTTCCCCTTTCACCTCAACATAGCAGAATGATGTCAAATGACTCACAATATTCTCTTCCTCGCGGCATACAGTGATCACTTTTCCCTCTGCAGGATACTTTAGCTTCTGGTGAAGAGTAGAGGTTACTTCCCCCGCCTTGTGAGTCCACGGCCGCCCCAACAGACAACAATATGCTAGCTGTATGTCCATTACGAAGAAAGTAACATTGAAAGTGCGAGGATCCACCTTGATAGGTAATTCCACCTCCCCAAATAATGCTCTTCGAGACCCATCAATGGATTTTACCATCAAATCGCTAGGACGTAACTCCAAGCTGGAATAATCAATTTCCATTAATGTTGACTTGGGGAGTACATTCAAAGATGACCCGTATCCACCAAAACTCGAGACAGAGTAGTTCCCCTGCACTCCATAGAAATATGTAATGCTTTGTTATGGTCTCGCCCTTCTGGAGGAAGATCAAAATCTGTGAAGCCCAGACCGTTCCAAGCAGATATATTAGCACAAACATTCGCGAACTGATTGACTGTTATTTCATGTGGCACGAATGCATTCATTAGCAACTTCATCAAAGCATTTCTGTGAGGTTCTGAATAAATCAACAAAGACAAGATAGACATCTTAGAAGCGGTATGGCTTAGATGATCAATTATGCTATAATCACTCTTCCTGATAATTTGCATCAACTCCTCAACTTCATTAGGAACTGAGGAATTTTCTGGAATTGGATCTGGATGAGTCACATTTGCCGGTGTAACTCTCGGATTACCAATCGTCACCTGTTGTTTTCCTTTTTCTCTTGCAAAGGCATCTACCGCATATTGTACATTGGAAGGACCAAACACTCTCCCACTTCTAGTCATTCGACCTACGCCAGAGAAATCACGAGCCTCCCCTTTATTGTCTTCAGCACCTTTCTTGGAAGGACCAGGATTTGGCTCTTGCTTCACCCCATGGTAATAAACATCAGCACCATAATGCCATGGGATGGTCTTCTCACTAGTATACAGCATGGGACCAGGTACCGTATCATCAAAGGAGGCGTCCTAGATGGAATGCGCACGGGGGTGTAAGGAATAGATACCATAACAACGTCTTCTTCAGTAACCTTTTGGTAACTTGGCTTTCTATGGAATTTTAGGGAACCCTCATCCATCATGACTTGGACACCGACTCAAATCATCGCAGCCATTTGGATACTCTCTACACTTGGCACAGTCTGAAGCACAGCCCGAAAAAATAGAATTGTCAAGCAAATACCTCTTAACATACCACAACGGAGTAGTTACTTGTTCTACATCAATAACTAAATTGAACATTTCTCCCATATCATCAATCATATTAACAACAGCCCATCCATCCCTAGGTATTGGGTTCTGGGTAATATTCGGACTAGTTACTGGAGTAAACTCAATTGCCTTGGCATCCAACAAGTCTTGTATTCTACATTTAAACGCAAAACATTTGTCTGTTGAATGACCAATTCCACCAGAATAGAATTCATATGTTACGTTAGCATCATAGTTAGGAGGAAGTCTTCCAGGGTGTGGTGGCATATTTCTCAAGCTAATCAACTTCAAATCGAGCAAATGGTGGAGTGCTTCAGTAGGAGATACTGGTAAGGGGTCGAATTTTCTCAACTGTCTTTATTGTTGATTATTATACTAACAGGGAGCGTCTTGCTGTCTTTGTTGTTGGGGTACCGGATTTTGTCTCTACTGTGGAGGAGCATTAATAGGAATAGACACAACAATGATGTGTTGGTGTTGACGATCATCTCCTCTTCCTCCATGATAATAAACCGCACTCGTGTCGCCTTCCCTCTTCTTAGGGTAAGTATGGAATGGTTTGTTACCACCCCCCGATGAACAACTAGAACCACTGATTTGAATCTTCCATAATTTCAAACCCACCTCAATTATTTAACCAGCCATAACCAAATCTGCAAATCCTACTGAAGCACTTCCTATCATGTGATCATAAAACAGCCCTTGTAGGTTACTCATAAAAATATCAACGAGTTCTCGTTCCATGAGTGGAGGTTGGACCCTCGCAGCCAACTCACGCCACTTCTGAGCTTATTCCTTGAAATATTCTTTTGGTCCTTGTGACAAATTCTGTAACTGAGTGTGATTAGGCGCCATATCCATATTGTACTGATAATGTTTGACAAAAGCCCGAGCAAGATCGTTCCAGCAACGAATATGAGTTTTCTCTAACTTCATGTACCATTCCAGGGATGCCCCAAATAGGATATCCTGGAAGAAATGAACCAAGAGCCCCTGATCATCAGTATGCATCGACATCTTTCGGAAATTAGAAGTTGCATGAGTAACGGGACATGACAAATCGTTGTACTTTTCAAAGACCAGTGGTTTGAACTTTGGAGGAACCTTCACCCCAGATACTAGCACAAAATCATTAGCGTTCATACCAAGGACTCCTTACCCTTCCATGACCTTCAAACGTTCTTCCAACAATCGATACCTCCTATCTTCGACCTGAACCTCCGACTCAGAATGCCGAACAGAAAGCTGATCTTCATCTTGATCACAATTATAATCCTTCTCCTGATAGTTTCTTACGCCACCCTGATTATCTCTTCTGTTCCCCATAAGACGAGGTCCTGGAGACGGGGAAAACTACCCTATGTTACCCACAAAAGGGTTGCCAGGTAGCCCGTGAAAATTCCCAATGGGATGATCTTGCACATCCCCCAGTCCCACAGAAATGTCCTGGTAAAGCCCTTGATTCCCATCATCCACTGGATAACAGCGTTGATTGTTGACAATGGCAGCCAATTCCTCCTGTCGACGATTCACATTGGTGATGACCTCCATGAACTGGGTCATTTAAGTAGCCATCTGGGCTCTCATTTCAGCGATTTTAGCTTGTACTTGCTCCATTTGTCTTGGTAAATTGTTTCTGGTAGAATACCGATGAGTAGTCATCTTGAATTCTGAATAAGAAAAATAGAATAATAAGAATACCATCCTAAGATGACCTGTCATGTTATGAGATGTATGATATGCATGATATGTTTTTTTATTTCCAGGTTTTTTACAAGTTTTTTCAATCATCAGGAATAAAAACCAAGCACAAAAGACACATAATAAAGATTATAGTGCAAAACTTCTTTAAAAACATCAAAATATTGATTCTCAAAATCCACCGAATTTGTATAAGATAAAAAAGATCCCATCCAATAAGACTGGTGGTGATCGCTTAACAAAAAACGATAAAGAAAATCAAAGGGGTGAATCTCCCATCCCAACATGAAATAAAGGTCCCTTCTCCTGGAAATGCTCCTCACTCCACTCCTTGGTCTCCTGGAATAGTTGTCTTGTCCTTGGGCAGTCATGTTCTTCAACAAGGCTTTTAATCACCGCATCCTTTCGAAATAGCTGTTCTTCTAAGTCTGACATTGCTCCATAAAGTGATCACATTTTTTGCATTTTGGCGGAGAAATAGGTATAGGTGCATACTCTAGCTCCTCTATCTGACTTCGGAGCTTAACGCTTTCTTCCCTTACACGAGTCATCTGCTCTTTGTGCTTCTGATCTCTCAATCTGACTTCATTGAGTTGCCTTTCTAATTCTTTAACCCTCTTGCTATGACATGATTTTAACTTTTCTTCTGCTACTTGAAGACTCTTAACCTTTTGTTGACTTTTAAGAAATGCCATATCCTGAATATTAGTTAAGTTGGACTTCCCAATCCTCCACCTCTTTGATTGTTCACATGATCCACGACCCTCCAGTATATAATCTTTCTCCCGATTCTCCCTCCAAAGTCTTTTCTTTTCTTGTAGAGCAAAGTAAAGTTCAATATTCTTATCTTCCAGATCAGCTTGTAGCTTAATATTCTTAGCTTTGGCGTTTTTGAGGCACGCCATTGGTACAACTTCAGACTCTCCTGGCGCAGATTGCTTAGAAGATGTCCTACCATGAGAAAGTTGATCAACCTCCTTTCCATAATATGGAAAATTATCTATCAACGGATCATACACAGGTTGCGGGTACAATGGTTCTTCCATCTTATAAGGAAATAACTATTGTATCACAATTTTTGCCCCTAATATCCCTTCATCATACCATATTGTTTCAATCACAACAAGATCACATTAGGTTTTTTTGGTTTTTCTCCCTATCTTTAGCTTTGCTCTTTTGAGGAGTTACCAAACACCTTGACTTGTTTTCTTTTGTGATCATGGATATTTTGCTTTGATTTTCTCTCTAATTAACAAAATACAATATTGGTTTGTCTTACTTGTTGAAAATGTAGGTAAAGGCAATGATTTTTAGCAAGTTGCTTCATGGGTTCATGAGTTTATTTCCATGCCATAGTCAATAGCTTGAGAAATTCAAAGCTCACCATTGAAGTTGTTTTGGAAGAATTGGTATGGAAGTTGTTTTGGTGGCCATGAGTCCTCATCATCATCCTCAACAATTTCTATTCATAAAGGGAGAATATTGGCACAAAAAGCTTGTTGAAACTTGGCAAAGTTCCTCAAAGCATTCTCTTGATCTAGAGGCTAGGGTTTTGGACTTCAAAGGAGCATATATTTCTCATCTTTTGGTTTTTTCGAGTGATTCCAAAAACATACTTCTCTTCAAAGAGTTACCAACAAATCACTTCAAAAGTTCCAAGGAGTTTTAATGTGGAAGGAACTTGGTGAAGAAGAAAGATTACGAGTCACCTAGATGAATCCCTGATTTTCCATATGTGACTTCAAATGGTCATAACTTGATCAATTTTTATCACCTTGAGCCCATTATTTTTTCATGATGATCTTAAGGATGTTTACTTCATGCCTTATTTTATGTGCAAAGTAAGAAAATGGATGGAAGTTGCCTTAAGTATGCAAAAGATTATAGGTCATTGCATGATTTTTGGCCAACTTCAACAAGTCATAACTTGCTCAATTTTTGGAGATTTTGAGTGGTTCAAATTAAAAAATGTCATTCAAGAGATCTACTTCATTCCATCTTTTTTGGTCAAGAGCAAATTCTAAGTGGAAGGCCATGTTTGGATGCAAAGGATTATAGGTCATTTTTAAAGAAGAATTTGAAATATATCTAAGTATGGAAAGTCAACTCTTTTTCTTCAACTTTGACTCAATGTAACTTCCAGCACAAGCATCCATTTGATTCCGTTCTTTTTCCATTGCAAATATTGTAACCTTGTCTTTCCAAAGCATCAAGAATTATGCCCTAAGACCCCTTGAGGTGGAAATTCCATGGATTTGAATTTGGTAGTTTGAAACTAAATTTTGCACAAAGTCAGAATTTTGAAATCTTTGTTTTGGCTTCTAATCACAAGATTTCCATGCGTTTTTATTTCTAATCATGTTTAGCAACTTTCCAGAAGTGATTAGCATCATGAAACGCACGGTAGTTGGAGCAGCATTCATAACAGAAGTAACTAAAGCAACTTGCTGTTGACGCTGATAATTCCTTCTAGGAGCATTTACTCTCCTCTCTTGAATGACAGCATTGGTATCCCCCTCTTTCTTCTTTGTAAACCCATAAGCTGGCTTTTTCACACCTCTGGATCCTTCACCCTTTGTCAAACGACCTTCTCTTACTTCCTCTTCTAGGCGGACACCCATCCCTACCATCTCTCTAAAATCACTCAGGGCACTTGCTACCATTATTTCGTAGTAGAAAGCACTCAGCGTCTTCAGAAAAATTTTAGTCATTTCCTTCTCCTCCATAGGAGGGATCACTTGTGCAGCCACTTCGCGCCATCTCTGCGCATACTTTTTGAATTATTCTTTGTCTTTCTGAATCATGGCTCTAAGTTGGTCATGATCAGGCGCCATATCCACATTGTACTTGTATTATTTTATGAATGCTTCTCCCAAATCATTAAAGGTATGGATGTTGGCGCTATCTAAACTCATGTACCATTTCAATGCTGTGCTGGTCAGACTATCCTGGAAATAGTGAATCAGCAGACGCTGATCATCGGTGTGGGTAGACATTCTCCTTACATACATTACCAAGTGAGCACGGGGGCAAGTGTTTCCCTTGTACTTCTCAAACTCCGGGACCTTGAATTTAGCAGGCACTTTAACATTCAGGACCAAACACAGCTCATTCACATTCTGCCCGAACAACTCTTTTCCCCTAAGAGCCTTCACCTCTCTTTGCATTCTATCAAACTGCTCTTGGAAATCATCCATTCTGTCAAAAAGACCCAAGTCTTCACTCGGCGGAGGGAAAGGACGACACACATCTTCATTAACAATCGGAACCAGATTTACCGAAGGAGGTGCAGCAGGAACAGTATGCACCATGGGAGGTGCTGGAGTAACAACATTTGGAACCACTGGAGCATCTTGGGGGCCCAAATTGAAACCTTCAGGCGAAAAATTCTTTGGCATTCCCCACGGATAACCCTGAGGCATACGGTTTTGAACAACAGTCAGAGTAGCGGATACAGGAACAGTAGGAACTTCAGCATTTTCCCTTGTAGGTTGAGGTTGAACACTCAGTGGCTGATTCTGAGCAACCACCAGAGCTTCCATCAGAGTAGTCAAATTGGCCAAGCCGGCCTTCAAAGCATAAACTTCTTCGCGCATTTCGCGATTCTCCTGTTCCAAATTGTCCATCTTCTTTTTGAAGTTAGCCTGAGTGTTGTAGTGATGAGTCAGCTTGTTGAACGAAGTAAAGAAGCTGGGTAAGGCACCTGGGTATGCATAACAAATGCAAGAAATATGTGCAATATGATGCGTGATATGCAATGCATATAATTAATTTTACTTTACCATTTAATATTTCAAGGGATTTAACGTTTATAGATATATTGCAAACATCAAAATAATAACGCATTTGAAATACTGAAAACTTTTATTATAATAACTTTAAAATGGGTTACAAGTTTCAATGATCCCAAGTACAAGATGAAAATACAATCTAAAATTCTGAGAAAAGGAACTGATAGAGATCAATTTGTACGCTGGCGCTTCCCTGTGAGCCTGGCAATCTGAGCCCTTAACCTCTAGTTTTCTTCTATCTGTCTGATGGCAACCTCCTTCCAATCATCTGAATCAGGAAGTGAACAACCAACACCTATTTGAGGCTTAGGGGAAAATAAATCCTCTTGCCTCTCCATATACTCTACTGCTCAACTCTCAAGGATCTCGATCAAATCATCTTTCTCCTTCAAGTCTGCTCTATAAGAACTCTCTAAAGTCTGGAACTTTTTCTTCCAAGCATCCCTTTCCTGTTGCATCCTAACCAAAGCAAGCTGCAGCTCCTCGAGATCATCCAACAAAGGCGGAGTGGTCTTCACAAATAGATCAGGCATGGGTGTCTCCCGAGTACACGGAATCTTCAACTGAATGGCTCTCGATCGGGCCCAACAGTTGTTAGTGTCGTGCTCTGGACTTTCGGAATGGTATGCGCATCTAGCATTCGGGTGATAATGAGGGGACGCCGTGTTGGGATTCTTTGGAGCTTCCTTCAAAGTTGCCAAGTTAGATTTCAGAAGATGTGGTAAAACCTAGGCTATAGTCATATTAATTCTGGTGAATTGTCGGACCGGACATTCCACCCTCGGTTGATTACTCCTTGGTTGATCAGATGTAAGCTTTGGGATCATAACGGACCCTACCATTGGTCGGTGCTCAGCTCTCCCTTGGTTCCTTTATGGATAAACAGCATATAGCTCCTTCTTCCCAGTGAAGGGTTTTTTCACAGCTGCAGAGGCAGATGAATCTTTCTGAATCTTTCCACTTTTTATGCCAGCTTCCACCCTCTCTCCGGTTAATATTAACTCAGTAAATCCAGCAGATGAACTTCCAATCAAATGGTTAAAGAAAAGACCCGATAGAGTGCCTAAGAACATATCCACCAACTCCCTTTCAGAAAGAGGGGGTTGCACTCTTCCAGCTAGATCTCTCCATTTCTGCGCGTAATCTTTGAAACCCTCGTTTGAAGCCATAGCCATACTCTGAAGTTGAGTACGGGTAGGCACCAAATCTGCATTATAATGGTATTGTTTATAGAAAGTTGCGGCAAGGTCTTCCCAGTTGTGGACATCGGCCCTTTCTAATTGGTAAAACCAATCGAGTTGTGTTCCAGATAGGCTATCTTGGAAAAAATGGACCCACAAGTCTTTATCGGTGGAGTGCGGTTGAATCTTTCTCACGTATGATCAGAGGTGCATTTTAGGACATGACACCCCATCATATTTTTCAAACAACGACACTTTGAACTTTGGTGGGATCACGATTCCCGACACTAGCCCCAATTCTTCAAAGTCTAGACCTGGTACCCTTTGTATTTCCATAGCGCTTAAATGCTCTTCAAGATGTTTGTACTTATCATCAGCCGGAGGGTACTGTTCCTCAGAGTAGTCTTCCTCTTCTTCAGATTCTGACAAAACTGCTGTTTCTTTTCCTTTTCCTTCCCCTTCATCAGATGTTACTGCGAATTTCAAGGTTCTTCTAGTTTGTCCTTGAAACCTTCTCCATATGATTACAACACCAGTTGATTTCTTCTCTTTCTTCTTTTTCTCTTTTTCCAACAGAGTCTTCAGCTCCTCTTGTCCTTTGGCCAGGGTTGTGAGTAACTGTTGAAACTGCATGTTTTGAGTTTGAAGATCTTTGACTGTCTGTTCGAGATCCATCTTACTGAAATAAATAGTAGAGAGATGAGGAAACTTGTTGCAAAAGATCTGTTTATGTTATGATGAATGATATGTGCACATGTAATGTTTTCAAGGATTTTAAAAGATTCAAGTTCGTTTTAAACAAAAAGAAACACACATTATATTAATAAGATAAAGTTTGAGTACATCAATGCCCCTTGGGCAAAATAATACAACACTCTAAGATAAAAAAGTAGTGCGCCTCCTCTTTGGTGTTATGTAGGCATTTAGAGTCTGCTCCTCATGAAGTAGCCTAGTGAGTTCCAAAACCTTCTTCTCGCTTGCGTAAAATTGGGCTTCGAAAGTATCCCACTCTCCTTTGAGCTGTATCCAATCCCTTTGCATATCTTCAAGATATGTGGGCATGTCAGGATGTAGGATAGTGTATGGAACTTCTCCTTCCTTAACAGGCTCAATAATCACCGGGAGAATGAAAGGATAAGGCATCATAAGACTTTAAGCGCGGGTACCCACTTGAGGTAAGGCTCAAGAGGGATGGAATTCTTGTGTCCCAAAATCTTGCTATCCACCTTGTTTAGCATCCTCTAAGCTCGGATGAATCTCTGGCAAAGGCCTTGATCATCGTTGTCGTAGTCGAAAACCAAGCCTTGAATCAGCATATCATGTGGGCCATCCCTTTGAGCATAACCATATTGTCTTAGAGCCAAGCATGGGTTATAGGTGATGCCTCCCCTAATTCCAAGTAGAGGGACATTAGGGAATTCCCCACAACGGTCAACAATGATAACATTCTCTTTGGATTGAGAGCACCAATGAATATCTGAATGTTTGAGCGTCATTAACCTTTGTGACCACCTTAATCCTTGCTTATTCTTTAAGACTGATTGGGGAAGATGAGAAATAAACCATCTTGCTAGGAGGGGAGTGCAACACATAAGGACACCTCTCTTCCTCATTGTACGAGTGTGAAAAGAGTGTAGGATATCTCCGAGCAATGTAGGCACCGAATTGCGTGACATGAAGATTTTGACAACACTTATATCTATGAGTTGATCAGGATTGGGAAACAAGACTAATCCGATAGATAAGAAGAGCCACAATCTCCTCAAAAGCTTGCAAGTCTAAGGAGTTCCAACAGCTTTGGGCCTTCTCAAACAGAAACTTTGCTAAGAAGCCTTTGACACCACTTCTAGTTTCCCAATGAGTTGTGACATCAGATGAGTGCAAGTGCAGAGCTTGAGCGATATCTTCTGGCTTTGGATCTATTTCCGTACCGTTGAAAGGTGGTTGATTGAGAATAGGAATCCTCAAGAGTTGAGAGAATTCTTCCAAAGTGGGCACAAGTTGATATTCAGGAAATGTGAAGCAATGATGCAAAGGATCAAAGAACTGGAAGAGCACTTTCATCACATCCTCCTATGTGTTGGAGGTGACCAAGTTGAGTAGACGACCATGCCTCTCGGTGAATGGAGAATTCTCATAGATCCTCGAAGCTATCTCCTTGAGTTGTGGAGGAATTCTTACAAGGTTGATCTGGATAGTTTTCCTGCGAAGTGAATACATATCCTACAAAAAAAGAACAAAGATGAATCTCAAAAATCCTTGAAATGGTTAGTGAATTCATATGATGTTCATGATGTCCATGATGTTATGTACAAGTATGCATATACAAGAAAAGAAAACAAGTTCTTAGTTTAGGCTTGCATGGGGTTTTATAGGTAAGTACCCTCTTGAAGTTTAGTTGGCTCAACCTGTCCTAATTATAGTAACGGGGTCCTAAGGAGCTCAATATCACCGGATTGTTTCCTTGGTCATTGTTTCAGCTCAAGCCTCTTTAATGGCGACCGAAATATCCCAAGAAAGCAACCCTCAATTAGTGTAGTACCGAGTATCTACCAACTTCGGACTGCACCAAAGCCGGTCATCTCACTACATCCTAAAGGCCAAGTTGGTCAAGTAAAGGGTTCTAGAAGTTCATTAGTGCTTCATAACATCACTCAGCGGCCCCGTATTCTCTTTTATTAACTCAAAGTCTACCGGTACCCACAAATATGTCACACTAACATAGCTATTGCTTAGACCATGTCGGTATACCCCGTACAGTTTCCACAACGTATTGCTATTTACCTATAATGTTTCCCAAATCTGGGTGGAGGATTCAAACCCAAGAAAAGAACCATAATGTAAAGCAAACAAGTCAAATAATGTAAGCAAATAAATGTGATCTAGCCCTAAGGTAACCCCACTTTTACAAAATTCCCCAGCAGAGTCGCCAATTCTGTGATACGGTGGGAGAACTGACTTGAGGGTTTTGCGTTTTATCGCAAATGTTGCGGTTAGCAAGAGTTTCCACCGAATTTTCTTTTATCCAAAAGGAAAGGTGAAAAAGCACAGGAAAGACCTTTGAGATGTTTTCTTGAGTTCGGGGGGTATATTATGAAAAGGGAAGGTATTAGCACCCTTTTCATCCATGGTTTTCCATGGGCTCTTATTTACTTGCTTAGATCACTTGCTTTTGTTGTTTGAAATTGTGTTTGGTGTGGTTTTGAAAGTATTTTGTAAGAGAGGCCATTCGTTTAGGCAATCTTTGTAATGATTCTCATTCGTAAGAATGTATACAAAGATGTTTGTCTTTTTGGAAATGTTTTCAATGTTTATAAGATGTTTTGAAATGTGTGTGTTTGTTTTGAAAATAGCAAGGATAGTTGTTTGAAAATAGAGCAAGTTACTAGAAGTAATCTACCTACTCAAATGTATTTCTTATGCATTTTCTATTCCTTTGACATTGTTGTCTCACCATTAATTTGGTAAGTAACCCTATCTTTGGATGTAAACGGGACGGGCGTGGGTCATCGTATAACCATGATTAACAATGTTGCAAAGTATCTTAGCATTTGGAGGGACCAAGATCATTTTATAAGGCAACTTTTTGAATAGCGTCATCGAGGGACTATGATCTTTATGTTTGTTTTGTTTTGTTTTGCCAAGATACTTCGCATGCGTAATATGGCCATTTTTTGTTTTAGGCAACCAAGTGGAGAAACCCTAAGGATGCTTGTGTGCAAGTGTATCATTTTCATGCTTTGGTTTTATCTTGTATTTAGGGTTTTCTATTTTGCTTTGTTTTGATCTTATCATACAAACCCTAATTACTAATCATGGCATGTAAAGCGATAAATTGCGTAATGTAAATATTACTAAGCTATTACAACAATTTTATGGGAGGGGGAATACAAATTTGAATGGGGAATTTGCAAGAATGTAAACCTAAATAAATTATTACAACCAAATCGAATTTGTACGAATTAGAATAAATACAATATGTAATATTTAAAGATGCAATATAACATACATGTAAAAAAGATTTTTGTTTTGTTTTTATGTAAAAGAAATTTTAATCTAAACCTAAAAATGTAAGGAAAAGAAATTAATTTTTTAAAAGGGGCCTTAACCCTAATTTCTATTTTAAAATAAAATGAAGTTCATATGTATTATTTTTCATGTATTTTTTATATCAAAAATAATAAATAATATTGTATAAAAAGATAAAGTTTTTATATATGCAAAAATAAATATTTATGAGTATGGAATGAACAAAGGAATAAATAAATTAAACTAAATTCATTTTAATTATATTATACAATTTTATTAAGAAATATATGATATATATTAAAAATAAAATAATATTTCTATGTGAAAAATAAAATAAAATGCAATATTATGAAATTTACATTTTTTAGGATTTTTATGCATCAAAGAAATATTTAATATATTAAAAATGAAAATAAAATAAATAAAATAAAAAAATATATAAAAAAAAGTTGACAAGGGGTATAGCAAGCAGATTAGAGATAGCATGTTAGCAAAAAAAGACCATGGCCCAAATATGGAGGCCCAAACCTGCACAAAGCAAAAACTGGAAAAAATGGAAAAATATGGAACAAAAAAGTACGCCCAGGTTCGAACCCAGGACATGTGTCTCACCAGCGCTCTACTTTGCTATTGGGGTGGCTATACATCCATTGTCTTAAAGGAAGCAAAAATAAGATAACATGTAACAAGTCCTTGCCCTGTACTTCATCTTCTTCCCCAAGCTTGGCCAGACATCCTGTAACTCTCTCATTCTTCCATAAAAATGAAAACTCATAACATGAAAGTTTTAGTATTTGATCTCACGATTCCAACCATATAAGTTTTGTGAACTAACAATCAAAGGTCAGGAAGAATTTTAACAACCATAAATTTAAACCTAATATTTTCAGAAACTTCAAGTTTTAAATTCTCTCAACTCAAGTTAAATAAATGCAAGATAAAGGTATGTACAGTTTCGTTGTGACGAGGACTACATTTTTTATTCAAAAATCATGGCCTATGGTTGCCTGTACAAGGAGATAGAAGTTGAGATTTTACCTCCTTCAGTTGGAATCATGGATGGAACTGGAGTGACTTTGATGGAGGCCTGATGCTTGCTTGAGCTTTCTTGAACTTCCCTGAATGTATTCCCACCCTTGTCTTACTCTGAAAGTGCTTGAAACTCCTTGGCCAAGTCAACCTACAAGCTTTGAAAACAAAAATGGCAGGTGATGGAGAAGTGGTTACAGAACCAAGATGAAGGTCTGGATTGGTTTGATATCAAGTAGGTAAGATGTTTTGATGATCAAGAAAGGAAACGCACGAGCCAAATATGAGATTGGTATCCTTATGCCAAAACTGCAAGTTTGGATAGTTTTCTGGTGTTTTTGTGCTTGAGAGTGTTTCAGGCCTTAACTCATCGTGTGCTAAGTTGTATTATGTTTGTATATTAGTATAGAATTGGTTTCATGTCAACCCTCCAACAGTTGTGCCAGTTCTAGCCTTTTTGCAACTTTTCTTGCCTTTGAAGTAAAGTGAAGGGACAAGGCTTATCATGCTTGTACTGGCTTTCTTAGGGTTGGTATGAACTTGTACAATTTGCTTTAGGCCTATGAAACTTGTATGTACAATGGGAACAGGTTCAATGCTCAAGAATTGGAAAGTGGCAAAAGTTAAGCTTTTTCAAAATGGCAATGGTCACTTTATGCCATTTAAGGAATTGCAACTTGGGTAATGGCTTAAAGGCTTGGATCAAAGCTTTGTCAACTGAGTAAGCATTAAATTAAGGAGTGAGGAACAAGTTTGGGACCTATAAAGCATGGATTAGGCAGCATAGGTACTGATTGCAACTTTGTTCTTCATGAAATGGCTTGGACAAAAAGTGAGAAAATGCCAACTTCATCTCTTCGATTCTCCCTACTCAAAAATGATCTTGAGGATTTCTTCGACATTTTGGAAAGCTTGCAATGTTGTCTATAACTCATCTTTGAAATGCATTTGGAGATACCTCTTGGAACTAGGTGAAAAATTGCCATGAAGTTGGGTCCAAAACCTGCCTAAATTAGGGCAAAATTTCACTAAGTTATTTAGTTCATGACCATGTATTCATAAATTTATATCTTGAGATCCAAGCATATTTAGGGAAAAGTGTGTGAAGAAAAGTTGTAGATTTCATGGAGGTCTACAACTTTCATGTTGGGAACTTTCTTTGAGTCATTATGTATCATGGTGAAACAATGGCCTAAAGTTGAGAAAAAATAAGAAATTTTCTATACTTAGAAAATTTTCTAAGTTAAGAAAAATTTCAAATTCAAACCCTATTCTTCAAAATTGGATTTCTTGATGAACAAGTTTCACATTTTGACATGTTTTGGTGAATTATGACCCTTGGCACTTGATTTTGACCAAAAAGTCAAAGTTTGACTTTTCAGTGTACAGTTAACTTTTGATCACTTGACTGCAAATTTCATCTGTCAATCCAATGAAATTGAAATGTTTTGAGCCATGTAATAAGGTCAAGATGACATAATTGAATCCTTGAAATCATGCCTTAACTCAATTGGTCATTTTCTAGGTTAAAAATCAGAAATTGCCCTTCCTCAGTCAGAACCCTAATTTTAACCATTTTGCCCTTTTGGTGATTTGATCAAATTTCTTGAGGAATTATGGTCCAAACTTGATCAAATGATACGCCTGAGTCTAGAATGTTGATTCGGATCAAAAATTAAGAAGTTTGACTGTAAATTGGCCATGGTTGACTTTTTCCCCAATACAACTGATTTTTAGGTCAATTGTTTAATTGACTGATCAAAAATATGGTTCAAGGCTTGAAACTTGTCATGAGTGATCTTAGGGGCCCATAATGATGTTTGAAAGTCATATGAAGCATTGATAGTCCAAAAATCCTTGTGTAAACTCAAACCCTAATTTTGGGTCATCAGTGCATGATGATATGCTTTGAGCTGACCAAACCCTAATCCAGTCTTGAGTCAAAGGAATCTTAAGAGAAAAGTCTTGATAAAAGAGAGGGAAAATTTTGGGGTACAACACTATGCTTTATAATTTTTTATGAAATGGAAGAATGCTTCATGAATGATATGAGTGATTCAATGTATGTTTTGATGAATGCATGCAAATATGATTGAGAAATATGATTTAAATGTTTGGACGAGTGCCCTAATTAAGGGTCACATGCAAGATGAAATGAGAAATACTTATGAAGGCGGTCCTTTGGCGGGATATTGCAAGCATGACTTCCCAACACCCTTTGTGAGTTTAGAAATTGTTGATGATATGATTGGATCTGCTTTTGAGCATCTTTGAAAAATGGAGAGGTCTTAACCTTGAATACCCAGAATGCTGAGTTCTTGAAAAAGTTTGGATCAACAAGAGTTTGGCACTGACTACTGGTCTTGAAAATTACATGCCTAAATGCTTAGAACTTTGAAATGAAATACCCTAGATTAACCATCCTTTTGAATGATTTACCAGGTCTTTGAAGATATTTCCCCCATATGGGATCACCTCTTGAAGAGACGGCTTTCCCCTGATGGGATAACTTGAAGATGATGATGTTCTTCAATTGATGTCACATTGCTAAAATTTTCCTTATGTGAATTGTTAACTTGAAAATGAAACTGTTTATTCACAATGGTAATTTTAATGCGATAATTATGCAAACTTTTGAAATTGAATCATTTATTGAAATGATATTGCGGTATACAATGGATAAATCCAGATGAGGATTCAATGGGAATTTGAAATTCAGAATGCAAAAAATGATGTGATAACATGGTATCAACACTAATGATTGTAGCAATCATTTAGGATTCAGGTTAACACAACCTTGCTTTAGTATACTTTCAAAAGAAACCTTGCTTCAATTAGGTCTTTTAAACGTTGTAACATGACCTGGTTCACGGTTTATGAAGCAAAGGATATAAGGCTCAATTTTTTTTTTTATTTTAACCCACCCCATTCTTCGTGACATTCTCCAGTCCCATGTTCAGTTAATTGACTTACAAAATTTAGGAATTGCAAATGATGACGTGGTGCCTTGAGAACCAATGCTCTTTGAGGTGGCAGTCACCTATTCTTCTTAGGAAATAACACAAGTTTGTTCTTGATTTTGATTTTTGTTGAGATCTTTCTAGGATTCTACTTTGATTTTTTTTTTGTATCCCTAACTTTTCCCTGGACTGCACCTTTTGAGCTTTTAATCCAGCGGGATGCCTTAATTTTTGTCTAAGTCATTTTGAGGTTTTCGACTTAGGGGACTTTTCTTGGATTTTTTTTCATTTTTTAACTTTTGTAATTGAAAAACTTGTGTGACACTTGTTTTTCTGATGTTTGTATTGATAGGGTTGCGACTGCCATATTTATGGTTCCAGAGAAACAACTGTTGTCAGCTCTTTTTGAAAGTACTTGGAATGGTTCTCGAAGAGATGGATTGATTCTATTGGAAATTGAATGCACTGATCATTTTAACTGAACAAATAGTCTATCCAAGGTTAAGATTAAGGGTTTAATTTTTAAGAAACTCCTACTTCTAGGTTCAAAGGGGTTAACGAGGGACTATCTTCCTTATATCTCCACTGTTTTTGGATATGGAGCAATGCGTGTACATCATTATCAAAATCTTATTTGAAAGAATACTATTGCAAATTGGGTATTCATTTTTCATCATCCTCCTACAAATATTCGCTTAAATAGAAAACTGATAAAGAAAGAAAAATAGAAAAGTAAAGCTGTTTTTGTTATCTTGAATGATAGTAAGAAAATAAGAACGAGTGAACATTATATGATTAATTCAAAAGACACAATACTCATTTCATTAAAATTATGATTAAAGATAACATAGTTCAAATGAAAACTAAAAAATTACAAACAAGAAAAATTGCAAGATGAAATGATAAAAGGCCTAGTGACTATCAGCAGCAAGGATGAGCTTTCCCATCTGATATACTGGATTTAGGAGTATCCCTTGTGTCTTGGATCTGATCAAGGCATGGGGTTGGTGACCACATTGGGCATGCCCATGAAGGAGAGTATTTTTTGATCAATCAGATCTTGAACTTTTCCCTTAAGAACCCAACAATTTTCGATGGAGTGACCTGCCAAGCCATTGTGAAAGTCACATTTTACATTTGGATTGTACCCAGGAGGGAATGGAGTTGTAGAAGGTTTAATTGGCCTGGGAGATATTACATTCTACTTGATCATATACGGTCGTAAATCAATGTCGGTCATTGGAACTGGGTCAATGCGGAAAGCCTCCTTCTTAGAAGCTTGATTCTGATTTTGCTGCCTTTCTCGATTTTAAGGAACATTCATATGAGCCTTCTTAGGAACAGTTTGAGGAGTAGCCTCCCATGGCTGCTGGTATGGATGCATAACAAATTTAGGTTGCTAGTATTAAGCAAATGCAACATAGGAATACTAATAGTATGGCATGAACGGTGGTTGCTGATATGCTGAAGGTTTGTATGGTTGTGGTGTCTGGGATCCACTTCCACCAATTACAACAGCATTGGTTTCACCCTCTTTCTTCTCCTGGAAGATTCTAGGGAATTTCTTAGCATTTTTATTGTTGGGTGATCTAGCAGCACTGACAATTTTACCATTCTTCAAGCCTTCTTAAATTCTCTCACCTACGGTAATCAAATCAATAAAGCCAGAAGATATGCTTTCAACCATCTTCTCATAAAAAATTGGCTGCATTGTGTCCATTAACATGCTTGTGATTTCTTTCTCATCCAAATGAGGATTAACCTAAAAAAGCTATCTCTCTCCAGCATTGAGCATACTCCTTGAATGATTCTCCATATGTCATGGTCATAGCTTGCAACTGTCTACGGTCAGGGGCCATATCCATCTTATACTTGTATTGTTTCAAGAAAGCGCCAGCCAAGTCCCTCCAAGAATTAATGTAGTCTCTCTTAAGTCCCCTTTACCACTTTAGAGATGCTCTAGTCAAACTAGATTTAAATTAGTGGATGAGAAGCTTGTCATTCTTCTCAGATGCAGCCATTTTGCGGAAGTGCATGGTTAGATGATCTTTGGGACAAGTGTGCCCCTAATACTAAAATATGTAATCAAATGAACTAGTAACTAATGGTAAGCATTACCTAATGCAGATAAGTTGATGCTAAATGCAAATGAGACATATAAAAAAAATAGGGTGAAATTTAGGGTGTGACAATATGACTTAAGTCCATATGTGTATATGGGTAGGCTTGTTGCTTTTTTTCTCCTTGTATTCTTTTGTTCCAGTGCTTTGCTTAGCTGTTTTGATCTGATCCTTAATCATATATCTCCTTGAACCTGTATTCAACAAACTACACATACCAAAAGAGTAAAAATAGCCAAAAAAAACTCAAACTCTAACAATCACTGACCAGACAGAAACTGACTCAAAAAACCACTAAGAACAAAGTCCTACAATTTACCTGGATTTTTTTACGTATAAGTGATTGAAAATATAGCACAAATGGTGACTGATAAACAACTCATTGCTAGTCAAATTAAATGAGAATACCAGACAAAGGATTCGTTGATAATAAAATATTTGCAACGAGATCTACAGATTGCAAAAGCGTTTGTAGAGTTTGAAATAACACATATTCCCTGGGAGGAAAATAGCCAAGCAAACCTTCTATCCCATTTAGCCAGCACCAAAGGCCCCAGATACAGTGATATAGGAAACCTTGGATGCACCAAGCACAGAGACCAAAGAGATAATGATGATACTAAATGCTCGGGGCTGGATGGACCCTATCATTCAATATTTTGTTAGACAAGCTTCTAGATGATGAGACTAAATCCCTTCAGATCAAACACATATCTTCTCGGTATCTTATGGTGGTCGACCAACTCTATAAGATGGGTAGATCTTCCCCCATGTTACAGTGTATTGCTGAAGAAGAGGTAGGACTTATAATGAAAGAGGTACATGAAGGAGTGTGTGGAATTCATATAGGGGTAGGGTATTGTTTAGAAAAATACTCAGATTTATGTACTATTAGCCTAGTATGCTGCAGGATTTTGTCATATTTGTGAACCGCTGTGAGAAGTGCCATATTTATGCCCCATTCATACATTTTCCCATAGAGTTACTGCACTCAATAATTTCTTCCTGCTTGTTCTACCAGTGGGGATCTGACATACTCAACCCTTTCCTTTTAACTACTTGACAACTGAAGTTAATGATATTGGCAGTGGATTATTTCACTAAATGTGTGGAAGCTGAAGTTGTTCCTAGATTACAACAGAAAGAGTGTGATGCTTCTATTAGAGGAATATCATATGTTAAATTGGTCTACTGGGGATCATTATCTCATATAACAACACAATTTTTAAGTGCACCTGTGGTGGAATTTTGTGAACATATCGACATACAAAACTGGTTTATTTCGGTTGAGAATCCTCAGGATAACGAACAGGAGGAAGTGGAAAACAAAATTATTTTTTCAGGTAAGAAGAAGAAGTTGGATGAAGAAGATGGGATATGGGCTGGATATTTACTTAAAATTATAAGGTAGTATCATACTACACCTCATTAAACCATAAAAGAAACCCCTTTCATGGACGACTACAACCGGGATGGGCTGAACAATTTAACTACCTAGTAGAAGAAATCAGAGCCACGACTCATGTTAGAGAGGTCACTGCTAAGCAAAGGATGAATAGGAGATTTAACACCAAAGTTTGACCAAGAGGTTTTCAGAAAGGTGACTTGGTCCTGAAGAGATTTACAAATTTGAAAGAAGAAGAAAAGGAAAACTTTCCCCTAATTGGGAAGGGCATTTCCAAGTTTGACATATGCTAAATAATGGAGCATACAAGCTCTAAAAATTTAGAAGGAATTGAATTTCCTAGGTTTTGGAATGTTGTGTGCATAAGATTTTATTATAGTTACTGGAATTTTGGTGATCAGATCTCAGATGTCCTAAGAGATGTTGAGACACCTTTCTCTGAACAAACACATAATGACAAGATAAACGATAAACAAAGTGCAGAAAAGTAAAGAACACACAGGATTATTAACCCAGTTCGGTGTACACCAACACCTACTCTGGGGGATACCAAGCCATGGATCAAGTTAATTGAAATAATATCAATTCAAAGCTAAATTCCCCCATTTACAACTTCTCACTTAATAAATATCCTTTCTTAACTTCTACCTAAGACTCACCTAGGAACAACTTGTTTCTTTAGGAGTCCATAAGTAACAATTATATTTTGATCTGACTCCTTTCATGATAACTTCATTCTTCTCATTAGTTACCAGACATTCAAAAGCAGTAAAGTTGACCTTGAGACCTTGGTCACACAATTGACTAATGCTTATCAAATTAGCAATCAACCCTTTAACAAACAACATCTTATTAAGATCTGGTAAACTAGTGCAGCTCATCTTTCCAACACCTTTTATTTCACCTTTTGACCCATACCCAAAGGTGACATAACAAGAACAAAGTGGTTTATTATCCACAAGAAATTTCATGACACAAGTCATGTGTCTAGAATGACCACTATAAAAAAACCAATCTTCTCTTGTAGAAGCTCTGAGAGAAGTGTGAACTATGAGTCCATGAGCATTATTCTTATAAAGCCTCTTAGATTAGAATCCTAAACTTTGGATCTTGATTTCTAGACGTGCATTATGTTATTTGAGTTTGGAATCATGTTGTTTGATGTTCATTGAGTGTTTCTGCAGCTTTAGAGCTTTTGATTTGATGAGATATGCATGTATGATGATTCTGAAATTTCTGCTAATTGTGTTTTTTGCAATTTTCATGAGATCTGTTCATGGTCTATGATTAATCATCTGATGTGATTCGAATAGCGTGATGTAGATTTTGTTTCTAGCGTTGATTTGCACAAAATTTCATGAAAAATGGTGTGGAAATGAGTATGTACGATGGATATGAACATGAGCCCTAGGACTAATCTTATGCACGTTTTTGAACTTGTCCGGAGGTTGAAGATGATGTGGTGGAACTGTTCCATTGGTCCATTTGAATTTTGAATTTATTTGAATTTTGTTTTTATAACTTGATTTTTCCTGATTTTATTTCTTGAACAAAACTTGATGAAAAATTCAGAAAAAATTCATGAAACTCCAAAATAATATATCTGATCTTTTATATTTTTTTCAGAATTTTTGAAAATATTTTGATTGGTTTTAAAATTCGTGTGATTAATTAATTGTTTGTTTGATATTTTATTTTTATTTTGATATTTCCTTTTATCCAAAAATTCCACAAAAAAATCATGGATGCTTGTTTTTCATTCTAAAATTTGAATATAATTTTGGTTGGATATTTTTCTGACTTTTAATTAAATTTTATTTTAAAAATGTGAATATTGGTTTAATTGTTTAATGGTTTGAATTTTGATTTTATTTTTTACTCTTCTTTAATTCTAAAAAAAATGAAAAAATAAGTTTTCTGATCTTTGGATTTTTCTCTATTTTTGTATGATTTTAGTTTGAATTTTTTAGAATTGGAACTTGATTAATCAATAATTTAGTTTATTTTCTAAATAGTTAGGGTTTTAATAATCCCCTTGTTTATTTTGATTCCAAAAACCAACTTGCCTTGAGTTTCAACTGAATTCAGCTCTTGTTTGGAGTTCATAGATGGATTGAGTATCTTAAAAATATTTTTCTTGAATTAATTGGTAAGTTTTGATATTTTCCATTGATTTGTTTTGAAAACTTGTCTAGATTGGTGATTTCATCAACTAGTTTTGAGGTTTGAAGTTTGATTGATCCTTTCCTCACCTATCCATGAACTTAAAACATGTTTGTTGGCTTTTATACATCCCAAAGATGCTATCAAAATGTTTGTTTGTATTATAGAAGTCCTTTCCTATTTTTGATATATTTTCAAAGTGCAAGTGCCCAATTAATGTTGCATATCTGGTTGCAATTTGTTTGATGGCCAATGAACTTGTGTGAGGACTATAATTTGGCACTAAATGATCATGTTGATTATGTTTACTCACACCAATTCACATCAATCCTATTGATTTCCCATAATTGGTTGATGAACCCTTTTGATTCATGCCTTCTAAGTAATGTTCTCTTTTTGTTTTAGCTTTGAATTTTGAACTTTTGGCTTGAGTTTGAGGTCATCAAATGACCAATGATGACATGTTAGGAATGGGAATGATACATAAAGGATAGTCTCATAAATACTTGAGATCACTTGACCTCTAATGTTTGAACCATTTCATCTTATTGTGAATTAGATGTTCAATCTTACTTTTCTTTTTGAATCTTTGAGGTATATTAAATGCATTTGTGCAACATGCTTTAGAATTACCATTTTAAACTCTTGATCATATCCTCATAGCATGTTAGAAGATTTATTTCAAGTCTTTGAATGGTTTAAGTATTCTAACTTTGTATTTGTTTGAATTTCTTGCCTTGCTAACTTGTGATATAAGCTTTGTGATACATCTTATGGTACCCCTCTTTTATTATGCTTGTGAACCATAATGAAATGAATGAGTATGTACGTGAAGTGTTTGCTACTGACTTCTAAGGTCTTTGATTGTATTCTTCTCTAGCTCCTTTGATCCTTGATTGATATTTACTTGTCAATTCAACATGGTGACAAGAAAGGAGCAACAGTTCTTTAGTTTTGCATGTGCCTACTTGATGCTTCTTACATTTATTGCTTTTGATGTTTTCCATCATGTTTATTTTCCCTTATTATGAATATATCATCGTCCATCCTTTATTGGTGCAACATTTCTCTTTGAAATCACTAATTTGTCTGTTAAATGTGCGAGGTACTCAGAGGAAAAGTTTTCCATTTAGACTTGGTACCGTAGTGTTCCACTTTATTTGTGGAACACAATTAGTTGTGTTTGCACCATTCATGTGCTTTGTATACTTTTCATTCTTTTGCAGGATATATATGTGATTGTGACTTCTATACATCACTTGTGGGATATGTTCATATTTGAAGCCTCAGTGCATATATTTGATGGCGTGATTTCTGACTTGATTTGTTTACTGATGCAAGCTTGCTCGAAGTTCTATGGGTTTCTTTATCTTGCTCATTCGGTACTGATAGTTATCCATTTGGTATTGCATTATTTCCTTTTTATTGTTTCCTCTCCTTATTGCATTCTATTGCATAATGGGACCCCTGTTGTTGATATATGTGCCTTGCTTGCTACTCATGTTTAAATGCTTGTTTGTTTACTTGTTTGGTTTTTACCATGCTCCTTTAGGATCGCTTGTGTAGGTTTAGTTCTCGAGCTAGACATTAGGATAGATATCCATGCATGCTAACATAGTGTAGAAACTTCCCTCTTTCATCCTCAACCTTAGGGTCAATCATTGTATGATAACATTATGGCTTGAAATTACGATAGTCTCCCTTAGTTGTTTTCTTTTCTTTGCATATTGCATCTTAAAACTAAAATTTCTTCTTGGAAAATCATAAAATATCTCTAATAAACTTAAATCCTCTTCAAGGTAAAAAAATACAAACCAAACTTATTTGTTCGTACGCCTTTTGGATTTGTTTTAAATCTTGTCAAAGTGTTGTCTTGCCATCCTTGCCATGACATTTTGTTATCTTTTTGCGGATGTTTCGCCATCGCATATGTTTGTTATTGATGTTTCGCCATCTTTTCCATGATACCTTGCTATCTTTTAGCCGATGTTTCACCATCGCACCTGTTTGTAGCCGATGTTTCGCCATCGCACATGTTTGTTATCCTACTTTGATTCTCAATATCATTGTTAGGTGTGATGTTTTGTCATCTAGTTTATTGATGTTTCACCGTCTTTTCCATGTTATCTTCCTATCTCTTAGCCAATGTTTCGCCATCACACATGTTTGTTATCCTACTTTGATTCTTAATATCATTGTTAGGTGTGATGTTTTATCATCTAGATTATTGATGTTTCTCCATCTTTGCCATGCCACTTTGCTATCTTTTAGCCGATGTTTCGCCATCGCACCTGTTTGTAGCCGATGTTTCGCCATCGCACCTGTTTGTAGCTGATGTTTCGCCATCGCACATGTTTGTTATCCTACTTTGATTCTCAATATCATTGTTAGGTGTGATGTTTTATCATCTAGATTATTGATGTTTCACCATCTTTTCCATGATACTTTGTTATCTTTTAGCCGATGTTTCGCCATCGCACATGTTTGTAGCCGATGTTTCGCCATCGCACATGTTTGTTATCCTACTTTGATTCTCAATATCATTGCTAGGTGTGATGTTTTATCATCTGGTTTATTGATGTTTCGCCATCTTTGCCATATTATCTTCCTATCTCTTAGCTGATTTTTCGCCATCACACATGTTTGTAGCTGATGTTTCGCCATCGCACATGTTTGTTATCCTACTTTGATTTTCAATATCATTGTTAGCTGTATGTTTCACCGTATTGTCTGATATTTTTCTATCATGTTGGAGTTTTATCATCTTATCTGAGTTTGTGTTACCATGCGATATGTTGTTATCCCTTTTTATTTCTTTATCATTGTTATTATTGTTTTGTCACTTACCTGATGTTTTTCCATCTTGACTCTTTCTTTTGTCTTCTTAAATAAAAAACACAAACCAACCAAAATATATGAGGCGAACTACGACTGCTCTTATTCCTTGAAAGGGATACGTAGGCAGAGGTTTTTGTGGGGCCTAATCGAGCATATATTTGTAAATATTCCTTTCTTTTCCCCACACTTTCTTTTCCTTTTTCTTTGCATGCATTCCTTTTTCAGCTTTAAGCCTTAGACATATATTTTACACACCCATTAGATTAGAACAACAAGAGTGGATACTGTAGAGTACTACGGGCATGTGGGGTGCTAATACCTTCCCCTCGCGTAACAGACTCCCTTACCCGATCTCTCAGTCGCAAGACCGTGATGTCACCCTCTTCAGGTTTTCTCGATATTTACCTTTCCCTCTCAGTGGGATAAAAGACGTTTGGTGGCGACTTCATTGATTTATATCAGATGACGGTTCGGTCGGTTGTTTCATATGTTTATACTTTTTCATATACTTCTAGAATGGTTGTTGTTGAATGAGTATGAGTTAGGTTGTGAATACGTTAGGGATAAGGGGTTTGAGCAGGGGTATGTGAGTTTGAAGTTGAAGTTGGGATTATGGAGGGCTGAAGGATGAAGGTTAAATTGAGTAGAAAGTTGAGTGATTTCTAGGTTGAAGAATAATGGAGTGAGGCAGTAGGGTAGTTTTAACGTGAAGGAGGTGAATCGTTTTATGAGCAAGGTGAGGTTATGGTGTGAAAGTAATTTAAGGTTTTTATGCAGAGAGCATTGAACAGAGGGTTAAACTTGGTGAAAGTTTGAGAGCATAGTTTTGTGAAGAGTTTTTTGGTGGTGTTTTTTCTCTTTCTTGTGTGTAATTTTCTGCTTATTGTTGGTGTGTTTCTTGTATCGTTGGTGTATAAATTATAGGAACAGAGGGTGGTTTATATAGAGGAATTAAGGGAAGTTTTAGGGGTAAAGTAGGATAGATTTTAAACATTTTGGTTTTCTTCTTTTATGTTTAACGGATGCAGGCTATGTATTTCCATTTTAATGTAATTTTCTGATGTTCTTGAACTATTGTTACAGGTTTTGGACAGGCTTATGCAGGGGCTGTTTTGTGCAGATATTTTGGATTGTTTTGGTTTGTGTTTAGACTAGTGTGGCAGTGGGCAGTAGCATGATAGAGACAAGGCAGCTTGGTGCAAGTTTTACAGGTTTAGATAATAACTAGTGCAAAGTGTTGGACTGATGTTCTTGGACTGTTATGTTTGGTTTATTTTGATAGGTTTTGGGATATTTTTGTACAGGTTGACAGGTTTTGGAGGAGAGTGGACAGGTTTTTTGGCATGTCTCTGCAGGCTTGTAGCGTCTGATTTTGGGACAGCATAGGAGGTTGTCTTTGCAGGAACTGTTTTGGATGTTTTAGAGCATGAAGCAAGATGGAAAGAGACAGGGCAGTAGGTTGTATTGGACTGGTTTGTAGTTTTAGAACATGGCTGCAACTTTTGACTTGGTTAATTTTTTTTTTTACAAATTTAATTTATTGTTTGGGACTGGTTTATGTAAAGTGAAGGCCTGAGATTGTATTTGGTTTTGTTGATTAAATGTTATGCAGGTTATATTTTGTTGAATTTGTGTAATGTTTTGGACATGTTTGCAGCAAGTTGATGCAGAGCTAGTCTTGGGTTATTGCGGGAAGTATAGGATTGTTTGGAAAGCAGAGCATTTGGACTGGTTTTGGTTGTATGTGGCAGCAATGGAAGGTTTTGTGCACAGCAGCAGAATGGACAACAATTGTCAAGGAACCAAGTTGACATTTCATGGATATTTATGGCATAACATTGTATTACTTTTAGGGATTTTAGAATTTTGTAATGGTATTCTAGAACATAAAGAATGATTTGACATATTTGAATCAAATTAAATCATAGATGTTTCATTTGAAAAACTTTGGATAAACCTTGTAAGTTGAACATGTTTCTCTCATCTTTTCTTTTTGTTCCAAGTTTCAACATGATGCCTTGAATCTTTTTTGTAATATGAATGAACCGTGACTTGAAATACTTGTAATATGAACCATTACTTGTAATATGAATGGAATTTCTTGATACTTGAATAAATTCAATGGATGAACTCTTATGTAACAAGCTTGAATGGAATGATGAGACTTTCAAAATTCAAGAATTCCATGTTTCCTTTATTTTCCAATTAGCTTTCCAAGATTTGAATTCACCATTTGTATATCACCTCACGATTTCATAGGAACTTCTACTCAAAACAAACTCGTATTCCACGCCCGACTCAAATGAACATCAATTACCAAACTTGAATTTAACCTGTCGTGTGAAGTTAAAAAGCATAATTTATACCATAAGCAATTGTTCCCAAAGCCTTGTATCTCGAACCAAGGTTGATTGGAGAAAGTATCCATGAATTAATGTCTCTTATCTTGACCAATGCTTTATAACTCAGGCAACTAGAAGCAGGCTCTTATCACAAGAAAACCTTAGCCATGATGCATATTACTTGATGTTCTTGGTCGAATCCCTAATAGAAATTGCTGAACGTGAGCATAAGAAAGTGTATAATGACCCATGAACCATAGAAAAATCTTCTTTTCTCCAGTCCAACCCTTGATAAGAATTTCAGTTGAATAACTTATAGTGCAAGTAGTTAATGGAAGATCTCAAGTGAACTCAAACCCAATTTATGAAGAAATGGTCCCCTGATGACAGAGGGACAAACCCCTAAAATTGTCTCAGCCGAAACATCTTTGGTGAAACCCTCTGTTGTACCCCAAAATTTGCCCTCCCATATTCTTCAAGAAATTACCAAATCAAGCTGCAAAATTCCCCAAGGGGTGCACAGTGCAAAGGTCTCCCATACAGTCACAACTAGGGTTTGCGTCTTATTTTAATTTTAATTAATTCTTTTTTCTAATAAATCTTAAAACATTAAAAACACCAAAAAACAAATTCTTGCCTTCTTTTAATTTTAATTTTAATTCCTCATTAGTTTTAATTTTTGCAAAAGGGTCCAACGCCCATGTTCTTAATTTCTTATTAATTCGCATATTTATTTTATTTTTGCTTAAATAATTATGTATCTCTCCCGAAGCATTGTAATTACTTCTCGCACTTTTAATTCTTTTAATTTCTTTATTTTTCTGTCAAATCGGGTCCTGGTTAAATTTGGCGATGTGGACCCGCGCCATTTGTAATAGCTTTAGATTTACTTTCCCGCAAACTTTTAACTGTTAAACAAAGCATGCAAGAATGAATGGCCTAAAATAAAAAACAAACGCATAGATCACTTTGACATGACAAGATAAATACAAATGAACATGACACACAAATCACACACCACCCCTAGGGTACGCCTCACTGTTGCCTTGCCTCGAAAGGTGATCGTCGAGTAGAGGATGTCTTAGTAAGTCCTCATGATCCGGGAACCTGGCATGAGGGTAGCTTCTAAGGTGTCTTCCCATTGCTCTGGTGATCACCATGTCCCGAACCTCGAATTGACCCGAACACCTCCAACGGTGGTGCTACCTACCTCTCAATGGTGGGATGGCACTACTTTAAAGGACATCTACACAGACGAATTCCTTAGGGTAGGTAGACGACTCTAGATACTTGCTCTAATTTCAAAAACAAATCCAAAATACTTTTCACACCAACACATTTTCAAAAAGCTTTCGAAAGCATTTTTTCAAACACTCTTGAGGACCGATACAAGAGTCGAACTGGAATTTTCAAAGAAACTTTTTAAAAACCCACAATTGAAAAGCAAACAAACCATTTTTGAAAACACAAATGAGCAAGTATCTAAGAGCCCATGGATAACCATGGATAGAAAGGGTGCTAACACCTTCCCTTTCTATAATCTACCTCCCGAACCGAGAGCAATCTCTTTAAGGAATTTTTCTGTGCTTTTGTCCTTTCCATTTGGAGAAAATAAAAGACGGTGGCGACTCTTGCTTCCGCGACATTTCGCGAACCAGCGTTAAACAGTCAGTTCCAGATCAACCGATCACAGAACTGGCGACTCTGCTGGGGAAACCTTTATAAAGTGAGGTGTACCTTAGGGTTAGTTCATAACTGTGTTTTCAATTGTCTTCTTTGCTTGCTTTACTATTGTGGGTTGTATCGGAGTTACATAGATCCTAACCCGGATCTGGGGATACCTTGTTTAGGTAGCATAAGCTGTGAGGAACCTGTCCGGCGTATACCGACATGGGTGAAGCAGTGGCTACGTTGGTGTGGTGCCTTGGTCTGTACCGATATCCCTCGTGTTGAAACGGGGAGAATATGGGTCTTCCAAGGAGTCATTAAGCACCAACAGACCTTAGAACCTTAAATGACACAACTTGGCCATTAGAACAGTAGCAGTATGCTACGCCCATTGAGGCTAAACTCTCGTGATGGTTCTGGCCGCAAGAAAAGATTGCGATGCTGGAGTTATGACCGATTGAGGGTAGTCAATGATATTGGGATCCTCTAAGAACCCGGTTACTTTGATAGGACAGGTTGAACCCACCAACTTCAAGAGGGTAATACCTAGACCCCATGCTGGCCTAAACTCTAAGGGTTTCTCTTGTGTGACTTGTGTGCCTTCGTACTTGACTACTTGCATGCTTGTTATCTGACACATGAACTACTTGCAGGTTTTGTTTATAGTCCTTAATTAGGACTCATAATAGGGTTTACTAAGTTTCTTGCAGGGTTTGTTTATAGTCCTTAATTAGGGCTCATGACAGGTTTTACTTGAGTTTCTTGCAGGTTTTGGTTTATAGTACTTAATAGGGACTTGTAACAGAGTTACCCACATCATTCCATGCATAGCATAACATCATACCATTGCATACATCCTGACCCATTTCAAGGATCTCAAGGGCTTGTGATGCAGGTCATGATGAATCAAGCATCTAGCAAGGGGCAAAGAGGATTTATTTTCTTCTAGCCAAAGTTGTCAAGGGCTATGACCCACTTGATATGGTGAGCCTTTGACCCTTGGAAGAAAGACTCTCAACAAATATGGAGTTCCTTCCATCAAGCTACCGGACCCAAATTCTAACAAATTTTCTTGTTTACCCCGCGGGATCCTTGAAAACATTGCATGCATGTCATACACATCATTACATAACAGGTATCTTTGTTGCAGGTCACTTACCATCTCTCGCTGTTTATTTCAGCAATGGCCTTCCAACCAGATAACCAGGACCTTCTTGCTCAAGAGACTCGGTTCGGGGAAATCCTCCTGAATCTATCCAAGGGGCAGGAGGAGCTAAGGACACTTCTCATGGAGACCTTTGTCAGGAACAGTGCTGAGGATGAAAGGTTGAAACACCTACAAGCTGAGATGGATGCAATGAAAGCCCAAATGCTGGGGCAGAGGAATGCCATTCAAGGTCTAGCTCAAAGACAAGATGAGCTCCGGTTTCTCGTCAACCAACTGCTTCAGGGTAACCAACTGGGGCAAAAGGCTAAGGGTAAAAAGCCAGTCATCGTTCGACCATCTTTGAGACAAAGAGGCAAGGAGAAAGTTCCTCATATGGCTCAAGTATCACCAATTCAGTATCAACCTCACCAGCTTCAACCAGACAAGCCCCAAAGGCAATTCACCGAGCTCAACGTGTCGCTGCCTCAAGCCTTACAACAACTGCTGAGGTTGAACTTGGTAACTCGAAAGAATCCTCCTAAGAATCCCAACAGGACACCTTCAAGGTATGACCCCAATGCTCACTGCGCTTATCATTCTGACAGCCCGGGGCATGCTACAGGGGATTGTTGGACTTTGAAGAATAAAATCCAGGATCTGATTGAGGAAGGAGCTGTGGAATTCACCCAAGATGGCCAGGCTGAGTGCTTCTACCATCCCTACAGGAGGCACCACTTGAAATGACAAGCCCTGAGATTAGGAAATTTTTGTTCATTCGAATGTTCAAGTTGCAATTTTCTTTTGTTCAAACATTTATTCATGATTAAACATTGTTATTTCATTAATACATCGCATATGTCTGTTCTGAAACAATATATTCGTATTCACTAAATGCAAATTATTTTCATATTTTTTCTGATGATCAACGCTCGATTAATAATTCTAAGCCTCTTGAGGGAGGATGACGAAAACGATACCACAGTCTACAGTATGCTTTTGAACAGACCCCGCTGATGAGGTACAGGCATTGTTTCAATTCCTAAACACTGGAGTAATAAGGAAGATAATCCCTCGTCAACCCATCCGAGCCAAAGAAGTAGGAGTTTTTCTTTTCGAAATTTAAAACCCTTTATCATAACCTGGGGCAGGGTAGTTCTCTCAGTTGATCCAAGTGCATAACGAATGGCACCAAAGAGGTCCTTACAAAACGAAGAAAGACAGTGATGATTCCGAATAATCATAAAGACAGGCAGTCATTATATCTCTCAAAATAAAAAAAACCCATTAAGTCAAAACCCATGAAGGAGACTTACAAAACTGGGGCATCCCGCTGACTGTAATTCCAAAAAAAAAGAAACAATTCAGGCAAAAAAGAAAGGGATAACAAAAAATCAGACAAGAAAGAGGTCTTACAAACCCTCAACAAAAAATGACTGCCTATTCGAAATAAATTGTCGACATCCGAACCATCACCGGAAAATCAGAGCAAAGACTCAAACAAGGTCTAACGCACGATCAACTGAGTTTAGGATTGAAGAACATCACGAAGAGCGGGTGGGTACAAATAATTTGAGCCTTTATCCTTTGTTTCTTAAACCGTGAACCAGGCCACGCTACAACCCTTGAAAGTCCTAGCTGAAGCATGGGTTAGTTCGAAAGCATACTGTGACGAAAGGTATCCTGACTCCTTAAGGCTCATGGTAAAATACGGAGTTGACATCACGTTTTACAAACATTCACTTGTTTTATGAAAAAACGCATTTTCAAAAACTTCGAGACATCTTAAGGTGCCAAGGCAGGTTCGGCTGAAGAACATAACCAGACATCTTAATTCCCCAAAGAGTGAGCCAGAAAGCAGTATACTCTCGCCAAGCAAAGTACATTATCAGCCTTAAAGAAGTCGAGTATCCTCCCGCAGATCTCAACATTCCCCAGCAGCATATATATCCTTAACAAGCATCCCCGGCAGTCTTGGTCTAAAGATTGTTCCCCGGCGGTATATCAAATATTCAAAGGAGTCACTTCCCCGATGCAGTTCAAACTTCCCCAAGAGAGTACAGTCCAATCCAGTTCCCAAGGAAAGATGGAGTTCATATCCCCAAGCAATAAGCTTATCCCCAGTAGATTCTGGAAGCTTATCCCCCCGCAGAGCACGAACGCGTCTCCCGGCTTTATTCAAAGAGTTATTTCCTTAACAGGATATAACTGGGTTATCCTCAGCCAAAAGCCACGGAAAGAGCGTCCCCGACGAAGTCTTCTTACCCCAGCGAAGTCCATCAACACTTCCAACAACAAGGGTATCCCCAGCAAATTATTATCAGCACTCAGCAAAGTACCTCTCTCCCCACAGAGTATTGCTTCCCAGCATGGTCGCTAGAATATCTTTTCTCCCCGCAGAATCTTCCATTTGCCAAGTTTATTCCTCAACGGAGTCATCTTCTCCTACCGGTATTCTTGCAGTTATCATCCTCAGCGGAAGCAAAATCTATTCTTCAAATATCAGCCCAGGATACGACTTCCTGGCATCCGTCAAGGATTTACTTTCCTAGACAAAAACATACATTCATAAAAAATCACATATATCATTACGGCTTGCATAGACACATTATGTCATACAAATCTCATCTATGTTGAGAACATCATTGCTTGATCCATATCACGCATTGCATATGACTGACCTTTACCTTTCAGGAAAGATGCAGTTGAAATTCTCAATCATATTTCAAGAACTAGACCGGTTCAATTAATCGACGCCAAAGATTTCTTATCCAGTCTCAGGCCTTCTCTAGTCCAGCTAAATCGACTCCCAACAGATTTTTCTGATGAAGACTCAGTAGAAGTTATCCCAGATGGTTCCCTCTCCGACGGTGAGTGAGGTGGTAAGTCCTTTTCAGATGTTTCCCTCTCCGACGGTGAGTGAGGTGATAATCTCCTATGGTTCCCTCTCTGACGGTGAGTGAGGTGGTAATTCCTTTTCAAGATGTTTCCCTCTCCGATGGTGAGTGAGGTGATAATCTCCTATGGTTCCCTCTCCGACGGTGAGTGAGGTGGTAAGTCCTTTTCAGATGGTTCCCTCTCCGACGGTGAGTGAGGTGATAATCTCCTATGGTTCCCTCTCCGACGGTGAGTGAGGTGGTAAGTCCTTTTCAGATGGTTCCCTCTCCGACGGTGAGTGAGGTGATAGTCTTCTATGGTTCCCTCTCCGACGGTGAGTGAGGTGGTAAGTCCTTTTCAGATAGTTCCCTCTCCGACGGTGAGTGAGGTGATAGTCTTCTATGGTTCCCTCTCCGACGGTGAGTGAGGTGGTAAGTCCTTTTCAGATAGTTCCCTCTCCGACGGTGAGTGAGGTGATAGTCTTCTATGGTTCCCTCTCCGATGGTGAGTGAGGTGGTAAGTCCTTTTCAGATGGTTCCCTCTCCGACGGTGAGTGAGGTGATAGTCTCCTAACGGTTCCCTCTCCAACGGTGAGTGAGGTGGTAAGTCCTTTTCAGATGTTTCCCTCTCCAACGGTGAGTGAGGTGATAGTCTCCTATGGTTCCCTCTCCGACGGCGAGTGAGGTGGTAAGTCCTTTTCAGATGTTTCCCTCTCTGACGGTGAGTGAGGTGATAGTCTCCTAACGGTTCCCTCTCCAACGGTGAGTGAGGTGGTAAGTCCTTTTCAAGATGTTTCACTCTCCGACGGTGAGTGAGGTGATAATCTCCTATGGTTCCCTCTCCGACGGTGAGTGAGGTGGTAATCCCTTTTCAGATGGTTCCCTCTCCGACGGTGAGTGAGGTGATAGTCTTCTATGGTTCCCTCTCCGACGGTGAGTGAGGTGGTAAGTCCTTTTCAGATGTTTCCCTCTCCGACGGTGAGTGAGGTGATAATCTCCTATGGTTCCCTCTCCGACGGTGAGTGAGGTGGTAATCCCTTTTCAGATGGTTCCCTCTCCGACGGTGAGTGAGGTGATAGTCTTCTATGGTTCCCTCTCCGACGGTGAGTGAGGTGGTAAGTCCTTTTCAGATGTTTCCCTCTCCGACGGTGAGTGAGGTGATAATCTCCTATGGTTCCCTCTCCGACGGTGAGTGAGGTGGTAATCCCTTTTCAGATGGTTCCCTCTCCGACGGTGAGTGAGGTGATAGTCTTCTATGGTTCCCTCTCCGACGGTGAGTGAGGTGGTAAGTCCTTTTCAGATGGTTCCCTCTCCGAAGGTGAGTGAGGTGATAATCTCCTATGGTTCCCTCTCCGACGGTGAGTGAGGTGGTAAGTCCTTTTCAGATGGTTCCCTCTCCGACGGTGAGTGAGGTGATAGTCTTCTATGGTTCCCTCTCCGACGGTGAGTGAGGTGGTAATCCCTTTTCAGATGGTTCCCTCTCCGACGGTGAGTGAGGTGATAGTCTTCTATGGTTCCCTCTCCGACGGTGAGTGAGGTGGTAAGTCCTTTTCAGATGGTTCCCTCTCCGACGGTGAGTGAGGTGATAATCTCCTATGGTTCCCTCTCCGACGGTGAGTGAGGTGGTAAGTCCTTTTTAGATGGTTCCCTCTCCGACGGTGAGTGAGGTGATAGTCTTCTATGGTTCCCTCTCCGACAGTGAGTGAGGTGGTAAGTCCTTTTCAGATAGTTCCCTCTCCGACGGTGAGTGAGGTGATAGTCTTCTATGGTTCCCTCTCCGACGGTGAGTGAGGTGGTAAGTCCTTTTCAGATAGTTCCCTCTCCGACGGTGAGTGAGGTGATAGTCTTCTATGATTCCCTCTCCGACGGTGAGTGAGGTGGTAAGTCCTTTTCAGATGGTTCCCTCTCCGACGGTGAGTGAGGTGATAGTCTCCTAACGGTTCCCTCTCCAACGGTGAGTGAGGTGGTAAGTCCTTTTCAGATGTTTCCCTCTCCAACGGTGAGTGAGGTGATAGTCTCCTATGGTTCCCTCTCCGACGGCGAGTGAGGTGGTAAGTCCTTTTCAGATGTTTCCCTCTCCAACGGTGAGTGAGGTGATAGTCTCCTATGGTTCCCTCTCCGACGGCGAGTGAGGTGGTAAGTCCTTTTCAGATGTTTCCCTCTCCGACGGTGAGTGAGGTGATAGTCTCCTAACGGTTCCCTCTCCAACGGTGAGTGAGGTGGTAAGTCCTTTTCAAGATGTTTCCCTCTCCGACGGTGAGTGAGGTGATAATCTCCTATGGTTCCCTCTCCGACGGTGAGTGAGGTGGTAATCCCTTTTCAGATGGTTCCCTCTCCGACGGTGAGTGAGGTGATAGTCTTCTATGGTTCCCTCTCCGACGGTGAGTGAGGTGGTAAGTCCTTTTCAGATGGTTCCCTCTCCGATGGTGAGTGAGGTGATAGTCTTCTATGGTTCCCTCTCCGACGGTGAGTGAGGTGGTAATCCCTTTTCAGATGGTTCCCTCTCCAACGGTGAGTGAGGTGATAGTCTTCTATGGTTCCCTCTCCGACGGTGAGTGAGGTGGTAAGTCCTTTTCAGATGGTTCCCTCTCCGACGGTGAGTGAGGTGATAATCTCCTATGGTTCCCTCTCCGACGGTGAGTGAGGTGGTAAGTCCTTTTCAGATGGTTCCCTCTCCGACGGTGAGTGAGGTGATAGTCTTCTATGGTTCCCTCTCCGACGGTGAGTGAGGTGGTAATCCCTTTTCAGATGGTTCCCTCTCCGACGGTGAGTGAGGTGATAGTCTTCTATGGTTCCCTCTCCGACGGTGAGTGAGGTGGTAAGTCCTTTATAGATGGTTCCCTCTCCGACGGTGAGTGAGGTGATAATCTCCTATGGTTCCCTCTCCGACGGTGAGTGAGGTGGTAAGTCCTTTTTAGATGGTTCCCTCTCCGACGGTGAGTGAGGTGATAGTCTTCTATGGTTCCCTCTCCGACGGTGAGTGAGGTGGTAAGTCCTTTTCAGATGTTTCCCTCTCCAACGGTGAGTGAGGTGATAGTCTCCTATGGTTCCCTCTCCGACGGTGAGTGAGGTGGTAAGTCCTTTTCAGATAGTTCCCTCTCCGACGGTGAGTGAGGTGATAGTCTTCTATGATTCCCTCTCCGACGGTGAGTGAGGTGGTAAGTCCTTTTCAGATGGTTCCCTCTCCGACGGTGAGTGAGGTGATAGTCTCCTAACGGTTCCCTCTCCAACGGTGAGTGAGGTGGTAAGTCCTTTTCAGATGTTTCCCTCTCCAACGGTGAGTGAGGTGATAGTCTCCTATGGTTCCCTCTCCGACGGCGAGTGAGGTGGTAAGTCCTTTTCAGATGTTTCCCTCTCCAACGGTGAGTGAGGTGATAGTCTCCTATGGTTCCCTCTCCGACGGCGAGTGAGGTGGTAAGTCCTTTTCAGATGTTTCCCTCTCCGACGGTGAGTGAGGTGATAGTCTCCTAACGGTTCCCTCTCCAACGGTGAGTGAGGTGGTAAGTCCTTTTCAAGATGTTTCCCTCTCCGACGGTGAGTGAGGTGATAATCTCCTATGGTTCCCTCTCCGACGGTGAGTGAGGTGGTAATCCCTTTTCAGATGGTTCCCTCTCCGACGGTGAGTGAGGTGATAGTCTTCTATGGTTCCCTCTCCGACGGTGAGTGAGGTGGTAAGTCCTTTTCAGATGTTTCCCTCTCCGACGGTGAGTGAGGTGATAATCTCCTATGGTTCCCTCTCCGACGGTGAGTGAGGTGGTAATCCCTTTTCAGATGGTTCCCTCTCCGACGGTGAGTGAGGTGATAGTCTTCTATGGTTCCCTCTCCGACGGTGAGTGAGGTGGTAAGTCCTTTTCAGATGGTTCCCTCTCCGAAGGTGAGTGAGGTGATAATCTCCTATGGTTCCCTCTCCGACGGTGAGTGAGGTGGTAAGTCCTTTTCAGATGGTTCCCTCTCCGACGGTGAGTGAGGTGATAGTCTTCTATGGTTCCCTCTCCGACGGTGAGTGAGGTGGTAATCCCTTTTCAGATGGTTCCCTCTCCGACGGTGAGTGAGGTGATAGTCTTCTATGGTTCCCTCTCCGACGGTGAGTGAGGTGGTAAGTCCTTTTCAGATGGTTCCCTCTCCGACGGTGAGTGAGGTGATAATCTCCTATGGTTCCCTCTCCGACGGTGAGTGAGGTGGTAAGTCCTTTTTAGATGGTTCCCTCTCCGACGGTGAGTGAGGTGATAGTCTTCTATGGTTCCCTCTCCGACGGTGAGTGAGGTGGTAAGTCCTTTTCAGATAGTTCCCTCTCCGACGGTGAGTGAGGTGATAGTCTTCTATGGTTCCCTCTCCGACGGTGAGTGAGGTGGTAAGTCCTTTTCAGATAGTTCCCTCTCCGACGGTGAGTGAGGTGATAGTCTTCTATGATTCCCTCTCCGACGGTGAGTGAGGTGGTAAGTCCTTTTCAGATGGTTCCCTCTCTGACGGTGAGTGAGGTGATAGTCTCCTAACGGTTCCCTCTCCAACGGTGAGTGAGGTGGTAAGTCCTTTTCAGATGTTTCCCTCTCCAACGGTGAGTGAGGTGATAGTCTCATATGGTTCCCTCTCCGACGGCGAGTGAGGTGGTAAGTCCTTTTCAGATGTTTCCCTCTCCAACGGTGAGTTAGGTGATAGTCTCCTATGGTTCCCTCTCCGACGGCGAGTGAGGTGGTAAGTCCTTTTCAGATGTTTCCCTCTCCGACGGTGAGTGAGGTGATAGTCTCCTAATGGTTCCCTCTCCAACGGTGAGTGAGGTGGTAAGTCCTTTTCAAGATGTTTCCCTCTCCGACGGTGAGTGAGGTGATAATCTCCTATGGTTCCCTCTCCGACGGTGAGTGAGGTGGTAATCCCTTTTCAGATGGTTCCCTCTCTGACGGTGAGTGAGGTGATAGTCTTCTATGGTTCCCTCTCCGACGGTGAGTGAGGTGGTAAGTCCTTTTCAGATGTTTCCCTCTCCGACGGTGAGTGAGGTGATAATCTCCTATGGTTCCCTCTCCGACGGTGAGTGAGGTGGTAATCCCTTTTCAGATGGTTCCCTCTCCGACGGTGAGTGAGGTGATAGTCTTCTATGGTTCCCTCTCCGACGGTGAGTGAGGTGGTAAGTCCTTTTCAGATGTTTCCCTCTCTGACGGTGAGTGAGGTGATAATCTCCTATGGTTCCCTCTCCGACGGTGAGTGAGGTGGTAATCCCTTTTCAGATGGTTCCCTCTCCGACGGTGAGTGAGGTGATAGTCTTCGATGGTTCCCTCTCCGACGGTGAGTGAGGTGGTAAGTCCTTTTCAGATGGTTCCCTCTCCGACGGTGAGTGAGGTGATAATCTCCTATGGTTCCCTCTCCGACGGTGAGTGAGGTGGTAAGTCCTTTTCAGATGGTTCCCTCTCCGACGGTGAGTGAGGTGATAGTCTTCTATGGTTCCCTCTCCGACGGTGAGTGAGGTGGTAATCCCTTTTCAGATGGTTCCCTCTCCAACGGTGAGTGAGGTGATAGTCTTCTATGGTTCCCTCTCCGACGGTGTGTGAGGTGGTAAGTCCTTTTCAGATGGTTCCCTCTCCGACGGTGAGTGAGGTGATAATCTCCTATGGTTCCCTCTCCGACGGTGAGTGAGGTGGTAAGTCCTTTTTAGATGGTTCCCTCTCCGACGGTGAGTGAGGTGATAGTCTTCTATGGTTCCCTCTCCGACGGTGAGTGAGGTGGTAAGTCCTTTTCAGATAGTTCCCTCTCCGACGGTGAGTGAGGTGATAGTCTTCTATGGTTCCCTCTCCGACGGTGAGTGAGGTGGTAAGTCCTTTTCAGATAGTTCCCTCTCCGACGGTGAGTGAGGTGATAGTCTTCTATGGTTCCCTCTCCGACGGTGAGTGAGGTGGTAAGTCCTTTTCAGATGGTTCCCTCTCCGACGGTGAGTGAGGTGATAGTCTCCTAACGGTTCCCTCTCCAACGGTGAGTGAGGTGGTAAGTCCTTTTCAGATGTTTCCCTCTCCAACGGTGAGTGAGGTGATAGTCTCCTATGGTTCCCTCTCCGACGGCGAGTGAGGTGGTAAGTCCTTTTCAGATGTTTCCCTCTCCGACGGTGAGTGAGGTGATAGTCTCCTAACGGTTCCCTCTCCAATGGTGAGTGAGGTGGTAAGTCCTTTTCAGATGTTTCCCTCTCTGACGGTGAGTGAGGTGATAGTCTCCTAACGGTTCCCTCTCCAACAGTGAGTGAGGTGGTAAGTCCTTTTCAGATGTTTCCCTCTCCGACGGTGAGTGAGGTAATCGTCTCCTATGGTTCCCTCTCCGACGGTGAGTGAGGTGGTAAGTCCTTTTCAGATGTTTCCCTCTCCAACGGTGAGTGAGGTGATAGTCTCCTATGGTTCCCTCTCCGACGGTGAGTGAGGTGGTAAGTCCTTTTCAGATGTTTCCCTCTCCGACGGTGAGTGAGCTGATAATCTCCTATGGTTCCCTCTCCGACGGTGAGTGAGGTGGTAATCCCTTTTCAGATGGTTCCCTCTCCGACGGTGAGTGAGGTGATAGTCTTCTATGGTTCCCTCTCCGACGGTGAGTGAGGTGGTAAGTCCTTTTCAGATGTTTCCCTCTCCGACGGTGAGTGAGGTGATAGTCTTCTATGGTTCCCTCTCCGACGGTGAGTGAGGTGGTAAGTCCTTTTCAGATGTTTCCCTCTCCGACGGTGAGTGAGGTGATAATCTCCTATGGTTCCCTCTCCGACGGTGAGTGAGGTGGTAATCCCTTTTCAGATGGTTCCCTCTCCGACGGTGAGTGAGGGGATAGTCTTCTATGGTTCCCTCTCCGACGGTGAGTGAGGTGGTAAGTCCTTTTCAGATGTTTCCCTCTCCGACGGTGAGTGAGGTGATAATCTCCTATGGTTCCCTCTCCGACGGTGAGTGAGGTGGTAATCCCTTTTCAGATGGTTCCCTCTCCGACGGTGAGTGAGGTGATAGTCTTCTATGGTTCCCTCTCCGACGGTGAGTGAGGTGGTAAGTCCTTTTCAGATGGTTCCCTCTCCGAAGGTGAGTGAGGTGATAATCTCCTATGGTTCCCTCTCCGACGGTGAGTGAGGTGGTAAGTCCTTTTCAGATGGTTCCCTCTCCGACGGTGAGTGAGGTGATAGTCTTCTATGGTTCCCTCTCCGACGGTGAGTGAGGTGGTAATCCCTTTTCAGATGGTTCCCTCTCTGACGGTGAGTGAGGTGATAGTCTTCTATGGTTCCCTCTCCGACGGTGAGTGAGGTGGTAAGTCCTTTTCAGATGGTTCCCTCTCCGACGGTGAGTGAGGTGATAATCTCCTATGGTTCCCTCTCCGACGGTGAGTGAGGTGGTAAGTCCTTTTTAGATGGTTCCCTCTCCGACGGTGAGTGAGGTGATAGTCTTCTATGGTTCCCTCTCCGACGATGAGTGAGGTGGTAAGTCCTTTTCAGATAGTTCCCTCTCCGACGGTGAGTGAGGTGATAGTCTTCTATGGTTCCCTCTCCGACGGTGAGTGAGGTGGTAAGTCCTTTTCAGATAGTTCCCTCTCCGACGGTGAGTGAGGTGATAGTCTTCTATGATTCCCTCTCCGACGGTGAGTGAGGTGGTAAGTCCTTTTCAGATGGTTCCCTCTCCGACGGTGAGTGAGGTGATAGTCTCCTAACGGTTCCCTCTCCAACGGTGAGTGAGGTGGTAAGTCCTTTTCAGATGTTTCCCTCTCCAACGGTGAGTGAGGTGATAGTCTCCTATGGTTCCCTCTCCGACGGCGAGTGAGGTGGTAAGTCCTTTTCAGATGTTTCCCTCTCCAACGGTGAGTGAGGTGATAGTCTCCTATGGTTCCCTCTCCGACGGCGAGTGAGGTGGTAAGTCCTTTTCAGATGTTTCCCTCTCCGACGGTGAGTGAGGTGATAGTCTCCTAATGGTTCCCTCTCCAACGGTGAGTGAGGTGGTAAGTCCTTTTCAAGATGTTTCCCTCTCCGACGGTGAGTGAGGTGATAATCTCCTATGGTTCCCTCTCCGACGGTGAGTGAGGTGGTAATCCCTTTTCAGATGGTTCCCTCTCCGACGGTGAGTGAGGTGATAGTCTTCTATGATTCCCTCTCCGACGGTGAGTGAGGTGGTAAGTCCTTTTCACATGGTTCCCTCTCCGACGGTGAGTGAGGTGATAGTCTCCTAACGGTTCCCTCTCCAACGGTGAGTGAGGTGGTAAGTCCTTTTCAGATGTTTCCCTCTCCAACGGTGAGTGAGGTGATAGTCTCCTATGGTTCCCTCTCCGACGGCGAGTGAGGTGGTAAGTCCTTTTCAGATGTTTCCCTCTCCAACGGTGAGTGAGGTGATAGTCTCCTATGGTTCCCTCTCCGACGGCGAGTGAGGTGGTAAGTCCTTTTCAGATGTTTCCCTCTCCGACGGTGAGTGAGGTGATAGTCTCCTAATGGTTCCCTCTCCAACGGTGAGTGAGGTGGTAAGTCCTTTTCAAGATGTTTCCCTCTCCGACGGTGAGTGAGGTGATAATCTCCTATGGTTCCCTCTCCGACGGTGAGTGAGGTGGTAATCCCTTTTCAGATGGTTCCCTCTCTGACGGTGAGTGAGGTGATAGTCTTCTATGGTTCCCTCTCCGACGGTGAGTGAGGTGGTAAGTCCTTTTCAGATGTTTCCCTCTCCGACGGTGAGTGAGGTGATAATCTCCTATGGTTCCCTCTCCGACGGTGAGTGAGGTGGTAATCCCTTTTCAGATGGTTCCCTCTCCGACGGTGAGTGAGGTGATAGTCTTCTATGGTTCCCTCTCCGACGGTGAGTGAGGTGGTAAGTCCTTTTCAGATGTTTCCCTCTCTGACGGTGAGTGAGGTGATAATCTCCTATGGTTCCCTCTCCGACGGTGAGTGAGGTGGTAATCCCTTTTCAGATGGTTCCCTCTCCGACGGTGAGTGAGGTGATAGTCTTCTATGGTTCCCTCTCCGACGGTGAGTGAGGTGGTAAGTCCTTTTCAGATGGTTCCCTCTCCGACGGTGAGTGAGGTGATAATCTCCTATGGTTCCCTCTCCGACGGTGAGTGAGGTGGTAAGTCCTTTTCATATGGTTCCCTCTCCGACGGTGAGTGAGGTGATAGTCTTCTATGGTTCCCTCTCCGACGGTGAGTGAGGTGGTAATCCCTTTTCAGATGGTTCCCTCTCCAACGGTGAGTGAGGTGATAGTCTTCTATGGTTCCCTCTCCGACGGTGAGTGAGGTGGTAAGTCCTTTTCAGATGGTTCCCTCTCCGACGGTGAGTGAGGTGATAATCTCCTATGGTTCCCTCTCCGACGGTGAGTGAGGTGGTAAGTCCTTTTTAGATGGTTCCCTCTCCGACGGTGAGTGAGGTGATAGTCTTCTATGGTTCCCTCTCCGACGGTGAGTGAGGTGGTAAGTCCTTTTCAGATAGTTCCCTCTCCGACGGTGAGTGAGGTGATAGTCTTCTATGGTTCCCTCTCCGACGGTGAGTGAGGTGGTAAGTCCTTTTCAGATAGTTCCCTCTCCGACGGTGAGTGAGGTGATAGTCTTCTATGGTTCCCTCTCCGACGGTGAGTGAGGTGGTAAGTCCTTTTCAGATGGTTCCCTCTCCGACGGTGAGTGAGGTGATAGTCTCCTAACGGTTCCCTCTCCAACGGTGAGTGAGGTGGTAAGTCCTTTTCAGATGTTTCCCTCTCCAACGGTGAGTGAGGTGATAGTCTCCTATGGTTCCCTCTCCGACGGCGAGTGAGGTGGTAAGTCCTTTTCAGATGTTTCCCTCTCCGACGGTGAGTGAGGTGATAGTCTCCTAACGGTTCCCTCTCCAATGGTGAGTGAGGTGGTAAGTCCTTTTCAGATGTTTCCCTCTCTGACGGTGAGTGAGGTGATAGTCTCCTAACGGTTCCCTCTCCAACGGTGAGTGAGGTGGTAAGTCCTTTTCAGATGTTTCCCTCTCCGACGGTGAGTGAGGTAATCGTCTCCTATGGTTCCCTCTCCGACGGTGAGTGAGGTGGTAAGTCCTTTTCAGATGTTTCCCTCTCCAACGGTGAGTGAGGTGATAGTCTCCTATGGTTCCCTCTCCGACGGTGAGTGAGGTGGTAAGTCCTTTTCAGATGTTTCCCTCTCCGACGGTGAGTGAGCTGATAATCTCCTATGGTTCCCTCTCCGACGGTGAGTGAGGTGGTAATCCCTTTTCAGATGGTTCCCTCTCCGACGGTGAGTGAGGTGATAGTCTTCTATGGTTCCCTCTCCGACGGTGAGTGAGGTGGTAAGTCCTTTTCAGATGTTTCCCTCTCCGACGGTGAGTGAGGTGATAATCTCCTATGGTTCCCTTTTCGACGGTGAGTGAGGTGGTAATCCCTTTTCAGATGGTTCCCTCTCCGACGGTGAGTGAGGTGATAGTCTTCTATGGTTCCCTCTCCGACGGTGAGTGAGGTGGTAAGTCCTTTTCAGATGGTTCCCTCTCCGACGGTGAGTGAGGTGATAATCTCCTATGGTTCCCTCTCCGACGGTGAGTGAGGTGGTAAGTCCTTTTCAGATGGTTCCCTCTCCGACGGTGAGTGAGGTGATTGTCTTCTATGGTTCCCTCTCCGACGGTGAGTGAGGTGGTAATCCCTTTTCAGATGGTTCCCTCTCCGACGGTGAGTGAGGTGATAGTCTTCTATGGTTCCCTCTCCGACGGTGAGTGAGGTGGTAAGTCCTTTTCAGATGGTTCCCTCTCCGACGGTGAGTGAGGTGATAATCTCCTATGGTTCCCTCTCCGACGGTGAGTGAGGTGGTAAGTCCTTTTTAGATGGTTCCCTCTTCGACGGTGAGTGAGGTGATAGTCTTCTATGGTTCCCTCTCCGACGGTGAGTGAGGTGGTAAGTCCTTTTCAGATAGTTCCCTCTCCGACGGTGAGTGAGGTGATAGTCTTCTATGGTTCCCTCTCCGACGGTGAGTGAGGTGGTAAGTCCTTTTCAGATAGTTCCCTCTCCGACGGTGAGTGAGGTGATAGTCTTCTATGGTTCCCTCTCCGACGGTGAGTGAGGTGGTAAGTCCTTTTCAGATGGTTCCCTCTCCGACGGTGAGTGAGGTGATAGTCTCCTAACGGTTCCCTCTCCAACGGTGAGTGAGGTGGTAAGTCCTTTTCAGATGTTTCCCTCTCCAACGGTGAGTGAGGTGATAGTCTCCTATGGTTCCCTCTCCGACGGCGAGTGAGGTGGTAAGTCCTTTTCAGATGTTTCCCTCTCCGACGGTGAGTGAGGTGATAGTCTCCTAACGGTTCCCTCTCCAATGGTGAGTGAGGTGGTAAGTCCTTTTCAGATGTTTCCCTCTCTGACGGTGAGTGAGGTGATAGTCTCCTAACGGTTCCCTCTCCAACGGTGAGTGAGGTGGTAAGTCCTTTTCAGATGTTTCCCTCTCCGACGGTGAGTGAGGTAATAGTCTCCTATGGTTCCCTCTCCGACGGTGAGTGAGGTGGTAAGTCCTTTTCAGATGTTTCCCTCTCCAACGGTGAGTGAGGTGACAGTCTCCTATGGTTCCCTCTCCGACGGTGAGTGAGGTGGTAAGTCCTTTCAAGATGTTTCCCTCTCCGACGGTGAGTGAGGTGATAATCTCCAGATAGTTCCCTCTCCGACGGTGAGTGAGGTGATAATTCCTTTTAGATTATAATTTCCTATGGTTCCCTCTCCGACGGTGAGTGAGGTGATTCCCTTTCAGATTATAATGACTTATGGTTCTCTTCCCGATCCTGCGAAAATGGTAATTCCCGCCAAGATTTTCTCAACGAGCGTTGTTGAAGTTAAAATCACCTAAGGTTCTCTTACCATTCATGCTAAGGTAGCAACCATCCCTGGTTCATTCATCATCTTGTGAAGCTCCAGACTCAGCTCCTGTAACCAGTCAGGACACATCTATACCAAGCATCTGAAAACCAACTCCTGCAACGTGTCAGGTACTCATTTTTTCTATTTTGCAGGTATACAGGTTCTCGATAAGGAATCTCTTACGCAATCAACATCCAGATGGAATCTATAAGCCCATCATCCTATCCAGCAACTTCTAAATGGCATCTATAAGCCCATTCCACCATCACCGCTACTATGTGAGCGCAAATTTCTGGGCACTCTAGTGTTCAATCATCTTCCACCTTCGGATTACGAAAGGCACGTCCGCCAATCTGCATCCTCAGGTCTAAGAAGATTGAACAGGGGCAACTGTTGTACCCCAAAATTTGCCCTCCCATATTCTTCAAGAAATTGCCAAATCAAGCTGCAAAATTCCCCAAGGGGTGCACAGTGCAAAGGTCTCCCATACAGTCAAAACTAGGGTTTGCGTCTTATTTTAATTTTAATTAATTCTTTTTTCTAATAAATCTTAAAACATTAAAAACACCAAAAAACAAATTCTTGCCTTCTTTTAATTTTAATTTTAATTCCTCATTAGTTTTAATTTTTGCAAAAGGGTCCAACGCCCATGTTCTTAATTTCTTATTAATTCGCATATTTATTTTATTTTTGCTTAAATAATTATGTATCTCTCCCGAAGCCTTGTAATTACTTCTCGCACTTTTAATTCTTTTAATTTCTTTATTTTTCTGTCAAATCGGGTCCTGGTTAAATTTGGCGATGTGGACCCGCGCCATTTGTAATAGCTTTAGATTTACTTTCCCGCAAACTTTTAACTGTTAAACAAAGCATGCAAGAATGAATGGCCTAAAATAAAAAACAAACGCATAGATCACTTTGACATGACAAGATAAATACAAATGAACATGACACACAAATCACACACCACCCCTAGGGTACGCCTCACTGTTGCCTTGCCTCGAAAGGTGATCGTCGAGTAGAGGATGTCTTAGTAAGTCCTCATGATCCGGGAACCTGGCATGAGGGTAGCTTCTAAGGTGTCTTCCCATTGCTCCGGTGATCACCATGTCCCGAACCTCGAATTGACCCGAACACCTCCAACGGTGGTGCTACCTACCTCTCAATGGTGGGATGGCACTACTTTAAAGGACATCTACACAGACGAATTCCTTAGGGTAGGTAGACGACTCTAGATACTTGCTCTAATTTCAAAAACAAATCCAAAATACTTTTCACACCAACACATTTTCAAAAAGCTTTCGAAAGCATTTTTTCAAACACTCTTGAGGACCAATACATGAGTCGAACTGGAATTTTCAAAGAAACTTTTTAAAAACCCACAATTGAAAAGCAAACAAACCATTTTTGAAAACACAAATGAGCAAGTATCTAAGAGCCCATGGATAACCATGGATAGAAAGGGTGCTAACACCTTCCCTTTCTATAATCTACCTCCCGAACCGAGAGCAATCTCTTTAAGGAATTTTTCTGTGCTTTTGTCCTTTCCATTTGGAGAAAATAAAAGACGGTGGCGACTCTTGCTTCCGCGACATTTCACGAACCAGCGTTAAACAGTCAGTTCCAGATCCACCGATCACACCCTCAAAACCAAAGTTTTAAAATCCCATTCTCAGAAGAAATAAAGAATCAACCTTTATTTGATAAAGAAGCCCAAACCAAAATGAAAACCTAATTCGTACCAAACATTGCTTCTTGATCTCATGCCTTATTGAATGAAGGGGTGATATGTGAATGACCTAATGAAAACAATGCAAATGGAATGCAAAGCCTAAGCAACATAAAAGTGAAAACATAGGACAAATTTGGGGTATAACAACAACTTTTGATCAACTTATTTATTCTTATACTTTCTTCAGAGTGTTCTTTTAGAGGTTCTGAATTATGTTCATATTGATTCCTCTTATTTCTTTGAGTATTCTCAGTTTTCTGATTTGAGAAGAATAACCTTCTTCTGAACACTAGTCTCTAATCTAAGAGCTAGTATCAATCTTCTCTTCAGATGATCTCTTCATTCTTCTATTTAGAATCACTCGTTTGACTTTTTGATAGTAATCCTCAGGGTATAGATATTATGATCTTTTATTGTCAAAACATTCATCTGTTTGTCAATCTTCCTTTGAGCAGAAGCTTAAATTTCAGAAGGTCAATATTTTAGGAACTTCTGAGAAGCTATGTGCTTTAGAGAAAGTTAATTGTCATTTCCTAGCGTCTTTTGAATTTTTGATTCCTTGAACAAATTGCAGAATCTGTTCTAATATCGTCAAAAATTTTGACGATTTTGACTGACAATCTTGTTCTTGCAATGCTAAGCTAACTTGTTTAGAGTTAGTCTATCAAGCCTTATAGGCATATCAGCTTTAGAGTAAATAACTTTTGTCTTTGCATCTTTTAAAGCATTTTCCATTCAAGAATTCATATGATTCCTGATGAATCAATAAGCTTTATTTCCTATGTACCAAAATCAAAAGACAACAATCTTTCTTCTTTAATTAAAGAAATTCCTAATGAGATTTTTATGAGAAAGTCAAGGGTGGATTAATCTGTTTCTTGAAAACATCTCAAACTCAAAAATAATTAATCTTCAACAAGCAAAATTTCTTGTTTTCTGATGATTTGATTTTTGAGAAAATACATTGTTCATCAACAGAAGAGGTTGGCTCAATTAATAACACTAACAACCATAAGCACTTCTTTAGAGGGTTTAGAATCTTATCTTGTTCTGATAAGAGCTTCTTCATCTCCCAGATTCAATTCTTCAGAAGGAGAGATTGTTATTCTTCTTATCATTCTATCGGATCAGAAGGAACAATAATTGAATCTTAATTTGGAGCATCTGATGCTACAACTTCTGGTATCTTCTTCTTTAGTTCTGAACAGGTTACCTTTAAGAGAAAAGATTTTTTTGTTGACATTTTCTTTTTTTCGAAGAATCAGAGACTTGCTCAAGGTAATTTATTTGGTTACGATTCAATATTTAACCATCATCTTCTGATATGAGACTGTAATTAAGGATAGAGTAACTATTACCCAAAGTATTTCTTCAAATAACATTTGGATCTTTATCTGACACTGTTAGGTGTTTGATATCCATCAATAACAGAACTGGGCTCTGATACCAATTTAAGGTGTGAAGAAAACACAATTAGGGAGGATTTGAGTTGGGTTTTCCTTTCTTGACAAACTTTCAGTTCTAAGCATTATTTGTTGAACAACGCTTCTGGATATTTCTTCTAAGCAATGCTTCTAATTAAGTTATGAAAACATAAATTGTTAGTCGTAAGCAAAAGTAAAGAACACATGATATATCCTAGTTCACTTGAGAAACCCCCTAATCTAGTCCAGTCCACCCTGCCAAGGTAATTTTTCCTTGAACTCAATGACTTAATCCATTATAACCAAACTGATTACAATCGCATGGGAAGGTGTTGTACGCCAAAATTTGACCTCCCATATTCTTCAAGGTTTGTCAAGAATCATCTTCAAATGGTTCAGGATTTACTCAAGGGTTGTACAGTTAAACCACCTCCTAAGCCAGCTGAAATTAGGGTTTTGGTTCTTTCAAGGAATGTGAGGTTTTCAATGGCTCAATCAAGTCTCATAGGTCCATATACATTCTCAAGCATCTACATGCCAAGTTTCAAGACTCACAGTGCCAATTTGCACAATCAAAAGCTCCATTTGATCTACAGTCAACTGTAGGGGCAAAATGGTCATTTTGCAGTCAAAAGTCAGAATTTTTGGTCAACATCTTATTTTTAGTCCACAATAATCATTTGATAAAGTCTTGATCATGATTCCACAAGGATAGCTCAAAAATCATCAAGATGCAAAAAGTTACTATTTTTGGATAGCAGAAAAGTCAACTGTATCTTGACCAGGGCATAACTTTTTCATGGTTCATCAGAAAAATTCCATCCAATGCTCATTTTGAATAGGATGACATCTCCTACAATCCATCCTCAAACTCCAAGTTCAAGAAATGCTCTCACAAAAAGTTATCAATTTCTACATTATAGGTCAAATTCAAAAGTCAACAAAAATGCACTTTGAGTCAAAGGCCATAACTTGAGATTGGTAAATCCAAATGACATGGGACCAAAGGCATTGGTTAGAGGACTTCAAGAACTTTCCAAAATGTCCAAGAACATGGTCATATGATCAAAATTGAGCAAGATATGCATTGGAGAAGTTGGGAAATTTTCATGAATTTGCAAAAGTCAACTTTGCTCAAAACACCTTATTTTTGCTAATGGGCCTCAAATCTCTTCTTGAAATTTCATCCATGGCCTATGCACGACCCATCAGCTTAATGGAATTTATTTTCTTATTTTTATTGATTAATTGGATTTTTAATTAATATTAATTCATTTAATTAGTTTAAATTGTAGGAAAATGCAAGATTTGATTTTTTCAATCAATTTGTGAAGCAAATATGGTCAAGATATGCTGGAAATTTCGTGCTCCAAGTCAAAGATGCAAAATCTCCAAAATTGGCAACATTTTCCAATCATGAAAAATCAAAAAGATTTGATTTCCAATCAAGGATTCAAGCATCAATGCAATGTATTTTTGCTCAAGATTTTGACCTAATTTCATTCTCATATATATATGCAAGCAAACCCTGATCAATACACGTGAGAAAGCTGCAGAAAAAAGCCATAGCACATTGAGAAAATTCAAGAAAATTGCAAATCTGACTTTGGCATTCCAGGGTGATTCAAAAGGTTTTATTGATTCTAATACATTGCCGGAGATCCCAGGGACAATTTGCAATTGAATTCACGTGCTAAAACTCAAGGAATCGATACCTACAGAACCACGGTTTGCATTTTTTTCCAGAATCGTATTGCTTAATTCATGCATATTTAACATGATTTCTTGATTGTTTTGCATTGCTAGAGGTCATACCAAGCTGGTGGAATGATTTAATTGAACTGAAACTCCCTAAATCCAAAAATGCCATGAACGATTTCTAGGGTTCTTGAGCTTTGAAATTGGGGATTCCTAAACCGGGAAAAATTGAGACTTGTGAGACCCATGGTTGGAATCGTTAGGACAAGACGTATAAGACTGACCCTTCACGAAATATTTATATAAACCACAGTGCTAATCGCTATTTTTCCTCGTAGCATGTTGTGGGGGTTAAAAACCCCCGCTATCTAATGTTCTTTTTGTAGGTACAATGAGGAAGACGATGATGTGTTAATACATCATTGGATAATTTGAAAAAGTGCGCGCTTGATTTTGTTTTACAGCATGTGGATTAAATTTCCAATATAATAATTGCTTGTTATTATAATATCAAAAGCGTGCAAGTGGTGTAGTGGTTGATGCGTTGGCTTGGAAGCATTGGGACCTGGGTTCGAATCCCAGGTCCCCCAAAATATTTATTCTCTCTTTTCTTCATATAATTACATGCAGGTTTCAGGAGGTGGTCTACCATGTACCTCAAATATCCATGCGCCATGTGGCTTCAGGCATAAATCTAATGGTCCTGAGTGGAAGATCATCATACTCCCAGTCAACACGCGCCATGGACAATCACCAATGTCAAAAGGGCTTGTAGTATTTGGGCATGAGAATTGCCAAACATACCTCCTAATTGGGCCAGCACCCCCCTGGTTTATTCTTCTTTTTTATATTTTTTCCTTTAATTATTTTACCATTAATTATTATTATTATTATCACTTAATTAAACAAATTAATTTTTTCATAGTAAATCTAGAAAACATAAAAAATAATAATATTTTTATTTAATTAAATTTAATTAGTTATTTTGTAAATAAATGCCAACACAATTAATTTAGTTCTTTAATTAGGTTAACTTTAATTATTTTCATAATAAATAAAATCAACATAGAATTAGGGTTCTTGACAACTTTTAATCATGTTTTCTTTTTTTTATTTATTTCCTAAAAACTCAAAAAAAATATTTCTTTTTACTAATTAATTAATTTTAGGTTTAATTTAATTAAATACCAAATAATAATAAAAAACTCATCCTTTCTCAAAAAAGGGTCAAAACCCTAAGAACTTTTCCGATTCAATTTTTTCTCGCGCGTATGTTTATTCTTGATCCATATTTATGTAATTGCTCCAAGGATGTAATAGCTTTAATTAGGACTTTTTATCGCTTTCCTTTAATTTCCCGCAATTTACTTTTTCAAGGGTTTGTTTTTGGCGATGTAAATACCCGACGCCTTGTAATAGCGTAGATTTATTTTCCGCAACATTTAACTGTTAGATGTATGTTAATTAGGCTATGCATGACAAGACTTATCTCTGAAATTAAAATCAACTCGTAGCTCACCATAACATGTGCAAAGATAACTTAAACTGAATCCTGACACACTCGCACATGCCACTCCTAGGGTACGCCTCACTTGGTTGCCTCGACGTGGTCATTGAGTATAGGGTGTTTTAGAGGTCGCCCTCCTGTCTAAAGATCAAAGTTGCCTCGAAACGGTTGCCTCGGATAAAATTATCTAAGACATTAGGGTTACCGCTAAGGCGTCCTACTATTGCTTTGGTGACCACATGTCCCTATAATCGAATTGACCCGAATAACTCCAAACGACGGTGCTACCTACTTCTCAATAGTGGGATAGTACTGTCTAAAGGACATTTACACAACTTAATTTCTTTTGAGTAGGTAGAGGTTCTTAGATACTTGCTCTTTCAAAACAAAAAATACTTTTCGCACCTACACTTTTCTGACAAAAGTTTTCAAACAAACACTTCATACACTCATGAGGACAAATACAAGAGTTAAATCGAAGTTTTTAAACAAACTTTTTCAAAACCCACAAACACAAGAAAAGCAAAAACATTTTGAAAACATAGTGAGCAAGTACCTAAGAGCCCGTGGATAACCACAGATAGAAAGGGTGAAAACACCTTCCCTTTCTATAATCTACCTCCCAAACCGAGAAACATCTCGAAAAGGAATTTTGATGTGCTTTTGTCCTTTCCTTGTTGGAGAAAATAAAAGACGGTGGCGACTCTTGCTTACCGCGACATTTCGTGAACCAGCATTCCAAAACAGTCAGTTCTATTTCCACCGATCACAGAACTGACGACTGTGCTGGGGACATTATAAGTGAGGTGTACCTTAGGATTAGATCACCATGTTTTCAATTGTATGCCTTGAATGCTTTAATATTGTGGGCTTGTATCGGAGTTTTATAGATCCTAACCCAGATCTGGGGATACCCTTTAGAAGTAGCAACAAACTGTGAGGGAACTGTGTGGGGTATACCGACATGGTTGAAGCAGTTGCTACATTGATGTGGCACTTTGGTGAGTACCGGTAACCCTTGAGTCAAGTCAAGGAGAGTACGGGGCCGCCGAGTGGTGTCGTGAAGCATCAACTGACCTTAGAACCTTACTTGACCATCCTGGCCTCTTTAGGGGTAGTGAGATTACCGACTTTGGTGCAGTCCGAAGTTGGTAGATACTCGATACTACACTCATTGAGGGTTATTTTCTTGGAATATTTTGGTCTCCAGTTAAGTGGCTAAATCAAAACAATGAACATAGAAAACAATCCAATGATATTGAGCTCCTTAGAACCCGATTACCATTTATAGGACAGGTTTTGAGCCAACTAACTTCAAGAGGGTACTTACCTACGAACCCCATGCAAGCCTGAACCTAAGGACTTGTTTGCTTTGTGTGAATATGATTGTCTGTATATACACTTGCTTACTTTTGCATCCATGTACATCATAACATCATAAAGCATCATATGCATTTTCTAACCACTTCAAGGGTTTGGATCTTCATCTTTGTTCTTGTTTTGTAGGACATGGAGTCTCTCCGCAGGAAAACAATTTAGGTCAACCTTGTAAGGATCCCTCTTCAACTCAAGGAGCTTACATCCAGGATTCCCGAGAGCTCCCCCTTCAGTGAAAGACATGGTAGACTCCTCAGCTTGGTCAACACCAACATTGAAGAAGATATGATAAAAGTTCTCTTCCAGTTCTTTGACCCCTTACACCACTGTTTTACATTCCCTGATTATCAATTGGTGCCTACTTTAGAAGAGTTTTCTCAACTTCTGAGAATTCCTATTCTTAGTCAACTACCCTACAACGGTACGGAAAAGGAACCAAAACTTGAAGATGTTGCTCAAGCATTACGTCTGCAACCATTTGACATCAAGGGGCATTGGGAAATCAGAAGTGGTATCAAGGGATTCTTGGCAAAGTTCCTGTTTGAGAAGGCACAAGAATGTTGGAATTCTCTTGATCTACAAGCCTTTGAAGAGATTGTGGCACTCCTTGTCTATGGGTTGGTGTTTTTCCCAAATCCTGATCAACTTATAGATATAAATGTTGTCAAGATTTTTATGTCCAGGAATCCCATACCTATATTGCTTGGGGACATCCTCCACTCATTTTACACTCGAACAATGAGAAAAAGAGGTGTTCTCATGTGCTGCACTCCTCTCCTGGCAAGGTGGTTTATTTTGCACCTTCCACAATCAGTTTTGAAGAACGAGCAGGGATTAAGGTGGTCACAACGATTGATGACTCTCACACATTCTGATATACATTGGTGTTCTCGGTCCAGAGAAAATGTCACAATCATTGATCGTTGCGGAGAATTTCCTAATGTTCCTTTACTTGGAATTAGAGGAGGCATTACCTACAACCCCTGTCTGGCTTTGAGACAATTTGGATATGCTCGGAGGGATGGCCCTCATGACATGCTGATTCCTGACATATTTTTTGACTTCGATAACGATGCGCAAGGACTTCGACAAAGGTTCATCAGAGCTTGGAGGATCCCTAACAAGGTAGATAGTAAGACACTGGGGCACAAGAATTCCATCCCCCTTGAGCCTTACCTCAAGTGGGTACGAACCCGCTCCCAGAAGCTTATGATGCCATATCCTCACATTCTCCCCGTGATCAAAGAGCCTGTTATGGAAGGAGAGGTTCCATACACCATTCTACATCCCGACATGCCAACATCATGGGAAGAAATGCAAAAGAGCTGGATCCAACTCAAGGAAGAACGGAATGCTTTTGAAGCCAGCTTACATGCCAGTGAGAAGAAGGTCTTGGAGCTCACCCGCCTACTTCACGAGGAAAAGACCCTCAACACTTACATCGCTCCAAAGAGGATGCGCAATGTCTTTTTACATTAAGTATTTTGTAATATTTCGCCCATGAGGCACTGATGTACTAAACAAATTACTTCTTAATATGACGTGTGTTCCTTTTTTTCTGCAACGAATTTGAATTTTCGAACCCTTGAATGCATTGCATAAATAGCATACCATTCATCATATGCATAACAGGTACCCTTTTTACAGGTCACTTATCTTCTTCGCTGTTTATTTCAGCAATCATCATGTCTTCTGAACCTACTACTGAACAAGCTATCAAGGCCCTCCAGGCCCAGAACGCCCAGTTCCAAGATTTGGTTATGAGCTTAGCCAAGGGTCAACAGGAGTTGAAGACCCTGATTCTGAAGAAGAAGAAGAAAAGGACCGTCTTATTCAACACTGGACGCAGATTTGGGAATGGATTACAGAATGAGGTTGAGCTGACTACCTCATCTGTAGGAAAAGACAGTCCACAAGAGAGAAGGGTTCCTAGTCCCGTGGTCTCCGACAACGAGACAGATTATGACGAAGAGCAGTATCCTCCTGCTGAGGATAGGTATAAACAGCTGGAGGACCGCTTAAGTGCTATGGAGATACAAAATGTGCCCGGGTTGGACTTCGGAGACCTAGGCTTATCCTCTGGGGTGGTGATTCCCCATAAGTTCAAGGCCCCTGCTTTTGCAAAATATGATGGAGCTTCCTGTCCTAAGCTGCACCTCCGATCGTATGTAAGGAAGATCCAACCTTATACAACTGACAAGAATTTGTGGATCCATTTCTTCCAGGATAGTCTTTCAGGGACCCAACTCGAATGGTTCTATCAGCTGGATGGAGCCAGCATTCGTAACTGGGAGGATTTGGCTACTGCGTTCTATAAGCAGTATCAGTATAATTCTGACCTTGCTCCTACGCGTACCCAACTCCAGGGTATGTCACTAGGGACGGGTGAAGGATTTAAGGAATATGCTCAAAAGTGGAGAGACCTGGCTGGAAGGGTGCAGCCTCCTTTGACTGACCGTGAACTTGTGGATATGTTCTTGGGGACCCTGTCGGGTCCGTTCTTCAACCATTTGATTGGAAATTCTTCTGCCGGGTTTATACACCTTATCTTGACTGGTGAGAGAATTGAAGCTGGTATCAAGTCTGGAAAGATACAGAAAGGTGCCTCCTCGAGCACTGAGAAGAAACCATTCAAGAAGGAATCTAGTGTTGTCTATGGTTCAAGGAGACAGAATAGACCGGAACGCTGCCAAGCTGTCAACGCGGTGGTAATTTCAAAACCTGCTGCTGCTCCTCAGCATCATAACCAACAAAGGGGTGAGAGACCCAGAAGGCAGTTTACTCGTCTCAGTATGACCCTGTCTCAGATATTGCCGCAACTACTAACAACCAATCTTGTAACTATAAAAGAAGCTCCGAAGGTTGTGAACACCACATCCCCAAAGTACAATCCTAACGCTCGCTGCGCTTATCACTCTGACAGCCCGGGGCATACTACGGATGATTGTTGGGCTCTGAAGAATAAGGTTCAGGATCTAATTGATGCTAAAGAGATAGAGTTCGAGGCGACCGAAAGGCCCAATGTTGTGACTGCTCCCATGCCCAAGCATGGAGTGAATGTTGTAGAGGAAGACCTATTTGTAGCCTCTGTGGATGACATTGTTACTCCGTTGTTGACTGTCAAAAGGAACCTGTTGCTAGCCGGTTTATTTCCAGGATGTAGTAAAGATTTCCATCTGTGTTCCGTTTCACCTACTGGTTGTCCTTTGTTGAAGTCAGGCGTCTAAAACCTGATGGATAATAAAGAGATTCTGTTCGAGAAGATTGTTGTTCCTGCTACCCCTACTGAAGAAGTGTCCATTGTTACTATTTTCAACAATTCTCCCAAGGCTCCCTCAAGGAAGCCTATCAAAATTGCGCCTGTTCAGAAGATTGCACCTATAATCATCACTGTTTCGGGGCCCATCCCCTATACATCTGACAAAGCTGTCCCTTGGCACTATGGGGCAGATGTTTATGTGCTCGGAGTTAAGCAAGAGTTTGATACTAATACCGGCGTCAGCAACATCACCGGGCCCGCTAAAGTCACCCGCAGCGGTAGACTTTTCTCACCATATATTGCGCCACCAACAATCCAGAGACCTATTGTCATCACACCTGCAAGTGTGCCTACTTCCCTTCCTGATCAAGGTCCTATTTCTACCCCTGCTACTGAGTCATCTGACGCTCGGGGCAAAGGGATCGGTACTGATATGCCTGCCCAGACGGAGGCACCGAAGACAACCACTGTTGAAGCTTCCAAGCAGGAGACGGAAGAGATTCTTAAGATTATCAAGAAGAGTGATTTTAACGTAGTTGAGCAACTGGGGCACACCCCATCTAAAATTTATATGCTATCACTGTTGTTGTGTTCAGAGGCCCATGCCAAGGCTTTGATTACCTTCCTGAAGATGGCCCACATGCCACAAGAGACATCAGCTGATCAATTTACCGATTGTGTGGCCAACTTAACTGCTGATAATGGTTTGGGTTTCTCCGACGCTGATCTGACTGCTAAAGGGAAGAACCATAACGATGCCCTGCATGTCTCCATTGAATGCAGGGGCACTACTCGTGCACATGTGTTGGTTGACACTGGGTCCTCATTGAACGTCTTGCCCAAGAAAGCTCTAGACAGGTTGGATTGCGAGGGTTTGGAGCTAAAGCCTAGTAACATTGTTGTCCGGGCCTTTGACGGGTCTAAAAGGATGGTACATGGTGAGGTTGATATTCCAATCAGGGTTGGTTCTCAGGTCTTTGATTCTACATTCTACGTGATGGACGTCCGACCATCCTATTCTTGTTTTCTCGGTCGTCCATGGATTCATAAGGCTGGAGCTGTGACCTCCACACTACATCAGAAACTGAAATACCCGGTCAGAGGGAAAATTGTGACAGTGCAGGGGGAGGAAGAGTATATGGTCAGTCATCTTAACTCGTTCCGGTACATAGATATGGATGGGGAGTTCATTGAGACTCCATTTCAACACTTTGAAGAGGTTCCTCAGACACTGGTATCAGCTGAAATTGTGATTGAAGATTCTCCTTTGAAGATGGCTTCCTTAAAGGATGCCCGGGCTGTTATTGAGAAGGGTGAGTGTGCAAACTGGGGCCGACTTCCTGATTTTACTCAGAAGACTGACAAGTTTGGTTTGGGTTTCACTGCAGAAGCTCAGAGGGTTGTTCGTAGTGCAAGGATTGGAAGACCTCCTGTGTTCATCAGCAACTCGGGAGTAAATGCCATTGAAGATGACGTGGAAGAATCTGAATTCGACAGCTGGATCTACCCTACGACCAATGGTAGACCAAGCAACTGGACAGGGAAAGACTTCGTACCTATTACTTTTGTCACTCAGTAATGAACTCCTTTGTTTTGAATTTGTAACAAACAATATTATGAAACTTTATGGCCCGGTGTCTTACCTGGGGCACCGTGGCTTCATTTGTGAGGGCTTTTGTGTGTCATTTTCATGTATCATTAATAAAAGCATTGGACGTTTTTTGCATTTCAAATCTTGCGCTCCTTGTCTTTCTTTATTATATACTGCAAAACAGATATTTACACACACTCACATATACAGGTCCTAATCCACTCTAGGTCTCACTGGTAATGACTCTACTACTGCCAGTTATGACTTTGAAAATCCGATCAACTTAGCCGAAGACGGAGGTGAAGATGATTGCGAAGTGCCCGGTGAGCTTGCAAGACTGCTACTCCAGGAAGAGAGGGCCATTCAGCCATATGAAGAGCTAGTGGAAACGGTAAATCTGGGTACTGAGACAGACAGAAAGGAAGTCAAGTTTGGTGCCAATCTAGAGTCTAGTGTGAAACAACGGTTGATTCAGATGCTGCATGACTATGTGGAAATCTTTGCCTGGTCTTACGAAGATATGCCTGGGTTGGATACCGACATTGTGGTTCATCACTTGCCTACAAAGGAAGAATGCCCTCCGGTAAAATAGAAGGTCCGCCGTCTGCGTCCAGAGATGTCCGAGAAAATCAAAGCTGAGGTTATGAAACAATTTGACGCCGGTTTTCTAGCAGTAACTTCTTACCCTCAGTGGGTTGCCAACGTGGTTCCAGTGCCGAAGAAAGATGGTAAGGTCCGAATGTGTGTTGATTACAGGGATTTGAACAGGGAGAGCCCTAAGGATGACTTCCCTCTGCCTCACATCGACGTTCTGGTTGATAACACTGCTCAGCACAAGGTATTCTCCTTCATGGACGGTTTCTCTGGTTATAATCAAATCAAGATGGCTCCTGAAGACATGGAGAAGACCACTTTTTTTACTCAATGGGGCACCTTCTGTTACAAGGTCATGCCTTTTGGGTTGAAAAATGCTGGGGCAACATACCAACGTGCCATGTTTGCTTTGTTTCATGACATGATCCATCATGAGATTGAAGTATATGTCGATGATATGATTGCAAGGTCCCAAACTGAGGAAGAACACCTTGACCATCTACAGAAGCTGTTTGACCGGTTGAAGTTGTACAAGCTGAGATTAAACCCGAACAAGTGCACCTTCGGGGTGAGATCTGGAAAACTACTAGGTTTCGTCGTGAGCGACAAAGGTATTCAAGTGGACCCTGCCAAAGTGAAAGCCATACAAGAGATGCCAGTTCCCAAGACAGAGAAAGAGGTCAGAGGCTTTCTAGGACGTCTGAACTACATTTCCCGATTCATCTCACACCTAACTGCTACTTGTGAACCAATCTTCAAGCTACTGAAGAAAGATCAAGTAGTACGTTGGAACGATGAATGTCAGGCCGCTTTCGAAAGAATCAAAGAGTATCTCCAAGAGCCACCCATTCTTATGCCACCGGTTGAAGGGAGACCCCTAATCTTATACTTGACAGTACTGGACAACTCAATGGGATGTGTGCTAGGTCAGCATGACGAGTCTGGCCGAAAAGAGCATGCTATTTATTACCTTAGCAAAAAGTTTACCGACTGTGAGACACGATACTCACTGCTCGAGAAAACTTGCTGCGCTTTGGTATGGGCTGCTCGCCGGATGAGACAGTATATGTTGACTCGCACTACTCTGTTGATTTCAAAAATGGATCCAATCAAGTATATCTTCGAAAAGCATGCCTTGTCCGGAAGAATAGCAAGATGGAAGATGATCTTGACTGAATATGACATCCAGTACACGACTCAAAAAGCAATCAAGGGAAGTGTGTTGGCAGACCATTTGGCACATCAGGCAGTGGATGATTACCAATCTATGAACTTTGAATTTCCAGACGAGAATATCATGGTAGTGACTGATTATGAAGTATCTGGACCGGATGAAGGACCTGAGGAGGGATCCTGATGGTCTATGCATTTTGACGGAGCCTCAAACGCTTTGGGTAATGGTATTGGCGCTGTGATTATATCTCCTAAGGGCTCTCATACTCCACTTACTGCCCGGCTATGTTTCAACTGCACCAACAACATGGCGGAGTATGAAGCCTACATCATGGGTCTTCGAGCTGCAATTGACCTAAGGATCAAGTTTCTGAGTGTCTTCGGAGATTCCTCTCTTGTGATCAATCAGATCAAAGGCGAGTGGGATACGAAACACCCAAATATTATTCCTTACAAAGAGTATGTGTTGACATTGATTCCCCATTTCGAGGAGATAACCTTTGAACACTTCCCAAGAGAAGAGAATCAGTTGGCGGACGCGCTAGCTACGATGTCTTCCATGTTCAAAGTCAAATGGGACAACGAGGCTCCCCAGATCATTATTTGGAAATTGGATGAACCTGCACATTGTTGTGACCTTGAGACCGAAGAGGTAACAGAAAAACCTTGGTATCATGAAGTAAAGAGGTACCTCGAAGCTCAAGAATACCCTGAGGATGCGTCTGTTAATGACAAGAAGTTTCTGAGAAGGTTCGCGGCAAAGTTCTTCCTCATCAATGACATTTTGTACAAACGAAACCATGATTCAACCTTACTGTGTTGTGTGGATAAGATTGAAGCAGAAAGGATCATGGCAGAGCTGCATGAAGGTACCTTCAGAACGCATTCCAGTGGACACACCATGGCAAAGAAAATCCTTCGGGCAAGATATTACTGGTCCACAATGGAAGCCGAGTGTTATCAACATTCTCGGACATGTCACAAATGCCAGATCTATGCTGATAAGGTGCACATTCCTCCGGTTCCTTTGAACATCTTGACAGCACCTTGGCCTTTTGCAATGTGGGGCATTGATATGACCGGCGAGATCAGACCTACGTCATCCAACGGGCATCGTTTCATCCTAGTAGCAATTGATTACTTTACGAAGTGGGTTGAAGCAGCTTCCTTTGCTACGGTAACCAAGAACGTCGTGGCATGGTTCATTCGGCATAACCTGATTTGTCGATACGGTGTACCAGAGAAGATCATTACGGATAATGGTACCAATCTTAACAACAAGATGATCACTAAGCTCTGCGAGCAATTCAAGATACAGCACCACAACTCTTCTCCCTACCGGCCGAAGATGAATGGGGCTGTAGAAGCAGCTAATAAGAACATCAAGAAGATTGTGCAGAAGATGACAGTGACCTACAAATATTGGCACGAGATTCTACCATTTGCTCTTCATGGGTACCGTACCTCAACACGGACGTCAACAGGGGCAACACCCTATTCCTTGGTATATGGCATGGAGGAAGTCTTACCCATCGAAGTTCAGATACCCTCTCTCCGGATCATGAAGGATGCAGGTTTAAGTGAAGATGACTGGATCCATACTCGGCTTGATCAACTAAACCTAATCGACGAAAAGAGACTCACTGCCATTTGTCATGGTCAGACGTATCAGAAACGGATGATCAGGGCATTTAACAAGAAAGTCAGACGACAAGAGTATCAAGTCGAAGACCTGGTAATCAAGCGCATCATTCTACCTCAAGGTGATCCCAGGGGCAAATGGACCCCTACGTACGAAGGGCCATTTGTGGTTAAGAACATCTTCTCAAGAGGAGCAATGATACTAACCACCATGGATGGTGACAACCTTCCTCACCCCGTCAATGCAGACATAGTAAAAAGATACTACGCATGATTAAAAGACCCGCTAGGTCGACTGGCCTAGGCAAAAATAAGGGCTTCCCGACAAACCAAAAGGGTTCGGGCAAAAATAAGGGATGAAATAAAAAAAATCTGTACACCCGGCAAGTCGAAAACCTGAAAAGGCGGCTTGGGCAAAAATGGGTATCCCGGTGGACTGAAAACCCGAAAGGGCGGTCCAGGAAAAAGTTAGGGATAAGCGTAATACTATGTCTCATTGGATCACCCTGCATCCAGACTTCAGTATCGACTATCAGGCTCATACGGCATCAATCAATCAGATTCCACTTCAACTAAGCATCAAAGTGATGAGACGCTTGAAGACATAAAGGCGATAGCAGAGTTGGAACCCAGTGGGATTTTTCACATAGCTGTTTTGTTTTCTTTTCAAAAATTGCATAAACTCTATTCTGTCCGGCGGCGTTCTCTTACTAGGACGTCAGCCTCTTGTACAAAAACGCTTATTTACAGGCAAACTTAAAAATCAATACAAGTTCATTTTTCACACAAATTACAAATCGCTTTTCCTTTATCTGTTTTGTTTTGCAAAGAACGTCCAATGTTCATTTTTGATATATGCATTTGACATTAATTGTTGATCACGAATATTTGCATGCAAAACAAAGGACTAATTACGGGTGACATCGGAAGTAGGGGCAATAAGCATTGTCTAAGCGATCTAGTTGCTCTGTCCACCGAGGTACCAAGGTAAGTTCAGCTGAAGAATTTGACCAAGATACCTTCACTCCCCGAGAGTAAAACAATAATGGAAGCTCTCTCCACTAAGACTTGCAACTACGGACAAATCAACAATACTCTCCCCAAGCAGAGTTGGCCTCCCATCAGCCCTAAAAAGGGCACAATATCCCCAGCAAGTCAGCAACACTCTCCCCCAAGCGGAGTTGGTCTACCATCAGTCCTGAAAAAGTTGGGTATCCCCAGAAGATCTTAATATTCCCTAGCAGAGTATACAGATATTCCTCAGCAAGCATCCCCGGCAGTCTTAATATTCATCGACGAAATATAAGATTGTTCCCCGGCGGAATACAAGATACCCTCAGTGGAGCCATTTCCCAGCACAGTCCAAAAGGCTTCCCCACCAGAGTTGAATCATCTTCCTCAGTAGATTCTGGAAGCCTGTCCCCTGCAGAGTACAAAGGTTATCCCCACCAGAGTCTAACTGGTTTATCCTCAGCAAATTGCAACGGAAAGATCATCCTCGGCGAAGTTCTTTCTATCCCCAGCGGAGTCCATCATCAGAATCCCCAACCAGAGTTTATCAACAGAGTCCCCAGCGGAGTTATCGTTAAAATCTCAGTGAAGTATCTCTTCCCCACAGAGTAATTCCCCGCAGAGTAATCTCTTCATCAAGTTTATTCCCCAACGGAGTTCTTTTCTCCTACAGGTTTATTCACACAATCATCTTCGTTCACCATCCCCAGCGGAAATGAAGAACTCAACTCTATTCTCCAGCAGCTCCGGGATTTACTTTCCCCAGCTAAAACATCACATTTTCATACATCATGATACATGCATATACGCATCATACCATACAATCTCATTTATGTTGAGAGCATCATTGCTTGATCCATATCATGCATTGCATATGACTGACCTTTACCTTTCAGGAAGGATGCATTTAAATTCTCAGCCATATCAAAAGGCCTTCTCTGGTCCAGTTAAGTCGATTCCTAAAGATTTTTTTGATGCCGATCCAGTTGAAGATATTCCAAGACCTTGTCAAAATCAGTTAAATCGATCCCTAAAGATTTTTCTGTGACCAAACCCATCAGCCTTCTTAAGTCCCAGATCAACACCTGTAACTAGCCAGGAAATATCTGTGGACGATTGATTGTAGATCTATACCTGAAACCAGACAGGAAAGTTATCTACATTTAAGAGATTGAAGATTAATACCTGTAGCAAGCCAGGAAAACTATCTTTCTTTCTCAGGTCAGAGATTAATACCTGAAACCAGACAGGAAAACTATCTCCTTGACCCACCTCTCTTAAGTTCCAGATCAACACCTGTAACTAGCCAGGAAATATCTGTGGACGACTGATTATAGGTTAACACCTGAAACCAGACAGGAAAACCATCTATATGAACTGATTGTAGATCTATACCTGTAACTAGCCAGGAAAGTTATCTACATGAAGAGATTGAAGATCAATACCTGTAACCAGCCAGGAAGACTATCTTTCTTTCTCTGGTCAGAGATTAATACCTGAAACCAGACAGGAAAACTATCTCATCGGCCAGCCTTCTTAAGTTCCGGATCAACACCTGTAGCAAGCCAGGAAATATCTGTGAACGACTGATTATAGATCTATACCTGAAACCAGACAGGAAAGTTATCTACATGAAGAGACTGAAGATCAATATCTATAACAAGCCAGGAAGACTATCTTTCTTTCTCAGGTCAGAGATTAATACCTGAAACCAGACAGGACAACTATCTACTTGACCATCATCAGACAACCCTACACCGGTTCCTTCTCTTTTAGATGCAGTTTTACACGGACTCATCATCAGGCAACCCTACACAGGTTCCTTCTTTCAACCTACCAAGTTACAATTCAACACACATTCCCAGATGGCATCTTTAAGCCCATCTCCACAACTATCCATTACATTTCTAGATGGCATCTATAAGTCCATCCCCGAAAAGATTCTGTCACATCTCCGGATGGCATCTATAAGCCCATCCTCCTATCCATCATCTCTCCAAATGGAATCTGTAAGCCCATTCCCGACATCACATTGTTGATACTAACACCAAGCGAGTGCAAATTTCTGGGCACTTTAGTGTTCAATCATCTTCCACCTTCGGATCACGAAAGGCACGCAAGCCAATCTACATCCTCAGGTTTAAGAAGATTGAACAGGGGCAACTGTTGTACCCCAAAATTTGCCCTCCCATATTCTTCAAGGTTTGTCAAGAATCATCTTCAAATGGTTCAGGATTTGCTCAAGGGTTGTACAGTTAAACCACCTCCTAAGCCAGCTGAAATTAGGGTTTTGGTTCTTTCAAGGAATGTGAGGTTTTCAATGGCTCAATCAAGTCTCATAGGTCCATATACATTCTCAAGCATCTACATGCCAAGTTTCAAGACTCACAGTGCCAATTTGCACAGTCAAAATCTTTATTTGATCTATAGTCAACTATAGGGGCAAAATGGTCATTTTGCAGTCAAAAGTCAGAGTTTTTGGTCAACATCGTATTTTGAGTCCAAAATCATCATTTTATCAAGTCTTGATCATGATTCCACAAGGATAGCTCAAAAATCATCAAGATTCAAAAAATTACTATTTTTGGACAGTAGAAAAGTCAACTGTATCTTGACCAGGGCATAACTTTTTCATGGTTCATCAGAAAAATTCCATCCAATGCTCATTTTAAAGAGGATGACATCTCCTACAATCCATCTTCATACTCCAAGTTCAATAAATGCTCTCACGAAAAGTTATCAATTTCTACATTATAGGTCAAATTCAAAAGTCAACAAAAATGCACTTTGAGTCAAAGGCCATAACTTGAGATTGGTACATCCAAATGACATGGGACCAAAGGCATTGGTTAGAGGACTTCAAGAACTTTCGAAAATGTCAAAGAACATGGTCATATGATCCAAATTGAGCAAGATATGCATTGGAGAAGTTGGGAAATTTTCATGAATTTGCAAAAGTCAACTTTACTCAAAACACCTTATTTTTGCTAATGGGCCTCAAATCTCTTCTTGACATTTCATCCATGGCCTATGCACGACCCATCAAGCTTAATGGAATTTATTTTCTTATTTTTATTGATTAATTGGATTTTTAATTAATATTAATTCATTTAATTAATTTAAATTGTAGGAAAATGCAAGATTTGATTTTTTTCAATCAATTTGTGAAGCAAATATGGTCAAGATATGTTGGCAATTCGTGCTCCAAGTCAAAGATGCAAAATCTCCAAAATTGGCAACACTTTCCAATCATGAAAAATCAAAAAGATTTGATATCCAATCAAGGATTCAAGCATCAATGCAATGGATTTTTGCTCAGGATTTTGACCTAATTTCATTCTCATATATATATGCAAGTAAACCCTGATCAATACACGTGAGAAAGCTGCAGAAAAAAGCCATAGCACATTGAGAAAATTCAAGAAAATTGCAAAACTGACTTTGGCATTCCAGGGCGATTCAAAAGGTTTTATTGATTCTAATACATTGCAGGAGATCCCAGGGACAATTTGCAATTGAATTCACATGCTAAAACTCAAGGAATCGATACCTACAGAACCACGGTTTGCATTTTTTTTCCAGAATCGTATTGCTTAATTCATGCATATTTAACATGATTTCTTGATTGTTTTGCATTGCTAGAGGTCATACCAAGCTGGTGGAATGATTTAATTGAACTGAAACTCCCTAAATCCAAAAATGCCATGAACGATTTCTAGGGTTCTTGAGCTTTGAAATTGGGGATTCCTAAACCAGGAAAAATTGAGACTTGTGAGACCCATGGTTGGAATCGTTAGGACAAGACGAATAAGACTGACCCTTCGCGAAATATTTATATAAACCACAGTGCTAATCGCTATTTTTCCTCGTAGCATGTTGTGGGGGTTAAAAACCCCCGCTATCTAATGTTCTTTTTGCAGGTACAATGAGGAAGACGATGATATGTTGATACATCATTGGATAATTTAAAAAAGTGTGCACTTGATTTTGTTTTACAGCATGTAGATTAAATTTCCAATATAATAATTGCTTGTTATTATAATCTCAAAAGCGTGCAAGTGGTGTAGTGGTTGATGCGTTGGCTTGGAAGCATTGGGACCTGGGTTCGAATCCCAGGTCCCCCAAAATATTTATTCTCTCTTTTCTTCATATAATTACATGCAGGTTTCAGGAGGTGGTCTACCATGTACCTCAAATATCCATGCGCCATGTGGATTTAGGCATAAATCTAATGGTCTTGAGTGGAAGACCATCATACTCCCAATCAACACGCGCCATGGACAATCACCAATGTCAAAAGGGCTTGCAGTATTTGGGCCTGAGAATTGCCAAACATACCTCCTAATTGGGCCAGCACCCCCTGGTTTATTCTTCTTTTTATATTTTTTCCTTTAATTATTTTACCATTAATTATTATTATTATCACTTAATTAAACAAATTAATTTTTTCATAGTAAATCCAGAAAACATAAAAAATAATAATATTTTTATTTAATTAAATTTAATTAGTTATTTTGTAAATAAATGCCAACACAATTAATTTAGTTCTTTAATTAGGTTAACTTTAATTATTTCATAATAAATAAAATCAACATAGAATTAGGGTTCTTGACAACTTTTAATCATGTTTTCTTTTTTTTATTTATTTCCTAAAAACTCAAAAAATATTTCTTTTTACTAATTAATTAATTTTAGGTTTAATTTAATTAAATACCAAATAATCAAAAAAACTCATCCTTTCTCAAAAAAGGGTCAACACCCTAAGAACTTTTCCGATTCAATTTTTTCTCGCGCGTATGTTTATTCTTGATCCATATTTATGTAATTGCTCTGAGGATGTAATAACTTTAATTAGGACTTTTTATCGCTTTCCTTTAATTTCCCCCAATTTACTTTTTCAAGGGTTTGTTTTTGGCGATGTAAATACCCGACGCCTTGTAATAGCGTAGATTTATTTTCTGCAACATTTAACTGTTAGATGTATGTTAATTAGGCTATGCATGACAAGACTTATCTCTGAAATTAAAATCAACCCGTAGCTCACCATAACATGTGCAAAGATAACTTAAACTGAATCCTGACACACTCGCACATGCCACTCCTAGGGTACGCCTCACTTGGTTGCCTCGACGTGGTCATTGAGTATAGGGTGTTTTAGAGGTCGCCCTCCTGTCTAAAGATCAAAGTTGCCTCGAAACGGTTCCCTCGGATAAAACGATCTAAGACATTAGGGTTACCGCTAAGGCGTCCTACTATTGCTTTGGTGACCACATGTCCCTATAATCGAATTGACCCGAATAACTCTAAACGACGGTGCTACCTACTTCTCAATAGTGGGATAGTACTGTCTAAAGGACATTTACACAGCTTAATTTCTTTTGAGTAGGTAGAGGTTCTTAGATACTTTCTCTTTCAAAACAAAAAATACTTTTCGCACCTACACTTTTCTGACAAAAGTTTTCAAACAAACACTTCATACACTCTTGAGGACAGATACAAGAGTTAAATCGAAGTTTTCAAACAAACTTTTTCAAAACCCACAAACACGAGAAAAGAAAAAACATTTTGAAAACATAGTGAGCAAGTACCTAAGAGCTCGTGGATAACCACGGATAGAAAGGGTGCTAACACCTTCCCTTTCTATAATCTACCTCCCGAACCGAGAAACATCTCGAAAAGGAATTTTGCTGTGCTTTTGTCCTTTCCTTGTTGGAGAAAATAAAAGACGGTGGCGACTCTTGCTTACCGCGACATTTTATGAACCAGAATTCCAAAACAGTCAGTTCTATTTCCACCGATCACAGTAGGGATCTAAACTGGATATAACATTCATTGACCCAATAGAATTTGATCCCTCATAATATCCTACCAGGATTTCCTTCCAATGATATCCATCAGTGATCTTACAAGGCTGACCTTCACTCAGTCCCCTTTGCAATTTGACTACCATTGACCCAATAGAAGCCACTACCAGGATTTCATAATGACCTTCAGTCACTATCTTCTTGAGCACAGACCTTCACTTAGCCTCTCAAGGTATCATCAAACAACTATTTAATTTAAATTTGTTTACAATAAAATGAGTCTACACAAGCTGGATGTAAACAGAATTTAAGCATACATCAGAAGATCCTAATACATATTATAAATATTACATTATATTGTAGCTTGATGTGTGGCTTCTTTTCTTCAAGTTGCTTCTTCTCGGACAAAATCCCAAAGCACTTGAATTGCTGAAGTCTTCTTATTCATAAGTTTCTGGAAGCTTTGTTGATCTTGATGTAGTAAAGAGAAGAACTTCTTCATCTTGATTCACCTTAGAACATTCTAGACAACAACCCTTGTTCTATTTTATTCTATGATCACTTTAGAGCAGTACATTCATGTTGTAGATTTGTAACTAGAGCTTTCATGATCATCTTCATTATCTTCTGCGGCTTAGAAAGCTTTGTGCAACATATGAAATTAAGAACATTGTGAATCAATGATTTTATTGTATTCATTATCAACATGATTGAAGAATCATTTTGATAACAGTTGTTCTTGTTGTTGTTATAGTGGTTGATACCTTTTTGGTTGTGTTCCAATAATGATAACTTTTATTTTAACATTGAACACCAACAAAATTTTAAACATACAATTCTTTTCTTATATAGCTAAGTGAAATAGAGTCGTTGGCTATTTGAAAAAGAGTCGTTACAAATAGTACTGCTATGTCCTTTTCTCTTCCGCAATTCAAGCTAGTGGAGAAGTAGTGGAATAAGGATTTTTCATATTGTGTACTATTGTACCATTTTAACATTATATTCTTTCCTTCTGCACTTTAGAGGCTTCTGTGAGAATGAGTTTAGAAGAGGGAACATAACATAAGGTCTTCAGAACTTCAAGTTTTCAAAGTCTTCAGAACTGCGTCTTCAGAGTCTTCAGCACTTGGTCGTGAGAACCCGTTATAGAGAACCTTGGATCAGAAGAGCTTCAAGTATTCAGATTCTTAAGAGATGCGTCTTTAGAGTCTTCACCACTTGGTATTGAGAAAACATTGTAGAGAACCTTTGATCAGAAGAACTTCAAGTCTATAGATCTTCTGACTAATTTCTTTAGAATATGTGTCTTCATATCAGAGATAACACTTCAGAGCCTTCTGAATGTTTTGCTATTGTTCAACAGAACTTGTGTAGCACAGAAACGGAACTAATTCTCTTCTAATGTCTTAGCCACGCCATTACTCAGAAGCAGAACTTGTTTGTTAAGTACTCAAGAATAACAAACATTAGAGTATCAAAATTGTTCATACAAACATACTCATTTGTTATCATCAAAACTCAGAGATAATATTGCAGAACCAAATCTTATTCTTAAAGAAACCTCTGAACCAACCAACAATGGGTCTTATTATTACTATGCTTTTGTAGGTTCCACACCCGTTAGAAGGTGCATTCCCTTTTTTCAATTAAAACTTTGGATCACTCACTTATTTTCATCCGCTTCCCTATGTAGAGCGTGTGTGAGATTGTGCTGACTTCTAAGATAAACTGCTTAAGAGTTTTTAAAGGGATGATAACTCAAGGCTATGTCATAACAAGTATTCAAATGAATTTCCATATTCGGGAGACTTAAGGTTTTAAAATGATACTGATCTTGTAAACTTTTCCCAAGTCTCCACGAACTAACTTCAAATTAATATGCAGCCCTAAAACTTTTTAAAAAAATGAAAAGTGTTTATAATTATTATTTTTATTTAAAGAAAATAATCAAACCAAAACAAAAATAATCAAACAAAAGAAAAACAAATAAATAGATAATCCCCTCCCTCACACTTAAAATATGCATTGTCCTCAATGAAAGAACATAAATATAAAATAAGAGTGAGAGAAAGGAAAGAACACACCCGAGCAGTCAAGGTGGATATGTGATTGCATAAGTAGAATTTCCCAATGAGAGCTCTTCTATAGTCTTATCTTCCAATGTGGGACTCTCATGGAAAGGCTTAATGCATTGTTCATAGGCTTTGCAATTTTTATCAGTACCTTCACTTTTTATTCCAATGGCCTTCCCTTTGTCCTCTAGTGCAATATAGATCTCATTTTTCATAACATCCAAAAGCAAGAAGTTAAGCTGCCTTTGGGACTACCTCAATGTTTTTTATTCATCTTCGAGTACGATCCTATACATAGACATGGACTTCCTAATATTAGGAATCTCATCTAAGGTCAATCCAATTCCCTTCTTATGTTCCTACAATATTTGTAACAACTTTTGTTCATGTTCAGATTCAAGTTTAGATGAAGTTATTACAAACAAATTTTCATTAAATTCTAAAGACATAGGGAGTGGATTTAGCTCTAAAGCAGGTGGTTGCTCAATGAATTGCAAAATTTTAGCAGAAAGAGCTACGTTTACATCTACAACATCAACTTTGTCAATAGAAATCTAATAAGAAATATTAGAAGAAATATCACCCTGTAAAGCAACTTCAATTTCAGTACAAACTGAACATAAGTGAGTGTCAGTACAAACATCACAAGTATAAGTATCATTAAAATCAGACAAAGAAGGCAAGTCATCAAAAAGTTAATCAAGTGCAGCAAGTTCTTTTAAGATTTTATTTTGATCGTCCATGATATGATTATCAAATTCAAAATCAAATAAAATTAATATCACCAATGAGAATAAAATCAATAATTAAATTAAAATCAAAATCCAATCAACACATAATCAAATAAAATCATAAAGCACTACAATGCAACAATTAGAAACTGCCAATAATGTCCCTGTTGAGAAAACAAATAGAAAAATAGAAAAATCGATTAAAATAAAATCTAAAAATTATAAAAATCTGACTAAAAATCAAATAAAATAAAATCACGAACCTACATATTTTTTTGGATTTTTTGGAAAATATGAAAATAGTAATTAAATCAAATAAAATAGAAAAAATAGGAATTTGTGATTTTCTCCTGATTTTCTAGAAAATTTTTGGAGCAAATCAAAACAGTAGCTTCCAAACTTACCTAGTAGGCTAGAATACTTACCACTGTATTGAAACCAGTATTGCAACCCTGAAAATAATTTAAAAAAAACAAGAAAAAAAACTAGCAAGAACATTATACCTATAAATCCAATATTGGTTAATAACAACAAGAATCCCCGACAACGGTGCCAATTTGATGTGTTGTCGCGCACAGATCAAAAACTAATGTTTTTTGAAAAATATAACTAACAGTAATGACAACTCGAGTATCATTCTCAAGGATTCTTGTACTGTTAATAGCCAACGATTAGAATAATAGGGGGTTTGAATTTCGATTAACAGGAAAATAACATAAATAAGTGATTATCAAAATAAGCTGAAATGATTAATCTACTATTTCAATTTCCCAACTTATCATCGACCCAATTAATTCCCAATTCGTAAGAGGACTTTATTCCCTTTTTTATTATAATAACAACCAAACAAGCGCAATTGATATTATACGATAGATATTCCTAATTTCCGAATTAAGCAAACGAATGATATATAGCAACCGTGAATTAAGAAGACACGATAAACAAGCGTGAATTAAGCAAAACCGAGTAATGTATAGGAACATGCAATCATCGAAATAAATAATCAACCCTAAGATAAATCGAATTAAGTAAATAACATATCAAAGATAAGAATCTAAAGGAAATAGATTTTATTGGAAATTAAAAGAACCTCAAAGTATTGGCGGAAACCGGTTACAACAAATTAATTCGTGGAGTTTAGTTCTCCATAGCAATTCATCTCAAGCAAAAGTTTTGTTCGTGAATAGAATATGATGAATAGTACATTGGCCAAATCCCTTTTAACAGAATAAAGATTTCAATTATAAAATAAACCGGGTCAGAAAAACTTAACCCAGGCCCAATAAATAACCTGAAGCAACTTAATTTCTAAAGTCATAAAATTCAACGAATTACTGGGAATAATGCACTCAAAACCAGCTTCTAACTCCAATATCCAGACGCTAGTTTTTATTTAATTGAATGATAATTTGAACTCCATATTGATATGCAGTCCTTAAGATCAACATTCGGTAAAATCTCCTCATTATTACTACAGAGGCAAAAATAGTAAACTTGTTATTTTACCCGCCAGTTGTGAATCAATACGAACAAGCAAACATGTGACACTGAATTCTCTAGCCAGCCTCAATCCTATAATTAGGGCCTCATACTTAGATTGGTTATTGCTTACCTGAAAATTAAAACATATAAATTATTCTAAAACTATCTTGGGAATTCCAACACTACTCCCGCTTGAGTACCTTTGAGGTTGGATGATTCATCTACAAACAAAATCCATTGACCCGGTGTCTCCTCCGAAATGGGAAAACTCAATTCTATAAAAAAATACACAAGTAATTATAACTTGATACTACTTCTATATGTGAACATTATGTCGTATTCTATCAGTTCCACGGCCCAAGCTACCACCATTCTTGCCAAATCTGGCTTCTTTAGGATTTGTTTCATCTGATAATTTATCTTGATAATGATCGGATGACCCTGAAAGTAATGTCTCAATTTTATGGCCATGATCACTACCTCAATATCTAGGCGCTTAATCTTTTGATGACAGAACTCTGCTCCTTTAAGAACTTTTCTAATGAAGTATATTGGTTTCTCTCCTTCATCATTGTCAAAAACCAACACTGAATTGATAGCTTTGTCTGATAAAACCAAATATAGTATGAGTAGGTAATTCTCCTTTGGAATAACCATGATTGGTGGCCCTTCCAATCATTTCTTCAACTCTGCAAACGCATTCTCACATTTTTCTGACCATTGAAAACTCGACGACTTCCTTAGAGCCGCAAAACAATGGATAGATGTATCACCTGGACAAGATAAAATTTGGGATAGGGTACCCAGCCTTCTTGTTAGTTGTTGTACTTCTTTCATTGATGTCAAACTTCTCATGTCAATAAGCGCCTAGAACTTATCAGGGTTCGCCTATATCCCCTAGTGAGTCAGCATGAAACCAAAAAATTTACCGGCTTGAACCCCAAAAGTGTATTTCCTCGGGTTGAGCCTCATGTTAAAATCTATTATTAATGTGAATGTCTATTCCAAATCTTGGGTAAGATCCTTACTTTCGGGTGTTTTGACCACCATGTCGTCAATGTCACTTCTATATTTTTGCCTATTTGCAACAATGACACCATATTCATCAACCTCTGACATGTAGCCAATGTGTTCTTAAGGTCGAACGTCATCTCCTCATAATAGTAATTATTTATGTTTGTCATGAATGTTGTCTTGGGTGGATCTTTCGGGTTTATACTTATATAGTTATAACCCAAATATGCATGAAACTAAGCAAGAAGAACATAGAGGCTCCATCAATGAGTTTGTCTATGTTTAGAATGGGGTGTATGTATTTGGGGAAAGACTTATTGAGATTGGTGAAATCTACACACATGCACCCCTTCCTGGATTTCTTCTTTACTATGACACCGTTTGACAACCAAGTCGGATATTTGATTTCCTGGATGAAACCGACTTTTAAGAGCTTCCCTATTTCTTATGCTATGGAATTTCTCTTCTATTCACCTTCCTTTCACTTTCTTTGTGACACTGGTTTTGCCGACGAATTCAGAGAAAGTTGATGACAAATGATACCTGGGTCGATTCTAGGTATATCTGATGCTTTTTAAGAAAAAAGATCCACATTGCTTCATAACATATGGACGATGGCAGTTTGCTCTTCCTGAGATAAGCCTGAACCTATCTGTGTGATTTGAAAGTCCACTGAATCGATTTGCAACTTTTTTAACTCACCTATAGAGGTTAGGCTATCCTTCGTCGGGTCTTCTCGAGGATCAAGGTCAACCAGGTTAATCTTAAGGGGTCCTTCATTTGTTGGAGACTCTGATCTAGCATTCTTCTTTAACTTCAAGCTATCTTTGTAACATTTCCTAGCCAAACCTTGATCGCCCTTTATTACTCCCACCCGAACATCATCCAAAGGTTATTTGATGGTGAGATAAATAGGTAAAATGTTGCTTCGAGGGCATTGAACCCTGCTTAAACAAACCGTTCTTCCAATGATGATTTAGTAGGGAAAGGGTGTATTCACCACCAAGTATCTTACCTTAATTCCCTTCGGGTTGTCTCCATTTATGAAAATAGTCATAACCGACACATTCCCCAGCACTTAAACCTGCTCCCTAGACAAACCGACTAGGATGCCTTTGAGGGAAGAAAATTGGATGCGTCTATGTTTATTCCCTTCAATGCATCCCAATATAAAATATATGCGGAACTGCCTGGATCAACGAGTACTCATTTTACTCTCCAATCATGTATTTACACCTTTATGACCATAAGATCATTTCTGATTAAAATGCATAACCTCCCGCGCGTATCTCTTTCTTGTGGAGCTAGTTTCTCCTCCACCGGTGAAGTTTTCAGAGATAGTGTTTAGTGTATAGTGTGCCACCCTGGTTTCTCGTGCCTCTTTTTTGCTTTTCCCCATTTTTGTTGGAGGGATTCTCTGAGTTGGGCTCTCAAGAAGGGCTTCTCTTTCTCGACGGAGCCTTGACGTCCTTCACGTAAGATAGTAACCTGCCTATTTGGATCAAGATTTCAATTTCTCTCTTCAATTGGTGGCAATCTTTAGTGTGATGGCTCCGGATCCTTTGATAGACGCGCCAATCACCTTCATTCGGTCCTAATACGGCATAGACCTATTTGGGTCAACTTGGTTATGTGATCAGCTTAAGGTGGTACGCTTCACGTAGTATGTCTCCCCTTTTTGTGTTGAGAACGGTGAAGCTTTTAGCATAGTTTTCATGAAGTATTTGAGATGGTCTTGTTATTACTATGTCCTTCAGTTTGAGCTTGTGATGCTCCTTATTGAGGTAAATTTTGTCTTGTCTTGGTTAATACTTTTCCTTGGCTTCCTGAGATCTCTTCTCCCTGTTGCTTACTTCACCCTTGATATAGCACTTTGCTCTTGATATTATCTCGTCCATGCTGGTTGTCGGCATATGTGCCAAGGATTCATTGAAGTGGCCGACTCTCAGACTGTTTTGGAAGGCACATACGAACATCTCCTGATTTGGATGAGAGACTTTGATAGTCTCCTTGTTGAATCGTGCCATGTATTCCTAGAGTGATTCTGAGGGTCCATGTCAGACGTTTAATAAGCTTGTCGTCAACACCTTTAAGTATTTGCTAGCAAAAAAAATGTTGTACCATTTTCTTGGTCAAGTATTCGTAACTGGTGACTGAAAACATGTGCAAGCTCATATAGCAATCTAGGGTCGTACCCTTCAATTTTCCCACTATAATTTTGCATTTCAAAGAGTCAGAGGCGCCAACGATGGCCATTTGATTGTTGAATTATATGATGTGCTCTTGGGGGCTACTTTTGCCATCCAAATATGCCAACGGTGGTGGTTTGAAGTTTTTTGGAACCTGATCGTCCCATATCACTTCTACAAGCGGTTGGGGATCAAGAACCTCCTCTTCTGTGCCTCATTCATGCTGGATCTGAGTTTGTTGGAGTATTTGAACATTATCCTGTAGTGACTCATTCTGCCATCATAGAGCCTTGACGATCACCAACAATTCTGTCATTTATGGCGGGGTTATAGATCACTTATGTTGGGAGATGATCCATACATTGCGATATTGTTGATGATTACTGATAATTTTATCCATCTTGAGAAATTTTTACCTAGGCCCCACAGTAGGCACCAAATGTTCTTGTTAAAAATGCTATTTTGGTGACCTTTGATCCGTTGTCGTACACGGATCAAAAACAATTGTTTTTGAAAAATATAGCTAACAGTAACGACAACTTGAGTATCGTTCTCAAGGATTCTTGTACTATTAATAACCAATGATTGGAACAAAGGGTGTTTGAATTTAGATTAATAGGAAAAATAGCATAAATAAGTGATTATCAAAATAAGCTGAAATGATTAATCTACAGTTTCATTTCCCAACTTATCATCGACCCTATTAATTCCCAATTCCTAAGCAGAATTTATTCCCCTTTCAATTATAATAACAACCAAACAAGCGCAATTGATATTATACGATAGATATTCCTAATTTTTGAATTAAGCAAACTGATGATATACAACAATCGTGAATTAAGAAAACACGATAAATAGACGCGAATTAAGCAAACACGAGTAAGGTATAGGAACATGCAATCATCAAAATAAATAATCAACCCTAAGATAAATCGAATTAAGCAAAAACAAACAAACAAAAGAAAAACAAAGAAAAGAGATTATTCCCTCCCTCACACTTAAAATATGCATTGTCCTCAATGAAAGAACATAAATATAAAATAAGAGTGAGAGAAAGGAAAGAACACACTCGAGAGATCGATACTCGAGTTGTCATTACCGTTAGCAAATTTCTCTAAAACACTCATTTTTTATCCATGTGCGGCAGCAGATCAGAGTTCACTAAAATAGCATTTTTAGTAAGAACATTTGGCGCCCATAGTTGGGCCTCGATAAAAGTGTCTAAAGACGTATAAAATTATCAATAATCATCAACAATATCGCAACGTATGGATTGTCTCAAGCAAAAGTTTTGTTCGTGAATAGAATATGGTGAACAGTACATCAGCCAAATCCCTTTTAATAGAATAAGGGTTTCAATTCTAAAATTAATCGAGTCGGAAAAACTTAACCCAGTCCTAACATTTGACCTGAAATAACTTAATTTCTAAAGTCAGAAACTTCAACGAATTATAGGGAATGATGTGCTCCGAATCAGCGTATGTTTCCAACATGAAATTTGTAGCTCTTTCTCTCAACTTTCCAACAAATATAAGAACGCGCCAATCTGATTTATGTAGCTCCAGTTATGATTTTTTAATTGAAAGCTACTAATGTTGAAAATAAAATACGAAAATCAAATAAAGACAAAAATAAACTAAATTATAAAAACATCATAAAATAGAAAAATAAACAAAACAAACCATGTAAATGCCTAATTACAAACATAAGAGAATATGCATTAAAATGCACTAATCAAATTCCCCCACACTTAAACTTTTTCACTTTGAGAAAAAATAGAATCAAGACTCATGAAACACCATAACATTCAGATAATCATTCCAGGCTACAGACGCTTCTTTGGTTAAGATAACATCGATAAGTATTAATCTTGCACACTAAGGATATCGTAGGAATACAAATTCACAATTGTGCAGTCATAAGCCTCACTCCTAAGTCTAACTTACTCATCCTCCTTTTCGCTCTATTTCATTCTAGAGTGTGATACGGTGGGAGAACTGACTTGAGGTTTTGCGTTTGTGTTTGCAAATGTTGCGGTTAGCAAGAGTCGCCACCAACTTTTCTTTTATCCAAAAGGAAAGGTAAAAAAGCACAAGAAAGACCTTTGAGATGTTTTCTTGAGTTCGGGGGGTAGATTATGAAAAGGGAAGGTGCTAGCACCCTTTTCATCCATGGTTTCCATGGGCTCTTAGTTACTTGTTTAGATCACTTGCTTTGCTTTGTTTGAAATGGTGTTTGGTGTTGTTTTGAAAGTATTTTGTAAAAGAGGCCACTCGTTTGGGCAATCTTTGTAATGATTCTCGTTCGTAAGAATGTATACAAAGATGTTTGTCTTTTGAAAATGTTTTCAATGTTTTGTAAGATGTTTTAAAATGTGTGTGTGTTTGTTTTTTTTGAAAATAGCAGGGATTGTTTTGAAATAGGACAAGTAACTAGAAGCTATCTACCTACTCAAATGTCTTTCTTGTGCATTTGTATTCCTTTGACATTGCTGACTTACCATTGATTTGGTAAGCAACCCTATCTTTGGATGTAAACGGGATGGGCGTGGGTCATCGTATAACCATGATAGCAATGTTGCCAAGTATCTTAGCATTTTTTAGGAACCAAGATGATTTTGTTTAGGCAACCTTTGTATAGCGTCATCGAGGGACTATGATCTTATAATTGTATTGTTTTTCCAAGATACTTCGTGTGCGTAACATGGACATTTTATTTTAAGCAACCAAGTGGGAGAAACCCTAAGGGTGCTTGTGTGCAAAGGTGTGTTATTTTCATGCTTTTATCTTCCATTTAGGGTTTTCTATTTTGCTTTGTTTTTGTTCTTGTCATGCAAACCCTAGTTACTAAGCATAGTATATAAAGCAATAAATTGTGTAAAATAAACTAAGTTATTACAACAATTATTATGGGAGGGGGGATACAAGTTTTGAATGGGGATTTTTTCACAAATATAAACCTAAATATATTATTACAACCAAATCGAATATTGGGCGAATTAAATAAATAGACAAATATTTAAAATGCAATGCAAAATGTGTATGTTAAAAAATGTTTTTGTGTTTTGTTTTTGTATGAAAAATAATTTAATTTAAACCCTAGAAATTATAAGGAAAATATATTAATTCTTTTTGAAAGGGGTAAACCCTAGTTTTTAATTAAAAGAAAATAAATGTTCTATATTTATTATTTTGTACCTTTTTTGTATGAGAAAATAATAAATAATATTATATATAAATATTAAAAATTAAATATGTACAAAGAAGTATTTATGAGTATAAATAGTATAATAAAAATATTAAGTATTTTCAAAATATATTTATAAGTTATTTAAGAAAATAAAATCTATTTATCAAAATAAACTAATTTTGATGTAAAAAAAATAAAAAATAAAAATAAAATTGCAAAAATAAGGAAATTATTTTTAGGATTTTTATTATTCAGAAAAAATAAATGAAAGTGTTAAATATAAAAATATGAAGAAAAATGCGAAAATATAACAAATTAGCCAGGGGGTGCAAATATCAAGTCAGGGGGTGCAAATAGTGAAAACAAAAAGGCTCAAGGCGCCAAAAATCCCAGGACTTCATCCCTGTCCTCTGGCCAGTCTTCCCTGCGCGCGCTTCATGTTCAAATCTGTATCTCTCTTATGCTTGCACAAAAACAAAAACTCATAATATGAAACACGTGGAATTTGAGCTCACGATTCTAACAATATAAATTATGTAACCTAACTCTAAAAGATCAAGGAGAATTTTGGAACCCCTTAATTCGTGACCTAACTTTTTCAGCATTTTCAATCTTCAAATTCTCTCAGCATAAGTAATATAAATGAAAAGTATGGATATGTACAGTTTTGTCATGATAAGGACTACATTTTTCCTTCACAAATTGTGGCTTGAGGTTGCCTCTTCAGAGAGATAGAGTTTGAAAAAAAAACCTCCTTCAGTTGGATTCGAGTAGGGAAATGCAGGGACTTTGATGGAGGCCTGGTGATTGTTTAAGCTTCCTTGAACTTCCCTGAAGCTATTCCAATGCTTAGCTTGCTCTGTGTATGGCTGAAACTCTCTGGACAAGTCAAGCTGCAAGCTTCCAAAGTGAAAATGGTGGATGTTGAAACAGGGGTTACAGAACCAGGGTAAGGGCTTGGATTGCTTTGGTATGATATTTATGAGATGCTTGAAGTGTTTAAACACAAAACGCACTAGCCAAATGAGTGTTGGCTATGGTTTTGCAGATTCTGAGTTTTTGGACAGTATTTTGGTGTTTTTGAATTTCAGAGTGTTTCAGGTTCAATCCAAGTGTGCTATGCATTGTTACAAGTTTGCAAATATGTAGAGAAGGGATACAAAGTCAGCCCTTACTAGTTGTGCAAGCTCTAGCACCTTTTGCAACTTTTCTTGCATTTTAGGTAAAGTGAAGTGACTAATCCCACATGCTTGTACTGGCTAGCTTGAGGGCTGATAAGAGTTGGTATATATTGCTTGAGACCTGTAGAAATTTCTTGCACCAAAGGGACAGGTCCAAGGCTCAAGATTAACAAAGTTACAAAAGTTGCCCTTTTTGAAAATGGCATTGTGAACTTTATGCCAAAAATGGAAATACACCTTGTACAAAGCTTCAAAAGCAAAGATAAAGCCTTTGTCAACTGAGTTTGCATTTAATTATGGAGTGTAAAGCAAGCTTAGGACCTATAAAGCAAGATACAACCATCATAGATCTGATTTGCAACTTGATGCGTTGTAAAAATGGCTTGATCAAAAGTGAGAAAATGCCAACTTCCCTTCTTCGATTCTCCCTACTCAAAAATGATCTTGGAGATTTCTTTGACATTTTGGAAAGCTTGAAATGTTCTCTATAATCCATATTTGAAATGTAATTTGAGATACCTCTTGGAACTAGGTGAAAAATGTCCATGAAGTTGGGTCTAAAACCTGCCTAAATTAGGGCAAAATTTCACTAAGTTAAGAAGTTCATGGACCTATATTCACAAATTCATAACTTGAGATCCAAGCATCTTTTGGGAAAGTTTGTGAAGCAAAGTTTTAGATTTCATGGAGGACTACGACTTTCATGTTGGAAGTTTTCTTTGAATCAAAATGCATCATGGTGAAAAAGTGGTGAAAAGTTGGGAAAAAATAAGAAAATTTTTATACTTAGAAAAATTCTAAGTTATGAAAATTTTCAAATTAAAACCCTAATTTTCAAATTTGAGTTTCTTGGTGAACAAGTTTCATATTTTGACATATCTGTATGAATTATGACCCTTGGCACTTGATTTTGACCAAAAAGTCAAAGTTTGACTTATCAGTGCACAGTTGACTTTTGATCAGTTGACTGCAAACTTCATCTGTCAATCCAACGAAGTTGAGATCTTTTGAACCATGTAATTAGGTCAAGATGATGCCATTGAACCCTTTAAATCATTTTTGAAATCAATTGGTCATTGGCTATGTTAAAAATCAGAAATTGCCCTTTCTCAATCAAAACCCTAATTTTGACCATTTTGCCCTTTTGATGATTTGATCAAATTTCTTAAGGAGTTATGATCCAAACTTGATCAAATGGTACATATGAGTCTAAAATGTTGATGTGGATAAAAAATTATGAAGTTTGACTGTAAATTGACCATGGTTGACTTTTTCCCCAATATAGTTGATTTTTAGGTCAACTGTCCAATTGACTGATCAAAAATGTGGTTCAAGGCTTGAAACTTAACATGAGCAAACTTAGGGGTCCAAGATGATGTATGAAAGTCACATGAAGCATTGGTGGTACAAAAATCCGTGTGCAAACTCAAACCCTAATTTTGGGTTATCAGTGCAAGATGAGATGTCTTGAGTTGACCAAACCCTAATCTTGTCTTGAGTCCAACAAGTCTTGTGAGAAAAATCTTGATAAATGAGAGGGAAAATTTTGGGGTACAAAAGTTGCCCCTGTTCAATCTTCTTGAACCTGAAGAGTTAGATTGGCGAGTTTTGTCGTTCGTGACTCGAACGTAAAAGATGATTGGATACTAGAGTGCCCATAAATTTGCACTCGACAAAGTGTAGTTGAGGGAATGGGCTTAAAGATGCCATTTGGAGAGGTGATAGAATCTTGTTGTAGATGGGCTTGTAGATGCCATCCGAGAGTGTTTGCTGAATTGCAAGTTGCAAGTCAGAAGAATAAGTATCAGAATGGTGTCGGTATCTGGAGACTGAACCTGTATGAGCAACAGAATGGCATCCGTGTTTGGAGCGTATTTGTACTATAACAAGAGTGTGAAATCTGAATAAGGTCCAGAATGGCATCCGTGTCTGGAGCGTATCTGAACTTGAAATCTGTATAAGGGCCAGAATGGCATCCGTGCCTGGAGCGTATCTGAACTTGAAATCTGAATGAGTATCAGAATGTCATCCGTGTCTGGAGCGTATCTGAACTGTATCTGAATGTTGAAGTCTGAATGAGTAACAGAATGACTTCCGTGTCTGGAGTTTATCTGAACTGTATCTGATAGTTGAATCTGAATGAGTAACAGAATGACTTTCGTGCCTGGAGTGTATCTGAACTGTATCTGAAAGTTGAATCTGAATGAGTAATAGAATGACTTTCGTGCCTGGAGTGTATCTTAACTGTATCATGATTTCATATTGTTAAACGGTAGTTGTTAATCTTATCCCGAAAAGGGTAAAAATGTTAGCTAAAACACAAAGTTATGTTGCATGAAATGTATGATGCAATATATGTGTTTTATCAATGTTTATGATATATGGATGTAAATGTATGCGCGTGTAAGCTGATTCGTTGTTTTGCTGAGGAAAATAAATCCTTGATTGTTGAGGATATGTTGGTTCTTCATGTCTTGAAGTTGGAGTATTGACAAAAATTCTATTGTGAGCAATGCCATATACTGCTTGAGTAATCTGCTTGGGGAGTCCAGAGAATTTTGATGACTTCTACTGGGGATTACACCATGGGAATCCTTGTTCTGCTAGGGAATAAAGAAAACTCTGTGGGGAAGAAAACTTATTCCTATTTGGAAAGAGTTCAGGAGTTTTGGTCGTCTTCCACTCTACTGGGAAATTATCCTAGGTTGGGGAGAGACAAAAGTTAACTGTTATCCGGTTGATTTTCATATTTCAAGACAACTTGCTGGGGAATTTAGAGCAACTGAATGGTCTCCGCTGGGGATTGATAGTTAGAAGTTTTAGCTCCGCTGGGGATCTGTAGTTGGAAGTTTCAGCTCCACTGGGGATCTTAATGATGTACTGTAGGGATTGCTCCTGGAATAGCCTAAAGACGTTTTCCTATTCTTTCAACCTATCAGTAATTGTTCTTTTCCATTTCGTTTATTTGTAAACAGTAATTATGTTCAAATGCATATGTTCATTAATGAATCATTAGACGTTTTTGCAAATAAAAACACAAGTGTAAAGAAAAAGGCAAATAGTTTTCTGTACTTTGAAAGAGATATCTTTGTATTTACTTTGAATAAATATTTTGTACAATGGAGACAAACATCCTAGTAAGAGGATAGTGTCAAAAAAGTAAGAAAATTTTATACAAAGAAAGATAGCTATATGTGCTAATCCCATGGGGTTCCCATTCTGCTATAGCCTTTGTATCTCTGAATATCTTGTCTGTCTGTTGCTTCGTCGAAAGATGATTGGATTGATGAGAAGCTCTGAGTTTGTCAGTGAAGAGATTGTCCTTAAAGTGATCCGACGAGACATAGTCATACGCTTTAATTCCCTAACTTTTTTCCTGGACCGCCCTTTCGGGTTTTCAATCCACCGGGAAACCCTTTTTTGCCCAAGTCGCCCTTTCAGGTTTTCAACTTGCCGGGTGTACAGATTTTTTTTAATTTTATCCCTAATTTTTGCCCGAACCTTTTTGGTTCGCCGGGATGCCCTTGTTTTGCCTAGGTGTGTCAACCTAGCGGGTCTCTTATGCGTAGTATCTTTTGACTATGTCTGCATTCGCAGGGTGTGGCAGGTCGTTGCTGTCCATGGTGGTTAAGATCATTGCCCCACCAGAAAAGATGTTCTTGATTACAAATGGTCCTTCATAGGTAGGAGTCCATTTGCCCCTGGGATCACTTTGTGGTAAGATGATGTGCTTGATCACTAGATCTCCAACTTGATATACTTGGCGTCTGACTTTCTTGTTGAAGGCCTTGATCATCCGTTTTTGATACGTTTGACCGTGGAAAACAGCAGTAAGTCTCTTTTCGTCAATCAAGTTCAGTTGATCAAGTCGGGTCTGGATCCAATCGTCTTCACTCAAACCTGCATCTTTCATGATTCTCAAAGAGGGAATCTGAACCTCAACAGAAAAAACAGCCTCCATGCCATAAACCAAAGAATAGGGTGTTTCCCCAGTTGACGTGCGAGCCGTGGTACGGTACCCGTGGAGAGAAAACGGTAGCATCTCATGTCAATCCTTGTAGGTGACTGTCATCTTCTGTATGATCTTTTTAATGTTTTTATTCGCAACTTCGACTGCACCATTCATCTTTGGCCGATAGGGGGATGAATTGTGATGTTGAATCTTGAACTGCTCGCACAAGGCAGTGATCATAGTATTGTTAAGGTTTGTATCGTTATCAGTGATGATCCTTTCGGGGATACCGTACCGGCAAATAAGATTATGCTTGATGAAGCGGGCAACAACATTCTTAGAAACGGATGCGAAGGAAGCTGCTTCGACCCACTTAGTGAAATAGTCAATGGCCACTAGAATGAAGCGGTGTCCATTGGAGGTTGTAGGCTTGATCTCCCCAATCATATCGATTCTCCACATAGTGAAAGGCCAAGGAGCTGTTAAGACATTTTGAGGGACCGGAGGCACGTGCACCTTCTCTTCATAGATTTGACATTTATGACAGGTCTGGGAGTGTTGATAGCAGTCCGCTTCCATGGTAGACCAATAATAGCCTGCCCGTAGAATCTTCTTTGCCATCGTATTCCCACTAGAGTGAGTGCCAAAGGTACCTTCATGCAATTCAGCCATAATCCTTTCAGCTTCAATCTTGTCCACACAACGGAGTAAAATAGAATTTGTATTGCGTTTGTACAGGATGACATTACTTAGGAAGAACTTAGCAGAGAATCTCCTTAAGAACTTTTTGTCATTGACTGAAGCTCCTTTTGGATATTCTTGAGCCTCGAGATACCTTTTGACTTCGTGAAACCACGGCTGGTCCACTACTTCTTTGGTATTAATCTCGTGGCAGTGTGCTGGTTCGTCCATCCGTTCAATGGTGATCTAGGGAGCCTCATTATCCCAATTAAGTTTAAACATAGATGACATTGTAGCTAGAGCATCTGCTAGCTGATTTTCTTCTCGCGGGAAGTGCTCGAAGGTAATCTGCTCGAAATATGGTAACAATGTCAAAACATGTTCTTTGTAAGGGATAAGATTTGGGTTCTTAGTGTCTCATTCTCCTTTGATATGACTAATGACCAAAGATGAATCCCCAAACACATCTAAAGATTTGATTCCCAAGTCTATGGCAGCCTTGAGACCAAAGATGCATGCTTCGTACTCTGCCATGTTGTTCGTACAGTTGAAGCAAAGTCTGGCGGTAAAAGGAGTATGGCATCCTTCCAGAGATATGAGCACAGCGCCGATACCGTTACCAAGTGCATTGGATTCCCCATCAAAGTACATGGTACATCGGGATCCTTTTTCAGGTCCGTCATATGGCCTGATTTCTTCATTGTTGTCCAATGTCATGATGTCTTCGCCAGGGAAGTCAAACTTCATAGACTGGTAATCTTCTACAGCTTGATGAGCCAGATGATCAGCTAGTACGCTGCCCTTAATAGCTTTTTGGGTCGTGTACTGTATGTCATATTCTGTTAGGATCATTTGCCATCTGGCTATCCTCCCAGACAGAGCAGGCTTCTCAAAGATGTACTTTATCGGATCCATCTTATATATCAGCAAAGTGTTATGAGTCAACATATATTGTCTTAGCCGGCAAGCAGCCCATACCAGAGCGCAACAAGTTTTCTCGAGCAGTGAATATCTGGTTTCACAGTCGGTAAACTTTTTGCTCAGGTAGTAAATAGCATGCTCTTTTCAGCCAGACTCGTCATGCTGCCCCACTACGCACCCCATTGAATTCTCTAAGACGGTCAAATACATGATTAGCGGTCTTCCCTCGACGGGTGGCATCAGGACAGGAGGCTCTAGAAAATACTCCTTGATTTTATCAAAAGAAACCTGACATTCATCATTCCATCTGACTACCTGATCTTTCTTCAACAGCTTGAAGATTAGTTCACAAGTAGACGTTAGGTGAGAAATGAATCTGGAAATATAGTTTAGGCGTCCCAAAAAACCTCTAACTTCCCTCTTAGTGTGAGGAGCAGGCATTTCTTGTATCGCTTTAACCTTGGCAGGATCAACCTCGATGCCTTTATTGCTGACAATGAATCCTAAGAGTTTACTGGATCTGACTCCGAATGTGCACTTGTTTGGGTTCAATCGTAACTTGTACTCCTTCAATCTGACAAACAGCTTTTGCAAGTGATCAAGGTGTTCTTCTTCAGTTTGTGATCAGGCTATCATGTCATCTACGTAGACCTTTATCTCATGATGTATCATATCATGAAACAAAGCTACCATGGCACGTTGTTAGGTTGCCCCAGAATTCTTCAGTCTGAATGTCATCACTTTGTAGCAGAACGTACCCCACTGTGTGACAAATGTAGTTTTCTACATGTCCTCAGGTGCCATTTTGATCTGGTTATAGCCTGAGAGTTCGTCCATGAAAGAAAATACTTTGTGCTGGGTTGTATTGTCAACCAGGATGTCGATGTGTAGAAGTGGAAAATCATCTTTAGGGCTGGCCCTGTTTAAATCTCTATAGTCCATGCACATTCTCACGTTGCCGTCCTTTTTTAGCACGGGAACAATGTTGGCCACCCATTGAGGATAAGAAGTAACAGCCAGAAATCCAGCATTGAATTGTTTCATAACTTCTTCTTTGATCTTCTCTGACATGTCAGGTCTCATGCGGAGGACTTTTTGTTTCACTGGTGGACAGTCTTCTCTTGTGGGTAGACGATGTACCACGATGTATGTATCAAGTCCCGGCATGTCTTCATATGACCAGGCAAAGATCTCAACATAATCATGCAATAGCTGAATTAGGTGCTCCTTGACACTCGGCTCTAGATTGGCACCCACTCTAATTTCCTTTTTATCTTCCTCGGTACCCAAGTTGGTTGTATCCAACAGCTCCTCATGAGGCTGAATTGCTCTTTCCTCTTGTTGTAATAGTCTGGCCAATTCCCCTGGCACCTCACAATATTCCTCACATTCGTATTCGTCTTGATAGATCAGATCTTCAGAGTCACTAAAGGCTATAGCAGTATCGTTACCCACGGGATCCGGAATGGAAGGGTACCTGCATTTGTGAGTGTGGGTGTGTGTAAGGGTATAGCCATCTTAAAACAATAAAATGTAAAAGAAAGACAATGAGCACAAAAGGTTTATATATGAAAAAGCATCCATGATTCATTGAATGTCATATGTAGATGAAATAAAAACCCTTACAAATGGACCATTGTTTCTCGGGTAAGACACGAGGTTTTTAAAGTGCGAATTGTTTGTGAATTATTACAAGTCTAACAGAAATGTAAAAGATAAATTACTGAGATATGAAAGTTATTGGGATGAAGTCTCTGGCTTCCCAGTTGCGCAGTCCTCCACTGACAGTAGGAAATATCAAATCTTCCAAGCTTCCATCCTCTTCATTGTCTTCTACTGCATTGACGCTTTGGTTGCTAATCTTTACAGGTGGCCCCCCATCATGGGCACGACGCACAACCTTCTGAGCACTCGAAGTAAACCCCAAGCCAAACTTGTCTGATTTGTGGGGAATGTCTGGATGTTGCCTCCAGATGGTGCATCCTCCTTCTTCTACTACTTCCTTTGCATCCTTTAGAGATGACATCCGAAGAGGAGGTCTTGTGATCTTAGGAATCGAGGAGACCGCCTTGGTCGCCGCTACTTCTGGAGAGACTTCTTCAAAATGTTGGAAAGGGGTCTCTATGAACTCGCCATCTAACTCTACATATCAGAAAGAATTCAGATGACTAATCATATACTCCTCCTCCCCATAGACAGTTATGATCTTTCCTTTGACCGGGTACTTTAGCATCTGATGTAAGGTGGAGGTGATAGCATCGGCATTGTGGATACAGGGGCGTCCCAACAGACAGGAATAAGAAGGACGGATGTCCATCACATAGAAAGTTGAGTTGAAAACATGAGTTCCCACATTTATTGGGATGTCCACCTCCCCGTGGACCATCCTCTTTGAACCATCAAAAGCTCTCACCACTATGTTGTTGGGTTTTAAAGTCAACCCCTTGCAATCCAATCTATCAAGGGCTTTTTTCTGCAAGACGTTCAAAGATGATCCAGTATCAACCAAGACATGAGCTATGGTTGTTCCTCTGCACTCCACTGAGACATGTAGTGCCTCGTTGTGTTTTGTCCCTCTGGGTGTCAAGTCAGCATTGGAGAAGCCCAGGCCATTATCAGCTGTCAAACTGGCCACACAGTCCTGGAATTGGTCAACAGACGTCTCTTGCGGCACATGAGTTGTCTTCAGAAATTTTTTCAGAGCTTTGGCGTGTGCTTCATAGCACAACAGCAGGGATAGCATAGAGATCTTGGAAGGTGTTTTCCCCAACTGTTCGACCACATCGTAATCACTTTCCTTAATTATCCTCAGGATTTCTTCCATCTCCTTCTTGGATGTTTCAGGAATAGCTATTGATTGAGCCTTCATTCGGACAGGCTCCTCTTGAACATTCTTTCCTTTATTCTCAGCAGTGGAAGTAGGGATAGGAATTGTATTGTCTTTGTTGGCAGGTACGCTTGCAGGTACAGTAACTGGTGCAGAGGTAATCTTCGGAACAGCCACGGGTCTAAAGACTGCTGTTGGAGGAGCAATCTCTGGAGAGAAGATTCGACCACTGCGGGTAATCTTGCTAGTTCCGACAATATTGCTAATGTCGGAATTGTCCTCTTCGGAGCTTTCTTCTTTGGCAGTCAGTTCATCTTGTTTAATACCATGGTAGTAGATTTCTCCACCATAATTCCGTGGTACTGTTTTATCTGATTTGTATGGGGCAGGCCCGGGCATTGTAATCTTAAGCGGAGTAGTCTTTGGAGCAGGTGTAATCCTAACGGGTCTTTTAGGGGCCCTGGAAGGATTGGTATAGATGGTTATGATAGAAACTTCTTTAACTGGAATGGGTGAAACAAGAGAATTCTCAAACAAAATTTATTGGTTATCCATCAGTCGTTGGATACCATTTTTCAACAGAGGGCAATCAAATGATTAGGACAGGCAAACATGGTAGTCTTTGTCACAACCTGGGAAAATACCAGCTTTCAAAAAATTCAACTTAATAATTGGGAGCGGAGTTAACAGCTCATCCACGGTAGCAACAAACAGATATTCTTCAATAGCGTTGGCATTGTGACCATGCCTCGGCATCGGAGCAGAAATAACATTCGGTTTCTCAGGCGCTTCAAACTCAACTTCCTTCGCATCTGTCAGGTCCTGAATTTTGTTCTTCAGAGCCCAAAAGTTGTTGGTGTCGTGCCCTGGACTTTCAGAATGGTACGCGCATCTGGCGTTGGGATGGTAATATTGAGACGCAGTATTGGGATTCTTTGAGGCCTCTTTTAAAGTGGCCAGATTCAACTTCAGAAGATGTGGTAGAACTTGGGCTGGAGTCATGTTAATCTTGGTGAATTGTCGAACTGGCCTTTCCACCCTTTGCAGGTTATTTCTTGGCTGGTTTGATGCAGGCTTCGGAATCATTGAAGTAGTGAAAAACACAAGAAGGGGGGTTGAATTGTAAAAACTGAAATCTAATGCAATGAACAAGATATTTTTATCCTGGTTCGTTTGATCTCAAACTACTCCAGTCCACCCGTCAAGGTGATTTCGCCTCTCTCCAACGAGGTCTTAATCCACTATATTCAACTGAATATTACAGACTGCTTTAACAACTGCTAAAGCATTCTTGATCCAAACCACAACCCGGTTTGTCAAGGAAACACTTTCTTACAGAGAAATCAAATCTAAGTGTGTGAATGTTTTCTACAAAACTGTATCACAATTGTGATGTATACACAAATTAAAGCTTAGAAACTAGATTGCTAAACAATGATAGAATATCAGAATGTGTAGTGTTTAGCAAAACTGAGAGAAGGAAGATTTTGATCAGCTTTTATGCGTGTAGAGATTTGGAGAGCATTAGCCATTTCAATCTTCAAAGTCTTGTTTATATAGCACTGAGATGATGAACGTTGGATGCAATATTCTTGATTCAATGCTATTAACAAACTTTCCTTATCGAGCAAATCTTGTCTGGAATGAGGCCGTTGGTATTAATTTGCTTTCAATGCACAGTACCGTTGCTTACTTAATGCAAGTTATGGCTTCGCTCATTCTGACTCTGCTTAGCTGCTGATGAACTGTTGTGTTTCTTTATCAGAGTGTTGAGCGCAGTCTTGTTCATCAGGCTTCAGCATATACGTGAGTTGATCATCTGATTTTGATATTCTGATATGGCAACTTCTGATGCTGGTGTCAAGAACCAAATTCTGATGCTGATTAGATGTGATCTTGCTTATATCAATCAGATTTTCTGCAAGTCAGAACATAATAATTTAGGCAGCAGATAGTTCATACATGAATCTTATAAATACTATATCTTTTCACTTTGTTATCATCAAAAATTAAATATAGGGTAGTAGATTCAAACTTTGTTCTAACAATCTCCCCCTTTTTGATGATGACAAAAACTAGATATTTTTAAATGAAAATAACGTGAAAAGGTATCAGAGATATGCATCAGAGTAAGAAGTAAAAAGGATAAGGAGTAAAAGGATATCAGAGTTGAGAGATACTCCCCATGAGTTTATTACTTCCCTTTGATTACAAGTGTTCTTCAGGATCAGATCTTTTTGCCTTTCTTTGAACATCAGAGTATCAGAGTCTTTGACTATCAGAAGCTTTAGATCAGCATGTCAGAGCAGAGCTTCAGAGCTTTTCTTGTCAGAGCTTTGCTTTGGATCAGAGTATCAGAGCGGATCAGAGCTTCATAGTGATCAGAACTTCTAGTCTTCAGAGTGTCCAGGAGCTTCCTTGTACCTGTAGACTTTAAGCAAAACAGAAAAACCATTTTCAAGTAATAGAGTTAGAATGTTTGAGAATTTATGTCTAGTTAGCCGTTATTGTTTAAAATATCATTCTTGTTCTCCCCCTTTTTGTCAGCAATCAAAAAGTGTAAGTGATGTGCTAAAACAATTAGGATCAGAAAAACTTGTCATATTGAAATGGTTCAGAATCAAAACATGAAAATAGTACAAAACATATTCAAACAGTACATCAGAAAATCAAAGAAAACATGAAAAAGACATGAATGAAAAAAGACTAAGGTTGAGGAGGCAAGCGTGTGAACAGGTTCTCCAGCATGGCTTGGATCTTTTCAGCAGTCTCATTCTGCTTGTGCACCATGCTGACAACAGTGTCAATCTTGCTATCCTGCACATCCATTCTTTCTTTCATCTTCTGGTCGTTTTCATCCATCCTCTGCTGCAGACGCATGTCATTCAGCTTTAGTTCTTCCAGAGTCTGCCTGTCCAAGGCAGCTTGAGAAGCATCAGAAGCAGGAAGCTTCTGAGAGCTTTCAGCAACATCTTTTGCTTGACTTTCTTCAGCTTGAATGGTCTTGTCTTCTTCTGATTGCACCTTTGAAGCTTGTTGTTTCTCAGACCAAGGTTCACTATCCAGAGGGAGCACGTCTTCTTTCAGAAGCTGACTTCCAACTTCATTCAGAAGCTTGCTGAAATTCTGTTGTGCCTGCTCATAGTTGATATCCTGCAACTTGAGGGCTTCAGCACATACCCAAAGTCTGAATTGTGACCAGAACTGATCAGAAGCAGCTGGGTCAATCATTCCAGGATAGACTTGCTTCAAAGAAGCAATCCATTGCTGCACACCTGTTTCAAAATTCATAATACCAGAGCCAACATCTGGTTGTTTTGGTTTTTGGATGGCAATTTTATGTTTCATATCAGCAAGACGGTCAAGACTGGTTAAGTCTATGAAAGTCCTGCTGGGGTTTTCAGAGGTTTGCTTGGCAGCAGTTTGTTTTGGAGAGGGAGTTTCAGAATCAGAAATTATGATTGGACTGGGTGGTGTTTTGGGAGTATTTGGTGGTGTAGATTCTGATGAGGATGGCAATTGTGCTAGGGTAATTGTTGTTCCACCTGGCAGCTGGATTGCCAAAGGTGATGGTTGAGGTAAATGAGGTTCAGATGGTTGAGGAGAAGGAGTTTCAGAGTGGTGAAACTCAGGTTGAGGTGATGGTGGATTAATTTCTGGTTGAGGAGAGGGAGACGGAATTGCTGGTTGTTCAGGGATAAGGGGTTCTTCAAGAATTGATGAGAGTGGTTGTTGTTGTTGTTCTGGTTCTTCAGCAGATTGTTGTTGTTCTGGTTGTGGAGGAGGGACAATTTGTGGTTCAGAGTTTGATTGATCAGAAGTGTGTTGATCAATATCAGACAGCACTTTGTCAATTGCTGATGTTGTTGAGATTGTTGGTTTTGGATGTTTGGTTCTGGGTCTTTTGAGTTTTAATGCCTCAGAAGGGTCCACTTCTGGTACAGTTTCATCTATTGTAGGGATGGGAATTGAGATTCTATGAGAGGTTTGAGGAGGAATAGATGCTGGAATAGTAGAAGAATTTAAAACAGAAGCAGCAGATGAATTACCTCTTTTCTTGGGTGTCTGCTGGGATGATCCTTCTGAAGGTACCTTCCTCTTCTTCGTCTTCTTCAGAGTCACTTCTTGCTGAGGTTGATGCAGAGCTTTGATAATCAGATTTGGATCTGTACCATCTGCCTTGCACGCATCCAAGTACCTGAGAACCACCTCTGGTTTAGATTTTATTTCAGAAAATAAAGGAAAGTCACTCAGAGGAACTCTTCTGCTGGTGATATCAGTAATAGGAGTAGCTCTGGGTTCCTTCTGGATATTTTCTATCAACTTCATCTTCTTCAAGTTCTTTGCGTTCAGAGGTTTCCCAACTGTTGGTTCAATAGTGCTTAGCTCTTGAGCTTCTATCAGATGCTCTATCAGCCTATTCTCTGTCAGAATATCTGATATCAACCTTCCAAAGGGTATCCAATCCCTCTTGGTTCTTTCTTCTTCCCTGGTTTCCTTCACACTAGTTCTGAGGTGGTTGAACAGAAAATGAGCCAGATTGATTTTTACCTTCTGATCAATAAAGTAGATCAGAAACTGCTGATCCACATTTATGTAATCAGGTGAACTGGTTGGTTTCCTATGGTTGAAGCACCCCAGAATTATCTTAGCCCAAACTCTGTAATGATCCTTCAGATCTTTGATCTTGCTGCTGGGCACCCCATGAGTGAAAATCCTTGCAGCTATCACACCCACATCAGCATATCTTTCAGCCATGTCCACACAACGGACACCACCGCCACTGTAACCGATTAGCCTTGCAATATGATCCTCAGTGATCACAATTTTCTTCCCCATAACAAAGGAGGTGACTAGATGTGTTGAAGCCTTGGCGTGAATCCAGAATTCCTTGACTAGCATAGGGAATTTTGGTCCAACCAACCTGTCAAAATACCTTTCCCACTTCTGTGCCCTAACTTCTTCAGTTAGGTCAAAATCGTTCTCCTTCAAGCTTCCAAAATCAATGATTAATTCAGAAAGCACTTCAAGATTCTTCACAGGAGTGAGGAGTGTTCTGAATGGCACTTGATATTGCTCAGATGATGCTTTCTTCTGAGGACCTGCAGAAGCACTGCTGGAGGTTTCCATGTTCACACTAAAAAGGTTTTGAGAATAAACTGAGGAAAAAGGGTTTTGCAAGAGATGAACACAGAAATATGCAGAGAATGCTTGAGTATTAGTGAGAAAACGTAAAGAATGAGAATGAGAGATTAATGTGTTTAAATAGAGTTTCAAAATATTTTGAAAAGATAAACGTTTTTAAGAAAGAGAAAAATCATGATTGCATTTTAAAAGCATGATTACTTTTCATTAAATGCTTGCTGATTTTGGGGGATTTGAGAAAGATACTTAAAAACGGTTACCAGACATGTGTCTCAATGCACCCAATCAGCGCTTTGCCTTCTCAGAAGCGTGCACGCGTTCTGCTTCAGAGATATGCTGATGATTGGATGACACTTGTTTGATGTAGTGATCAGCACGTCTGTCTTTGAGCTTAGACTCTCAGATCTTTAGACTTGCATCTGATACAATCTGCATGTTCTATCTTTCTGAAAGAAGATTGATCAGAAGTTCACAGTAAAACAATTACATTCTGAAGGTAAATATATGGAACTAAAACATTTTCACTCTGGACAAACTTTCATGCTGAGATGTTTCAGAATGAAATTAAACCTATCTTCTGAAAGGGGTTTAGTAAAGATATCAGCCCATTGATAGTCTGTATCTATAAATTTTAAGTTCAAAATACCTTTCTGAATATAGTCCCTAATGAAGTGATGTTTTATTTCTATATGCTTAGCTCTAGAATGTAAAAAGGGATTCTTACTTAAGCAAATAGCAGAAGTATTATCACAGAGTATAGGAATGTTACTCTCAAAAATCTGGAAGTCTTCAAGCTGACTTTTCATCCAGAGCATTTGTGTGCTACATCCTGCTGCTGCTATGTACTCAGCTTCTGCTGTTGATAGTGCAATTGTTGATTGCCTTTTGCTGGACCAAGAGATCATATTTTCTCCCAGAAACTGGCAGCTTCCAGAAGTACTTTTACGTTCCACTCTGTCTCCAGCAAAATCAGCATCACAATAGCCTACTAAGCTGTAATCACTAGATTTTCTATAAAACAAACCCAGATTAGTAGTACCTTTCAGATACTTGAAAATTCGCTTAACAGCTGTTAAGTGAGATTCTCTAGGATCTGATTGGAATCTAGCACAGATACAAACAATGAATAATATGTCAGGTATTGAAGCAGTCAGATAGAGGAGAGAACCAATCATACCTCTGTAGACTTTCTGTTCTACATTTTTGCTTACCTCTTCTCTTTCCAGAATGCATGTGGGATGCATTGGAATCTTTGATGGCTTACATTCTGAGAGGTCAAATTTCTTCAGAAGATCTCTGATGTATTTGCTCTGATGAATGTAAGTTCCTTCTGGAGTTTGATTGATCTGAATTCCTAGAAAGAATTTCAGTTCCCCCATGAGGCTCATCTTAAATTCTGCCTGCATACACTTAGCAAATTTTCTTCCAAGAGAAGGATTAGTAGAACCAAAAATAATATCATCAACATAAATTTGACAGACTAAGATGTCATTCTTAACTGATTTACAGAATAGAGTAGTGTCCACTTTCCCTCTGGTGAATTCATTTTCTAACAGAAAGTTACTTAGCCTTTCATACCAAGCTCTGGGAGCTTGTTTCAGACCATACAGTGACTTCTTTAGTTTGAAAACATGTTCTGGATGTTTTGTATTTTCAAAACCAGTGGGTTGGTGTACATAAACTTCTTCTTCTATATAACCATTTAAGAATGCACTTTTGACATCCATCTGATACAGAGTGATGCCTCTATTAACAGCAAATGAAATTAAAAGTCTGATAGATTCTAACCTGGCGACTGGGGCAAAGGTTTCTGTATAGTCTATCCCCTCTTGCTGACTATAACCTTGTGCAACCAGTCGTGCCTTGTTTCTGATGACTTCACCTTGTTCATTTAGCTTGTTTCTGAACACCCATCTTGTTCCAATGACGTTGAATCCTTTTGGTCTGGGAACGAGATCCCATACGTCGTTTCTGGTGAATTGATTCAGCTCTTCTTGCATTGCCAGAATCCAGTCATTATCCAGAAGTGCTTCATCAATAGAAGACGGTTCAATCAGAGACACAAGTCCCATAAGAGTTTTTTCAGAGTTTCTGAAGCTTGCTCTTGTTCTGATTGGATCTTCCTTTCTTCCTAAGATAGTCTCTTCTGGGTGATCCAAGCTGCTTCTGGGTAATCTCTTCTGAGGTTGATCAGCAGCTGTTGTAGGATTGCTAGCAGTGCTCCTTTCAGACGTTGAAGGAATGTCTGTGTTGAGAGCTTCTGATGACTTGTCTTCAGAACCTGTAAATTCAATTTCTATACCTGCAAAAACTTCATTCTGCTTTAACTTTTCAGAGTCAAGCTTATCATCAAAACGAACACTGATTGATTCTTCCACAATCTGTGTTTCTGTATTGTATACTTTGTACCCTCTTGAGCGTTCAGAGTATCCTAACATAATACACTTCTGTGCTTTAGAGTCAAACTTGTTCAAATAATTCTTTGTATTTAATATAAAGCAAGTACATCCAAATGGATGAAAATATGAAATGTTGGGCTTTCTGTTCTTCCACAATTCATATGGAGTCTTTTCCAGAATAGGTCTTATTGAGATTCTATTTTGAATGTAGCACGATGTGTTTATTGCTTCTGCCCAGAAGATCTTAGCAACGTTTGTCTCATTGATCATGGTTCTGGCCATTTCTTGCAATGTTCTGTTCTTTCGTTCTACAACTCCATTCTGTTGGGGAGTTCTAGGACAAGAGAAATCATGCAGAATGCCTCTGTCATTAAAGAATGACTCAAAATCTTTGTTTTCAAATTCTCCACCATGATCACTTCTGACTTTAACGATTCTAAGATCCTTTTCATTTTGAACTTGGTTACAGAAGGTAACAAACACAGAGTGTGACTCGTCCTTGTGTCTTAAGAACTTTACCCATGTCCATCTGCTATAGTCATCTACGATTACTAACCCATACTTCTTACCACTGACTGAAGCAGTTTTAACTGGTCCAAATAAGTCAATGTGCAGAAGTTCTAATGGCTTAGAGGTAGAAACAACATTTTTGGATTTAAAAGAAGGTTTTGCAAATTTGCCTTTCTGACATGCTTCACACAGAGCATCTGAATTGAACTTCAAATTAGGAAGTCCTCTGACCAGATTGAGTTTGTTAATCTGAGATATTCTTCTCATACTAACATGCCCCAATCTTCTGTGCCAGATCCATTGCTCGTTGTTAACAGACAGAAGGCATTTTACATTCTGACTTTTTAGTTCAGAAAGTTTGATTTTGTAAATGTTGTTTTTCCTCTTACCATTAAACAGGATAGTCCCATCTTTCTGACTAACAGCTTTACATGATTTTTGATTAAAGATTATATCATAACCGTTATCACTTAATTGACTTATGGATAACAGATTATGCATCAATCCATCTACTAGCAGAACATTATTAATAGAGGAAAGATGTCCATTACCTACAGTTCCAGAGCCAATTATCTTTCCCCTCTGATTGCCTCCAAAGCCAACGTGGCCTCCAGGCTTAAGTTCCAGGCTTTGGAACATATGCCTTCTTCCCGTCATGTGTCGTGAGCAGCCAGAGTCCAGGTACCATGACTGGTGTTTCTGACTTGCTGCTAAAGATATCTGCAACATGTATTATTTTATCCTTAGGTACCCAGATTTTCTTGGGTCCTGATTTGTTAGTTTTACCAAAACTCTGGTTGAATTTTGGTTTCACAAAGTGCTTACTGCTAGTGTATTTAATATCATGTGTGTGACCATATACAAAATGTGAATTCAGAGGAGTGTGTTTAATGGTTAAGTCCATGACATTCTTTAGTGTAGGAACCTTACCTTGGTATCCTATTCCTTTCCTGCCGTTTCTGCTAACTCCATAGATCATTGAAGCCATTTTGCTTCTATCTATGCTTTTAGCTAGGAACTTCTATAAACTATGATCATACTCCTTGATGATCTCATCAGCGTTGCTGGGAGTTTCAGAAATTGGTTCCTTCTGAGAGTTTTGTAACGTGTTTTCTAATTTTGAAATCTTATTTCTCAGCTCAGAATTTTCCAATTTGAGACTCTCAGTCTTATTAGAGTCAGATTCAAGATTCCTTTTCAGGTCTCTGAATTTAGCTCTAATTTGCTGAAAACGTTCCAGAATCTCATTAAGGCTTTCAGCAAGTTCAGCCTTTGTAAAGTTAACAGCAAAGTTAGGAAATACCTCTTCAGTATCTGATTCTGAGTCTGATTCAGAAGCTTCACTATCTTCTGAGATGTTAGCCATGAGAGCTATGTTTGCCCTCTCATCATCTGATTCTGAGTCAGCTTCAGACGAGTCAGAGTCATCCCATGTAGCCATGAGACTTTTCTTCTTTTCTCTTCCAAACTTCCTTTTTGGCTTTTCCCTCTGAAGCTTTGGGCAGTCACTCTTATAGTGTCCTTGCTCATTGCACTCATAGCAGATGATGTCCTTGGTGTTTGGCTTTTTGCTACTGGAGGAGCCTTCAGATCTTCTGTATCCAGAGGAAGAATCTATCCTTCTGTATCTGGAAGAAGACTCGTTCTGATCAGATCTTCTGGGATTCCTGAACTTTCTTTGTCTTTGCTTCCACAGTTGATTTACTCTTCTGGAAAGGAGAGAGAGTTCGTCTTCTTCTGATGAGGATCCATCAGATGTTTCTTCAACTGCCTGCAAAACTTTAGACTCAAATTTTTTGTTAGATTTTAATGCTAAAGGCTTACCTTGCTTCTGAGGCTCATCAGCTTCTAGCTCTATCTCATGACTTCTGAGGGAGCTGATAAGTTCCTCCAGAGTGATTTTGTTGAGATCTTTAGCTAGCTTCAGAGCTGTAACCATTGGTCTCCACTGCTTGGGTAAACTTCTGATGATTTTCTTGACATGGTCAGCAGTAGAGTATCCTTTGTCCAGAACTTTAAAACCAGCTACCAGAATCTGGAATCTAGAGAACATGGTTTCAATGGATTCAGATTCTTCCATTTTGAACGCCTCATACTTCTGAATGAGCGCCAGAGCTTTTGTTTCTTTGACCTGAACGTTGCCCTCATGCGTCATTCTGAGTGAGTCAAAAATATTATTTGTTGTGTCTCTGTTGGAGATCTTTTCATACTCAGTATAGGAGATGGCACTGAGGAGGATGGTTATGGCCTTGTGGTGATTCTTGAAGTCATGCTTTTGTTGATCAGACATTGTTTTTCTATCAATCTTCTGACCGCTTGCATTCACAGGATGCGTGTATCCATCTGTCACCATATCCCACAGATCAGCATCATGTGCCAGAAAGAAGCTTTCAATTCTGTCTTTCCAGTAATCAAAGTTTTCTCCATCAAAGACTGGAGGTTTGCCGCTAAATCTGTCTCTGTCCTCATTGTTGTCATTGCTGATGTGAGAATTGTTTCCTGCCATTGTGTTTTTCTGACGCTGGATCTTGTACTGACACGGTTAAGTGTTTTAGCTCAGAACCAGGCGCTCTGATGCCAATTGAAGTAGTGAAAAACACAAGAAGGGGGGTTGAATTGTAAAAACTAAAATCTAATGCAATGAACAAGATATTTTTATCCTGGTTCGTTTGATCTCAAACTACTCCAGTCCACCCGTCAAGGTGATTTCGCCTCTCTCCAACGAGGTCTTAATCCACTATATTCAACTGAATATTACAGACTGCTTTAACAACTGCTAAAGCCTTCTTGATCCAAACCACAACCCGGTTTGTCAAGGAAACACTTTCTTACAGAGAAATCAAATCTAAGTGTGTGAATGTTTTCTACAAAACTGTATCACAACTGTGATGTATACACAAATTAAAGCTTAGAAACTAGATTGTTAAACAATGATAGAATATCAGAATGTGTAGTGTTTAGCAAAACTGAGAGATGGAAGATTTTGATCAGCTTTTATGCGTGTAGAGATTTGGAGAGCATTAGCCATTTCAATCTTCAAAGTCTTGTTTATATAGCACTGAGATGATGAACGTTGGATGCAATATTCTTGATTCAATGCTATTAACAAACTTTACTTATCGAGCAGAGCTTGTCTGGAATGAGGCCGTTGGTATTAATTTGCTTTCAATGCACAGTACCGTTGCTTACTTAATGCAAGTTCTGGCTTGGCTCATTCTGACTCTGCTTAGCTGCTGATGAACTGTTGTGTTTCTTTATCAGAGTGTTGAGCGCAGTCTTGTTCATCAGGCTTCAGCATATATGTGAGTTGATCATCTTATTTTGATATTCTGATATGGCAACTTCTGATGCTGGTGTCAAGAACCAAATTCTGATGCTGATTAGATGTGATCTTGCTTATATCAATCAGAGTTTCTGCAAGTCAGAACATAATAATTTAGGCAGCAGATAGTTCATACATGAATCTTATAAATACTATATCTTTTCACTTTGTTATCATCAAAACTTAAATATAGGGTAGTAGATTCAAACTTTGTTCTAACAATCATAACAGCCCCCACCGTTGGTCGGCGCTCAGTTCTTCCAAGATTCCTCTGTGAATAAATAGCAGACACTTCCTTCTTCCCAGTGAAGGGCTTTTTCATAACTGTTGAGGCGGACGCGTCCTTTAGAATTTTCCCACTTCTTATACCAGCCTATATCCTCTCGCCGGTTAAAATCAATTCGGTAAACCCTGAAGAAGAACTCATGATCAAAGGATTGAATAAAGGGCTTGATAAAGTTCCCAGGAACATATCCACCAACTCTCTCTCAGATAGAGGAGGTTGCACCCTTCCGGCTAGATCTCTCCACTTTTGGGCGTAATCTTTGAAGCCCTCATTGGAAGCCATGGCCATACTCTGAAGCTGAGTACGGGTAGGCGCCAAGTTGGCATTGTACTGATATTGTTTGTAGAAAGCTACTGCCAAGTCTTCCCAATTGTGGACATCAGCCATTTCTAATTGGTAGAACCAATCAAGTTGCGTTCCTGATAAACTGTCTTGGAAAAAATGGACCCACAGGTCTTTGTCGGCAGAATGTGGTTGAATCTTTCTGACATATGATCTGAGGTGCATTTTAGGGCAAGACACCCCATCATACTTGGCAAATAGTGGCACTTTAAACTTTGGCGGGATTACAATTCCTGACACCAGCCCTAACTCCTCAAAATCTAGCCCTGGTACTCTCTGGATTTCCATAGCGCTTAGTCGCTCTTCAAGGTGTTTATACTTGTCATCAGCCAGAGGGTATTGTTGTTCAGATTAGTCCCCCTCTTCCTCTTCTTCTTCAAAATCCGATGATACTGCCGTTTCTTTTCCTTTTCTTTCCCCTTCGTCAGATGTTGTTGGAAAATCTAAGGTCCTTCTGGCTTGTTCCTGAAATCTTCTGCCCATGATTACCACACCAGTTGGCTTCTTCTTCTTTTTCTCTTTTTCTTTTTCTAGAAGAGTCTTCAGCTCCTCTTGCCCCTTGGCTAAGGTCATGAGTAACTGTTGAAATTGCGTATTCTGAGCTTGTAAGTCTTTGACAGTTTGTTCGAGATCCATCGTACTGAAATAAACAGTAGAGAGATGAGGAAACTTGTTGCAAAGACCTGTTTATGCTTATGATGAATGATATGTATTCATGCAATGCTTTCAAGGATTTAGAAATTCAAATTTGTTTTAAACAAAAAAGAAACACACGTCATATTAATAAGATAGAATTTGAGTACATCAATGCCCCTTGGGCAAAATAATACAAAATTCTAAGGTAAAAAGACATTGCGCATCCTCTTTGGTGCAATGTAGGTTTTGAGAGTCTGCTCTTCGTGAAGTAGTCGAGTGAGTTCCAAAAACTTCTTCTCGCTTGCGTAGAATTGGGCTTCGAAAGTATCGCGCTCTCCTTTGAGCTGTATCCAATCCCTTTGTAAATCTTTGAGTGATGTCGGCATGTCAGGATGTAGGATAGTGTATGGAATTTCTCCTTCCTTAACAGGCTCTATAATCACAGGGAGAATGGAGGGATAAGGCATCATAAGACTTTGAGCTCGGGTTTGTACCCATTTGAGGTAAGGCTCAAGAGGGATGGAATTCTTGTGTCCCAAAGTCTTACTATCCACCTTGTTTTGCATCCTCCAAGCTCGGATGAATCTCTGATGAAATCCTTGGTCGTCGTTGTCGTAGTCGAAAACCAATCCTTGAATCAGCAAATCATGTGGGCCATCTCTTCGGGCATAACCAAATTGCCTTAGAGCTAAGCAAGGGTTGTAGGTGATGCCTCCCCTAATGCCAAGTTGAGGGACATTAGGGAATTCCCCACAACGGTCAACAATGGTAACATTCTGTTTGGATCGAGAACACCAATGAATATCTGAATGTTTAAGTGTCATTAACCTTTGTGACCACCTCAAACCTTGCTCATTCTTCAAGACTGATTGGGGAAGATGAGAAATGAACCATCTTTCCAAGAGAGGAGTACAACACATAAGAACACCTCTTTTCCTCATTGTACGAGTGTGAAAAGAGTGTAGGATATCCCCAAGCAATGTAGACACCGGGTTGCGAGACATGAAGATTTTGATAGCACTTACATCTATGAGTTGGTCAAGATTAGGGAACTAGACCATCCCATAGATGAGAAGAGCTACAATCTCCTCAAAAGCTTACAAGTATAGGGAATTCCAACAGCTTTGGGCCTTCTCAAACAGAAACTTTGACAAGAAGCCTTTGACACCACTTCTAGTTTCCCAATGAGTTGTGACATCAGATGAGTGCAAGTGCAGGGCTTGAGAAATCTCTTCTGGATTTGGATCTCTTTCTGTACCGTTGAAGGGTAGTTTATTGAGAATAGGAATCCTCATAAGTTGAGAGAATTCTTCCAAAGTGGGCACAAGTTGATAGTCAGGAAATGTGAAGCAATGATGCAAAGGGTTAAAGAACTGGAAGAGAACTTTCAGCATATCCTCCTATGTGTTAGAAGTGACCAAGTTGAGTAGACGACCATGTCTCTCGGTGAATGGAGAGTTCTCAGGAATCCTTGAAGCTAGCTCCTTGAGTTGTGGAGGAATCCTTACAAGGTTGATTTGGATAGTTTTCCTGCGAAGTGAATCCATAACCTATAAAACAAGAACAAAGATGAATCTCCAAAATCCTTGAAATGGTTAGTGAATGCATATGATGTTCATGATGTCCATGATGTTATGCACAAGTATATATGTACAAACAAATCAAGCAAGTTCCTAGTTTAGGCTTGCATGGGGTTTCATAGGTAAGTACCCTCTTGAAGTTTAGTTGTCTCAACCTGTCCTAGTAATAGTAACCAGGTTCTAAGGAGCTCAATATCACTGGATTGTTTCCTTGTTCATTGTTTCAGTTCAAGTATCTTTACTGGCGACCTAAATATTCCAAGAAACCAACCCTTAATGAGTGTAGTATCGAGTATCTACTAACTTCGGACTGCACCAAAGTCGGTCATCTCACTACATCCTAAAAGGCCTAGTTGGTCAAGTAAAGGTTCTAGAAGTTCATTAGTGCTTCATGACATCACTCAGCGGCCCCGTATTCTCTTTGATTGACTCAAAGGCTACCGGTACAACAAATATGTCACGCTAATATAGTTATTGCTTAGACCAAGTCGGTATACCCCGCACAGTTTCCACAATGTATTGCTATTTACCTATAATGTTTCCCAAATCCGAGTGGAGGATTCAAACCCAAACAAAGAACCATAATTGTAAATCAAACAAGTCAAACAATGTAAGCAAGTAAATGTGATCTAAACCCTAAGGTAACCCCACTTTTATAAAATTCCCTAGTAAAGTCGCCAGTTCTGTGATACGGTGGGAGAACTGACTTGAAGTTTTGCATTTGTGTTCACAAATGTTGCGGTTAGCAAGAGTCGCCACCAAATTTTCTTTTATCCAAAGGAAAGGTAAAAAAGCACAGGAAAGACCTTTGAGATATTTTCTTGAGTTCGGGGGGTAGATTATGAAAAGGGAAGGTGCTAGCACCCTTTTCATCCATGGTTTTCCATGGGCTCTTAGTTACTTGTTTAGATAACTTGCTTTGCTTTATTTTAAATGGTGTTTGATGTTGTTTTGAAATTATTTTGTAAAAGAGGCCACTCGTTTGGGCAATCTTTGTAATGATTCTCGTTCGTAAGAATGTATACAAAGATGTTTGTCTTTTGAAAATGTTTTCAGTATTTTGTAAGATGTTTTGAAATGTGTGTGTGTTTGTTTTTTTGAAAATAGCAAGGATTGTTTTGAAATGGGAAAAGTAACTAGAAGCTATCTACCTACTCAAATGTCTTTCTTGTGCATTTTTATTCCTCTGACATTGTTGACTTACCATTGATTTGGTAAGCAACCCTATCTTTGGATGTAAACGGGACGGGCGTGGGTCATCGTATAACCATGATAGCAATGTTGCCAAGTATCTTTGCATTTTTGAGGGACCAAGATCATTTTGTTTAGGAAACCTTTGTATAGCGTCATCGAGGGACTATGATCTTATAATTGTATTGTTTTGCCAAGATACTTCGCGTGCGCAACATGGCCATTTTATTTTAAGCAACCAAGTGGGAGAAACCCTAAGGGTGCTTGTGTGCAAAGGTGTGTTATTTTCATGCTTTTATCTTCCATTTAGAGTTTTCTATTTTGCTTTGTTTTTGTTCTTGTCATGCAAACCCTAGTTACTAAGCATAGTATATAAAGCAATAAATTGCGTAAAATAAACTAAGTTATTACAACAATTATTATGGGAGGGGGGATACAAGTTTTGAATGGGGATTTTTGCACAAATATAAACCTAAATATATTATTACAACCAAATCGAATATTGCGCGAATTAAATAAATAGACAAATATTTAAAATGCAATGCAAAATGTGTATGTTAAAAAATGTTTTTGTGTTTTGTTTTTGTATGAAAAATAATTTAATTTAAACCCTAGAAATTATAAGGAAAATACATTAATTCTTTTTGAAAGGGGTAAACCCTAGTTTTTAATTAAAAGAAAATAAATGTTCTATATTTATTATTTTGTACCTTTTTTGTATGAGAAAATAATAAATAATATTATATATAAATATTAAAAATTAAATATGTACAAAGAAGTATTTATGAGTATAAATAGTATAATAAAAATATTAAGTATTTTCAAAATATATTTATAAGTTATTTAAGAAAATAAAATCTATTTATCAAAATAAACTAATTTTGATGTAAAAAAATAATAAAAAATTAAAATAAAATTGCAAAAATAAGGAAATCATTTTTAGGATTTTTATTATTCAGAAAAAATAAATGAAAGTGTTAAATATAAAAATATGAAGAAAAATGCAAAAATATAACAAATTAGCCAGGGGGTGCAAATATCAAGTCAGGGGGTGCAAATAGTGAAAACAAAAAGGCCCAAGGTGCCAAAAAGTCCAGGACTTCATCCATGTCCTCTAGCTAGTTTTGTCATGATAAGGACTACATTTTTCCTTCACAAATTGTGGCTTGAGGTTGCCTATTCAGAGAGATAGAGTTTGAAAAAAAAACCTCCTTCAGTTGGATTCGAGTAGGGCAATGCAGGGACTTTGATGGAGGCCTGGTGATTGTTTAAGCTTCCTTGAACTTCCCTGAAGCTATTCCAATGCTTAGCTTGCTCTGTGGATGGCTGAAACTCTCTGGACAAGTCAAGCTGCAAGCTTCCAAAGTGAAAATGGTTGATGCTGAAACAGGGGTTACAGAACCAGGGTAAGGGCTTGGATTGCTTTGGTATGATGTTTATGAGATGCTTGAAGTGTTTAAACACAAAACGCACGAGCCAAATGAGTGTTGGCTATGGTTTTGCAAATTCTGAGTTTTTGGACAGTATTTTGGTGTTTTTGAATTTCAGAGTGTTTCAGGTTCAATCCAAGTGTGCTATGCATTGTGACAAGTTTGCAAATATGTAGAGAACGGATACAAAGTCAGCCCTTACTAGTTGTGCAAGCTCTAGCACCTTTTGCAACTTTTCTTGCATTTTAGGTAAAGTGAAGTGACTAATCCCACATGCTTGTACTGGCTAGCTTGAGGGCTGATAAGAGTTGGTATACATTGCTTGAGACCTGTAGAAATTTCTTGCACCAAAGGGACAGGTCCAAGGCTCAAGATTAACAAAGTTGCAAAAGTTGCCCTTTTTGAAAATGGCATCGTGAACTTTATGTCAAAAATGGAAATACACCTTGTACAAAGCTTCAAAAGCAAAGATAAAGCCTTTGTCAACTGAGTTTGCATTTAATTATGGAGTGTAAATCAAGCTTAGGACCTGTAAAGCAAGATACAACCATCATAGATCTGATTTGCAACTTGATGCTTTGTAAAAATGGCTTGATCAAAAGTGAGAAAATGCCAACTTCCCTTCTTCGATTCTCCCTACTCAAATATGATCTTGGAGAGTTATTAGACATTTTGGAAATCTTGCAATGTTCTCTATAATACATATTTGAAATGCAATTTGAGATACCTCTTGAAACTAGGTGAAAAATGTCCATGAAGTTGGGTCCAAAACCTGCCTAAATTAGGGCAAAATTTCACTAAGTTAAGAAGTTCATGGACCTATATTCACAAATTCATAACTTGAGATCCAAGCATCTTTTGGGAAAAGTTTGTGAAGCAAAGTTATAGATTTCATGGAGGAATACAACTTTCATGTTGGAAGTTTTCTTTGAATCAAAATGCATCATGGTGAAAAAGTGGTGAAAAGTTGGGAAAAAATAAGAAAAAATTTATACTTAGAAAAATTCTAAGTTATGAAAATTTTCAAATTAAAACCCTAATTTTCAAATTTGAGTTTCTTGGTGAACAAGTTTCATATTTTTACATATCTTGATGAATTATGACCCTTGGCACTTCTTTTTGACCAAAAAGTCAAAGTTTGACTTTTCAGTGCACAGTTGACTTTTGATCAGTTGACTGCAAAATTCATCTGTCAATCCAATGAACTTGAGATCTTTTGAACCATGTAATTAGGTAAAGATGATGCCATTGAACCATTGAAATCATGTTTGAACTCAATTGGTCATTGGCTAGGTTAAAAATCAGAAATTGCCCTTTCTCAATCAAAACCCTAATTTTGACCATTTTGCCCTTTTGATGATATGATCAAATTTCTTGAGGAGTTGTGATCCAAACTTGATCAAATGGTACATATGAGTCTATAATGTTGATATGGATCCAAAATTATAAAGTTTGACTGTAAATTGGCCATGGTTGACTTTTTCCCCAATACAGCTGATGTTTAGGTCAACTGTCCAATTGACTGATCAAAAATGTGGTTCAAGGTTTGAAACTTAACACGAGAAAACTTAGGGGTCCAAGATGATGTATGAAATTCACATGAAGCATTGGTGGTCCAAAATTCCTTGTGCAAACTCAAACCCTAATTTTGGGTTATTAGTGCAAGATGAGATGTCTTGAGCTGACCAAACCCTAATCTTGTCTTGAGTCCAAGAAGTCTTGTGAGAAAAATCTTGATAAATGAGAGGGAAAATTTTGGGGTATAAAATAGAGCAATCACATTAAGTATGTTATCCCCACACACTCATAGTAAGGCGACCAATTAGTGACTCTGATCCTTTTTGCACGAGATTCTGATAACTAAGTGGCAAAACCTCCTGTTTACCCAATTATTATTGTGGAGGATCAGACTGTAATCTGCCCTACCAAGTTCAGCACCATAAACCTTTGAACCAACCAACAATAGGTCTTATTATTATGCTTTTGTAGGTTCCACAACCATTAGACGGTGCATTCCCTTTCTTTTCAATTAAAACTTTGGGTTACTATCTGCTAATGTAGAGCGGCAAGCAAAAAGTAAGTTATTAATTAATCAGGTGATATTTAGGTTATATCGTATCGTGTCTAGAGAGATTGGTTATTGAATTTTCGTTAGACAAATCATTTGTTAATGAGTTTGGGGTTTGAATGGTATAGAAAAGTATCAACAGAAAATAAATGTATAAGAAGGAAAAAGGAATAACTTGTCAAGCATGCATATATACTACTTCTCACACAGACTTAAACCTATTGACCTGTTATACTCAACCTATAATAGTCATCAATGTTAACATGTGTCACTCACAACCTAAGTTATCTCTAATCCAAATTGAGAATTCGACTGCATCACTTTGGTAGAGATTTCTCAACCACCTCAACAACACAGAAGTCAATTATGCTCGCTTGCATCAGCGATCTCTCAGAGCAACACAAATAACACATAGGCATTAATCACAGATACCCTAAGTGAATAACAGTGTTAAATATATCTCTAGAATTCATACACTATTAGATAATCATCCTAGATAAGAATCTAAGCAGTATATGTCTATAACAACTCAAATCCCTAGCACAGAGAAAAAATCTAGGACAACTATCCACATTCGTAAAGCAAGTTTTATATAACTCCAAGGGCGACAAATATACACCAGTTCAAAGAAAATATACATACAAACCCAACCAATAGAGAATACAAAAAGAAAAAGAGAAATGAACCGCAAATCTACTAGTTTGTCAGCGTCGATCGAAGAGCAATCCACCCTGGATCATCTGTATGCAAGCTCCATATTTGTTATCTAAGCTAATCCTAACAAAATTCAAGGTTGATGGAGTTGGGAGCAAAAACTTCTCCAAAACCATAACCTAAAAAATGAATGAAATGATGTTATAAAACAAATCTCAGCAGACCGTGCTAAGCAGGCCTGGTGCGCTAAGCACGACTTCCTTATTTTACACATCAAACCGCCCTAAATCGCGCTAAGCACGCTATCTGCGCTAAGCGGACTTCAAAACTTTGGTTCTGCCAAAATAGTAAAATCCAAGCAGGATGCTACAAAATGGACTGAACACACTCACGCTTAGCGTCCTCATGCGTGCTAAGCGGGCTCTCCTGGACAGAATTTCCCAAAACTGGTTTTTTATTCTGAAAACACACATCCGGAGCCGCGCCTTCGACACTTTATTCCTCAATGCTCCAAAATTCAACAATTACCTACAAAATGAATGGAAAAATATCAAATGGTACACTATATACACAAAAACACAAATAAACACAAATAAACACAAACTAAACATATTTACACAAAAGTCGGGTTTATTCAACGATATTTACAACCAAAAGTCGATAAGTGCAACAAAAAGTATATACAAAAATAACTACAATTTGAACTTATCAAACTCTCCCCAACTTGAACTTGTTTGTCCTCAAACAAAGTCAAACAACTCAAAGAACCAAAAGTAATCAACAAGTTTTGAAAACGGAAAACATATGCAATGGTTCAAATGAAAAACGGTACACATGAAGAAACATACTTACCACTAAACTACAATGATAACATAAACATGAAACGAATGCTAAATACAAAGAATATGCCAAACATTATAAAACAACAGTAGTTCACAAATTAATCACACCTAGCAAAATCAATTATCTGTAGATGAAAAACACACAAAATAAGGTATTTTCACTCATCCACAATCTTGCAAACAAAAGACTAAATTATGCATTCATACAAAAATTCATATTGAACATAAAAAAGCAAGAATCTCAAGGGCTTTTCAAGGTTGTAATGTAGCTTGGTTAACAAACAAGGGATAAATCCTAAAGCTAATCAAAACAAAAACTTTCCTAAACATAAGGGAGTGATCAATTCACAAAGATTCAAGAAAAATAATTTCAATCAAACTTCTTCTTCATTCCAAATTTCGAACCAACTCACGTCACTTATTAACACAACATTATTTCAAACTCTTTTTGTTTTTGTTTTTCAAAACTTTTCTCCTTTTTTTTCTTTCTTTTTCTTTTCTTTCTTTTTCTTTTTTTCTTTCTTTTTCATTTTTTTTATTTCTTTTTCATTTTTTCTTTAATTTTCATTTTTTTTCATCTTTCTTTTTCTTTCTTTTTCTCTTTGTCAACCTCATACAATAAATAACATAAGTGAGAAAACAAATCTCTCCCCAACTTGAATTGAACCAACATTAAAGTGAATACTCCCTACTTTCTAAGGCGAGGTAAAAATTCAACTAAAAATCATAGTTGAGGGTTCAAGAAAACAAAGAATCAATATCCATACAAAAAGATGAACCAAACACTAATAGGCAAGCATTTAGCAAAAACAACATGGATATCGACAAAAAGCTCAAAGGGGTTAACAAAAGTTCACACACTCACAAGGTGAATTGACTATTTGGCCAAGGGAGTTGTGCTCAAAATGGAACAAAAATTGCCTTTTGATCATTTTCATGCTTTCAAATAACCAACACAAATAAAAGACTAAGCATAATAAAATACAGTTAAAATAAGAATTGTGGTCTTCAGCATATGTGAATAATGGAAAGCTACCTCACAAAAAGGGTAGGAACTAAAGTGATTTACAAATGAACAAGTATATAAAAGAATGAATGGAATAAAAATTGTAAAAAGTCTAAGTAATATGAATATGCTAAATTATAGAAAGCGATAAACACATACCTCAAACGTTTACAATACTTTAACAAAATCATTACCATGCATTCGCAAGTTAAAACACTCAAACTTGGAAAATCACCTAAAGTTACTTCAAGCTATCGAACCAAAATTGAATCCAAACAACAAAATAAAGAACTAAAAATATTACTATTAATTACACTACTATAAATCCTAGGTGGAAGTTGGAAAAGAGATAGCCAAGAGAAAAATTAAAAAGAATTCACTAGCTCTGCACAGCAGATCGTGCTAAGCGGAACAGAGCGCGCTTAACGCGCTACACCAGTTGTAGAAAAATAGGATAGCAACTGGTGCAGCTGCTATGCAAGCTCCAGTTACACCTACACAACCTCAATGTACATAATATTTACAACATACAAACTTCCTCAAGCTAAACACGACAAGCTTGCGGAAAACACAAATTGACATAATAAAACAAACGGGCGAAAGTGAATTAACAAGTTAACACATAACAAAAACGAATACAAAGAAAACATGCTTGTTTTACATCGTAAGATCGACGCTTTTATTGTGTGAGCTAGTAACCTCCTCTCGTCATTCTATGGTATTTTCACACCATGCAAACCTAAAGAAATTTTCCTAACATCCACACAACAAATATTACGAAAATGAGACAATTCACAATAATACGTGAAAACAAAGAAAAACACATATATGCACAAGTATCATATACAAGTTAATATACAATTTCTATACAACATATACATTAATTACAAAACTCAAAAATAAAGGAATTATCATAATGCAAAAACAATAGAACCAATCCCCGACAATGGCACCATATTGTTTGCTGATGTAGAGTGGCACAGAGTGCGCTAAGCGGGCCTGGTGCACTAAGCGTGACTTCCTTATTTTACACACCAAACCTCCCTAAAATCGTTCTAAGTGCGCTAAGCGGGCTTCAAAACTTTGGTTTTGCCAAAATAGTAAAACGCAAGCAGCGCACTACAAAATGCATTGAGCGCACTCACGCTTAGCGGCCTCTTGTGCGCTAAGTAGGTTCTCCTGGACAGAGTTTCCCAAAAATGGTTTCTTATTCCGAAAACACGCATCTGGAGCCGTTCCTTCGACACTTAATTCCTCAATGCTCCAAAATGAAAGAACTACCTACAAAATAAATGGAAAAACATCAAACGGTACACTATATACACAAAAACACAAATACACAAAATAAACATATTTACACAAAAGTCGGGTTTATTCAATGATATTTACAACCAAAAGTCGATAAGTGCAACAAAAAGTATATACAAAAATAACTACAAGTTTCAGTTATCACTCACTCACTTATTTTCATCGGCTTCCCTATGTAGAGTGTGTGTGAGATGGTGTTGACTACTAAGTGTATGCACCGTGTGAAAAATAATACGGACATATAAGACGATACAGCAATAAGGATTTAAGATTAAGCCATCAATTGACTTATCTCACTCAATGAAGTCACCACCGCACTTTATTGTTTCCAAGGGGAAATGGGAAAAAAGCTAACAAAACTCACAATGAAATAAAAGATCAGAGATTGAGGTGCGGTGGTTGATTATGCAAAGGGGAGGTATTAGCATCCTAAGCATCTACGGTACTCCACAAGATCCACTTTGTTTGTTTTCTTTTAAAAGGTGTGTTATCTGAAGGTTTACTTTCTAAAGGGAAAGATTGAATAAATATTTGCAAACAACAAAAAATGAAAAAAAAATTTATTATTTTTGTTATTTTTGCTCGCCTTAGGTCATAAGACTTAGTGCCTACGTACTCCCTCTTGAAATGGGAAAGTCAGAGCACCGTAGTTCGGCTGGAAAAGACTTGTCTGTTGTTTGATTTTAAACGAAGAGACAATTCGTCATTTTTAGGAGAGAAATCTCAACTAATGCCTACAAGGTGTGGGAAAGATTGACCCTGCATCAACAAGAGTGAGGGTTTGAGAAACCCTCTAGTACTCAAGTGGAAAAGTCAACACCTTTATAACCATGGGGATAGGAAAATGTTGCTCGACTATAAATGAATCATGTCTAATCTTGAAAAAAGTTTTGAAGGATAAAAGGTGCTCAAGTGCACAAAAAGGTTTGAATGAGTCGAAGTGTTTTTGTTAATTTTGAAAAAATGTCAAGGTATGATTAAATTAATTGAAGTTTGTTTAAAGAAATGGAACTCAACAAAGTTGAGGTTTATTATGAAAGTGGTTCGAGTTTATAAACAAAAAAGATTTTTAAAAAGATGAGAAGGTTTTGAAAATCAAAGAATGGGAGAAGAAATGATGAGAGTATCCTATGTACAGGTGATACAAAATAAGGTAAAGAGGATCTGACCGAATAAGAAATCCGCACTTGACATGATAAAGATAATGCCGTGTTCCCATCCATTTGGGTTTAGAGCCACAGACAGATAAATAAGCTAAGAGTATACCAATCCTCAAGTGAAAATAAATCACAAGCCGAAGGCATCATAGAAACTCAAATGTAAGATGATACTCTAAGCATAGGATAAAGCACGTGAAAATAAATCACGGACGAAGAAAGTGTGGATCATGAGAGGAATCAGATAAAGCGCAAAGGAGATGGATAAAGCTCACGATATCGGATAAGAAACTCTGCATCACATGAAATATACAAACAAATCTAACAGCACGGGGAAACTTATATGCGTTCGTACAATTTTCAAAAGTTAACTTGAATTAAAATTCAAAATAGCAACGCAATGCAAAGAGTATTTACATAACCTGATTTTATTTACAAGTGAATAGAATAAAAAAATCAAAAGTATTATGTACAATTATATATTTACATTACTAAATATTAAATAGGAATAGTAAAATAAAATACAATAAAAGGGAATGAAGAAAATTTATAGATGCGTTATGCGAGAATGAATGCTTGAAACAATTCTTGAAAACCTTCACAAAAACAAACTCATTAGTAGCGTGAGAAGGATAAAAATAAAATCAAATGAAATTGCAACAATTAGAACATGTATTAGTAATCACAAAGTGTAAAACTCGAAATGAACTTGTATGATGCACATGAACAAATAGAAAACCAAGTAATCACATAGAAATCTCAACTTCTATATTATCATAAAATATACCATTAAAACAGAATTAAAAAAAAAAACTTAGAAAAAACTGAAATAAGAATACTCAAAACCAAATTTATTCCTTCTCTGTTATATTCAAAGAGAGAAAATCTAGACAATTTGTGACATAGAATTTTTACTTTAGCATGATATGAAAGGAAAAGAAAAATAATATACAAAAAACCTAATATACACACCAACAGTATCCTTAAAAATGTCATTACCATCACCTTCAACAATTAAAACTAACAATACCATTATCAATTTAACACAACAAAAATCTAAAAATTAACTAAATCAAATTAATGACATTTGAATGTTACCATTCAAAAGAGGAAGTGGGATGTGGTATTGTTGCTTTGACATAGGGGGTACACTGTGTTGTGACGGTGAGGGAGTATGAGCGGAGAATCAGTTGGGCGTGTTCGGAAGGAAGAAGAACGGAAGGGTGTTGTGGAAAGGTCAGAGCGGAAGGGAGTTTGCTGGTAGTTGAGTAGTATAGTGGAAGGAGCTGGCTCAGTTTGTTTGTTGATAAGTTGGTCGTTGTATGTTGTTGGTAGTGGCGGACGGAGGATGAAGATTGTTGATTGGTGCTGGAGAGTTTTATAGCGGAAATTTGGATGGTGAGTGGCTGAAGGGAGATTGTATGTAGATTAAAGAGAGGAGGGATTTGTATGCATAAGGAAACGGGTAGAAGAGTGAGATGAAGATTGGGTTTTCGTTTATGTGTGTTGAACAAAGAAGAGAAATGAGGTTTATATAGAAAGATGAAGAGGGAATTCAATTTCTGATTTGCAATTTCGTTCGCTATTTTCTCTTTTTTGTATTGATCCTGCACTTTCTCTTACAACCAATCAAAACAAAGCTTAGTTTAACATAAATTTTTTAATGACCAAAAATCCCTCTAAAAAATAAAAAAGACGTCAAAAACTGAAAGAGAAAAAATTAATGCAATTTAAAATTTTTATTTTTATTTTTTCTGAATAAAAAATAGAGATCCAAAAAGACTAAAAATGATTTTAAAAAATGAACATTAATCTATCCAAAAAATGAAATGAACACATTAAAATAAACTACATGTCACAAAGATTAATAAAAAAATATTCAAATGATCAAAATCGAAATAAAATGAGAATAAAAATATCAGGTTGAACAAACGCTTACGGTTAAAAAAGAGACTTCAAACTGTACCGAAAAAATGAAGCGAGCATACCGTCATGACCTACGCAAAACGCAGATTCAAAAAATGATCAATAAAAGGTGAAAACTTGAAATATTTTTCTTGCTAATTTTCTGTACAATGTCGAATCGCTTTTAACAGTCTGACTGTAAAACCGAAATATTAATATTATTGACATATAAACAACTTGAAGCAATGCAAGAAACGAGTAAAGAGATAAAAATGCATGAAGTGAAATATCATGTATTTTTTAACTAAAAAATGATGCAAATGTTGATTTAAACTAACTTTTGGTCAACCTAAACACGACTAAATGATACAAATGTGATGAATGAAGATATTTATTAATGATTGTGACCAAATAGAAAAATATGATATGAAAGTGCGACTAAAAAATTTAGGGGCGAAATTTAGGGTGCAACAGCTGCCCCTATTTAATCACCTTTTAGCCAGATAGGCAAAAAGTGATTAAATACAAACAGACCTGAATTTCGTCCCTGATGTGATGAGATGATAGCATATGTTATGAATGAATTCAAAGAACAAATACATTATTTGGATAAATGTGAAACAAAAGATTTATGGTAGATTGAAAGAAATGGCGTGGAAAGACACGCTAGGGAATATAAGGTATTCTAGATATTCGTTGGGGTGACAAGGAGTAACCAGAAATACTTGAAAAGAGGATACAAACCCTGAAAAGGAAAGTAGTGACAACCAAGAATGGCATTGAATGAGGCGAGCAACTATCTAAAAAAACAATCAGAATCATCTAGAAGAACATTAGATGTGGGATGAGACCAATGAAGCTACATCAGAGTCATCCAGGAAAGATGTTGGACGGAAAAGAAACACGACATCCAATAACCTGCTTTGGATGAAGGGAAAACTTAACGTCTAATATTGGCTTTGGATGGAAGAAAAAGATCACGACATCCAATATTAGCTTTGGACAACAACAAAAGATCACGACATCCAATATTGGCTTTGGATGGAAGTAAAAGATCACGACATCAAATATTGGCTTTGGATGAAAGAAAAGATCATGACATCCAATATTGTCTTTGGATGGAAGCAAAAGGTCATGGAATCCAATATTGGCTTCGGTTGAAAGAAAAGATCATGACATCCAATATTGGCTTTGGATGGAAGCAAAAGGTCATGGCATCAAATATTGGCTTTGGATGGCATGGAGAAACATGATATCCAAGATTAGCATTAGTTGAAAGAAAGCCAGCTCATCCAAGATTAGCATCGGACGAAAGAGAGAAACAACTCATCCAAGATTAGCGTTGGATGAAAGAGATAAACAACTCATCCAAGATTGGCATTGGACGAAAGAGAGAAACAACTTGTCCAAGATTAGCATTAGAAGAACGAGAGAAACGTGCGAATTGACATCTACTTTGGTAGGTGCCAAGTAAGTTGGACTTTGATCTCAAGGTGACATGTCGACTGCAACAAGACCTCGGGCAATGCAAGTAAGGATGAACACTCTTGTATTGCATTATATATGAATTTTGTTATGCATGATATGTGAATGATATATGCATGCAATGTAGACGTTTACGACAACAGAGTTTGACTCTTTTGTGAAGGTAAGATTGGAAGTTTGATTCCTCAACACGAATAACTCTGCCAAATTTTCTTGGAAATAAAATGTCTTGAACCCATATTTGTCACACTTGTAAACTGTTTTGAACTGATGATCTTCTGAGCAAGGACATGGAGAGCTGCTTGGGGATTATCTTGAAATAAACTTCCCCAGATTAGCTGATTGTTGAAGATAAATTGATCATGGATTCAGTTGGAAGTTGCTGGAAATAAGTTGATCATGGCTTCAGCTTTGAAATGATTGTTGGAGATAAATTGATCATGGCTTCATCTCTGAGACATTTGTTGGAAATAAATTGATCATGGCTTTAGTTCTTGAAATGAATGTTGGAAAGGAATGCCCCAGTATGAGTCTTGAAAATGATCCTCTAGCTAACCAATTCTGAGAAAACTCGCACTAAGCAATCAATCTTGAACTGATTCACAATTGGATCTGGAAGATACTTGCCCCTGATAGGGTCACTGACCAAGTTTCTCAATTGTTTGAAATATCTTCATGATAAAAACTTGTTTGCAAGAAAATATTATTCATTCAACATGGTAATTTTAATGCAAAAATTTCATGCAAAAGTTTTGAATTCAAAATCATTTTTGAAATGATATTATTGTTGTATAGAAAATGCATCACTAGTCAAAACACAGTGGTTTATACTTTTAAAGTGAAAGAGAAAGCAAAGGCATGGATGTACCAAGACAAATTATTTGCAAAAAAGCTTAGGAGTCAATTTATGCAACCTTGTTGCAGTATGCTTTCAAAAGAAACTTGGCTTCAATTAGGTCTTTTGAGGGTTGTAACATGGTCTGATTCACGGTTTAAGAAATAAAGGATAAATGCTTAAAGTTTATTTGTACCCAACCCAATCTTCGTGATGTTCTTCAGTCCTACATTTAGTTAATCCAGACTATGCATTCCGGTTCCAAGAGATTTTGGAATTGCACTGAGGGTAGAAATGACGATGATTCAGAAACCAAGGAATTTTTTAGAAAGGAAATCACTTCATCCTATAATATTTTGTTGTTTGAGGACTTTTTTCGACTCTGGTGGAGAATTTTGAGGATTGAAGACCTCTTCTGATTGGATTTATTATTCCCAACCTTTGCCTAAACTATTTCATTTAGAATTACAGTCAGTGGGATGCCTCCGTTTTTGCCTAAGTCTCCTTCAAAGGTTTTGACTTAGCGGGATTTTTATTTTCATTTTTCTTTTTGCAAAGATAATGATTGTCTTCCTCAATGATTACGGGGAACCATCTTTGTCACTTTTGGTTTTAGAGCATCTCCAACACTTCTTTTATGTGTGCGAAGAAAATCTAGATCGTGGCCTTTATTGAAAGGTGCCTTGCATGATTTCTTTTGTAATTGAATGCATAGCCAAATTAATTGAGAACTGTCCATCCCCAGGTTAAGATTACAGGTTTTTTCGTATAGAAAGAAACTCCAACTTCTAGGCTCAAAGATGTGAACGAGGGATAAACTTCCTTATTTCTTTGGTGTTTTGGAGTTAAAACAATGCCTGTACATCATCATCAAAGTTTTATTCGAAAGCATACCAACAACAATTATGGGTATTTCATTTTCATCATCCTCCCTCAAATCTTTGCATAAACAAAAGCTCGATAAAGAGAGTAAACAAGAGAAATATATTTGAAAGTAGTAAATGAAAATGATTTGAATCAAAACATTTTAATGCTCATTTCATTAAAATTAACATGGAAGTACATACAAAATTTGAAAGAAACAATTTTAACATAGACAAGGGGAAAATGCAAATAGAAAGAAAGATGGCCTGGTGACTAATCAGTAACAAGGATGAGATGTCCTGTCTGAAACACAGGCTTTAGGAAGTGACTTGAGGGTACCCCGACTCACTCTTCAGCCACATTGTTTTGGCAAAGGATTATTGACAACATTAGGACCTAGCTCTTTGAAATTGAGAATATTTGCTTTTACCAATTCTTGCACTTTGTTTTTCAATGCATAGCAGCTTTCTAAGTCATGACCGGCAACTCCCTGGTGAAACTCACAGTGAAGGTCAGATCTGAACCCGGCTGGAGGAGGATTTCAGGAATAAGAGGCCTAGTTATAGTCAAGCCCTTATGCACCATTACAGGATACAATTCAGTGTATGTCATAGGGATGGGATCAAATTGACCCATATTCCCTACATTACGATTTTGATTATGCGCAATATTCTGTCGTTGAGAAACTTGAACTGGTTGAGCATTGACTGCAGGAGTAACAGCCGCTACTTGTGGTTGATCAATGTATTAAGGCCTATGGTGAGGTCCTCTTCTCTCAGTCGAGACAACATTAGCTTCCACCTTTTTCTTCTTCTGAAAGTTCCCAAGGTATTTCTTTGCACCATTAGAAGATTCAGCAGCTTTAGACACTTTACCATTCTTGATTCCTTCTTCTAATCTTTGATCAATACTCACCAGATATGTGAAGCTGGAGGACACACTACCAATCACCTTCTCTCAAAATAAAGGGGACAAAGTATCCATGAACAATCCAGTTAGCTCTTTCTCTGCCAGAGGTGGTTCAACTTGAGAAGCCAATTCTCTCCATTGTTGAGCATATTCCTTGAAGGATTCTTTCTCATTATGAGACATATTTTGCAGTTGACGATGATCAGGTACCATGTCAAGGTTGTATTTGTATTGCTTTATAAAAGCATCAACAAGATCTTGGAAGCATTAGATATGGCCTTTCTCAAGTCCCATATACCATTTCAATGAAGCTACACTCAAACTATCTTGGAAATAATGGATACGAAGCTTGTCATTCTTTGTGTAAGCAGACATCTTTCTAAAGTACATCACCTAGTGGATTCTTGGACAAGTATGCCCCTTGTACTTATCAAAATTAGGAGTCTTGAACTTTGCAGGCATAACCAGATCAGAAACTAGGCACATATTTTCAATAGCAATACCAAAGATATCATTATCTTCCATAGCTCTAAGTCTCTTTTCTAAAGTCTGATATTGTTCTTTGAAATTTTCAAACTCACCAAAATCTTCATGACGCACACTTCGGGGACTGGAAGCATGGTACTCAAAGAGAGGGTTCCAAAAAGCAGCTTATGCAGCAGGTTGACGAGAAGCAGTATGAATGATTGGTTGAGGTTCATTGAAAAATGGAGCCTAAAAGACCAGTCGGGAAGACTGGCCAACCATTAAAGTAATTACAACAGCCGGAGAGTGGTTATGAGGAATACCAAACTCTGGCCATGTAGTATATGTATACTGGATAGGTTGAGTGTCAACAGTAGCAGTTCAGATTTCAGACATCAGAGTCCTTTGAAGTGGCTCTCCTCTGGAAATCAGGACTTGCATCATTTTAGTAAGTTTAGAAATTCCTGACTTTAACTCATCGATTTCCATTCTGATTTCCAAGTTGTGTTATTCTTGATTTTTCATTCTCAATCTGACGGCAACTCTAATCTCGTACTTGTGTAGATGAATCAGCTTGACGGTAGACGACTAACTAGAAGAAAGAAATAACTGGGAATAAGATCCTGAACAAATTGGATGTATGCAGAATGATGCAGAGGATGCAAATGATATGCAATGTTTATGAAATGCACTGCATAATAACAGGATCACAGGTTCAAAGTCACGAGCCTAGAGTCAAAGTTATAACCTATAAGGTATGGACTAACGGTTATCACCTGCCGAACAAGGTTCTAAGAGGTTCCCAGAGTCTGCAACCTTCCTTTAGATATTACCAACATACCGATTAACTCGATAATTAGTAATATTCTCAAGAAACTCATCTGAGCGTAGCATCACGTGACAACCATTTTTGGATTACTCTGTCATAGTTTCCACACTACACCTAAAAGGCCAAGATGTGTTCTAAATTACTCGGTAAATGACACTATAGTCAAAGGGGCCTCTACTGAGTGAGGGATCTCATGCCTTCTTTTTTGGGATTACTCCCTCAAAGTTAACATGACTATATCGTCTGTCCTATCTTAAGTTTGCCCAAGTCCGGGTAGAGGACTCATAAGAAATCACCAAGAACCCTAAAAAACCAGGAATCTCCAGACAAACATATATATAAAATAATGGGAAATAATAAACAGCAAGTAAAACAATGTATAAACACTCATAGAAAAGAAACAAACAAAGTTAGGATTGACCCACTTAGGAAATAGTCCCCAATGAAGTCGCCAATTTGTATGCACCGTGTGAAAAATAATATAGATATATAAGAAGATGTAGCGGTAAGGATTTGAGATTAAGCCATCAATTGACTTATCTCACTCAATGAAGTCGCAACCGCACTTTATTGTTTCCAAAGGGAAATAGCAAAAAGCGAACAAACCCCACAATGAAATAAAAGTTCAGAGATCGAGGTACGAGGGTCGGTTATGCAAAGGGGAGGTATTAGCATCCTAAGCATCCATTGTACTCCACAGGATCCACTTTGTTTCTTTTCTTTTAAAAGGTGTGTTATCTGAAGGTTTACTTGCTAAAGGGAAAGATTGAATGAATATTTGCAAACAAAAAAATGAAATGTATTTTATAATTTTTGTTATTTTTGCTCGCCTTGGGTCGTAAGACTTAGTGCCTACGTACTCCCTCGTGCAATGGGAAAGTTAGAACACCGTAGTTCGGCTGGAAAAGACTTGTCTGTTTTTTGATTTTAAACAAAGAGACAAGCCATCATTTTTAGGAGAGAAATCTCAACTAACGCCCTCAAGGTGTGGGAAAGATGGACCATGCGTCAGCAAGAGTGAGGATCTGAGAACACCTCTAGTACTCAAGTGGAAAAATCGACACCTTTATAACCATGGGGATAGGAGAATGTTGCTTGACTATAAATGAATCATGTCTAATCATGAAAAAAGTTTTGAAGGATAAAAGGTGCTCGAGCATACAAAAAGGTTTTAATGAGTTGAAGTGTTTTTGTTAATTTTGAAAAAATATCAAGGTATGATTAAATGAATTGAAGTTTGTTTAAAGAAAAGAAGTTTTAAAGAAAAGCCACTCGACAAAGTCGAGGTTTATTATGAAAGTGGTTAGAGTTTATAAACAAAGGAGATTTTGAAAAAGATGAGAAGGTTTTGAAAATCAAAGAATGGGAGAAGAAATGAAGAGAGTATCCTATTTATAGAGGGTATAAATAAGGTAAAGAGGATCCGACAGAATAAGAAACTAGTACTTGACATGATAAAGTCAATACCGTGTTCCCATCCCTTTGGGTTTAGATCCACAGATAGATAAATAAGCTAAGAGTATACCAAACCTTGAGTGAAAATAAATCACAAGCCGGTGACATCACAGAAACCCAAATGTAAGATAATACTCCAAGCACCGGATAAAGCACGTGAAAATAAATCACGAACGAAGAAAGCGTGGATCATGAGAGGAATCAGTTAAAGCGCAAAGGAAATGGACAAAGCTCACGGTATCGGATAAGAAACTCTGCATCACATGAAATATACATACAAATCTAACAGCACGGGGAAACTTATAAGCGTTTGTACGATTTTCAAAGGTTAACGTGAATTAAAATTCAAAATCGCAACGTAATGGAAAGAATATTTACATAACCTAATTTTATTTACAAGTGAATTGAATAAAAAAATCAAAAGTATTATGTACAATTATATATTTACATTACTAAATATTAAATTGGAATAGTAAAATAAAATACAATAAAAAGGGAATGAAGAAAAATTATAGATGCGCTATGCGAGAATGAATGCTTGAAACAATTCTTGTAAACCTTCACAATAACAAACTCATTAGTAGAATGAGAGGGATAAAAATAAAATCAAATGAAATTGCAAAAATTAGAACATGTATTAGTAATCACAAAGTGTAAAAATCGAAATGAACTTGTATGATGCATATGAACAAATAGAAAACCAAGTAATCACATATAAATCTCAACTTCTATATTATCATAAAAAATACCATTAAAACAGAATTAAAACAAAACTTAGAAAAAAAAATGAAAAAAGAATACTCAAAACCAAATTTATTCCTTCTCTGTTATATTCAAAGAGCAAAAATCTAGACAATTTTTGTCATAGAATGTTTACTTTAGCATGATATGAAAGGAAAAGAAAAATAATATACAAGAAAACTAATATACACACCAACAGTATCCTAAAAAATGTCATTACCATCACCTTCAACAATTAAGACTAACAATACCATTATCAATTTAACACAACAAAAATCCATAAATTAACTAAATCAAATTAATGACATTGAAATGTTACCATTCAAAAGAGGAAGTGGGATGTGGTATTGTTTCTTTAACAGAGGGAGTACACTGTGTTATGACGGTGAGAGAGTATGAGCGGAGAATCGGTTGAGTGTGTTAGGAAGGAAGAAGAATGGAAGGGTGATGCGGAACGGTCAGAGCGGAAGGAAGTTTGCTGGCAGTTGAGTAGTATAGTGGAAGGAGTTGGGTTTATTTGTTGATAATATGTTCGTTGTGTGTTGTTGGTAGTGGCAGATGGAGTGTGAAGGTTGTTGATTGGTGCAGGAGAGTTTTACAGAGGAAATTGGGATGGTGAGTGGCTGAAGGGAGATTGTGTGTAGATTGAAGAGAGGAGGGATTTGTATGCAGGAGGAAACGGGTAGAAGAGTGAGATGAAGATTGGGTTTTTGTTTGTGTGTGTTGAACAAAGAAGAGAAATGAGGTTTATATAGAAAGATGAAGAGGGAATTCAATTTCGGATTTGCAATTCCGTTCGTTATTTTCTCTTTTTTGTATTGATCCTGCACTTTCTCTTACAACCAATCAAAACAAAGCTTAGTTTAACATGAATTTTTTAATGACCAAAAATCCCTCTAAAAAATAAAAAATACGTAAAAAACTGAAAGAGAAAAAATTAATGCAATTTCAAATAATTTTTTTTTATTTTTTCTGAATAAAAAATAGAGATCCAAAATGACTAAAAACGATTAAAAAAATGGACATTAATCTATCCAAAAAAATGAAATGAACACATTAAAATAAACTACATGTAACAAAGATTAATGAAAAAATATTCAAATGATCAAAATCAAAATAAAATGAGAATAAAAATATCAGGTTGAATAAATGCTTACGTTTTAAAATGAGACTTCAAACTGTACCGAAAAAATGAAGCGAGCATATCGTCATGACCTACGCAAAACGCAGATTTATAAAATGATCAGTAAAATGTGAAAACTTGAAATATTTTTCTGGCTAATTTTCTGTACAATGTCGAATCACTTTTAACAGTCTGTCTGTAAAATCGAAATATTAATATTATCGACATATAAATAACTTGGAGCAGTGCAAGAAACGAGTAAAGAGATAAAAATGCATGAAGTGAAATATCGGGTACTTTTTAACTAAAATATGATGCAAATGTTGATTTAAACTAACTTTTGGTCAACCTAAACACAACTAAATGATACAAATGTGATGAATGAAGATATTTATTAATGATTATGACCAAATAGCAGAATATGATATGAAAGCGCGACTAAAAAATTTAGGGTCGAAATTTAGGATGCAACACTAAGATAAACTAGTTGAGAGTTATTAAAGGAATGGAAAACCAAGGGTGTGTCATAACAAGTATTCAAATGGATTTCCATATTTAGGAGACTTAAGGTGTTAAAATGATATTGATCTTGTAAACTTTTTCCAAGTTTCCACGAACTAACCTCAAATTATTTTGCAGCCTTAAACTTTCAAAAAAAATGCAAAGTGTTTATAATAATTTTTTTAATTAAAGAAAATAAACAAACCAAAACAAAAACAAACAAACAAAATAAAAACAAATAAAAGAGATGATTTCTCCCCCACACTTAAAATATGCATTGTCCTCAATGAAAGAACATAAATATAAAATAAAAGGGAGAGAAAGGAAAGAACACACTCGAGTAGTCAAGGTGGATATGTGATTGCATAAATAGCATTTCCAAATGAGAGCTCTTCTATAGTGTCCTCTTCCAATGTGGTACTCTCATGGAAAAGCTTAATGCAGTGTCCATAGGCTTTACAATTTTTATCAGTACCTTCACTTTTTATTCCTGGATCAAAGAATTTTCTGAAGAAGTGAAAAACACAAGAAGGGGGGTTGAATTGTAAAACTTGAAATCAAATGCAGACAACACGTTATTTTTATCATGGTTCGTTTGATCTCAAACTACTCCAGTCCACCCGTCAAGGTGATTTCGCCTCTCTCCAATGAGGTCTTAATCCACTATATTCAACTGAATATTACAACTGCTTTAACAACTACTAAAGCCTTATTGAGTCTAAACCACAGACCGGTTACTCAAGGAAATTATTTCTTACAGATAAATGAATACTATGTGTGTTGAATGTTTTCTACAAAAACTTTATATCACAACTGTGATAATACACAAATTAAGCTTATGTGAAACTAGGATGCTATAACTATAGAGTAAATAATTTGAGAGATATAGCAAGTTGTATGAGTGAGGATGAAGATGATTTGCTTTAGGCGTGTAAAGAGTTGCAGAGCATTAGCCAATTCATTTCTCACTGACTTGTTTATATAGCCTTGGAAAAAGATACGTTGTAGTCAATTATTCTGTTTCAATGCCCATTACGTTCTTTCCATATTGAGAAGATCTTTGTCTTGGAATACAGTCGTTGGTAATAAAGTGTCTTGAATGCACAGTAATGTTGTCAATTAAGCGTGTTATTGGCTTTGGCTTATTCTGACGCTTCTAGGTGCTGATGATATTGTTTTGGTCTTGATCAGAGTTTAGAGTATGTTAAGCGCAAATCTGTTCATCAAGCTTCAGCGTAAGCACATGCTTTGATCTTCTGATGCTGGCATATGATATTTCATCTTCTGATGCTGAATTTTGACCTTCTTATGCTGATATCCATCAGAGTTTCTGTAAATGCACAATATAATTTTTAGGTAGCATATATGTCTCATATGAATTATACAATTTATTTAATCTAGCATTTTGTTATCATCAAAACTTTAACTTAGGGTAGTAGATTCAAACTTTGTTCTAACATTTTCTTACTATCCTGAACATCCATCCTTTCCTTCATTCGTTGATCATTCTCATCCATTCTCTCCTGCTGTCGAAGATCATTTTGCTTCAGCTCTTCAAGAGTCTGCATGTCCAATGCAGCTTGAGAGATGTCAGCATCAGGATGCTTCTGAGAGCTTTCTGCAATAACTTCTTCTTGACTTAAATCTTCAGCTGGAATCGTTTGTTCTTCTGCTGGTTGAACTGTTGAAGCTGGACGCTTTTCAGACCAAGGCTCATTGTCCAAAAGAAGAACGTTATCATTCAGCAGACCTTCAATTTCTTTCAGCAGATTGCTGAAGTTCTATTGAGCCTGTTCATAGCTTTGGTCTTACAGCTTAAAGGTTTCAGCACATACTCATCCTCTGAATTGTGTCCAGAGTTGGTCTGAAACAGCAGGATCAATCACTCCCGGACTAGCCTGTTTTAGAGAAGAAATCCACTTCTGCATGTCTGTTTCAAAATTCAAGATGCTAGAACCAACATCTGGTTGTTTGGGTTTGGGAATGGCGGTTTTATTTTTAAGGGAAGCAAGGCGGTCAAGGACTGTTAGATCAATGAAGGTCTTGTTGTGGTCATATGGATTTTGCTTGGGTGAGGGAGTAGGAGAATCAGGAACGATTATTGGACTGGATGGGGTATTAGGTGGAGTAATTTCTGGTGAGGATAGTAGTTGAGGGATATTAACAGTGGTGCCACCGGGAAATTGAATGGCTAAGGGTTGTGGTTCAGCGGATTCAGATGATTGAGGTTCAGGGGATTGAGCCTCAGAGTGTTGAGACTCAGGTTATGGAGATGATTCATGTTGAGGTGAAGGTGGATTAAGTTCTGGTTGTGGAGATGGAGGTTGTGGAATTTCTGGTTCTGGTGAGTGTGGATCTTCTGGTATTGGTGAGAGTGTAGTTTCTGGTTGAGGATTTGGATTTTCTGTATGGGGAGCGGAAGAGTGTTGATCTATTTCTGAAAGAACCTTTTCAAGTTCTGGTTCTGTTGTGGTTGTAGGTTTTGGATTGTGAGGTTTGGCACGGGATCTTCTGAGGGTTAATGACTCAGAAGGGTCAAACTCAGGTTCAGTATCATCAATGGTTGGAATGGGAATTGGGATTTCAAATGAAGTTGGGGTTGGAATAAATGTTGGAACAGCAGATGAATTTAAAACATTAACAGAAGACAGATTACCTCTCTTCTTTGAGGTCTGCTGAGACGATCCTTCTGATACATCCTTTCTCTTCTTAGTCTTCTTCAGAGTAACCTCTGGTGTTTGCTGGTTCAGATCTTTAATGTTCAGATCAGGATCTGTGCCATCAGCTTTACACGCATCCAAGTATCTGAGAACAATGACTGGTTTAGAGTCAATCTCAGAGAACATAGGAAAGTTGTCCAGAGGGACTCTTCTGCTGGTGATTTCAGCATGAGGAGTGACGTTGGGCTCCTTCCTTATATTCTCTATCAGCTTCATCTTCTTCAGATTCTTGGCATTCAGCTGCTTGCCAACAGAAGGTTCTAGAGAGCTTATTTCCTATGCCTCTGTCAAGTGTTCAATCAGCCTATTCTCCGTTAGAATATCTGATATCAATCTGCCGAAGGGTAGCCAATCCCTTTTAGTCCTTTCTTCTTCTCTCGTTTCCTTGACACTTGTCTTCAGATGATGGAACAGAAGATGAGCTAGGTTGATCTTGGACTTCTTTGCAATAAAATAAATCAGAAATTGCTGATCTATGTTTATATAGTCAGGAGAGCTTGTAGGCTTCCTGTGGTTGAAGCAGCCCATAATAATCTTGGCCCAAATTATGTGCTGATCTTTCAAATCTCTTATTTTGCTGGAGGGAACCCCATGTGTGAAAATCTCTCTTGCAATTAGGGCAGAGTTTGCACATCTATCTGCCATGTCAATACAGCGGATACCACCACCAGTGTATCCAATCAGTCTTGCAATGTGATCTTCAGTAATCACTATCTTCTTTCCCATGATATACGAAGTAACCTGATGAGTTGATGAAGACGCATGTATCCAGAATTCTTTAACCAAAATTGGGAACGTTGGACCCACCAACCTATCAAACTACCTTTCCCAACCTTGTGCCTTAATTTCTTCAGACAAATCAAAGCCATTTTCCTTCAAACTGTTGAAATCTACTATAAATTCTGACAGAACTTCCAAGTTCTTGACCGGAGTGAGGAGCATTCTGAAAGGAATCTGATACTTTTCAGAAGAAGCATCTTGCTGGGAACCTGCAGATGGAGTGCTAGAGGATGCCATGTTCACACAAGGGTTTGAGAAAAAAAGATTGAAAATGGTTACTTTGAGAAAAGATGAACACACAGTAAGAACACAGAAATATTTTGAAGATGTAAGTGACGGTAAAAATGAATGAATGATGTTTAAGGCGTTTAAATAGGTTTCAAAAAATGTTTTGAAAACATAAATGTTTTAAGAGAGAGAATTAAATCATGATTACTCGCATTTAATGTTGGCTGATTTTGGGGGATTTAGAAAGATATTTGGAACGGTTATCCATGACATGTGTCTTAATGCATCCAATCAGCGCTTTGCCTTCTCAGAAGCGTGCACGCATGTTCTGCTTCAGGAATTAGCTGATGACTGGATGACACTTGTTTGATTTAGTGAACAGCACATCTATCCTTGAAATGAAACGCTCAGATCTTTATGGATAGACTCTGATACAATCTGCATGTCTAAATTTCTGAAAGAAGATTGATCAGAAGTTCACAGTAAAATAAAACAAATTCTGAAGGTTAATATATAAAATTAAAACATTTTCACTATGGGAAGAGCTTCATGCTGAGATGTTTCAGAATGAAGTTGAACCTATCTTCAGAAAGTGGTTTTGTGAAAATATCAGCCCATTGATGGTCTGTATCAATAAATTTTAAGTTTAAGATGCCTTTCTGAATATAGTCCCTAATGAAATGATGTTTTATTTTTATATGCTTAGCCCTAGAATGCAAAATTGGATTTTTACTTAAGTAAATGGCAGAAGTGTTGTCACAGAGTATAGGAATGTTACTCTCAAATATCTGGAAGTCTTCAAGCTGACTTTTCATCCAGAGCATTTGTGTGTTGCATCCTGCTGCTGCTATGTATTCAGCTTCTGCTGTTGATAGCGCAATTGTGGATTGCCTTTTGTTGGACCAAGATATTAGATTTTCTCCCAGAAACTGGCAGCTTCCAGAAGTACTTTTACGCTCTACTCTGTCTCCAGCAAAGTCAGCATCACAGTAACCTACTAAGCTGTAATCACTAGATTTTCTATAAAATAAACCCAGATTAGTAGTACCTTTCAGATACTTGAAAATTCACTTAACAACTGTTAAGTGAGATTCTCTAGGATCTGATTGGAATCTTGCACAAATGCATACACTGAATAGAATATCAGGCCTTGAAGCCGTCAGATAAAGAAGAGAACCAATCATACCTCTGTAGACCTTCTGTTCTACCTTTTTGCTTACCTCTTCTCTTTCCAGAATGCACGTGGGATGCATTGGAATCTTTGATGACTTACATTCTGAGAGATCAAATTTCTTCAGAAGTTCTCTAACATATTTGCTCTGATGAATGTAAGTTCCCTCTGGAGTTTGATTGATCTGAATTCCCAGAAAGAATTTCAGTTCCCCCATGAGGCTCATCTCAAATTCTGCCTGCATACACTTAGCAAATTTTCTTCCAAGAGAAGGATTAGTAGATCCAAATATAATATCGTCAACATAAATCTAACACACTAAGATGTCATTCTTAACTGTCTTACAAAATAAGGTTGTGTCCACTTTCCCTCTGGTGAATTCCTTTTCTAACAGAAAGTTACTTAGTCTTTCATACCAAGCTCTGGGAGCTTGTTTCACACCATACAGTGACTTCTTTAGTTTGAAAACATACTCTGGATTTTTTGTACTTTCAAAACCAGGGGGTTGGTGCACATAAACCTCTTCTTCTATATAACCATTTAAGAATGCACTCTTGACATCCATCTGATATAGAGTGATGCCTTTATTAACAGCAAAAGAAATTAAAAGTCTAATAGATTCTAACCTGGCGACTGGAGCAAAGGTTTCTGTATAGTCTATCCCCTCTTGTTGACTATAACCTTGTGCTACCAGTCGTGCTTTGTTTCTGATGACTTCACCTTGTTCGTTCAGTTTGTTTCTGAACACCCATTTTGTTCCAATGACGTTGAATCCTTTTGGTCTGGGAACTAGATTCCACACGTCATTTCTGGTGAATTGATTCAGCTCTTCTTGCATTGCTAGAATCCAGTCGTTGTCCAGAAGTGCTTCATCAATTGAAGAAGGTTTAATCAGAGAAACAAGTCCCATGAGGGATTCTTCAGAGTTTTTGAAGTTGGCTCTTGTTCTGATTGGATCTTCCTTTCTTCCTAAGATTGTTTCTTTTGGGTGATCCATGTTGCTTCTGGATTGTCTTTTCTGAGGATGATCAACAGATGTTGCTGGATTGCTTGCAGTGCCTCTTTCTGATGTTGAAGGAGTGTCTTTGTTGAGAGCTTCTGATGACTTGTCTTCAGAACCTATGAACTCAACTTCCATACCTGCAAAGACTTCATTCTGCTTTGACTTTTCAGAGTCAAGCTTATCATCAAAACGAACACTGATTGATTCTTCCACAATCTGTGTTTCTTATTGTATACTCTGTACCCTCTTGAGCGTTCAGAGTATCCTAACACAATACACTTCTGTGCTTTAGAGTCAAACTTGTTCAAATTATTTTTTGTGTTTAACATAAAACAAGTACATCCAAATGGATGAAAATATGAAATGTTGGGCTTTCTGTTCTTCCACAATTCATATGGAGTCTTTTCCAGAATAGGTCTTATAGAGATTCTATTCTGAATGTAGCACGCTGTGTTTATTGCCTCTGCCCAGAAGATCTTAGCAACGTTTTTCTCATTGATCATGGTTCTAGCCATTTCTTGCAATGTTCTGTTCTTTCGTTCTACAACTCCATTTTTCTAGGGAGTTCTAGGACAAGAGAAATCATGCAGAATGCCTTTGTCATTAAAGAATGACTCAAAATCCTTGTTTTCAAATTCTCCACCATGATCACTTCTGACTTTAACGATTCTAAGATCCTTTTCATTCTGAACTTGGTTACAGAAGGTGACAAACACAGAGTGTGACTCGTCCTTGTGTCTTAAGAACTTTACCCATGTCCATCTGCTATAGTCATCTACGATTACTAACCCGTACTTCTTGCCACTGACTGAAGCAGTTTTAACTGGTCCAAATAAGTCAATGTGCAGAAGTTCTAATGGCTTAGAGGTGGAAACAACGTTTTTAGATTTGAAAGCAGGTTTTGCAAACTTGCCTTTCTGACATGCTTCACACAGAGCATCTGAATTGAACTTCAGATTAGGAAGTCCTCTGACCAGATTGAGTTTGTTAATCTGAGATATTCTTCTCATACTAACATGCCCCAATCTTCTGTGCCAGATCCATTGCTCGTTGTTAACAGACAGAAGACACTTTACATTCTGACTTTTCAGTTCAGAAAGTTTGATTTTATAAATGTTGTTTTTCCTCTTTCCATTAAATAGGATAGTCCCATCTTTCTGACTAACAGCTTTACATGATTTTTGATTAAAGATTATATCATAACCATTATCACTTAATTGACTTATGGATAACAGATTATGCATTAATCCATCTACTAATAGAACATTATTTATAGAGGGAAAATTTCCATTACCTACTGTTCCAGAGCCAATGATCTTTCCCCTCTGATTTCCTCCAAAGCCTACGTGGCCTCCAGGCTTAAGTTCCAGGCTTTGGAACATATGCTTTCTTCCCGTCATGTGTTGTGAGCAGCCAGAGTCCAGGTACCATGACTGGTGTTTCTGATTTGCTGCTAAAGATATCTGCAACATGTATTATTTTATCCTTAGGTACCCATATTTTCTTGGGTCCTGATTTGTTAGCTTTACCAAAACTATGGTTGAATTTTGGTTTCACAGAATAATTACTACTAGTATATTTAATGTCATGTGTGTGACCATACACAAAGTGTGAATCCAGAGGAGTGCGTTTAATAATTAGATCCATGGCATTATTTGGCGTAGGTACCTTACCTTGGTATCCTATTCCCTTTCTGTCGTTTCTGCTAACTCCATAGATCATTGAAGCCATTTTGCTTCTATCTATGCTTTTAGCAAGGAACTTCTGAAAGTTGTGATCATACTCCTTGATGATCTCATCAGCGCTGCTGGAAGTTTCAGAAATTGTTTCCTTCTGAGTGTTTTGTAAAAGATTTTCTAATTTTGAAATTTTATTTTTAAACTCAGAATTTTCCAATTTAAGACTCTCAGTTTTATCAGAGTCAGAATCAAGATTCCTTTTCAGGTTTCTGAATTTAACTCTGATCTGCTGATATCTTTCCAGAATTTCGTTAAGGCTTTCAGCAAGTTCAGCCTTAGTAAAATTAATTGCAAAGTCAGGGAATACCTCTTCGGTGTCTGATTCAGAGTCTGATTCAGAAGCTTCACTGTCTTCTGATATGTTAGCCATGAGAGCTATGTTTGCTCTCTCATCATCTGATTCTGAGTCAACTTCAGACGAGTCAGAGTCATCCCATGTAGCCATGAGACTCTTCTTCTTTTCCCTTCCAAACTTCTTTTTGGGTTTTTCCCTCTGAAGCTTTGGACAGTCACTCTTGTAGTGTCCTTGCTCGTTGCATTCATAGCAGATGATGTCTTTGGTGTTTGGCTTTCTGCTTCTTGACGAGCCTTCAGATCTTCTGTATCCAGAGGAGGAGTCTGACCTTCTGTATCTGGAGGAGGACTCATTCCTATTGGATCTTCTGGTATTCCTGAACTTTCTTTACCTCTGCTTCCATAGTTGGTTCACTCTTGTGGAGAGGAGGGAAAGTTCGTCTTCTTCTGATGAGGACCCATCAGAGGTTTCTTCAACAGCCTGCAAAACTTTGGAGTCAGATTTCTTGTTAGATTTTAAAGCTAAAGGCTTACCTTGCTTCTGAGGTTCATCAGCTTCTAGCTCTATCTCGTGACTTCTGAGGGAGCTGATAAGTTCCTCCAGAGAGATTTTGTTGAGATCTTTAGCTAGCTTCAGTGCTGTAACCATTGGCCTCCACTGTTTTGGAAAGCTTCTGATGATCTTCTTGACATGATCAGCAGTAGAATACCCTTTGTCCAGAACTTTGAGACCAGCCACCAGAATTTGGAATCTTGAGAACATCGTTTCAATTGATTCACTTTCTTCCATTTTGAATGCCTCATACTTCTGAATGAGCGCAAGAGCTTTAGTTTCTTTGACCTGAATGTTGCCTTCATGCGTCATTCTGAGAGAGTCAGACATACTCTTTGCAGTGTCTCTGTTAGATATCTTTTCATATTCAGCGTAAGAGATGGCGCTGAGAAGAATAGTTATGGCCTTGTGGTGATTTTTGAAGTCACGCTTTTGTTGATCAGACATTGCCTTCCTGTTAATCTTCTGACCACTTGCATTCACTGGGTGCGTGTATCCATCTGTCACCATGTCCCACAGATCAGCATCATGTGCTAGAAAGAAGCTTTCAATTCTGTCTTTCCAGTAATCAAAATTATCTCCATCAAAGACTGGAGGTTTGCCGCTGAATATGTCTCTATCTTCATTGTTGTCATTGCTGGTGTGTTGATATGTTCCTGCCATTGTGTTTTTCTGACGCTGGATCTTGTACTGACACGGTTAAGTGTTTTAGCTCAGAACCAGGCGCTCTGATGCCAATTGAAGAAGTGAAAAACACAAGAAGGGGGGTTGAATTGTAAAACTTGAAATCAAATGCAGACAACACATTATTTTTATCCTGGTTCGTTTGATCTCAAACTACTCCAGTCCACCCGTCAAGGTGATTTCGCCTCTCTCCAACGAGGTCTTAATCCACTATATTCAACTGAATATTACAACTGCTTTAACAACTGCTAAAGCCTTCTTGAGTCTAAACCACAGACCGGTTACTCAAGGAAATTCTTTCTTACAGATAAATGAATACTATGTGTGTTGAATGTTTTCTACAAAAACTTTATATCACAACTGTGATAATACACAAATTAAGCTTATGTGAAACTAGGATGCTATAACTATAGAGTAAACAATTTGAGAGATATAGCAAGCTGTATGAGTGAGGATGAAGATGATTTGCTTTAGGCGTGTAAAGAGTTCTAGAGCATTAGCCAATTCATTTCTCACTGACTTGTTTATATAGCCTTGGAAAAAGATACGTTGTAGTCAATTATTCCGTTTCAATGCCCATTACGTTCTTTCCATATTGAGAAGATCTTTGTCTTGGAATACAGCCGTTGGTAATAAAGTGTCTTGAATGCACAGTATCGTTGTCAATTAAGCGTATTATTGGCTTTGGCTTATTCTGACGCTTCTAGGTGCTGATGATATTTTTTTGGTCTTGATCAGAGTTTAGAGTATGTTAAGCGCAGATCTGTTCATCAAGCTTCAGCGTAAGCACATGCTTTGATCTTCTGATGCTGGCATATGATATTTCATCTTTTGATGCTGATGTTGACATTCTTATGCTGATATCCATCAGAGTTTCTGTAAATGCACAATATAATTTTTAGGTAGCATATATGTCTCATATGAATTATACAATTTATTTAATCTAGCATTTTGTTATCATCAAAACTTTAACTTAGGGTAGTAGATTTAAACTTTGTTCTAACATTTTCTTCTATAGGTAAACGTGTCAGATGGGCAAGTGAAAGTGGCCTTCCCTTTGTCCTCTAGTGCAATATAGATCTCATTTTTCACAACATCCAAAATCAAGAGGTTAAGCCGCCTTTGAGGTTGCCTCACTGCTTTTGATTCATCTTCGAGTATGATCCTATGCATAGACATGGACTTCCTAATATCAGGATTTTCATCCAAGGTCAATCCAATTTCCTTCTTATGTTTCTACAATATCTGTAACAATTTTTGTTCCTGTTCAGATTCAAGTTTAGGTGAAGTTATTACAAACAAATTTTCATTAAATTCTAAAAACATAGGGAGTGGATTTAGCTCTAAAGCAGGTGGTTTCTAAATGAATTGAAAAGTTTTAGCAGCAAGAGCTATGTTTACATTTGCAACATCAACTTTGTCAGTAGAAATATCATAAGAAATATTAGAAGAGATATCACCATGTAAACCAGCTTCAATTTCAGTACAAACTGAACATAAGTGAGTGTGAGTATAACATCACAAGTATAGGTGTCATCAAAATTAGACAAAGAAGGCAAATCAGCAAAAAGTGAATCAAGTGCAGCAAGTTCTTTTAAGATTTTATTTTGATCATCCATGATATGATTATCAAATTCAAAATCAAATAAAATCAATATCACTAATGAGAATAAAATCAATAATCAAATTAAAATCAAAATCCAATCAACACATAATCAAATAAAATCATAAAGCAATGCAACAATTAGAAACTACCAACAATGTATCTGTTGAGAAAACAAATAGAAAAATAGAAAAAGCGGTTAAAATAAAATCTAAAAATTATAAAAATCTGACTAAAAATCAAATCAACTAAAATCACGAACCTACACATTTTTTTGGATTTTTTTGAAAATATGAAAATATAAATTAAATCAAATAAAAATATAAAAAAAGAGGAATTTGCGATTTTCTCCTGATTTTCTGGAAAAAGTTTGGAGCAAATCGAAACAGTAGCTTCTAAGCTTACCTGGTAGGCTGGAATACTTACCATTGTACTGCAACTGGTATTGCAACCCTGAAAATAAAATAAAATAAGAAGATAAAAAACTAGAAAGAACAATATACCTATGACTCTAATATAAGTAAATAACAATAAGAATCCCGGACAACGACACCAATTTGATCCGTTGTTGCGCACGAATAAAAAACGAGTCTTTTTGAAAAATATAGCTAACGGTAAAAACAACTCAAGTATTGTTCTCAAGGATTCTTGTATTGTTAATAACCAATGATTGGGACAATAGGGGATTTGAATTTCGATTAACAGGAAAATAGCACAAATAAGTGATTATCAAAATAAGCTGAAACGATTAATCTATTGTTTTGATTTCCCAACTTATCATCGACCAAATTAATTCCCAATTCCTAAGCAGAATATATTCCCTTTTCGATTATAACAACAACCAAACAAGCGCAATTGATATTATACAATAGATATTCCTAATTTCTGAATTAAGCAAACGGATGATATATAGCAATCATGAATTAAGCAAACACGATAAACAGACGTGAATTAAGCAAACGCGAGTAATATATAGGAACATGAAATCATCAAAATGAATAATCAAATCTAAGATAAATCGAATTAAGAAAACAACATATCAAAGAGAAGAACTGAAAGAAAATTGATTTGTATTGGAAATTAAAAGAACCTCAAAGTATTGGCGGAAATCGGTTACAACAGATTAATTCGTGGAGTTTAGTTCTCCATAGAAATTCGTCTCAAGCAAGAGTTTTGTTTATGAATAGAATATGATGAATAGTACATCGGCCAAACCCTTTTTAACAGAATAAGGGTTTCAATTCTAAAATAAACAGGGTCGGAAAAACTTAACCCAGACCCAACAAACGATCTGAAACAACTTAGTTTCTAAAGTCAGAAACTTCAACGAATTATTGGCAAAAATGCACTATGTACCAGCTTCTGACTCCAACATGAAAGTTGTATCTCTTTCTCTCAGCTTTCTAACGAATATTAGAATGCGCCAATATAATTCTTGTAACTCCAGTCATGATTTTTTCATTGAAAGCTACTAATGTTGAAAATAAAATACGAAAATCAAATAAAGGAAAAAATAAACTAAATTATTAAAATATCATAAAATAGAAAAATAAACAAAACAAACCATGGAAATTCCTAATTACAAACATAAGAGAATGTGAATTAAAATGCACTAATCAACCTCCTTGAAGCTAGCAAAGTGAGGCTGCAAAAGTGTGGAAGTATTTCTGTTTTTCCTTTGTTATTAGTTTACTTTGCTTATTTTTTTAGATTCTTACCCCTTTCATGAGGAGTTATTTTATACACATTCCCTCCCTTTGGGCCATAAAGATATGTCCCTTCGAGTCTCATGATTTAATGACTTCAGTATCATCCACCGTAACCATTATTCCCATGTAACGCCATCCAATTCAATTTCGTAACTCATGTGCAACCTCGGGCCTGTCCCAAAACCGTTATGTTGAGCTTATACCTTGATTGTTCGATCTCTGCTAAAACCGACCACGTGCGTGCCTCCGGTAACCATAAGTCCGGCCAAGTACAAGGATGCTTCTTATAAAGCATATTACACAAGTTGAAATACAAATAAATAATATAGCAAGTTAATGAACAAAAGTACCCTCCTTTACAAAACTTTACACAAGATATTTCAGTAGAAAGTTGAGAAGTGTTTTAGCAAATTATTTAGTGTAAAAGTTCTTCTTTTTCAATTCTTCCAAGTCTTCCTTTTATAGCCAAAAATAAATTAATTGGATGGTAGAACAGGAATATTGAATTCCAGTTGTCTTCTTGTGTAATGGTCAGTGAGAGTGGTAGACAACATCATACCATAGTATAGTCGTTGTACCATAAAATCAGAGTAGTGGAAACATTTGATCTTGTACCATGTACTATTCACTCAAATAAAACCTTTTGATTTTATCTTTTAATTCTTCAGAGGCTTAAGAATGTTTGTTGATGAAGCATGCTTACAAGGACCAAAACATCAAAGAGAATCTTCAGAACCCATGTCTTCAGAGTCTTCAGAACTTGTTCTTTCAGAAACATTGTATTTAGAGTCTTCAGAATCTTGAAACTTGAAAGCACAAAATCTTCAGAGCTTTAGAAGTCTTCAATCAGAATCACAACAAATAAGATTTAAACTAATGTTCATCAGAATCGTTATCTAGAGATATTCTTGAACATGACTAGATCTTAGTAACACGTACTAGAAGCTTTCTAGAGTCAAAGTGTGTTGATTCAGAAACTGATGTTGTCACACGCCCTTCTATCAAAGTCAGAACCTGTTAGCAAAAGCTACACAGTAGAGAAAACCCTTAGGGTAAAAATTGTTCTCTAAGAAAAAATATATTGTTATCATCAAAACTAAAGGCCATATGCAAAACCAAATCTTGTTCTTACAATCTCCCCCTTTTTTATGATGACAAAACCATGTATTTTGATGAACAATTTTTAAAGGTTTAATCACATAAAAACAATTTAGAGTTAGCTATAAAGCTCCACATGAGTTCTATATTCTCAAAACTTATCTCAGCTTGATCAGAGTCTCCCCCTGAGTTCAAGATTTATGAAATATAAAACAATCTAATCAGAATGAAAGGAATACTTCCCTGAGTAGAACACTTGTCAGAGTATGTTTGTAATGTGACCAAAGCCTTCACGTTCATGACATTGAACTCCCTTCCCTTGAGTAGATTTTTCTTCAGCCCTTTTTCTTCCAAACTCATTTGACTTATGGATGTCAGATGAGATGTTCTTGTCATTTTATTTTTGGTTCCTGTCCATTCTTTTTATCACTTTGTTAAATTTTCTACCAAGCATAGATAAGGTATTTGGTATTCCTACATTTGTATCTAAATCACAGTCCTCTTCTTCATCTTCAGTATTTGATACAAAGGCTATGCTTTTGTTTTTCTTTTCAAATCTTTCATTGATGCTTAATTCAAATGTTAGAAGGGATCCAACAAGTTCATCCACTTTCATTTTGTCAATGTCTTGAGCTTCTTCTATAGTAGTCACTTTCATATCAAATCTCTTGAGAAGAGACCAGAGCATCTTTCTCACCAATTTGTCTTAAGGAATTTTCTCTCCTAAAGCACTGGAGGCATTAGCAATTTCAAGAATGTTCATATGGAAGTCATTTATACTTTCATCATCCTTCATCCTCAAATTCTGAAATTTTGTGGTGAGCAAATAAAGTCTTGACATCTTAACTTTGGATGTGTCTTCATGAGTAGATTGAAGAACCCCTCATGCATCCTTAGCAACTTCACATGTATTCACTAATCTGAAAATGTTCTTGTAAATTCCATTGAATATAGCATTCAAGGCTTTAGAATTTCCAAGAGCAATTTCATCTTCTTCCTTAGACCAATATTCTTATATTTTTAATTCAGAAGTAGGTTCTCCATTTTCTCCCAATTTGACAGGGTGTTTCCATCCTCTTAAAACAGCTTTCCAAGCCCTGCTGTCTAAGGACTTTAAAAAGGAAACCACACGTGGTTTCTAGTAGTCATAATTGCTTCCATCAAAAATGGGTGGTCTGTTCATAAATTCACCTTCCTTGTCCATAGTACCAGAAAGTATCTTCCCTGGATCTCACCCAGATAAGAGCAGGATACCTTCTCTGATACCAATTGAAACTCTGGTATCAGATATATGATGTCGAATGAGATGTCATGACACAAATATCAGTTTGCGAGTAAAGTGCAGTAAAATCAAAAGTAGTAAAAACACAAGAGATTGTTCACCCAGTTCAGTGTACAACAACACCTACTCTGGGGGCTACCAAGCCAGGGACAAGTTCACTAAATAGTATCAATTCATAGACCCTTAATAAACAACCAGTTTACGATCTAATCACTTAATCACTACCCGTGCTAAACTTCTACCTAAGACTCACCAAGGTATGAGGCCCTCCTCAAATCCCTTCAATCACTTACAGTGAAAAACTAACAGAAATAATAAGTTTAAAACACTTCAATCATTCAATGCTTAAAAGCTTATGAATGATACACAATTAGCAACCCAAATAACAACACAAGTATTCAATCAATACTAGAGTGTTTGACAATTAAAAGACTTATACTTTTTAAAACAAAAAGAAAGTATTCTTCTTTAAAAGTTGCAGTCGTTTGAATAAGGAAGCAAGTCCTTATATATGTGTAGCTGTGGGCTTGGGCTTTAAAACCAAATATTCAATTCTTTTGAATATTTTCATAAAAACAGGTCAAGATAAAATCCATGCATTTTGAAAAATATTCCTCCATATTTTTCGCTGCTTGTGAGTTACAAATCTTGAATTATGGAGTGCTGGAAAACAGGAAACAGCAAAACAAATACTGATGTTGGCTGAGATCATTTCAGGAGGCAGATGCCAAGACATCCGCTTTGACATCATACAACACAGTTTTTCTCCAAATGTTAAGACATTTACCAAAACATTATTAAGACATTGTGTGATACAGTGGCAGAATCGACTGTTATTACTAGTTTTTGCGTTTGTATTTGCAAATGTTGCGGTAAGCAAGAGTCACCACCGACTTTTCTTTTATCCAACAAAGTAAAGGGTGAAAAGAACAGAAAAAGACCTTTTTCGAGAGTTTTCTGAGTAAGGGGGTAGATTATGGAAAGGGAAGGTGTTAGTACCCTTTCCATCCATGGTTTTCCATGGGCTCTTAGGTACTTTCTCATCTTTTGAAAATTGCTTGTGTGTTTGTGTGAAAACGTTTTTGTTTGAAAATACCTTAGTGCGGCAATTCGCTTTATGATAATCCTTGTATCAGTGCTCAAGAGTGTGATAAAGCGTTTTGAAAACTTTGTTTGAAAAGTGTTTAAAAGTGTGGTGTGAAAATTTGTTTGAGCAAGTACCTAACAGTTATCTACCTACTCAAAAAAAGTTGGTTCTTTTCCTCCTATCCTTTAGACAGTGTTATCTTACTATTAGTGAGTAGGTAACCCTAGTCGTTGGATGTTTGAGGGACTATCGAACGGGACGTACGGTCACTAAGGCAATAGGGCAAGATCTCTTAGTAACTGCCCTAAAGCCCTAAGATCACCTTTATACCGAGGTAACGATCAAGAGGGTCATCGAGGGACTAGTGATCTCTAGACTTGAGGACAACCACTAAGAATTCTCATGTTTCAAGAATTGTGATTGTAATTCAAAGGCAACCGAGTGAGGTATACCCTAAGGGTGCAAGTGTGCAGCAGTGTGCTTTATTCATATATATTTATCATGAATTTAGTGAACTACTAATTGATTAATCATACACACCTAGGTTGCTAGCAATTTATATAGTCATATAATATAGTGCAGAAAGTAAAACCTACAGCTATTACAAAGCTTTGGGGCAATTACAACTATATTTGACTAAGAATGTAAAATGCGGAAATTAAAACCCTAATTAAGCTATTACAAACCGGACGCAGTTACATAAATGATAAAAAATAATCATATAAAAATAATAATGACGCGCAAAAATTAAGACGGGAAAAAGTTCTAAACCCTAAAAAATCTAATTGCTCATTGAAAATGTTTTTTTGGTGTTTTATGAAAAAAATTAGAAGTTGAACCTAATTTCTAACTAATTTTAAATTAAAGAAAAAAAGTTAAAGTTTAATTAAATTAATTTTCAAAATTTAATTTTATTAAGAAAAACTCTAAATCCTAATTTTTATGATTTTCTGATTTTTATGATTTTATTGAAAAAATGAATGAATAGAAAATATAAAATAATTAACAAAAATTAAATAAAATAAAGGAAAGAAGATGGGCCTGAGGGTGAGGAACCCAATTGAGGGGTGTGTTGGAATTTATGCTATGGGCCCAGATCTGTTGGCCCAGAACCTGTGATGGATCCAGTGTTGCTATATCCTGAGGGTTCACCATGGAGAAGCGTTTCTGGGAACTGGATATGGAGGATGAGTGACCCAATGGTGATGATGATAGAGCCCATGATGCGTGCTTGGGGACGTAACATACTGGAATCTGCAAAAAACATCAAGAAAATAGAAAAGCGCTGGACTTGGGATCGAACCCAGGTCCCTTCCTTCATGTACTCAATCCCTTACCAACTGCGCTGCTTGTTCATTCATACATATAACAACATAATAATATTATATGTAAATTCTGGAAATTTAAGCTTCGAATCGAAAGCCCATCCCACACGAAAAGTGTTACTGAATTCAAATCCAGACTTAGCTTTTATTGGGCATACATGTATCATCTAGTTCGAAGCATGACATAGATTTTGCCCTAAACAATGGCAAAATCTTTGTTTCACCTCCAACCACTCATGTTTCACATTGATCCTGCCTTAAACAATCTCCTGGGTACGAGTTAGACTAAGAAAAGGATTAATACATCATAGAAATGTCAAAATAAATTCAAGAGGTTACCCACGATGAAATATTTCGATTTGCTGGTTCTGGGAGGATTTTCCCTTCAAAGATGGATAAACTGGCTTGCTGAGAATCCCAGGAATACAATTGGATTGCAGGAACTGGTTGAGATTGGATGGAGCGTGAGATTTGGAATGGCACCACGCTTGAATGATTTTGTAATTTTGTTCTTGGTTTGGAGGGAGCTTTCGTTATCTTGAAATGTTGCACTTTTCGTCTGGCCCTTTTTTGTGGCTGCTGCCTCTTTGCATTAGGTTTAGCATTATTATCCTTATGTAGTGAATCTCATTAGGTTTATATTTTTGGCAAAAATACAATGCTTTTATGACAAGAATATGAGTTTTTAATTTGTATCAAAACTTGTTGTTTCAGGAAAATCTCTTTCTCCTTTTGTCCCATGCATTTAGCTTTGACATGCCAGCCTATTTGATTCCTTCGAATCTACCTTCTTTGCCAGCTTCAAAGTCCAGTTCGAATCTATTCAAAATTTTCCTTATTAGAATCCCTTCGACCAGCCCTAGGACTTGATGGTTCTCTTGAAATTGTGTACTGAAATGTCATTCGAAAGACCCTTTGTCATGCCAATCGAAGGACCTTTGTCCAGATACCAATCGAAGGGTACTTGTTAAAATACCAATCGAAGGACCTTTTTCCATGCCAATTGAAGGGCGCTATGTAAATGCCAATCGAAATACGATGTTACAATGCCAATCAAAAGGTACTTGTTAAAATGCCAATCGAAAGGCCTTGTTAACAGGCCAATCAAAGGACCTTTGTCCATGCCAATCGAAGGGCGCTATGTAGATTCCAATCGCAAGGCATTTTGGAGATGCCAATCGAAAGGAATTTTAGAGATGCCAATCGAAAGGAATTTTGGAGATACCAATCGAAGGAAACTTAAAAATATCACTCATAAATTTTCCTTTTCTTTAGGTAAAGGTTTGTGACCAACCATGTAGGGGAAGACCTTGGAAAACATGAGAGGGCAAATTTTAGGGTACAACAGTTGCCCCTGTTCAATCTTCTTAAACCTGAGGATGTAGATTGGCTTGTCTTCCTTTCATGATCTGAAGGTGGAAGATGATTGAACACTAGAGTGCCCAGAAATTTGCACTCGCATAACATGACACTGATGGTTGTCGATGTCGGTAATGGGCTTACAGATGCCATTTAGAGAAGATGACAGAGAGTCGTCGCGAATGGGCTTAAAGATGCCATCCAAGGAATATGACGGAGAGTCTTCGAAGATGGGCTTAAAGATGCCATCCAAAGTAGATGCTAACTTCATAAGAAATCTCTTTATGGGGATTCATGTTCCTGTTGTCTGAGGAGGAGTCCACTGGGGGGTGTTGACTTCTGTTGTTTTCCTGTTTGAGGAAAAATCTGTGGGGAATAGAGTCTAGGAACTTCAGTTGTCCAGGGCTCTACTAAGGGTTTATCTCTGGATTGGAGAGATGAAAGTTTTCTACTTTCTGGTTGAAATCCAGGCTTCGCAGTAATTTGCTGGGGAGAATAAAATTAACTGCTATCTGGAAATGTATCAGAAGAAACCTGTGTAGGGCTGTTTCAGGATGAGTTTGGGTAAGACTTCATCTGGAAGTGTATGAGAAGGAATCCTTGACGATTGCTACCTCGATAGATGATGAAGGAATCTTTGACGATTGCTACCTCAGCAGATGATGAAGAAATCTTGGACGATTTCTATCTCAATGGATAATGGAGGAATCTTTAACGATTGCTACCTCAGTAGATGATGAAGGAATCTTGGACGATTACTACCTCAGCAGGATGATGAAGGAATCTTAGACGATTACTACCTCAGCATGATGATGAAGGAATCTGAGACGATTACTACCTCAGTAGGATAATGAAGGAATCTTTAACGATTTCTACCTCAGTAGATGATGAAGGAATCTTTGACGATTGCTACCTCAACAGATGATGAAGGAATCTTGGACGATTGCCACCTCAATGGATAATGAAGGAATTTGAGACGATTACTACCTCAGCAAGATGATGAAGGAATCTGAGACGATTACTACCTCAGTAGGACGATGAAGGAATCTGATATGATTGCTACTCCAAAAAGATGATGAAGGAATCTTGGTCGATTACTACCTCAGCATGATGATGAAGGAATCTTGGACGATTTCTACCTCAGCAGGATGATGAAGGAATCTGAGACGATTACTACCTCAGCAGGACGATGAAGGAATCTGAGACGATTGCTACTCCAAAAAGATGATAAAGGAATCTTGGCCGATTACTACCTCAGTAGGATGATGAAGGAATCTTAGACAATAGCTACCTCAGTAGATGATGAAGGAATCTTGGACGATTGCTACCTCAATAGATAGTGAAGGAATCTTGGATGATTGCTACCTCAATGGATAATGAAGGAATCTTTAATGATTTCTACCTCAGTAGATGATGAAGGAATCCTTGACGATTGCCACCTCAATAGATAATGAAGGAATCTTGGACGATTTCTACCTCAATAGATAGTGAAGGAATCTTGAACGATTTCTACCTCAATAGAGTACAAGAAATTCATCTGGTCAGACGAAAATTCGTCTGTGTATAGACTTTACCTGAAAAGATAAAGGTTTAGCTGCATGCAATTTCATGATGCATGGAGTGCAAAATGGTGTCCTTCAAAAAACGAGATTGTGATATATGCATTTGTACTGCATATGTTATGACATCTGTAAAATGATGTATGAATGCAATGTATGAACGTGTCAGTCATTCCATTGATGTATCGTTGAACTAGGGAAAATGAATCCCTGATTGTTACTGGAGAGTACCGGGAAGCTGAATCCCGGACTGTTGTTGGTGAGTGAAGAAAGTGATTCTTCAATTTCTGCTGGGGATAAGGAATGGAGATAGTTTTGTTGGAGATTCCCTTTCTCTTTCGAGGATCTTCGACTTTTGTTTGAGAATGATTTCACTGTGAGGGGGAGTTATGTTGGGAGACTTCACCAATCTGGAGAGCAAACTCCAATGGGGGATGAACTTCCGCAGCTAGAGAAATAAAATCTATTGGGGATAAGGTTTTATAAACTACTTGAGATTTATAAAACTTTGTTGCGGAAGGTGAACTCCATAAACGGCTTTGGGGATTTTGTTGAAAATCCCGTAGGGGAATCTTGAAAAGCTTGGCGACTTCATTGGGGAATTTGGAGCAGTAATTTGAGATTTTTGCTCTACCGGGGATGTGAAAACAACTGACATCATCAAGCTACATGCTGAGAATATGGCAATGACCCTTTTTAGGAGGATTCCCCTGCGTCTGTACCTGCCGGAGAAAGTATCTGATGGGGAAGGTATCTGCTGAGATTTTGTAGACGGTTTTGACTGTTATCCCAACATCTGGAGTCCACGGTGTATGTTGATCAGGGAGTGTTCTACTGACAGACAAATGACAAGATGATGGGACATAATTGTACGTTTTAATCCCTAACTTTTTCATGGACTGTCCTTTAAGTTTTTCAGTCCACCGGGATACCCTTTTTTGCCTAAGCCGCCTTTTTAGGTTTTCGAATTGCCGAGTGTATAGATTTTTTTCGTATATCCCTAATTTTTTCCCGAACCATTTTTGGTTTGCCGGAATGCCCTTTTTTGCCCAGGCCAATCAACCTAGCGGGTTTTTGTTATGCGTCGTATTTTCCGACTATGTTCGTGTTCATCGGGTGCAAGGAATTGTCACTGTCCATAATAGTAAGTGTCATCACACTTTCCAGAAGGTATTTGTTTGATCGTACATGATTCGTTGTTGGAATTCATGTCCAATGCCTCAAGTGATTCAGATGGAAATATGCCCCTGGCTATTTGGCCTTTTTGAGAGATTCTTTGAACCTTGACTTGACAGCCCCAGGTTAGTTGGACACCATGTCATGCCCCTTGATTATGAAAGGCCTGTCACTGGAATGTCTTTCCATCTGAGGTGATTCTGTCCACTGAGAAGATTTTTGTTCATTGAATATCCGTCGTGTGAATTTCTCTGTTGTTGAACAAATAGTCATATGCAAATAATGGTATTTTAAGAATGCAAAGCTTGTGTCGGTCTTGAAGTTTGAAAATTCATTTTTTTAGTAAACTAAACAAATTTTGTAAAAGTGTGATGTCAGCTCAGGATTTATAGCGAACCCTACAGGAGTCAGGATACCTTTTGTAACAGTATGCTTTCAAACTAACCCATGCTTCAGCTAGGACTTTTAAGGGTTATAATGTGGCCTGGTTCACAGTTCAAGAAACAAAGGATAAAGGCTCAAATTTTATTTGTACCCAACCCGCTCTTTGTGATGTTCTTCAGTCCTATGCTCAGTTAATTGTGCGTTTCAAATCCCAGTTCAATTTGGCATCTTGTCCTTGATATTCTGGTGATGGTTCAGAAATTGAACGTTTGTTTGAGAAGGCAGTCATTTTTGTAACCTTTTCTTTTGTTGAGGATTTGTAGGACCTCTTCCTTTTGATTTTTCTATCCTTGTATTTTTCTTGAACTGTTTCTTTTATGATTACAGCCAGTGGGATATCCCAATTTTTTTCTTAAGTCTCCTTCATAGGTTTTGACTTAATGGGATTTTATTTTGAGAGATAATGATTGTCTGTCTTTAATGATTGTGTGGAACCATCACCATATTTTGGAGAGCATCTTCTATAATATTTATCGTGCATGAAGGGAAAGCTTGTGACTAAGTGCACATCTGAATTAACTGAGGAAACTACCATGCCCCAGGTTATGATTAAGGGTTTTAATTTGTGTGAAAAGAAAACTCCTACTTATTAGGCTCAAAGGGTTTGACTAGGGATTATATTCCTTATAACTCCATTGTTTAGGATTTGAAATAACGCCTGTACATCGTCAGCAAGGTATGTTCAAAAGTATACTGTATGGATTGTGGTATCGTTTTCGTCATCCTCCCTCTAAAGGCTTAGAGCTTTTAATCAAGAGTTGAATATCACAAAAAGGAAATAAAAACAGTTTGAATATAATGAATACGAATGAAATAATTCAAGACAAACATATGCAACGTATTAATATGAATAACCCAAGTTTGACATAAAGATAAATGTTTTAAGCAATAGAGGAATTACAACTGATAATTCAAATGCAATAAACACTCTCAATTTTGGCCATGATTTAGCATGGGAGCAGTGGTCACACTGGGGTCTTAGGAGAGTCAAATTCGATCTCCTTGTTGTTGATCAAATCCTAAATATTGTTCTTCAAAGTCCAACAACTGTCGGTGTCCTGCCCAGGGATATCACAATGGTAAGCACATTTTACATTAGGATTGTACTTAGGAGAAGAGGCATCAGGTTTTTGAGGAGGACCTTTTAGTGTAATCAGCTTCGTTTTAGCAATTGTTGTAATGCTTGAGACAAAGGCATGTTAATATCAGTATACTTCCTCTCTTAATATTTTATCCTACGCCTATTGCCCCGTTGATGTTGAACGGGTGTAGGATCAGACATTAACACTGCTCCCACAGACTGATGGTGGTTATTTGTATTATGGTGCCTTTGACCATAGACATCATTAGTTTCTTTGCTACCACCAAATCGCTTCCTCTCAGCATTAGAGGATGCCTCCATTGGAATCTTCCCACTCTTGATACCACTTTCGATCCTTTCTCCAGTCAGAACCATTTCTGTGAACCCGGATGAGGAACTCCCAATCAGCAGATTAAAGAATGGGCCTGTCAGAGTGCCCATGAACATGTCTACCATTTCCCGATCATTCAGAGGAGGTTGTATCCTTCCATCTAGTGTAGCGGTAGAAATATTCAAGACTAAGCCATTGGATTGACTAGACTTTATACAAATCAAAATAAAAATCGCCACCGCGCTTTATTGTTTCCAAAGGAATGGGAAAAGAGAGAATAACCCAAAAAAGAAGGGGAAAGATTCAAGGTAAAGGGGTTGGTTATGCAAAGGGAAGGTATTAGCATCCTAAATATCTACGGTACTCCGCAGGAGCCTCTTTGTAAAATCTGTATATTTTGGATATAAAAAAAATGTTGTATAAAAAATGGATGGTGGAGGTGAGAAAAGAAATATATTTATTTTATAATTTTTGAACCTTCCGCGGTTGCGAACCTTTAGTGCCTACGTACCACCTTTTCGTGCAATAGGGGATCAGGGTGCACGTAGTTCCTCTTTCAAAAATTTAAAACCCAAATGTGTTAGTTAATTTTATAAGATAAAACATCATCGTCATTATCCGTGTGGAAAACACACCTGCTACCCACAATCATGAGAAAGGAGAATTTGCATCATCTCAAAGTGGAGGATATGGCTTGGATTTCAAAATCAACAATGCCTCACTCAACACCCAAGTGGAAAAATATCTCTCTTCACTATATATTGTAGAAGTATAGTTGTTTGCATCACTACAAGGATTGACAAGAGTTTAATCTTTTAAGAAAAGTTTTAAAGGTAAAAAAAGCCAAAGTGGCAAAATGGTTTGAAATGAGATTGATTTACTTTTAGTCTTCTCACAAAAAATGTCAAGGTATTATTAAGTTGATTGGAGTTTATTTATGAAAATGTTTTGAAAGTGCGTGGACATAAGTCCAAGTTTATTATGAAAATGGTTCAAGTTCACAAACAAGAAGAGTTTTCAAAAAGGAAAAGAAGATTTTTTAAATTAAAGAAGATGGGAGGAGAAGAAGGGACTATCCTAAAGCACAAGGTAAAAGCTAGGGATAAGAACCATCTAACCAACAAGAAGCCAAAACTTGACATTATGAGCCAAGACAGAATTCCCATTCCTAGATTGAAACCAATCAAGCAAAGAAATACTAGACCTCTTGAGAGAACCAAACTTCAAGTGTATTAAGTCTTCATAAAAATTGGGCAGAGTGACGGCTGTATACAGGTGAATTCAAAATTACAAACAAAGGGTGTAATCACAAAAACCTGCACACAAAAACAAACAAACAACCCAATATCTTGAGGTAAACCTCGAGAACTCCAGACAAAATAATTAGATAAGATCACAAGGTCTCCAAGATAGGCCAAGGTTTCTAATCCTAAGTCCAAGAAAAAGTCCCATGCTCCATAATGCCAAGGATAGTAACCAAATAGTCCAAGTACCATTAAATATTTTTTAGGGTTTATGTTGATTATTAAGTATCTTAAGAAAGGAAAAGAAAAGCTCAAGTGAGCAAAATAAAAATGGCAAGAAAGTAAATGCTCAAATGAGCAAAGATGAAAATGGCATGAAATGTAAATGCTAAAAGTAAATAGTACATAAAGCATAAAAAAGAATAAAAGTATAAGGTAAAACAAGTCAATAATTAGTGGTTAGTTGGATGACCATCTTGAAGCTTGCATTTGGAACTCATTAGAGGATTGGTAGAACCAAAGCCTCCACACAACAAGTTGCATTTACTGTTTGTCAAGTATATCATCCATTTGGAATTCTCATAAGTACCATTTTAATGATCAACGATGTTTAAGTGATATGCGTTGACCAAAGGTGTTGTAGATTTATTAGAGGATTGGTAGAACCAAAGCCTCCACACAATGAATCTCAAGGTTATTGGATCAAAGAGATCAAATTAACATACTTGGGCTTACAATCATAAGTTTGGGCCACGAATGATCATTTATTCGATCGGGACAAAATTTAGCGCTATGTTAAGCAATCGTAAGTGGACTTATATAGAAGTGGCACCTATTTTGAGGTCGGTCAATAGCAATCTATGCACCATTTGTTTTGAGACATGATATAGAGATCATGCTCCAACAACATTTAGTGCAATAAGAAAAGGGATGAGATGAAGAGGGATGGGGAAGGAAAAAAAATACAAACCAAATTTGAATTAAATTTTAATCAAACTATTATTAAAATCATTCATCCATTTTTGTTGAGTTAAACTCAACATCATGGATCCAATGATGTTAATAAAGTTCATGATCCAAAATCTAACCCAAGATTAGCCAGAAAATAATCACAAAATAATATCACATTTAATATGCACAAAAAAGGGTTTTAAAAATGTTTTAAAAATAGAAAATAATGAGAAAAATATCAACTATGTTCAAATTAATCAAGAAATGAAAAGTAAGACCATAGAAAAATCAGAAAAAAGAGCCAAGTAATTTTACAAATTTTTTGGTAATTTTTTAAAATTAAAATAAATGGGTAAAATAAACAGAAAATAGTAAAAAATATTAAAGTCAGAAACAAAAATAAAATAAGCTCACCAATACTTGTCACAATATCATTGGATCATTCCATAATTTTTCCAGAATTTAAAAATGTATAAAAATATTTTTAAACATTTATAACGGATCAAATAAGTGTAAAATTTACAAAAAATACCAAAACACAAAATTAAATTGTGAAAAAATAAAAGTCAAAAAGAGAATAATCAAAAATATTTTTCATAATTTTTTCAGATTTTTTGGACTAAAAATGAATTTTCTATGATTTTTTGAAATTTAAAATAATTAAAATATAAAAATCAGAAAAAGAAAATAAAAGTAAAATATGTGGACCATTGGATGAGAGTTAAAACGCATTAGTAATCAAATCCAAGGGATCTGGCGCGCTGTGCATATCATGGTCATTAGTGAATATTGTACATAATCATTAATTAAATCAGATTTTGAAAAAAAACAGATGGCGCGCCTTCATTGGTTAGAAGATGACATGTTGGTCATCTTCAACCTCCAGCCATCACGAATTGCAGGTCTCTCAAACTGTAAAATCAGAAGCTCAGACCTATGTCATTCGCTTCGTCTCTTCAAGACGAAGGCAACCACACCCTCGCGCCAAATTTATATTAAATGTGGCTCAAGCAATTTGGAAAGAAAGTTTTAAAAAGGGATTTGAAATTTCATGGTCAAAATGTGTTTCCAATAAGAAGTACGTGTTGCGACTAGAACTAGGGTAATGAGAGCAACACAATGATATCATAGTTTTGAAGAATTAATGAAGGAATCTACCTATTGAAGTTGAGTTGCAGAGCTCTGAAACTGGACTTCTATGGAGCAGTATAAGGCACGATTCTTGAATATAATTATATGGTTAGCTTCAGGGAAGATCAAGGAAGGTGAATTGAGGGAAAATTTGGATTGAAAAAGGGTCGAGAATGGATTTTGAAGTTCCTGAATTCTGAGTTATGAAACAAGTTTGGCAGGGTGATTCTGGTTATCCAAGCTTGGGAAATTGAATGGGATAGTTCATGTATTTATAGGAGAAGTGAATGGGATCAAAAGGAAGGGTGAATGATGCATTTTGGAGGGAAATCGTGCACACCTGATGCACGAGTGAAGTGTGATACAAACTTCATCAAAACTCATCCAATTCTTGCGTTTTGATGTGCTAAACAAATCTAGAACTTCACCAAACATTTTTAGAGGCAAAAACACGTGGAAAACTTGTGATTAGAGGCCACATTATGGATTTCAAAATTCTGACTTGGTTAGAAATTCAATTTCAAAGTGCCAACTTCTGACCAATGGCATTTTCAACTCAAGGGGTCTTAGGGCATGATTCTTGATGCTTTAGAAAGATGAGGTTACAAGCTTTGAAATGGAAAAATAATGGATTTAAATGGCTACTTGAGATGAAAGTTACATTGAGTCAAAGTTGAAGAAAAAGGGTTGACTTTCCATACTTAGAAATATTTCAAAATCTTCTTCAAAAATGACCTATAATCTTTTGCATCCAAACATGGCCTTCCACTTGGAATTTGCTCTTGACCAAAAAAGATGGAATGAAGTAGATCTATTGAATGACATTTTTAAACTAGAACCATTCAAAATCTCCAAAAATTGAGCAAGTTATGACTTGTTAAAGTTGGAAAAAAAATCATGAAATGACTATAATCTTTTGCATCCTTAAGGCAACTTCCATCCATTTTCTCACTTTGCACATAAAAGAAGGCATAAAGTTCAAACCTTCAAGATAATTATGGAAAAATAATGGGCTCAATGTGATAAAAATTTACCAAGTTATGATCATTTGAAGTCACACATGGAAAATTGAGGATTCATCTGGAGGACTTGTAATCTTTCTTCCTCATTGAGTCTCTTCCTCATGACAACTCCTTGAAACTTTTGAAGTGATTTATTAATAACCCTTTTAAGAGGAGGATATATTTGGAATCACTCAAAAATACCAAAAGGTGAGCAAGATATACTCCTTTGAAGTTCAAAACCCTAGCTTATAGATCAAGAGAATGCCTTGAGGAACTTTGACAAGTTTGAACAAACTTCTTGTACCAATATTCTTGCTTTGTGAATAGAAGTTGTTGAGGATGATAATGAAGACTCATAGCCACAAAAACCACTTCCATATCTTGAATTTTGAGATAAATATGCTCTTGTGACCAATAGGAACAAGGTCTTGTCCAAACATGATAACTTCTCCAATCAACCCCTTGTACTTTTGAGTCAAATATAATAACCTTGAAATGTGATGAACAAAAGAAACCTTGCCATGTCAATTCTTCCAAAACCAATCCAATGATGAGGTTTGAACTTCTCAAACTATATTGACTAGGGCATGGAAATGAACTCATGAACCCATGGGGTAGCTTGTTAAATCTCATTGCCTTCACCTACAAGGATAACAAGCTCGACAAACCAATATTGCATTTTATTAGTTAAATGAAGAAAACAAAACAATATTCATGATCATAAAAGGAACATAAGTCAGGGTGCTTGGTAATCCCTCAAAAAGGAAAAATTAAATGTAGGGAGGGGAACCAAGAATCCTAGTGTGATCTTGTTGTGAATAAATCAACATGGTATGACGAAGGGATCTTAGGGGGAAAAATTGGGGTACAATAGCTGCCCTTATTTAAGTTTCTTCTATCTGGAGATACGAAGGTTTAAAATCTTCGTGTCGACACGATCGAAGATACTTAAATATAAAACAAACCCTATTTTTGGCCCTAAGATGCCATGCAAATGTTTATGATCATGAATGCACATGGACAATTCCAAAGGGACGCAAAGCATAATTGGGGATGTAACAATAATAAAGAAATAAAGGAGCAACCCCACTAGAAAATAAATCACTGGTGGATCAAAAGACCTGAATCAAAGAGGGTGGTAGAATGGTCAAAGGATACATCAACTTCTACCGAAGGTGGAGCTACCAACGTTTACTGAAGGCGGAGAGAAAGATAACAAACACCGACATTCATTGTTGATGTCCTACCAACTTTCACTGAAGGTAGAAAGATAATATATCATATCACCACCTTCACCGACGATGAACTATCAACGTTCATTGAAGATAGCAAAAAGATAACAAACACCAACGTTCACTGCTGATGTCCTACCAACTTTCACTGAAGGTAGAAAGATAATATATCATATCACCGCTGTTCACTGATGATGAACTATCAATGTTCACTGAAGATAGCAAAAAGATAACAAACACCGACGTTCACTGCCGATGTCCTACCAACTTTCACTCAAGGTAGAAAGAGAATATATCATATCACTTCCGTTCACTGACGATGAAATACCAATGTTCACTAAAGATAGAAAAAAGATAACAACCACCGATGTTCACTGCTTATGTCCTACCAACTTTTACTGGAGGTAGAAAGAGAAATATCATATCACCGCCGTTCACTGATGATGAACTATCAACGTTCACTGAAGATAGCAACAGGATAACAAACACCAACGTTCACTGTCGATGTCCTACCAACTTTCACTGAAGGTGGAAAGAGAAATATCATATCACCTATGTTCACTGACGATGAACTATCAACGTTCATTGAGGATAGCAAAAAGATAACAAGTTTCCCCAAGATTCTGGTGTTTCGCCTAGAACGAGTCTCAACTTCTTCTTTAACCAAGGCACTCCACCTGGAAAGGATAATACATAAGTTGTATCAAACAAAGAGACTTGCTATTTGTGGTCACAGAGGATTGTAAAAGGAAATGACTTTTTTGGGGAGAGAAATATGACTTCCTGGAGAAATAAATATGACTTTTTTGGGGAGAGAAATATGACTTCCTGGAGAAAGAAATATGACTTCCTGGGGAGATGCCACGATATTCCTGCTGAGGAGATAAAGTCTTCTTGTGCAAAATAAATGCACCAACCAAAGCTTGGAGTTTTCAGAAATCCAAAGTAAATAATATTACTGTGGAACCACAGATTCAAACCAGAAATAAACTGGAACAAAACGGTCAACCAGAATACATCCTTTGAGAAATAAACTCAAGAGGGAAAACCAAATCCATCCAAACCAGGTGTTGTACAGGAAGGCTAAAGCAAAAATCTTCTACTAGGCACAACTCAGCAGGGAATTTGAAAGAATGTACGTTTTCTGCTTAAGACCAACGCTCTAATGAAAAGAGGGTAACTTATCTCTGCAAAACAGGGTAATATGTTAACAAAAATATTAACAAATGTCAATGAACAATGATTTGTCAATTTTAGCTATGCATGATGCATGTATGAGTGTTATCGTGTGCATGCTGACAAAACAGATACACAACATGGGGAATAACCAGGCAAAACTGCCTCGGGCACTAACAACACTCGGCTAATCTTAAACCAAGATGATCATTCCAAGAAAGGTAAAGGCCAGCTGCGGAAACCAAACCTACTGCCTGCTATTAACTTTACTGAGGAGAAACATAATTCGAAGGTAGCCAAATCAAACAGATACCGGGGTAGAACATCCTTCTTCAGGCTTCATCGGGGAAACCAGTGTTTCTCAAAAGTAAAATGCCTACTGGAGATTGCAAGACCAGTCTCAAATAAAGTAGACTGACACCGAAACATCCAAACATTCACTAGGGAATTCAGACCCACTTCACTGGAGGAAATGCGGATTCACATCATGAAAACTCAGAAAAAGGAGAAATGAATCCAAACTTGACCGAGGATACCGGAATTATAAACCTCGTGCGGTAAAACATCCCGAGTAGACAATCCCGAGGGGAAAAATCTTCTCAAAAAAACCAGAGTTTGTCCATTCTTGGGATCACCATTTTTGTTGTCATTGTTTCATCATAAATCTCAAAGTAAAAGTAAATTGTAAAAATTTTTTTTTTTGAAAAATTAATTTTGTTATTTAATCTCTTTGCTTTGAAAGTTATTATCAGTAATAAATGGAGTCTTTGCAAGCTAAATAACATAGGAAATACAAAGAATTGGGTAAAAGCTCGACTTTCATTAATAGAATGGTAGTCTGCGAATGGCGAGACTCTATAGATGATTACAAAGTTCAGAAAATGGTAATATATATTGGGAAAGATACATTGAGATACAATGACCACTATCCTCTCTAACAACTTTTGAAATTCTGAGCATCGGCTTCTATTGAAGTATGGTAAGGATCCGAGAAGATTGTTGCTTCAACGATCAAGTCTTGTCTGACGTAGTTACTTGCCAAGAAAGTCCCTAACTTTTTCCTAAGCTGCCCTTGCGGGTTTTCAACTTAGCGGGAAATTTATTCTGTTTAGGTCTCTAATTTTTTCCTAGACCGCCCTTTTGGGTTTTTGGCCTACCGAGACACTCTTTTTTTTGTCTAAGCCGCCCTTTCGAGTTTTCAACTTAGCGAGTTATTCTTTTATTTCTTTAGGCAAAGTATTTCTTGACTGCGTCAGCATTCATGGGACGTGGGAACTCCTCGCCATCCATAGTTTCAAGAATTAATGCACTGCCAGAGAAGGCTTTCTTGACAACATATGGGCCTTCGAAATTGGGAGTCCACTTGCCCCTAGAATCGGTGTTGAAAGACATGATCTTCCTGAGCACGAGGTCGCCTTCTCTGAATTCACGAGGTTTGACCTTTTTATCAAAAGCTTTCTTCATTCTTCTTTAGTATAACTGGCCATGACACAAGGTTGTCATTCTCTTCTCCTCAATCAAATTCAATTAGTCAAACATGTTCTGAACCCATTCAGCCTGCGTCAGCTTGGTTTCCATTATCACACGCAACGAGGGAATCTCTACCTCGACTGGGAGTACAGCTTCCATTCCATACACTAGGGAGAACGAGGTTGCTCCTGTTGAAGTGCAGACAGATGTTCGATATCCATGCAGAGCAAAAGGGAGCATTTCATGCCAATCCTTATAAGTAATTACCATCTTCTGGATAATTCTCTTGATATTTTTATTAGTAGCTTCAACAGCCCCATTCATCTTTGGCCTATATGGAGATGAATTGTGATGGACAATCTTGAATTCTTCACACATTTCTGTCATCATCTTGTTGTTCAAATTTGAGCCATTGTTAGTGATGATTCTGCTCGGCACACCATATCGGCATATAAGATTATTCTTAATGAAGCGCACAACCACCTGCTTAGTAACATTGGCATATGAAGCAGCCTCCATCCACTTGGTGAAGTAATCAATTGCTACCAAGATAAAATGGTGCCCGTTCAAAGCTTTGGGTTCTATCATCCCAATCATGTCAATACCCCACATAGAGAAAGGCCGTGGGGAGGAAATCACATTGAGAAGCGTCGTAGGCACATGGACCTTGTCTGCATAAATCTGGCATTTATGGCACTTCTTTGCAAATTTGTAACAGTCAGATTCCATTGTCAGCCAATAATAACCTGCCCTTGGCATCTTTTTAGCCATCGAATGTCCATTGGCATGAGTGCCAAATGAACCTTCATGAATCTCATGCATCAACATGTCTGCTTCGTGTCTATCCATGCATCTGAGCAAGACCATGTCATAATTTCTCTTGTATAACACATTTTCACTGAGGAAGAAACTGCCTGCCAATCTTCTCAATGTTTTTCTATCTTTCCTCGACTCACCAATCGGGTGTTCTTTAGTCTCAAGAAAATGCTTGATATCATAATACCAGGGTTTTTCATCTGCTACCTCCTCTGTTGTAAACACATGAGCGGGCCTATCCAACCGTTGAACTGTAATTCGAGGTATATCATTCCAAGTATTCACTTGGTACATAGAAGCCAGAGTTTCCAGAGCATCCACCATTTGGTTTTCATTTCTAGGGATGTGATGGAATTCAACTTTATTGAAGAATGGTAATAATCTTCTAGCATAATCTTTGTAAGGGATCAAGCCATGGTGACAAGTGTCCCATTCTCCTTTAATATGATTTATTACCAAAGCTGGATCACCATACACATCTAGATTTTAGATTCTGAGATCAATAGCTTCCTCGAGACCCATGATGTAAGCCTCATATTCTGCCGTATTATTAGTGTAATCAAATGTTAACCTTGCAGTAAAAGGAATGTGCGATCCATGAGGAGTGACAATCACATCACCAATTCCTTTACCATAAACATTCACAGCTCCATCAAATATCATACTCCAACGATATTCAGGGTTAGGACCTTCCTCAAGTAATGGTTCATCACAATCTTTCACTTTCAGGAACATCACATCCTCATCGGGGAATTCATATTCTGCAGACTGGTGATCTTCCACTGGTTGGTGAGCAAGATAATCTGCCAACACACTACTTTTAATAGCCTTTTGAGTGCGGTATTCGATATCATATTTAGATAACAACATCTTCCAGCGGGAAATTCTCCCAATAAGAGCAGGCTTTTCAAAAATGTACTTGATTGGATCCATTTTGGAGATTAACCAAGTGGTGTGATTTAACATATACTGCCGCAAACGCTTTGCCGCCCAGGCCAAAGCACATGTTTTTTCCAGCATAGAATACCGCGACTCACAATCAGTGAATTTTTTACTGAGATAATAAATGGTGAACTCCTTCTTCCCTGTTTCATCATGTTGTCCCAGGATACAACCCATGGATTTATCAAACACTGTCAGATACATAATCAACGGTCTTCCTTCTATGGGAGGGAGCAAGATAGGAGGTTCAAGCAGATATTCTTTAATACTCTCAAATGCACTTTGGCAGTCATCCATCCACACACAACCTTGATCTTTCTTTAACAACTTAAAGATCGGTTCGCATGTTGCAGTCATGTGGGAAATGAATTTGGAAATATAATTCAAACGCCCGAGGAAACCTCTGACTTGCTTTTCAGTTCTTGGTGCTGGAATTTCTTGAATTGCTTTGACTTTATCAGGGTCAACTTCAATTCCTTTCTGGCTAACAATGAAACCCAACAACTTCCTCGATCGAACACCGAAGGTGCAATTATTTGGATTCAAGCAGAGATGATACTTCCTCAAACGCTGAAACAACTTCAACAAATCTTTTATATGCCCTTCTTCAGTCTGGGATTTGGAAATCATATCATCAACATATACTTCAATTTCCTTATGCATCAGATCATGGAATAGGGTTGTCATAGCCCTCTGGTACGTTGCACCAGCGTTCTTTAACCCGAAGGGCATCACTCTGTAACAAAATGTTCCCCAGGGTGTGATAAACGTTGTTTTTTCCATGTCCTCTAGAGCCATTCTTATTTGATTATACCCGGAAAATCCGTCCATGAACGAGAATACTTTGAATTTTGTTGTGCTATCCACTAACGTGTCGATGTGAGGCAATGGAAAATCATCTTTTGGACTAGCTTTATTTAGATCTCTGTAATCTACGCACATGTGTACTTTTCTGTCTTTTTTCGGTACTGGGACAATATTGGAAATCCATTGAGGATACACTGACGTCACAAGAAAACCAGCATTAATCTTCTTTAGAACCTCCTCTTTGATCTTTACTGCCATATCTGGGTGAGTTCTTCTCAACTTTTGTTTAATTGGCAGACACTCTGGCTTCAACGGCAAATGCTGCTCTACAATATATGTATCTAGACCAGGCATATCTTGATAAGACCAAGCAAAGATATCCACATACTCTTTCAACAACTCAATCAACCTTCTCTTCACATCGGGATGCAACGATGCTCCAATCTTGACCTCTTTTGGATCTTCATCTGAACCCAAATTGATCACTTCCAATGGCTCTTTATATGGATGAATGGAATTTTCCTCGTGCTCAAGCAACCGTGAGACCCCTTCTGGACTCTCATCATAATCTTCTTCTTCAACCCCATACACAAGGCATTCAAAGTTGGGAGAGGGTGCAGGGTCATTGTATTCAACGGGTTTTTTAATTAATTTTGAAACATGTATGCAAGAGGGAACATCAATGGTGACCCAGTTTTGAACCCTGACTCCATGCGTCACATAATTCGGCATTTCCTGCTCTGCTTCATCCTCCTCAACAGCATTAATTCCAGAATCAATCGGATGGAGGTAACCTCCGCTGCGGAAAACATCATGATAGCTGCTCATAGTAGACTTTGACTTCAAACTTTTGTCTTTGCCATTCTCTGAAGAGAAACCCAAGCCAGTTATGTTCTTGTTCACGGGTGGATCCACAATTCGTCCCCAAACTGCATTAGGACCATTGCGCACAACCTGCTGCACATCCTTCAGCGAGACCATGGAATTCTCACTTCCCCTTATGTTGTCAATGGATAGGGCTTGGAACTGGGTTCCAACAGCAGCTTCATCTGCTTCTATAATACTGAAAGAGGACAAATGAGATATCAACAATGCCTGCTCCCCGTTTATGATCACTACCTTCCCTTCATGCACAAACTTTAGCTTCTGATTAAAGTTGAAGTAACAGCCCCTGCTTCATGTATCCATGATCGTCCTAGCAAACAACTATATGCGGGAATAATGTCCATGACCTGGAAGGTTATCTGGAACAAATGTGGTCCTATATGAATAGGTAAGTCCACTTCACCGATGACAGATTTCCTCGACCCATCAAATGCTTTTATAATGATGTCACTCGGGCGCATAGGTGTTCCTTGATATTTAAACTTCATGAGAGTACTCCTCGGTATAACATTCAACGCGGATCCATTATCAATTATCACATTGGATAGCGAATTATTCTTGCAGTTCATAGATATGTGGAGGGTCAGGTTGTGATTCCTCCCTTCATCTGGTAATTCATCATCGCAGAAACTCAAGTTATTACATGACGTAATGTTTCCAATTACGCTGCTGAATTGATCTATTGGCATGTCACTCTCCATAAAAGCTTGGTCCAGTACCATCATCAAGGATTCTCTATGAGCAGAGGAGTTCATTAATAAAGCTAAGATAGATATCTTTGAAGGAGTCTGTAGTAGCTGATCTACAATTCTGTAGTCGCTCATCTTAATTATCTTCAAAATATCATCCACTTCTTTCTCTAGAGTAGCTCCACTAGTCTCTCCTGTAGTCTTCTTAGGTTCATCATTCTCAACAATTTTCTTTCCAGCAGCAACATCTCTCCGAACAACCGACACAAACACACAACCGCTACGGGTCATCCTGCTGTTTTCAGCTATATTTCCAACATCGGACATTGGCTGGATGGGAACTTCCACCCCATCTTCTAAGATTGTAGCATTGTATTTGTAAGGCACATCCTTATCTGATTTGTAGGGGATAGGACCTGGCAAACTAATTACCAATGGGATAACAGCTGGCTTGCTATGATATTCCACTTCAAAATGAGCGGGTGCACCAAAACAAGGCACAATGACGTTTACCCCTTCTTCAACATAATCAGTCATCAAAAAGTCATTTCTAGAAAACAAATCTTCATCTGAAGAGAAATATTCATCTGCGGAGGCATACTCTTCCTCTGACTCCTCTTCCATTAAACAAACTTCAACCATATCAACCTCATGATAATCATCCCTCTGACATGTGATCTTGATAGTTCCATTATCTAACAGCAACTGAACACCCTTCTTTACGATTGAACATCCTCGGGGATCTCGACAGCAAACTAGGCAAGATCCATATTGGTGTTCCACCTGACCAGCCGTATGGCAGAAGGTAGCATTCAACTGCACGAGATCCTCATTCATATACTCCACATCAAAAATTCTAAATTCACCAGGACATCCAGACACCATGTTCACTTCCTCTTCATACTCTGCCCTAGGCCTGATTATGTGGATGAATCCCTCATCCATCATCTCCTGTAAATCATCCTTTATCTTATCACAACCCTGTATATTTGTACTGCAATTAGCACAACCGATATGGTCATGCGTATAGTAGCTAAGTTCACAGAGGTCTGCGTGCATTTTTACCAAATCTCCTCTAACCAGATTAATATCAAAAATCCAGAAGTCGCCTGGACAACCGGCCACCATATTCACAACATTTACTCCCCCGTGCTTGGTAGAGGATTATCTTTCACATTAGGTCCCATGTCCTTGAAAGATAGAACACCATACTTTACCAATTTCTGCACCTCATTCCTCAAAGGATAACAATTCTCAACATTATGCCCTGGTGCTCCCTGATGAAAAACACATGTTTAGTCTGCCTTGTAATACGCCTTGTAATACCAAGGCAATGGTGATGGTACGGCGGGAGGTGATCGTGTATGGACCAACTTTTTCTGAATCAATGATGGTAGTAGCTCTGTATAGCTCATGGGAATAGGGTCATAACTCTCTCTTCTTTTATTATACCCTTGATTCCCCTGCTGGGACGGTCTTTGATAACCAACGGTAGTTAGAGCTGCACTCACAACAGGAGTAACGGAGGCGACTTGCTGATGACGCTGATAATTCCTTCTAAGAGTGTTTACCCTCCTCTCTTGTATAACAGCATTTCCATCTCCTTCTTTCTTCTTCATAAACCCATAAGAAGGCTTCTTCGCACCTCTAGATCCTTCATTCTTCGTCAAACGGCCTTCTCTTATAGCCTCTTCCAAGCGGATACCCATTCCTACCATCTCAATAAAGTCACTTAGCGCACTTGCTACCATCCTCTCGTAGTAGAAAGCACCCAGCGTCTTCAAGAAAATCTTAGTCATCTCCATCTCTTCCATGGGAGGAATCACTTGGGCGGCTACCTTGCGTCATCTCTGCGCATACTCTTTGAGCGATTCCCTATCTTTCTGAACCATGGCCCTAAGTTGATCATAGTCAGGCGCCATGTCCATGTTGTACTTGTATTGTTTGATGAATGCTTCTCCCAAATCATTAAAAGTATGGATATTGGCACTATCCAAACTCATATACCACTTCAACACAGCACCAGTCAAACTATCCTGAAAAAATAGAATCAGCAGACGCTGATCATCAGTATGGGTAGACATCCTCCTCGCGTACATCACCAGGTGAGCACGAGGGCAAGTGTTTCCCTTATACTTCTCAAACTCTGGGACCTTGAACTTAGCAGGTATCTTAACATTCGGGACCAAACACAGTGTGATACGGTGGCCAGAACCGGGACGTGGTTTCCCTATTTCGTTAAGGAAATTTTGCTGGTTTGCGTTTTGCGTTTGTTTTTGCAAAATGTCGCGGTAATCAAGATTCGCCACCGTCTTTTATTTTATCCAACAAGGAAAGGAAAAAAGCACAGAAAAATTCCTTTTTTGAGATATTTCTGAGTACGAGGGGTAGATTATAGAAAGGGAATGTATTAGCACCCTTTCTATCCGTAGTTATCTACGGGCTCTTAGATACTTGCTCATCATTTTCAAAATTGTTTTCTTTGTGTTTGTGGGCTTTGAAAAGTTTTTGTTTTAACTTTGATTTAACTCTTGCTTCTGTCTTCAAGAGTGTAATGAAGTGTTTTTGAAAACTTTGTTTGTAAAGGAGTGTAAGTGTGAAAAATTTGTTTTGATTGAGCAAGTATCTAAGAACTAATCTACCTACTCAAGAAAAAGAATAGTTATATGCTTGTTTCCTTTAGACAATGCTATCCCGCTATTAGTGAGTAGGTAGCACCGTCGTTGGAGTTTTGAGGGTCAATTCGAAAGGGACGTACGGTCACTAAAGCAATGTTAGGACGTCTTAGTAATAACCCTAATGTCTTAGATCGTTTATCCGAGGCAACAATATCCGAGGCAACCATTCCGAGGCAACTTTTCTGAATCGGGACTTTGATCTTTGCTTAGACAAAAGGACGACCACTAAACCATCCTATACTCAATGACTATTTACCGAAGGCAACCAAGTGGGAGTGTACCCTAGGAGTGCGCATGTGCGAATGATTCAATTTCAATTTATTTATCTTTGCATATTTAGGGTGATCTAACTGTTTTAAAATTAATAATACATTCTTGTCATGCATCCCTATATCATACATCTAACAGTTAATAATTTGCGGAATTTAAACTACGCTATTACAAGGCTTCGGGTATTTACATAGCCAAAAACAAACCCTATGAAAATAAAGCGATAAATGTAAATAAACGTCTTAATTAAACTATTACAAACTGTAGGCAGTAACATCAATATGGTAAATAATAAAAATAAAGTGCACGAGAAGAATTAAGATCGACGAGAATTTAAAGTTTTGACCCTTCTAACCTAATTAAAAGAAAAATTGTTTTTTTTGTTGTTTTTAATAAAAGAAATAAGTTTTCTAAATTAAATATGCAATTAATTAGTTAATTAAATTAATTAATAAAAATAATTACATGACCTATTTTGGTTTCTTTGGTTATTTTAGGAAAAAATAAAATATAATTAAGTTAGTAATAAAACCTATTTATTCTAATTATTTTTAAGTTATTTACAAAAAGAAATTAAAGTTTTACCTAAAATTAAATTTTAATTAAGAAAAAATCCTAAATCTATTTTTATGTGATTTTTATATTTGTTTATTGATAAAAAAATAAAAGGGATTAAAAGAAATAAATAAAACGAATAAAACATGAAAATAAAGATGGGCCTAGTAGCAAAAGTAAACAGGGGGGTGCAATCATCAGAAATCCCTAGGCCCGAATCTTCAAAAGCTTCATGCTCTAACTATGGTGTTTTTTTATTCTTGCGTGGAACCTATGATTCAACCATCCATAACTATTCTCAAACAAACGTTAGCATACCATAAAATGTGATTAAAATTAGAGATTCGAAGTTTAAAATTTTACCAAACCGGTGTTGTCAAACTGGGGGCGTGCTAGGCGTGTGATGGATTTCTATTGGGCCTTGTAATACTCTTGAGGACTTTAAGAAGATGGTTTGAGGCTTGATGTCAATTGAGAGAGACCGGAACCTCGAGATATCACTTGCACCAATTCTTTGATTTCTGGAGAGCTTTTTGAAGAGCTTTTAGAGAGCTTTTTGAAGAGCTTTTTGAGAGTTTTTTAGAGAGGATTTTCGTCCATTTCAAGCTTGTATGGATCTATATTTATAGAGGAGAATGAGGAGACAAGATAGCATGGAAAGAATCTCCCTCATAATGTTGTATTTTAAGACCATGATCAAGATTTGAAAAAAATGCCATATTTGATGATTTTATGCCATTTTCACATGTGGATGAACCTGGACATATTTCAAGAGTTATTGAACGAAATCAATTTACATAAACCAGCATAAAACTTTCCCAAAATGGATTCACATCAAAATTTATATTATTTCTATTATTTATTTATTTAATTCTGAATTTTAATGAATAAAATATCAAAATAAATAGCATAAATAGTAGAAAAATGTATGGGTGGGCTTAGAAGTCGTGGACCATGTTATAAACTCAATGCAAGCATAAAAAGTTGGGCCCATTTGGAAAAAATTGCAATTTTGGACATATTTGACATTTTTTGCAATTTTGCAAAAAAGGGTCAACTTCACCAATGCATAACTTCCTCAATTTTGACTTTTTGGAGGTGTTCTTGGACTTTTTAGAAAGATTGATATGTCCTATGATAAACACATTTTGTCTCATCTCAATTTGATATTCCATGCTCATGTATGAAGCTTTGACAAAAAAGGTGTTTTTGTTGACTTTTCAAAATGACCTATAATGTCCAAATTCATAACTTCTTGTGAGTGCGTATTTTGAACTTGGGAGCTGAAGATGGATTGTAGGGAATTGCATCCTCTTCAAAATGAGCTTTGGATGGGTCATTTCAAATAAAGTATGAGAAATGTATGCTTGGTCTAAGTTGATTTGACTTTTCCTGCAAAACCTTAATTTAGCAACTTTTGGGTTTTGATGAATTGTGAGCAATCCTTGAGGAATCATGATCAACCCTTGATCAAATGATGAATAATACTTCAAAATGAGGATGTTGACCAAAAATCTTGAAGGTTGACTGTATGTGGGCCACAGTTGACTTTTGCCCTAGCATAGTCGATTTTCAGGCCTTTGAGCAATTGACTGAGCAAACTTCCTCTGCAAGGCTTGAAACTTGACATGGATGATCTTGAGAACATATTAGGACAATGTTGAGCATTTGGGGTCCCTCGGACTCAAGTATCTTGAGGCAACATGAAACCCTAATTTGAGGTAGACTGCCTTAGGAGAGAGCTTGTCTGGCCAACCCTTGGACTACCTTGAGCAACTTGGGGATCTCTCTTGAAATATTTTGAGAAATATGGGAGGGCAAATTTTGGGGTACAACACACATCTCATTCACATTCTGCCCAAATAGTTCTTTTCTCCTGAGGGCCTTCATCTCTCTTTGCATCTTGTCAAATTGCTCTTGAAAATCATCCATTCTGTCATAAAGACCCAAGTCTTCACTCGGCGGAGGGAAAGGACGACACACATCATCATTAACAAACGGAACCATATTCACCAAAGGAGGTGCAGCAGGAACAGCATGCACCACAGGAGGTGCCGGAGTAACAATAGTCTGAACCACTGGAGTATCTTGAGGACCAAGATTGAAACCTTCAGGTGCAAAATTCTCTGGCATTCGCCATGGATAACCTTGAGGCATGCGATTCTGAACAGCAGCTGGAGTAGAAGATACGGGAACAGTCGGAACTTTAGTAGTTGCCCTTGTTGGTTGAGGTTGAACACTCGGTGGCTGATTCTGAGCATCCACCAGAGCTTCCATCAGAGTAGTAAGATTGGCCAAGCCGGCCTTCAAAGCAGAAACTTCTTCGCGCAGCTCGCGATTCTCCTGTTCTAAGTTGTCCATCTTCTTTTTGAGATTAGCCTGAGTGTTGTAGTGATGAGTCAGCTTGCTGAATGAAGTAAAGAAGCTTGGTAAGACACCTGGGTATGCATAACAAATGCAATAAATGTGTGCAATATGATGCATGGCATGTAATGCACATGATTATTTTTACTTTATTATTTAATATTTCAAGGGATTTAACGTTTATAGACATATTGCAAGCATCAAAGTAGTAACGCTTTTGAAATACTGAAAAAAAATTATTATAATAACTCCAAAATGGATTACAAATTTCAATGATCTCAAGTACAAGATGAAAATATAATCTAAAATCTTAAGAAAAAGAACTGATGGAGATCACTCTATACGCTGGCGCTTCCCCGTGAGTCTGGCAATCTGAGCCTTCAACCTCTGGTTTTCTTCCACATATCTAATGGCAACCTGTTTCCAATCATCTGAATTAGGAAGTGAGTGATCATCACCTGATTGAGGCTTAGGAGAAAATAAATCCCCTTGCCTCTCAGTAGACTCTACCGCTTGACTCACAAGAATCTCAATCAAGTCGTCTTTCTCTTTCAGGTCTTCTCTGTAGGAACTCTCTAAAGTCTGGAACTTGTTCTTCCAAGCATCCCTTTCCTGCTTTATCCTAACCAAAGCAAGCTGCAGCTCTTCCAGGTCATCTAATAAGGGAGGAGTGGTATTCACAAATAGATCAGGCATGGGTGTCTCTCGGGTATACGGCATCTTTAACTGAATGGATCTCGATCGGATCCATTGAAGATATGGCTCCAAAGAAACAGCACCCCTAGGTCCCAAATCCTTCCTACCCTTCTTATGAATGTGACGCCAAGTCTTCGCAATCTGCTCCATAGCTTCCCTATGGTCTTCCCCTTCCTTTATAAAGAAACTACTCAAATGAATATTCTATATATCCTGGTAAGCTCGATGATACCAATCAATATTAGAGTGAGTAAGTGCCATGATCTTAGGAGCCTAACGGGGTTCCTTCTTGACATCCCAAAAAGCATCAGACTGAGGCATATGAGAGATAAACCATCGGTATAACAGAGGCGTGCAACAGATAATCATCCCCCATGATAAGAATTCCGAAGATGAATATAGTAATAAGCATCACCCAACAGTGTAGGAACTGGGTTTCCAATCATGAAGATCCTGATAGCGTTAATGTCAACAAACTGGTCCACATTAGGAAATAAGAACAACCTGTAAGCAAGTAGGGCAAAGATGGCCTCAAAAGCAACTGTACTCTTCATTCTGGAAAAGTAATGAGCTTTCTCCAATAAGAACTGAGTTGGTAATCCTCTAATCCCTCCTTTAGTAGTCATATGGGCTTCCACCTCAGACTTCCCCAAATGAATCAAAGTAGCAATCTCATGTGATTTTGGCTCACCCTCAAAACCAGTAAAAGGAACACGATCGGTAATAGGTAAATCCAATAGATAAGAATACTCCTCCAGTGTAGGCATCAACTGATAGTTGGGAAAATTAAAGCAATGATACACCGGATCATAGAACTGGACCAAGGTCGAGAGAATACCCTCCTTCATATTTAGCTTTATGAGAGGAATAATGGATCCATACTTCTTCCGAAAGTCTGCAGAACACTCGATCTCGGGAATTAGACTGATCAACTCATCTATCTTGGGATCCTTGAAATTGTAATTCCCGGTCTTTCTCTTTCTAGAATCCATGGTTAAAAAGTACCTGAGATATTCACAAATAGTCAACCTTTAAATCCCTTGAAATATGGTTTCTTCAAAAGATGCTTATGAGTGGATGGATGCATGATGCAACAATCACACACAAGATCACGCATATATGGTTCATAGGTTCAACGTCACGAGCATGAGGTCGAAGGTACTACCCATAAGGTGTTGGTATAAAGTTATCACCTGCCGAACAAGGTTCTAGAGGTTCCCAGAGTCTACATCCTTCCTTCGGATATTACCAACTTCTCGATTAACTTGGTAATTAGTAATATTCTCAAGAAAGACTCGTATGAGTGTAGTATCGCGTGATAACTATTTTCGGATTACTCCGTCATAGCTTTCGCACTACACCTAAAAGGCCAAGATGGGTTTCTTATTCTACGGTCCTCAGTTTCAGCAGGCTCCCAGGTCGAAAGCAGTACGTCTTCCCGATTACTCGGTAAATGACACTACAGTCAAAGGGGCCTCCACTGAGTGGGGGATCTCATGCCTCCTTTTTTGGGATTACTCCCTCATAGTTAACATGACTATACCGCACGTCCTATCTTAAAGTTTGCCCAAGTCCGGGTATAGGACTTATGAGTAATCACCAAGCACCCTAAAAACTAGGAAAATCCAGACAAACATATATATAACATATAACACAAAAAACAGTAATAACACACATACAGATATAAACAAAGATAGGCTTAACCCACTTAGGGATGGACCAGCAAGAGGTTAATCTTTCCCCAGTGAAGTCGCCATTTTCTGAAGCGGTAGAAATGTTCAAGACTAAGCCATTGGGTTGAATAGACTTTATACAAATCAAAATAAAAATTGCCATCGCGCTTTATTGTTTCCAAAGGAATGGGAAGAGAGCGAATAACCCAAAAAAGAAGGGGAAATATTCAAGATAAGGGGGTTGGTTATACAAAGGGAAGGTATTATCACCCTAAACATCTACGATACTCCGTAGGAGCCTCTTTGTAAAATCTGTATATTTTGGATATAAAAAAATGTTGTATAAAAAATGGATGGTGGAGGTGAGAAAATAAATATATTTATTTTATAATTTTTGCACCCGCCGCGGTTGCGAACCTTTAGTGCCTACGTACCACCTTTTCGTGCAATAGGGGATCAGGGTACACGTAGTTCCTCTTTCAAAAATTTAAAACCCAAATGTGTTGGTTAATTTTATAAGATAAAATATCATCGTCATTGTCCGTGGGGAAAACACACCTACTACCCACAATCATGAGAAAGGAGAATTTGTATCATCTCAAAGTGGAGGATATGGCTTGGATTTAAAAATCCACAATGCCTCACTCAACACCCAAGTGGAAAAATATCTCTCTTCACTATATATTGTAGAAGTATAGTTGTTTGCATCACTACAAGGATTGACAAGAGTTTAATCTTTTAAGAAAAGTTTAAAAGGTAAAAAAAAGCCAAAGTGGCAAAACGGTTTGAAATAAGATTGATTGACTTTTAGTCTTCTCACAAAAAATGTCAAGGTATTATTAAGTTGATTAGAGTTTATTTATGAAAATGTTTTGAAAGTGCATGGACATAAGTCCAATTTTATTATGAAAATGGTTCAAGTTCAAAAACAAGAAGAGTTTTCAAAAAGGGAAAGAAGATTTTTTAATTAAAGAAGATGGGAGGAGAAGAAGGGACTATCCTAAAGCACAAGGTAAAAGCTAGGGATAAGAACCATCTAACCAACAAGAAGCCAAAACTTGACATTATGAGCCAAGACAGAATTCCCATTCCTTGGATCGAAACCAATCAAGCAAAGAAATACTAGACCTCTTGAGAGAACCAAACTTCAATTATATTAAGTCTTCATAAAAATTGGGCAGAGTAACGGCTGTATACGGGAGAATTCCAAATTACAAACAAAGGGTGTAATCACAAAAACATGCACACAAAAACAAACAAACAACCCAATGTCTTGAGGTAAACCTCAAAAACTCCAGACAAAATAATTAGATAAGATCACAAGGTCTCTAAGAAAGCCCAAGGTTTCTAATTCTAAGTCCAAGAAAAAGTCCCATGCTCCATAATGCCAAGGATGGTAACCAAATAGTCCAAGTACCATTGAAGATTTTTTTAAGGTTTATGTTGATTATTAAGTATCTTAAGAAAGGAAAAGAAAAGCTCAAGTGAGAAAAATAAAAATGGCAAGAAAGTAAATGATCAAATGAGAAAAGATGAAAATGACATGAAATGTAAATGCTAAAAGTAAATAGTACATAAAGCATAAAAAGAATAAAAGTATAAGGTAAAACAAGTCAATAATTAGTGGTTAGTTGGATGACCATCTTGAAGCTTGCATTTGGAACTCATTAGAGGATTGGTAGAACCAAAGCCTCCACACAACAATTTGCATTTACTTTTTGTCAAGTATATCATCCATTTGAAATTCTCATAAGTACCATTTTAATGATCAACGATATTTAAGTGATCCGCGTTGAACAAAGGTGTTATAGATCCATTAGAGGATTGGTAGAACCAAAGCCTCCACACAATGAATCTCAAGGTTATTGGATCAAAGAGATCAAATTAACATACTTGGGCTTACAATCATAAGTTTGGGCCACGAATGATCTTTTATCAAATCGGGACAAAATTTAGCGCTATGTTAAGCAATCGTAAGTGGACTTATATAGAAGTCGCACCTATTTTAAGTCCGGTCAATAGCAATCTATGCACCATTTATTTTGAGACATGATATAGAGATCATGCTCCAACAACATTTAGTGAAATAAGAAAAGGGATGAGATGAAGAGGGATGGAGAAGGAAAAAATACAAATCACATTTGAATTAAATTTTAATCAAACTATTATTAAAATCATGCATCCATTTTTGTAGAGTTAAACTCAACACTATGGATCCAATGATGTTAATAAAGTTCATGATCCAAAATCTAACCCAAGATTAGCCATAAAATAATTACAAAATAATATCACATTTAATATGCATAAAAAAGGATTTTAAAAATGTTTTAAAAATAGAAAATAATGAGAAAAATATCAACTATGTTCAAATTAATTAAGAAATGAAAAGTAAGACCATAGAAAAATCAGAAAAAAGAGCCATGTAATTTTACAAATTTTTTGGTAATTTTTTAATGTCAGAAACTATTTTTAAAATTAAAATAAATGGGTAAAATAAACATAAAACATTAAAAAATATTAAAGTCAGAAACAAAAATAAAATAAGGTCACCAATATTTGTCACAATATCATTGGATCATTCCATAATTTTTCCAGAATTTAAAAATGTATAAAAATATTTTTAAACATTTAAAACAAATCAAATAAGTGTAAAATTTATAAAAAATACCAAAACACAAAATTAAATTATGAAAAAAAAAAAATCAGAAAGAGAATAATCAAAAATATTTTTCATAATTTTTCAGATTTTTTGGACTAAAAATGAATTTTCTATGATTTTTTGAAATTTAAAATAATTAAAATATAAAAATCAGAAAAAGAAAATAAAAGTAAAATATGTGGACCATTGGATGAGAGTCAAAATGCGTTAGTAATCAAATCCAAGGGATCTGGCGCGCTGTGCATATCATGGTCATTAGTGAATATTGTACATAATCATTAATTAAATCAGATTTTGAAGGGAAAAAAATAGATGGCGCACCTTCATTGGTTGGAAGATGACACGTTGGTCATCTTCAACCTCCAGCCATCATGAATTGTAGGTCTCTTAAACTGTAAAATCAGAAGCTCAGACCTATGCAATTTGTTTCGTCTCTTCAAGACGAAGGCAACCACACCCTCGCGCCAAATTTATATAAACTGTAGCTCAAGCAATTTGGAAAGAAAGTTTTGAAAAGGAATTTGAAATGTCATGGTCAAAACCTGTTTCCGGTAAGAAGTAAGTGTTGCAACTAGAACCAGGGCAATGAGAGCAACACAATCATATCAGAGTTTTGAAGAATTGATGAAGGAATCTACCTATTGAAGTTGAGTTGCAGAGCTCTGAAACTGGACTTCTATGCAGCAGTATAAGGCACGATTCTTGAATATAATTATATGGTTAGCTTCAGGGAAGATTAAGGAAGGTGAATTGAGGGGAAAATTGGATTGAAAAAGGGTCGAGAATGGATTTTGAAGTTGTTGAATTCTGAGTTGTGAAACAAGTTTGGCAGGGTGATTCTGGTTATCCAAGCTTGGGAAATTAAATGGGATAGTTCATGTATTTATACGAGAAGCGAATGGATAAAAAGGAAGGGTGAATGATGCGTTTTGGAGGGAAATCGTGCACACCTGATGCACGAGTGAAGTGTGATATAAACTTCATCAAAACTCATCCAATTCTTGCGTTTTGATGTGCTAAACAAATCTGGAACTTCACTAAACATGTTTAGAGGCAAAAACGCGTGGAAAACTTGTGATTAGAGGCCACATTATGGATTTTAATATTCTGACTTGGTGAGAAATTCAATTTCAAAGTGCCAACTTCTGACCAATGGCATTTTCAACTCAAGGGGTCTTAGGGCATGATTCTTGATGCTTTAGAAAGATGAGGTTATAAGATTTGCAATGGAAAAAGAATGGAGTTAAATGGATACTTGAGATGAGAGTTGCATTGAGTCAAAGTTGAAGAAAAAGGGTTGACTTTCCATACTTAGAAATATTTCAAATTCTTCTTCAAAAATGACCTATAATCTTTTGCTTCCAAACATGGCCTTCCACTTGGAATTTGCTATTGACCAAAAAAGATGGAATGAAGTAGATCTCTTAAATGACATTTTTAAACTTTAACAATTCAAAATCTCCAAAAATTGAGCAAGTTATGACTTGTTGAAGTTGGAAAAAAAATCATGAAATGACCTATAATCTTTTGCATCCTTAAGGCAACTTCCATCCATTTTCTCACTTTGCACATAAAAGAAGGCATAAAATTAACACCTTCAAGATCATTATGGAAAATTAATGGGCTCAAGGTGATAAAAATTGACCAAGTTATGATCATTTGAAGTCACACATGGAAAATTGAGGATTCATCTGGAGGACTTGTAATCTTTCTTCCTCATTGAGTCTCTTCCTCATGAGAACTCCTTTAAAATTTTGAAGTGATTTGTTTATAACCCTTTGAAGAGGAGGATATCTTTGGAATCACTCAAAAATACCAAAAGGTGAGAAAGATATACTCCTTTGAAGTTCAAAACCCTAGCTTCTAGATCAAGAGAATGCCTTGAGGAACTTTGACAAGTTTGAACAAACTTCTTGTACCAATATTCTTGATTTGTGAATAGAAGTTATTGAGGATGATAATGAAGACTCATAGCCACCAAAACCACTTCCATATCTTGAATTTTGAGAGAAATATGCTCTTGTGACCAATCGGAACAAGGCATTGTCCAAACATGACAACTTCTCCAATCAACCCCTTGTACTTTTGAGTCAAATCTAATAACCTTAAAATGTGATGAACCAAAGCAACGTTGCCATGTCAATTCTTCCAAAACCAATCCAATGATGAGGTTTGTACTTATCAAACTATATTGACTAGGGCATGGAAATAAACTCATGAACCCATGGGGTAGCTTGTTAAATCTCATTGCCTTCACCTACATGGATAATAAGCAAGACAAACCAACATTTAATTTTATTAGTTAAATGAAGAAAAAAAACAATGTTCATGATCATAAAAGTAACATAAGTCAGGATGCTTGGTAATCCCTCAAAAAGGCAAAATTATATGTATGTAGGGGAACCAAGAATCCTAGTGTGATCTTATTATGAATAAATCAACATGGTATGATAAAGGAATCTTAGGGGCAAAAATTGGGGTACAACAGCTAGATCCCTCCATTTCTGGGCATATTCTTTGAAGCCTTCGCTAGAACCCATAGACATGCTTTGAAGTTGTGTACGAGTTGGAGTGAGGTCAGCATTGTATTGGTACTGCTTGTAGAAAGCAGCAGCCAAGTCTTCCCAGGTATGAATGTCTGTTCTTTCTAGCTGGTAGAACCACTCTAGTTGAGTGCCAGCCAAAATATTTTGGAAGAAATGAACCCATAACTTCCGGTCAGCAGTGTGAGGCTGGATCTTCCTGACATAGGACCTTAAGTGCAACTTAGGGCAGGAGACACCATCATATTTAGCGAACGTGGGGACCTTGAATTTTGGTGGGATGATCATGCCAGAAACCAGCCCTAATTCTTCAAAGTCCAAGCCGGGTATTTTCTGAATCTCCATAGCATTGAGACGATCTTCTAGCTGTTTGTATTTTTCATCAGCAGGAGGATATTGCTCATCATAGTCAGATTCATCATCAGATTCTTTTTTACTAGAATCTTCCTCTCTTGTTTCCTCCTCTTGATTGTTTCTATCCTTTGATGAAGTTATTAGTTTAAAGGCTCACTGCACTGGTCCTCTGATCCTTCTTCCCAGATTCACTAACCCTGTTGGCTTCTTCGGCTTTTTTCCTTTCTTTAACAAGCAGGGCTTTCAGTTCTTCTTGCCCCTTGGTCAGAGCCATGATCATCTGTTGAAACTGGGTATTCTGAGTCTGTAGATCCTTCACTGTTTATTCTAGAGCCATTGCTGAAATAAACAGCGAAGAGGATGAGAAACCTGCTTTGAAACCGGCTTATGCAATGATATGTATGATATATGTATGCAATGTTTTCAAGGGTCCCGCGGGGTAAACAAGAAAATGTCAGAAGTTGAAACTTGCAACTTTGATTAAAGAAACTTCGTATTATTGGACGTCCTTCTATGAAAATCAAGCTCACCATATCAAGTGGGTCATAGCCCCTGACTCAAGTTATCGTGTTTTGGTCTTTTGACGAAATTAGCTAGAGGAAAATAAATCCCCTTGCCCCTTGCAAGACGTCTGATTTATCATAACCTGCATCACAAACCCTTCAGATCCTTGAAATGGTTAAGGAAATGTTGTGGCATGATGTTATGATGTGTATACTATGTGTCAAGCAAAAATGCAGGGTAAGAAACCAATTTATTGGATTGATACAAACAAGGTCCTGAAAGGAATACAAACAAAGCCCTGCAATGACTTCAAATTGTTAGGCAAAGAAAGCAAACAAGTCACACAAGTAGCCTTAGGTTTAGGCTTGCATGGATTCCATAGGTAAGTACCCTCTTGAAGTTTAGTCAGCTCAACCTGTCTTAGAAATAGTAACTGAGTCCTAAGGAGTCTCAATATCACTGATCTTTCTTTATCGGTATTATCTTAGTTTAGCAATCTTTTCTTGCGGCTGAAACATCTCGAAAGTCTGATCTCAAAGAGTGTAGTATCGAGTATCAACCAATTCCCAACTTTACACCGATATCGGCTATCTCACTACTTTCTAATGGCCAAGTTTGTCCAACTAAGGTTCTAAGATCCGTTAGTGATTCACGACACCATGCGGCGGCCCGTATTCTCCTCGATTCAACACAAGGGATACTGGTACCAACCAAAGTGTCACACCAATACAGCTATCGCTTCAACCATATCGGTCTATTCCGTACAGTCTCCACGATCTATTGTTGTTTACCTAAAAAGATTCCCCAGATCCGGGTATAGGATCTTTACAAGAATACCCAAACAAACCCTCAAAGATAAATTAGTCAAAGAAAACAAAGAAAGCAATTTTAAAATGATCTAGACCCTAAGGTAAACCCTACTTTATAATAATCCCCAGCAGAGTCGCTAGTTCTGTGATACGGTGGCAGAACCGACTATTAATACTGGTTTTTGTGTTTGTGTTTGCAAATGTTGCGGTAAGCAAGAGTCGCCACCAACTTTTCTTTTATCCAACCAAGGAAAGGGTGAAAAGAACAGAAAAAGACCTTTTCGAGAGTTTTCTAAGTAAGGGGGTAGATTATGGAAAGGGAAGGTGTTAGCACTCTTTCCATCCATTGTTTTCCTTTCTCTCTTAGGTACTAGCTCATCTTTTGAAAATTGCTTGTGTGTTTGTGTGAAAAAGTTTTTGTTTGAAAATGCCTTAGTGCGGCGATTCGCTTTACGATAACCCTTATATCAGTCCTCAAGAGTGTGATAAAGCATTTTGAAAACTTTGTTTGAAAAGTGTTTAAAAGTGTGGTGTGAAAATTTGTTTGAGCAAGTACCTAACAGTTATCTACCTACTCAGAAAAAAAAGTTGGTTCCTTTCCTCATATCCTTTAGACGGTGTTATCCTACTATTAGTGAGTAGGTAACCCTAGTCATTGGATGTTTGAGGGACTATCGAAAGGGACGTACGGTCACTAAGGTAACAGGGCAAGATCTCTTAGTAACTTCCCTAAAGCCCTAAGATCACTTTTATACCGAGGCAACAGTCCAGAGGGTCATCGAGGGACTAGTTATCTCTAGACTTAAGGACAGCCACTAAGAATTCTCACGTTTCGATAATTGTAACCGTAATTCGAAGGAAACCGAGTGAGGTATACACTAAGGGTGTAAGTTTGAAGCAGTGTGCTTTTTTCAAATATATTTATCTTGAATTTAGTGATCTACTGATTGATTGATTAATCATACACGCCTAGGTTGCTAGCAATTTATATATAGGCATATAATATAGTGCAGAAAGTAAAACCTACAGCTATTACAAAGCTTTGGGGCAATTACAAGTATATTTGACTAAGAATGTAAAATGTGGAAATTAAAACCCTAATTAAGCTATTACAAACCGGGCGCAGTTACATAAATGATAAAAAATAATCGTATAAAAAAAGTAATGACGCGCAAAAATTAATACGGGAAAAAGTTATAAACCCTAAAAAATCTAATTGCTCATTGAAAATGTTTTTTTGGTATTTTATGGGAAAAAAATTAGAAGTTGAACCTAATTTATAACTAATTTTAAATTAAAGAAACAAAAGTTAAAGTTTAATTAAATTAATTTGCAAAAATTAATTTTATTAAGAAAAACTCTAAATCCTAATTTTTATGATTTTATGATTTTTATGATTTTATTGAAAAAATGAATGAATAGTAAATATAAATTAATTAACAAAAAATAAATAAAATAAAGGAAAGAAGATGGTCCTGAGGGTGAGGAACCCAATTGAGGGGTGTGCTGGAATTTGTGCTATGGGCCCAGACCTGTTGGCCCACAACCTGCGCTGGATCCAGTGTTGCTATATCCTGAGGGTTCACCATGGAGAAGCATTTATGGGTGTTGGATCTGGAGGATGAGTGACCCAGTGATGATGATGATAGAGCCCATGATGCGTTCTTGGGGATGTAACATACTGGAATCTGCAGAAAACATCAAGAAAATAGAAAAGCGTTGGACTTGGGATCGAACCCAGGTCCCTTCCTTCATGTACTCAATCTCTTGCCAACTGCTTTGCTTGTTCATTCATACATATAACAACATAATAATATTATATGTAAATTCTGTAAATTTAAGCTTCGAGTCGAAAGCCCATCCCACACGAGAAGTGTTACTGAATTCAAATCCAGTCTTAGTTTTCGTTGGGCATGCCTGTATCATCTGGTTCGAAGCATGACACAGATTTTTCCCTAAACAATGGCAAAATCTTTGTTTCACCTCCAACCACTCATGTTTTACATTGGTCCTGCCTTAACAATCTCCTGGGTACAAATCAGACTAAGAAAATGATTAATACATCATAGAAATGTCAAAATAAATTCAAGAGGTTACCCATGATGAACTATTTCGATTTGCTGGTTCTAGGAGGATTTGCCCTTCAAAGATGGATGGACTGGATTGCTGAGAATCCCAGGAATACAATTGGATTGCTGGAACTGGTTGAGATTGGCTGGATCATGAGATTTGGAATGGCACCACGCTTGAATGATTTTGTAATTTTCTTCTTGGTTTGGAGGCAGCTTTCATTTTCTTGAAATGTTGCACTTTTCGTCTGGCCCTTTTTTATGGTCGCTGCCTCATTGCATTAGGTTTAGCCTTATTATCCTTATGTAGTGAATCTCATTAGGTTTATATTTGTGGGAAAAATCCAATGCTTTGATGACAAGAATATGAGTTTTCAATTTGTATCAACACTTGTTGTTTCAAGAAAATCTCTTTCTCCTTTTTTACCCATGCGTTTTGTTTTGACATGCCAGCCTATTTCATTCCTTCGAATCTGCCTTCTTTTCCAACTTCAAAGTCTAATTCGAATCTATTCAGAATTTTCCTTATTAGAATCCCTTCGACTAGCCCTTGGCCTTGATGGTTCTCTTGAAATTTTGTACTAAAATGCCATTCAAAAGACCCTTTTCCATGCCAATCGAAGGACCTTTGTCCAGATACCAATCGAAGGGTACTTTTTAAAATACCAATCTAAGGACCTTTGTCCATTCCAGTCGAAGGGCGCTATGTAAATGCCAATCGAAAGACACTGTTACAATGTGAATCGAAAGGTACTTGTTAAAATTCCAATCGAAAGGCCTTGTTAACAGGCCAATTGAAGGACCTTTGTCTATGCCAATCGAAGGGTGCTATGTAGATGCCAATCGAAAGGCATTTTGGAGATGCCAATCGAAAGGAATTTTGGAGATGCCAATCGAAGGAAACTTAAAAACATCACTCACAAATTTTCCTTTTCTTTAGGCAAAGGTTTGTGACCAACCATGTAGGGGAAGACCTTGGAAAACATGAGAGGGAAAATTTTGGGGTACAACACGTTGTTTTACCAAATTTGCTTCCAACAAACACTTACAAACTCCCCCCTTTGGAAAATTTTGGCTAAAACATTATCATAGCATATTATCAGAGCATTATCAGAGCAGCAACATAAGCAAAGCAATCAAAACATAAACTCAGTTAGCAGTTAGCTGTTAGCAAAGGAATATGTCAAAACATCTTCTTAGATATGAAGCTCCCCCTCAAGTATTAAGCTCCCCCTCAATCAATGGTCAGTGGTCAGTGGTTAGTCAGTTACTCAGTCACTTTCTCTCCCCTTTTTTAGTCATAATATGCCAAACGTAAGGATGCATTCAAGAGAATATCATTATTAGGGTACAGACCATAGAATTCAAATGTCAAGCACATGCCAGTGCAAAAAAAAAAGAACAAAAGCATCCTATCAAGAAACATCAATTAGTCTAACTGTCATCAGGACCAGTTGATTTGTCTGAGCCAGAACTTTCTTCCTCACTAGAGTTTTCACCTTCAAATTTCATTGTATCATCAAGGTTGTTGTCCTTTTACAGGTCCTTGATCATCTTTTCAAAGTTTTGTTTCCTTGCTGAGCTAACTCTGATCACATCATCCAATTCCTTGCAGGATTCTCTTAATTCTTTGATCATATCATCCTTGGTGGAGGTCTTTTCAGCAGGTGCAGATGTTAAAACAATGTCTGGGACATGTTTTCCTGAAAAGAGCTTAAAATTAAGGGTCAAGGCAGACTCCCTCTTGCACACTACATCATTTCCACTTAGGGTTCCAGGATGCTGATTAAGGATAATTCCACAGAGGAGGGAAGGAAAAGCAATTGGCATCTTAATGGCACAAGTTCTTGCATGTTTAATGGTCTGATTAAAGATATAAGTCCCATAATCAAAATGTTTCTGGTTTCCAATAGCATAAATGAAATTTCCTAATCCAATGGAGATGGTTGAAGTGTGATTAGTGGGAACCCAATTTGCAGCTCCAATCCTATGTAAAATATCATATTTCACACTCAGTTTGCTGACAGGAAGTTTATTTTTCATGGGCCACTCACTTACTTGATTAGAAGTGATGGATCTGCACACTTGATTATCTGTAACTTCCAGCTCACAGCAGACATCTTCAGACCTATCTATAAATCTATTTATGATGGCAGGAGAAAATTCTACACACTTTCCTCTAATAGAAACCTTTCTATACTCCTTAATTTTATGGTCAGCATAATCAACAGGAATATTAACAATAAACTCCTTAACAAGAGTTTCATAGCAATTGGCAAACCTGGTAACAGTTTTCATCAGTATAGCATAAGATATTAGCTCCATGATTTCTTTGCATTCTAGAGCACTAGCTCCCAATTCTCTCTCCAGGGAAATCCTTCTTTGATACACATACTTCCACTTTTCAGCATTCCTAACAGAATAGAAGGAGATGTTGTCAAGTGGGGCATCAGGAACCCTAACAGAAATCTTCTTGCTTGCAGACTTTTTGATAGGAAAGATGTCCTGGACATCTTGCTCGACATCATAGTCTAAGTCAACTTCTTCAACAACCACAGCTTTCTTCTTACTCTTGGATCTTTTTACAGCATCCTCATCATCATCTGTGGAGCTAACAGGTCTAGCTTTTCTTTTGCTAGAGGGAGGAACCACTTTACTTCCTGGCTTTGGGGGTCCATACATGGCTTTCTTCTTGATTGTTTTGGCAGGGGGTGTGACACTTGCATCCTTCACTTTCCAGGATTTTAGCCTTCTTGCAATACCAGGTACCACATTAGTAATGAGCTCATTGTTAGACTGCTCTTCAACATTGACTACATTCTCAGCATTGTGACCTTCTCCATCCTTGGAGGCAGCAACATCTTCTTTAGAAAGAGAGTTCTCTTCAACATTTTATTCTTCCACTTCCTTCAGAGTAGAGATATCAAGCTTCTCAAGTTTTCTTTCAGCAGTATCTTTCTTGAAGGTGGATGATTCAGCAGTAGCACTTTTAGGGTTACTTCCTCTGTCAGCAGGAGGAGGCATGCGGGAAAGGGGAGTAGAAATCCTAGGCACAGCGAACCCTTCATTTATAACTTTGTCTACTAGCCTTTTGATGCTTCTATCAATATTGACAATCTCTTCTTTTGTCCTATTATCAATTGTAGTGGAAGAGTTACCTTTATCATCTTTGGATTTCTTTGCAGGTGATGATTTGGGTTTCTTGACCTTTTTATCAAGAGGTCGGATGATTGTTAGAGGAGTAGCATCGAGTACTCTTTCAAGGGAAAGATTTTCAGGGAGGTTGATATATTTTGAGGAAGATGATGTATGATGTTGTTATACCCCAAAATTTTCCCTCCCATTTTACTCAACATATATTCACTAAGATACTCAATTTGCTCAAGGATGCCTAAGAGTTGAATTCAGACATTATAGGTCATTCCAAAAAGTCAACAAAAACACCTTTTGGGTCAAAGCTCCTTACATGAACATGGAAGATCCAATTGAGATGAAACCAAAGAGGTTGCTTAGGGGACATCCTAAGCTTTCTAAAATTTCCAAGAAAATCCTTCTAGGGTCAAAATTGAGAAAGATATGCATTGTCAAAGTTGGCCATTTTTGGAAATTTGCCCAAAGTCAATAATACCCAAAATTGCATTTTTGGCAAATGGGCCCAACTTTTTGTGCTTATATCTCACTTCCAACATGGCCCACGACCTTTGAGTCCATTCTTCATTATTTTATTATTTATATTATTTATTTTTGATATTTTATTCAATAGAATGCAAAATTAAATAAAATGAATAAAAAGAATAATGTAAGATTTGATTTCAAATCTTTTTCTCATCAAAATAAAAAAGCAAGATATGCTGGTATGGAAAGAGAAATTCATGGAAAGAGCAAGAATAGATTGGATCCAAAAATAGAAAAAAAAATATTTGAAAGAAGAATATTTCATCATCAAAGCATGAGATTTATTTCATTTATGTTGACCTAATATTGTCCCATATATACAAACCATTCCTGACCTAAAAAAGGGCGCAACTGGTCTCAAGAAAACTGTAAAAATTCTCAAAAATTTCAAAGAGGAGGGAAATTTTGTTCCACACGAGCCAGCCATTCTCCATAAAATCCAAGCACTTCATCATCATTCTAAGGTTCACAGGAGTCCATACCTGTCATCCTTGAAGTTCGTGGCATCCCAAATCACCATATCCAAACAGCTCCGATTAACAAGTTTTGGCAAAATTCAAACTGGAAATTCATGCATTATTGATGTTTTTAATGTTTTGATTTGTGCCCAGGACGTCAGTTAGGGTAGTTTGGACGCTTCGCATGAGAGCTTCAAAGCTTAAATCGTGTGATGCCATTGTTAGGGCATCACAAGCTGCAAGCTTCATATCTCTTGATCTAGGGACCTTCAGACCAAACTAACCCCATATTTAGATTCCTGGGAAAATTTCAAGGGGAGTAGATCCCTTTGGGCATTTCAAATCTCACGTTTTTTGCAGGGTTGGGGATTTAGACTTCCCAGAGAAGATGACTGGAGACTCCCTCCGGCATCGTGGACTCGTTTGACCCTGGTGGGAACAGGCGTGGCGTTTTGATTCAATCTGATTGGCTCATGTCCTTTGTTAACTCACGCGTTTTTTAATGACCTGGATCTGGTCATGATTTTACATATATTATTATTATGCTATTATAATCATGAGTTAACAAGCAGCGCGGATGGCAAGGGAAGAAGGCGTGTGAGAGGGAGGACCTGGGTTTGATCCCAGGTCCAGGACTTTTGCATTTTCTGAAATTTCAATCCCAGATCCAGTGCACTTCATCTTCTGAAGACCCCCACACGCCCTCTGATCTCATCCCTTGGATTAATATCCATCACAGATCTAATGTACAACGTATGCAGGTCCACCAAGAACCCTCAGAAGTTGGTCCCAACGGATCAGGCGCAGGACCCTGGGCCACCAGCTTTGGGCCCAACACAGAATTAGCAATACACCCCCCAAGTTGCTCATCATATCAGGCCCATTCTCATTTTTTTATTTCCTTAATATTATTTATTATTTATTTATTGTTTGATTGTTTTACAAAAATTATTTTTTTTACTTAATCATAAAATCAAAAAATCAATAAAAATTAGATTCTAGTTTATTTTTTTATAAACATTTAATTGTAATTAATTAATTAGTTTAATTAGGTCAATTTAAATTCTTATTTTCATAATTAAAATCAACTAGAAAATTAGGGTTAATTTGCAATTTAATTGTTTTCTCAATCAAAAAATAACAAAAATATTTTTTTTGATTCCCTTTGAATTTAAACTTTGATTTCCGTATTTAATTCTCGCGCGTAATATTTTATATTTTATTTTCCAATTATTGTATTTGCTTCGGGTTTGTAATAGTTTTTAATTAGGGTTTACCGCATATTATTTACTGTTTAATCGTCGGTTTATGATTATGTAATCCCCTCCCTAAAGCCTTGTAATAGTTAGGGTTTTTATTTCTCGCTTTTAATTTCCGCAACCATTAAACTGTTAGATGTATGGACATTAGGATTGCGTGAGAAAGATAAATCAAATTAAAATGGTATACAACCCTAATTGTGCCAATATAATTAACTGAAAAAAGGCACACTTGCACATGTTCACTCCTAGGGTTTGTCCCCACTTGGTTGCCTCGGAAATAATGGTCGTGTCCCACGACTGTAGGGATACCTTAGCAATGACCCGCGATTCAATATCGTCATAAAGATCATAGTCCCCACTTGTCCCTCTAATTGCCTACGAATTGATCTTATGATGATAGTCCCTTCGAAACGCTAAGGTAACTTTACTTGTTGCCTTCAGAGACCATTTCGTCCCTTCAAACGTCCCTTTATAATTCCAACGGCGGAGCTACCCACTCCTTAATAGTAGGATAGCACTGTCTAAAGGAAACGAAAATGAACAGACTTTTTTCGAGTAGGTAGAAAACTCTTAAGTACTTGCTCAAAACAAAAACTTTTCACACAAACACTTTTAAAAAAAAAATAGTTTTCAAAACAACTTCGTCACACTCTTGAGGACCGATACAAGGGTTATCACGAAGTAAACAAAAATTTTCAAAACAAGAACACACAAGCAATTTAAAAAATGAGCAAGTACCAAAGAGCCCGTGGAAAACCATTGATAGAAAGGGTGCTAACACCTTCCCTTTCTATAATCTACCCCCCGTACTCAGAAATATCTCGAAAAAAGGTTTTTTCTGTTCTTTTTCCTTTTCCTTTGTTGGATGAAATAAAATTTGGTGGTGACTCTTGCTTACCGTAACATTTGCAAACAAAAAATGCAAACCAGTATAACAGTCCGTTCTGCCACCGTATCACAAAACTGGCGACTCTGCTGAGGAATAATTATAAAGTGGGGTTTACCTTAGGATTTAGGTCATTTTTAAATTACTTTCCAGTTTGCTTTTCTTGCTTTATCTTTAAGGGCTTTTGCTTAGGTATTGTTAAAGATCCTACACCCGAATCTAGGGCACTTTTTAGGTAAACAGAAATAGATCGTGGAGACTGTACGGCATAGACCGATATGGTTTAAGTGATGGATGTGTTGGTGTGACACTTTGGTTGGTACCGGTATCCTTCGTGTGGAAACAAGGAGAATACGTGGCCACCGCGTGGTGTTGTGAAGCACTAATGGACCTTAGAACATTAGTTGAACAAACTTAGACATTAGAAAGTAGTGAGATAGCCGGCCTCGATATAAAGATGAGGATTGGTTGATACTCGATGCTACAATCATTGAGGTCAGACTTTCGGGATATTTCGGCTGCAAGAAAAGATTTTCTGGGCTGAAACAATGCCCGATAAAGGATGATTAGTGATATTGAGAATCTTTAGAACCCGGTTACTTTTCTAAGACAGGTTTGAAACCAACTAAACTTCAAGAGGGTACTTACCTTTAACCTCATGCAAGCCTTTGAACCTGAGGTCTATTGTGTGTTTTACTTATGTGTGATTTATTCTGTTTGAACATAACATCATGCATCATAACATAGCATCCATTCTTATTACACTAATCATTTCAAGGACCAAGGGAATTTATCTTTGTTCTGTTTTACAGATCATGGCTTCCGCTCGTAGAAACACTATTCGAATCAGCTTTGTGAGAATATCTCCCCAACTTAAGGAGCTAGTATCAAGGGTTCCTGAAAATTTTGCGTTCACAAAGAGACATGGTCGACTTCTCAACCTGGTTACTTCAAACTTTGATGAAAAGATGATGGTGTACTATTTCAGTTCTTTAATCCCAAGCACCACTGCTTCACCTTCCCAGACTATCAGTTGGTGCCTACCATGGAAGAGTTCTCTTAGTTATTGGATATACCCATTCTTGAATAGTTTCCTTTCACAGGTTTAGAAGAGGTTCCTAAGCCAGAAGTCATTTCCTCAGCCTTGCATCTGAAACGAGCCGACATGGTATCCAATTGGGAAACAAGAAGCGGAGTCAAGGGTTTTCTAGCCAAGTTCCTAATAGACAAGGCCCAGCTGTTTTGGGATGATATGGACTTTCAGGCTTTTGAGGAGGTCTTGGACCTTCTAATCTATGGGTTAGTACTATTCCCTAATCCATACTTACTCATAGATGTGAATGCTATCAAGATCTTCCTCTCTCGTAACCCTGTGCCTACCTTGCTCGGAGATATCTTGCACGCTCTCCATACTCGAACCATGAAGAGAAGAGGGGTTATTATGTGCTGCATGTCATTGCTGTCGAGGTGGTTTATTTCTCACCTCCCTAAGTCCGTACTGAAGAATGAAGAAGGTTTGGGTTGGTCGCAAAGGATAATGTTGCTCGCTCACACGGATATTCTCTGGTATTCCATAGCTATGGGAGATACCGCTATTATTGACCGCTGTGAGGAGTACCCCTAATGTCCCATTGCTTGGCATTAGAGGAGGCATAACTTACAATCCTTGTTTGGCTCTGTGAAAATTTGGTTACGCTCGAAGGGATGGTCCTCATGAGTTACTTATCGAGGGCATTGTATTTAACTATGAGGATGATGTTCAAGGGTATCTCCAGAGGTTCATACGAGCTTAGAGCATGGTAAACAGATCTGACGCCAAGGCTTTGGGGCCGAAGGCTTCCATTTCTATGGAACCTTATCTCCAATGGGTACGAGCTCGCGCCCAGAAACGTATGATGCCCTACATGGCCGTTTTACCAGTGATTTTGGAACCCACTACTAAAGAGGTTATTCCTTACATGGTTCTCCATCCTGATATACCCATTGATCTTGAAGAACTACATAGGTCTTGGATTTAGTTGAAGAAAGAGCGAGATACTTATAGGGATCAGTTATGTGCCCAGGAGAGGAAGGTTTTAGAGCTCACAAAGCAGTTTCATTAGGAAAGAAGCCTTAATGTCTATCTCGGCACGAAGAGGAAGCATCCATGGGAAATTTGATTTTTTTCTAGTTTTTTAGAATTGTTTTTAATTGTAATGCCTAAAAGGCAATTGAACCTTGAATTCTGCAAATAAAATCTTTGTTGCATTTTGGTTCGCAAATTTAAATTTCCCAAAGTCCTTGAAATCATTGCATACACATCCCATCCATAAACACTGCATATACAGGTACCATTGCAGGCTTCTTATCTTCTTCACTGTTTATTTCAGCAGAAATGTCTTCTAAACAAAGCATCAAAGATCTTCAGGCACAAAATGCCCAATTTCAACAGATGTTCATAACTCTGGCGAAAGGGCAGGAGGATCTAAAAGCCCTCATCTTGAAGGAGAAGAAGAAAAAGAAGAAGGTCTCTGGTATTCTAAATACGGGTAGAAGATTCAGGGGGCCATTAAAGCAATCAGTCGATCTAACCTCCTCATCCAAGGAAGGGGAGAATCAAGAAAGGGAGACAAGGGAAAAGGACCCCAGTCTTGAAGTTTCTGAAAATGATACGGACTACAATGAAGAGCAGTATCCTCCCACTGAGGATACATACAAGCAGTTGGAAGATTGTTTGAGTGTTATAGTAGTCCAGAGGATACCTGGGTTGGATTTCGAAGAACTGGGATTGTTGTCGGGAGTGGTCATCTCGCAGAAATTTAAGGCTCCAATTTTTGCAAAGTATGATGGGGTGTCTTACCCTAAGCTCCATCTCCGTTCCTATGTAAGGAAAATCCAGCCCCACACCGCTGATAGAAACTTGTGGGTTCACTTCTTTCAAGACAGTCTATCAGGGACTCAGCTTGAATGGTTCTACCAATTGGAGAGAACCAATGTCCAGAATTGGGAGGACTTAGCCGCTGATTTTTATAAGCAATATAAATACAATGCCGACCTTGCCCCCACTCGTACTCAACTCCAGAGTATGTCCATGGGTGCAGGTGAAGGCTTTAAGGACTATGCGCAGAAGTCGAGAGACTTGGCTGGAAGAGTCTAACCCCCTTTATCTGACATGGAGTTGGTTGATATGTTTCTTGGGACGCTGTCTAGTCCTTTCTTTAATTATTTGATTGGTAGCTCATCATCTGGTTTCACCGAGCTGATATTAATAGGAGAAAGGGTAGAAGCTGGGATTCAGAGCGGTAATATACAGAAAGATGCCTCTTCGAGTTCGATAAAGAAGCCTTTCACTGGTAAGAAGAAAGCCAGTGCCATCTATAGCCCGAGAGGCCAAAGTGGAGCTGAACATCGTCTGACGGTAAGTGCTGTAATGATACCTAGGCCTGCGGCTGCTCCACAATGTCACAATCAATAAAGGGTAGAAAGACCACAAAGGTAGTTTACCCGGATTAACATGACATTGATAGAGGTTCTAACCCATCTGCTGAGATCCAACTTGGCAACCTTGAAAGAGGCACCCAAGAATCCAAATACTACATCTCCTCGATACAATCCAAATGCTCGGTGTGCCTACCATTCTCAGAGTCTTGGCCACGATACAAATGATTGCTAGGCTCTGAGAAATAAGGTACAAGACCTGATTGAAGCTAAAGATATTGAGTTCGATGCTCCGGATAAGCCCAATGTCATAACTGCTCCCATGCCTAAGCACAATCGTGGAGTTAATGTTATTGATACCGATCTGTTTGTGACCTCAGTTGATGAAGTTTCTACTCCTCTTATGACTATTAAGAAGAATTTGTTGTTGGTCGGTTTATTTCCGAGTTATGGTGAAGGTTTCCACGTGCGTTCATCTCTGCCTTCCGGTTGCCATTTGCTGAAAACAGGTGTCTAATGCCTGATGGACAGCAGAGAAATTTTGTTCTAGAAAACTTTGATTTCAACTGTTCCATGTGAAGATATTGCAATTATAACCATTTCCGCCAATCCTTCCAAGGTCTCCTCGAGAAGACCTATTAGGATTACATCTGCTCCAAGAGTTTCTCCGTTAATAATCACCCTTCCTGGTCTTGTCCCATACGCCTCGGACAAAGCTGTCCCTTGGCATTATGGTGCCGATGTCTACTATCATGCTGTTAAACAAGACCTGGAGAATGAAGTGGTTGATCCCGATGTCAGTAACATTTTCGGGACTAGTAAGATCATCAAAAGTGGAAGGGTTTTCTCTCCCGAGATTTCCCCAAAGACTGTCAATAAACCTGTCGTTATTTCGCCAACTATTCCTATTGGTGCTTCAACTGTTACTCCTGTTCTTACTACAATTGTTACCCATGTCACCGAGTCATCTGGTACTTGAGGAAAAGAAGCTATAGGTGAGCCTGCTTGGACGAAGGCACCTAGAAAAATTGTCGTAGAATCTTCTAAGAAAGAGATAGAGGAAATATTAAAAATAATTAAAAAGAGCGACTACAATGTGGTCGAGCAACTGGGGCAGACCCCCTCAAAGATATCCATGTTGTCTCTGATGTTGTTTTCTGAGGCCCATGCAAAGGCTTTGATTGCATTCCTCAAGATTGCGCATGTGTCGTAGGAGACCTCGGTTGATCAATTCAAAGACTGTGTGGCCAGCCTTACTGCTGACAATGGGCTGGATTTTTCAGATGCCAATTTGACACCAAAAAGGAGGAAGCATAATGATGCTCTGCATGTCTCGATCGAATGCTGGGGCACCACTATGTCTCATGTGCTGGTAGATATTGGGTCTTCACTGAATGTCCTGCCGAAGAAGGCTCTCGACCGACTATATTGTGAGGGCTTGACCTTAAAGCCTAGTAACATTGTGGTAAGGGCTTTTGACGGGTCAAAGAGAATGGTGCATGGGGAGGTGGACATCCCAATTAAGGTAGGTTCTCAGACCTTTGAGTCCACTTTCTATGTAATAGACATTCGGCCGTCATACTCTTGTTTGTTGGGTCGTTCTTGGATCCATGAAGTTGTGGCTGTTACTTCTACACTACACCAAATGCTGAAGTATCCAGTGAAGGGGAAGATTGTCATTGTACGTGGCGAAGAGGAGTGTATGGTGAGCCATCTCAACTCCTTCAGGTACGTAGAGATGGACAGGGAATTCATATAGACTCCTTGCCAAAACTTTGAAGATGTGCCCCAGATCTTGGCGTCGACTGAGACTACTATCGGCACCAAACCTTCTCTAAAGATGGCTTCTCTCAAAGACGCCATAGCAGTGGTTGAAGAAGGTGGGTATACCAACTGGGGACAACTCCCTGATTTTACTCACAAAACTGACAAGTTTGGTTTGGGCTTTACTTCAGGAGCTCAAAGGGTTGTTCGACGCGCTCGAGCTAGAGGACCTCCCCTACACATTAGCAATTGGGGAATTAATGCCATTGAAGACGGTGAGGAAGACTCTGACATTGACAGCTGGATCTAACCAACTACCAACGGTGTACCGAGTAACTGGACGGCTAGGGATTTTATACCAGTTTCTTTTATTCCACGGTAATTGTCTTACTTGTTTTCTGAGTTTGTAATAAACAAATTTGATCCATTAAAGTACAAATTTGATCCAGAGCATCAAATTCAAAATGATATAACAATTCATCATTGGGTATGGGTGGGTGTTAGTTCGAAGAAATGAGATATCAGAAGGGGTAGAGTATGGTTCATAAGGTCTTTTAGGTATGGGTTGAACCCTAGTAAGATATCTGTGAAGAAAAACAAACTCTAAATTAGAATCATCTAAGTTATGAGGTTCAGGTTGAGGAGATGGTGAAGGAGGGTTCGTGTAAAGAGGATTAAGATCTAACTCAGTATTTTGAAGTTGTGTGAGAAGAGTACTGGGTAGTTGTTTTGGTTCAGCGAATGTGGTAAAAGATAGATTAGTTTCAGAAAGGATGGTTTTAGATGGTTGAGGGAGAGGAACGAATAGTTATGATGAGATGTTTAGGGGAGGGGCTACAACTATAGTGGTTTCTAAAGAAGTTTCTTCAGAAATGTTAGGGAAAGAGGGGGATGATTGAGGAGAATAAGTATAAACTTATGTTGAAATTGGATTTTCCTATGTGGGAGAAGACATTATTCTAAAAGTGGAAATAGATGGTGGAAAGGGTGGAAGTAAAATTTAAGTGGATGGAGGAATATATGAATTATCATAATCATTTAAAATAAGATTCTCATGAGAAATGAACTTACTTGGATCAGTAGAAACTGTCACCACAGTCATATCAGGACCTGTAAAAGTTGCAGCACCAGCTTCAAAAGTTACAAGTCTTAGACTTATTAGACTTAGACCTCTCAGAGAGACCATCACCAGCTTTCCTCTTAGAAGCCTTCCTTTTTGTCATAATAAGGTGTTTCTGAGGGCTTCCCCTTAATCACCACATACGTCGATTTAGAAGGTAATTCTGGAAACTTTGCAAGAGTAAACTCAGGAAAGTCTTCCGCGCCAATTCTCCTTTAGGATAAAGAAACTTTGTCTAAGACATCTTGAAGAATATTCAACTAAGATATAGGAATGGAACAATGAAGATCAGGATTTCCTTCTTGAATAAGTTGTTGAGTAGGGGCAGTTTGTTGTAGACAAACTTCTTGTTGTTGTTGTTGTAGTTAAGCAGTTGGTGAAGATTGTTGAGCCATTGCGAACAAGATTACGAAATAGAAGTGAAAAGGGTTTTAGGGTGTTTGTAGAGAAATTTTAAGGCTTAAAAGAGAGAAAGTGTGGGATAGCGGTTGCGAAATTGTGTGAAGAGAGTGTGAGTGGGTTTTAAATGCCAATATTTGCAATAATTAAAAATATTTTTAATAATGAAAAAATCATGACAAGGGGTAAATCGAAAATATTTTAATATAATCCTAATGAATAACTTCTCTCAAGGTGTCACATCAAGCGATTGACGTGTTTTAAGAAAGGACAGCTTCCGCTTTTTGAACTACAGACATTTCCTGTGCTTGAAAATTATTTAATGAAGTAAACTCTTCAGTTTTATGGGGACATAAAAGATTCCTGACCTAGGACATTTCTGATACATGAGAACTTCACTTCTCAGAAGCCTCGGATTCCATAAATGAATACAATAAATAAAATTAAATATTCAAAGTCTCGTTTTATCATTCAGAAAGTTAAACATTCTGAGATTTCATTCTTTTCATTCTTTTCATTCTGGACATAAAACCATTTTCAAATGCTTTAGAATGAAAACAAACTTATCTTCAACAAGGTATTTTGTAAAGATGTCATCCCATTGATGGTCTGTATCAATGAATTTTAAGTTTAAAATTCCCTTCTAAACATAGTCTCGTATGAAGTGATGTTCAATCTTAATATTCTTAGCTTTATAATATAAAATGGGATTCTTAGATAGACATAAAGAAGAAGTATTATCACATAGAATAGGAATGTTATTCTTATATATTTAGAAGTCTTCTAGCTGACTTTTCATCTAGAGGATCTGAGTGTTACATCCAGAAGCATAAATGTATTCAGCTTCTGCAGTTGTGAGCACTATTGTTAATTGCCTCTTGCTGGACCATGAGATCAGATTGTCTCTCAAAAAATGATAGCTTCCAAAAGTTCTTTTCCTCTCTAGTCTGTCTCCAACATAATCAGCATCATAATAACCTACTAACTTGTATTCACTTGATTTTCTATAACGCAAACCAAGAATAGTAGTACCTTTCAGATACCTAAGAATTCTCTTAACAACTATTAAGTGATATTCTCTCGAATCTGATTGGAAGCAAGCACATAAATAGACATTAAAGAAAACATTTGGTCTAGAAGCAGGAAAATATAATAGATAACCTAACATACCTTTGTAAAGCTTCTGATCTACCTTGGTACTTACATCATCCTTCTCCATAATACACACAGGATGCAATGAAGTCTTGCTTGTCTTGCATTCTGACATGTCAAACTTCTTCAAAAGTTCTTTGGTGTACTTGCTCTGATAGACAAGTGTTCCTTCTGGACTTTGATTGAACTAGATACCCAAAAAGAACTTGAGTTCTCCCACCAGACTTGTCTCAAACTCAGCCTGCATAAACTTATCAAACTCCTTGCACAAGGTAGAATTAGAAGAACCAAATATAATATCATTAACATATATTTGAACTACTATAATATCATTTTTAAATGTTTTACAAAACAAGGTAGTGTCCACCTTTCCTCTAGTAAAATCATTTTCTAAAACAAAGTTGCTTAGTGAGACGCGGTGGGAGAACTGACTTGGTCGTTTTGCGTTTGATCGCAAATGTTGCGGTTAGCAAGAGTCACCACCGGCTTTTCTTTTATCCAAAAGGAAAGGCTGAAAAGAACAGGAAAGACCTTTGAGATGTTTTCTTCAGTTCGGGGGGGGGGGGGGTAGATTATGAAAAGATAAGGTATTAGCACCCTTTCCATCCATTGTTTTCCATGGGCTCTTAGTTACTTGCTAGATCACTTGCTTTTGTTTGAAAATGTGCTTTGTGTGGTTTTTGAAAGTATTTTGAAAAGGCGCCATCGTTTAAGAAAACTTTGTAATGATTCTCGTTCGTAAGAATGTATACAAAAGTGTTGATCTTTTGAAAATATTTTAAAGTTTGAAAGATATTTTTGAAAGTGTTGGTGTTTGTTTTGAAAATAGCAAGGATGTTTTTGGTTTGAAATTGAGCAATCAAATAGGAACAATCTACCTACTCAAAAGTCTTTCATGTTTATTTCCTCTTTCCTTTGACATTGTTATCTTACCATTAATTTGGTAATTAACCCTATCTTTGGATGTAAAAGGGACGGGCGTGGGTCATCGTATAGCTATAATTAGCAATGTTGTAAGATATCTTATCATTTTCTTTAAGGGACTAAGATCATTTTTGAAAGGCAACTTTTGATAGCGTCATCGAGGGACTATGATCTTGTATTTTTGCTTGTTTTTGCTAAGACATGTCACATTCATAATATGGCCATTTTGTAAGGCAACAAAGTGGGTTTACCCTAAGGGTGTAAGTGTGCAAGTGTATTGATTTACATGCATTGTTTTGTCTTGATTAGGGTTTGTTATTTGTTGGTTTTAATCTTTTCATGCAAGCCCTAATTATTAGCATTTGTATATAAAGCATTAAATTGCGGAAAATAAAAATACTATGCTATTACATCATTAGGCGAGGGGGTGTACAAATTACAAATAGGGAAATTGCAAGAAATTAAAACCCTAATTATCTATTACAACCATATTGAATATTATACAAAAAATAAATACATAAATATGCAAGAATGTAAATGTAAAAAGAAATGTGATTTTTGTTTGGTTTTCATGAAAAGGTTTTTTAACCTAATTAAAGAAGATGATTAACTAAAAATTAAACAAAATTAAATTTAAACAAAATAAGAAATAAGTTAAGTTAAAAAAAGTATTTTTAGGGTTTTTTATGAAAGGTTTTATCTTAATGAAAATACAAATGAAAATTAATTAATTAAAATAAACCTAAGTTCTAAAATAATTTTATTCACAAGAAAATAATATAATAGTTAAACCCTAGTCTAAATATTTATTGAATAAAAAAATAAATTAATTTATTATATGAAAATGTTTTTGTTCTTTTATTTTTATGAAGAAAATAAAATATAAATGAGCATTTTCTAAATATGCAAATAAATAAATAAAATATTTTTGGATTTTTATTAATAACAATAAAAATAATATTAATAATAATAATAATAATAATAATAATAATAATAAAGAAAATAAAAAATATAAAAGAAAGAAAATGGGCCAGGGGGTGCTGAAATGAGACAGGGGTCAGTAAGTTAGAAAAAAAACATGAAGACCCAATATTTGGGGCCCAGGCGCTGCAAAAACCAAGGAAAGTGTAAAAATGTAATAAAAAAATAACAAAAGGCAGCACTGAGGTTCGAACCATGGACCTCTACCAATAACGCGCGCTGCCTTACCACTGGGGTGGCTGTACATCTGTTAACTTAACTGAAATGATAAATACATAATACAAAAACAAGTCCTGAATATGGAACTTCATCTTCAACCTCCAGCCAGATCATCTGTAACTTCACCATTTCTCAATAAAAATGAAATATGCAAACATGAAAGTTGCTTCATTTTTCCATACGAATCCAACCATATAAATATCATAAGTTAAAAGTCAAAGATGAATGAGAATTTTTGAAAGTACAAAATTCTGACCTAATTATTTTCAGAGGTTAAATCCTAAAATTCTCCTAGCTCAATCAATATAAATAAAATCTATGGACATGTACAGCTTCAGGGAAATGATGTCTACATTTTATCTTCACAAATGCAAGCCTAAGAATGCCTAAGTAATAAGATAGAATTTCAAGAATAATACCTTAAAATTGGAAATCGTGAAATGCAAATGAGCTTGATTCAAGGTGCTGCAATGATCAGGTTAGCTTCCTCTAGTTCCCACGAAGCTAATGCAACGGTTAGCTTGAGTTGAGAGTGGCTGAAATGGCTTGGAGAAGTCAATGTGCAATGCTCTATTTTTGGCTATGGAGGATGATGGAAATGGAGTTACAGTCGTGTAACAAGGACAGGGATGAGTTGTATTTGATGTTTAGAAGCTTTAGGAACCAAAAGGCTTGAAAACGCACGAGGGAAATGTGAGTTTCAAGTTTTTGGTCAGAATGTGCAACAATGGTGATTTTTGATACAATTCTGAGTTTTAGTGTGTTTTAGGGCTTGTGTATGTGTGTGTTCTCTTGCAAATAGTATCTTTATTTATAGAGGAAAGGTTTTGAGGTTTGAAAATGATCAGAAATAAAGAATCACATGTTGTGAGTTTTTGACTTGTTTTTGAAGTTAGCTTGACAAGTATGGTTTCAAGGCAAGGTACAGAGCTATCTAGAGTGGTTACCAACTTTAAAAATGCTTATCTGACTTTGTAAAGGAAGCTTGTGCAAAATGAACAAGTGCAAAGCTCAATGCAAGTTGACTTTGCATAAAGCTTGCTTTATGTAAATGGCAATGGTGCCTTTGTGCCATTAATGGAAAATTATCTTGGATAAAGCTTGAATCAAATGGACAATAGCTCAAAAGCAAGTCTAATATTCTGATTAGGGAGATATTTTGAGGTTTATAGGCCTGCAAAGCAAGTTTGTGCAACATAGGCTTGAGATTTGGTTCATGTTGCATCACAAATTTTGCCTTGCAAAACAACTTGAAACCCCAACTTCTGACCTTCAATTCTCCTTGCTCACAAATGATCTCAAGGAGTTCTTGGACATTTTGGAAAGATTGTAATGTTCTATAAAACCCCTCTTTGAATCAATTTTGAAAAATCCAAATGGAACTATGTGAAACTTGGGTCAGAAGTTAGGTCAAAATCCTGACCAAAAATGTTCAAAATTCCACTAAGTGTTTTAGTTTCATGACCATGACTTCATGGACTAATAACTTGAGATACAAGCATTTCTAGGAGAAGTTATGTAAAGAAATGTTTTATATATCATGTAGATCTACAACTTTCATGTTGAAAGTTACTTTTGAATCATCTTTCATCATGGTGAAAAATTGGCTCAAAGTTGTGAAAAAGTATGAAGTTTTCAACACTTAGAAAAATTTCTAAGTTTGGAAACTTTGACTTTTCAAAATGAAATCTTGACCTTTTAATTTCTTGATGAACAAGTTTCATATTTTGACATGTTTTGATGAAATGTGATCTTTGACACTTGATTTTGACCAAAAAGTCAAAATTTGACTTTTCAGTGTACAGTTGACTTTTGCTCAGTTGACTGAAAATCAACTATCAATCAAATGACCTTGAGCAATGTTTTGAGTCATGCCGTTAGGTCAAAATGATGCAATTGAACTCTTGAGATCATTTCTCAAACCAATTAACCATTTTCTAGGTCAAAAATCAGAAATTACCCTTTCTCAGTCAAAACCCTAATTTTGACCATTTAGCCCTTTTGATGATCTGATCAAATTTTTTGAGAAATTATGGTCCAAACTTGATCAAATGATACATATGAGTTTATAATGTTTACATGGATCGAAAATTATGAATTTTGATTGTAAATTGACCATAGTTGACTTTTCCCCAATACAGTTGATTTTTAGGTCAACTGATCAATTAACTGAGCAAAAATGTGATCCAAGACTTGAAACTTGACATGAGCAATATTAGGGTACATAATGATCAATGAAAGTCATATGAGGCATTAAAAGTTCAATTATCCTTGTGCAATCTCAAACCCTAATTTCAGTCATCAATGCTTAAGGAGGTGTCTTGAGCTAATCAACCCTTGTGCAGTCTTGAACTGGAGGAGATCTTGTGAGAAAATATTTGATAAATGAGAAGTCAAATTTTGGGGTACAACACTTAGTCTTTCATACCATGCTCTAGGAGCTTATTTTAGACCATACACTGATTTCTTAAGTTTGAAAACAAAATCAGGATTTTTATGGCTTTCAAACCCATGAGGTTGGTGTACATATACTTCCTCGGTAATGTAACCATTCATAAATGCACTCTTAACATATGTTTGATACAAGATGATGGCATGATTAACTATAAATTAAGAGACTAATAAACTATAACCTGGAAACGGGTGCAAAGGTTTTTGTATAGGAAATGCCTTCTTGCTGACAATAACCTTGTGCAACTAGTCAAGCCTTGTTTCTTACCACTTCTCCTTTCTCATTGAGCTTATTCTGAAGACCCAATTGGTTCCAATAACATGAGTACCTTTAGGTCTAGGCAGAAGACCCCACACATCATTTTTGGTGAATTGATTGAGACATTATTACATGGCCAGAATCCATTCTGTGTCCAGAAGCGCTTCATCAATAGATGTAGGTTATATGAGGGACACAAAACTTAGAAGCGTATATGCAGAAGGTTTAAATAAGGGTCTGGTTATGACTGGTTCAGTCTTTTCACCTAAAGTCAATTCTTCAGAATGTAAAGATCTTTGTCTATGCTTCCTCGGAGGAGTTTAAGCTTCAACAACTTATGGTTGAGCGTCATCATAATCCTTCTTCTCTGGTTATTTTTGAAATAATTTCTTCACCTTTAGAGTATGAATAGGTGATTTCCAAATCTGTAAACTTTTCAACTAGATTTGACTTTTCAGGGTCAAGCTTATCATCAAATCTAACATGAATTGATTCTTTAACATTCTGTGTTTCTGTGTTATACACTCTATAGCCTTTTGAGCGTTTAGAGTATTCTAACATTATACACTTATGTACTTTAGAATCAAACTTGTTAAGATTTTCCATAGTGTTTAGATTAAAACAATCACATCCAAAATGATGAAAATATGAAATGTTAAGTTTTATGTTCTTACATAGTTCGTATGGGGTCTTATTCAGAATGGGTCTAATAGAAGTTTTTGTACCCCAAAATTTTGCCTCTCATTTTATCAAGATTTCCCCTCACAAGACTCTTTGAACTCAAGACCAAGCTAGGGTTTGCTCTGCTCAAGACATCTCCTTGCACTGATGACCTGAAATTAGGGTTTGAGTTTCCACAGGGATTTTTGGACTTTCAATGCCCAATGTGACTTTCATGCTTCATGTTGGATCTCTAAGATTACTCATACCAAGTTTCAAGCCTTGAATCAAATTTTTGCCCAGTCAATTGGACGGTTGACCTAGAAATCAGCTATATTGGGGAAAAAGTCAACTGTGGCCAGTTTACAGTCAAACCTCATAATTTTTTATCCACATCAACAATATAGACTCATATGAACCATTCGATCAAGTTTGGACCATAACTCCTCAAGAAATTTGATCAGATCATCAAAAGGGCAAAATGGTCATTTTTAGGGTTTTGACTACAGAAGGGCGATTTCTGATTTTTAACCTAGACAATGGCAAATTGGGTTCAAGCATGGATTCAAGGACTCAATGGCATCATCTTGACTTAATCACAAGGTTTAAAAAATCTCAATTGCATTGGATTGACAGATGAATTTTCCAGTCAACTGATCAAAAATCAATTGTATACTGAAAAGTCAAACTTTGACTTTTTGGTCAAAATCAAGTGCCAAGGGTCATTTTTCATAAAAAAGTGTCAAAACATGAAACTTGTTCACCAAGAAACCTAATTTTGAAAATTAGGGTTTAAAATGGAAAATTTTCATAACTTACAAATTTTCTAAGTTATGGAAATTTCTTATTTTTTCCCAACTTTTTCACCATGATACAATTGGATTCAAACAAAACTTCCAACATGAAAGTTGTAGTCCTCCACAAATTATACAACTTTTATTTACAAAGTTTTCCCAAAATATGCTTGGATCTCAAGTTATAATTTTTGGAATAAGGGTCCATGAAACTTTTAACTTAGTAAAATTTTGCCCTAGTTTAGGCAGGATTTTGACCTATCTTCATGGCAATTTTCAACATAGTTACAAGTGGAATATCAAAATTAATTTCAAAGATGGTTTGTAGAGCATGTTACAAGATTTCCAAAATGTCCAAGAACTCTCCAAAATCATTTGTGGTTAGGGAGAATCGAAGGATTGAAAATGGCAAAATATCACTTTTGGCCAAGGCATTTTGCACATTGATACAAGTTGCAAATTCTATCCAACCTTGCTTGTACTTGCTTGCAGGTCCTTACACCTTTCCACACTCATAAATTAAATGCAAACACATTGGATTAAGTCTTTATTCTGAGCTTTAGGGCATTGCACAAGGAATTAATCTAAAAATGGCAAAAAGGCAACATTGCCATTTTGATAAAGCTTACTTTATGTCAAGTTGTTTCTCTTGAGCTGTGAACCCAATCTTTTGCAGCAAACAGCATCCACAAACTTAGGGCAAGGTACACCAACTTTTTGCAGCTAAGAAGGAGGCCTGTACAGGCTCTTGAGCATTGTCATTTCACTTTTGCTTCAAAAGCAAGAAAGTGTGCAAAAGGTCAACAAATCTTCAATCTGATATAACCAACTCTTGTAAACATTTCAAACAATTTTTGAACATTGCCAAAAGCCAGAAACACGATTCCATAAGCTCTCAAACACTCTCTAACATCAAAACACAAAGTTCTTGCAAAACATAGCAGGCCCTGCAGAATCACTTCCATCTTCACATTGCCTCGTGCGTTTTGTCTCAAACCAGTTCCAACACACTCCATACAACATACCTAAACTATCCTAATCATTCCCAAGCCACTGTAACTCCATTTACACACTTCACCATTTTCAAATTCTGACTTTGCAGGTTGAGTTCTACAAGCATATTCAAGCTATTTCAAAGCAGGCTAAGCATTGGGAAAGCTCAAAGGAACTTCAAGCAAGCTCACAAGTATCTCAGGCCTCACTCACAACCCCTACATTTCCATACTCGAGCTTGACTGAAACAGGTATTTCTCAAACTTCTATCTCTCTATTTAGGAATCATTTGGCTTAGGTTTGTGAATAAAAAATGTAGTCCTCATTGCCCTTGAGTTGTACATATGCATAGAATTCATTTATGTTAACTGAGCTAGGAGTATTTGATGTCTGAACTTTCTGAAAAAGCTAGGTCAAGATTTAGGGCCAGAGAAATTCTCTCTGGTCTTTGAGAGTTAGATTGTTTTTTATATGGTTATAATCATATGATCAAGAGCTATAACTTTCATGTTGCAACTTTTTGTTTTTAAGCACAAATGCAGGAGATACGAATTTGAACAAGGGCACGCGTTTTTCTGTTTCACAAGGACAGGGATGAAGTGGAAATGGGTTGGGCCTGGCCTTGTCCTGCTTTTTTCACCCCCATGCTTGCTTTCTGCACCCCCTTGGCCCATTTCATTATTTTTTTTTTATATTTTTCATTTCTGACTTTTATTAATTTTTATAAATATAAAAAATCACCAAAAATATTTTCTTAAATTTTTACATTTTATTTTATTATTATTATTGGACATATAAATAGTTATTAAATAACACATACTTTTATTTTCTTAAAATAAATTCATAAATAATACAAAAGTATTATACATTTTTATTTTTATTATTTATATACTTAAATAATATTTTTCTCACACATTTAATTTTTTAACACTCTTGTATATATTTTTATTTTATATTCTTGTACATAAATAAATAATATAATATATATATTTTTCTTAAACAAAAATTAGGGTTTCTACCCTTTCAAAAATAATCATTAATATTTTCCTTATTTTTAGGACATTAAATAATTTATTTTACATACATAAAATAAAATACAAAAACATTTTTACATATTTATAATATATTGCATATTTAAATATTTGCCCATTTATTTATTTGTATAAATAAATTCAATATGGTTGTAATAGTTGAATTAGGGTTTTAATTTCTTGCAAATACCCCCCTGTTCAAACTTGTATCCCCCTCCCTATATCAATATTGTAATAGTTGTAGATTTACTTTTACGCATTTTATTGCTTTTTAAATATGCATGATAGTAAGATTAGGGTTTGTATGATACCAAAAAAAATCAAAACAAATAGCATGACTAATACAAGACAAAAATGCATGAAAATGACAACACAATGCACACAAGCACCCCTAGGGTTTCATCCACTTGTTGCCTTAAAAATGGCCATGATATGCATGCTAGGTATCTTGGCAAAACAAAACAAAACAAAACAAAAGATCATAGTCCCTCGATGATGCTATCTTGGTTGCCTATACAAAAATGATCTAGTCTCTCAAAAAGTTTGCTAAAGATACTTGGCAACATTGTTATCATGGTCATACGATGACTCGCGCCTGTCCCGTTTAACATCCAAAGATTAAGCTTGTTTACCAAATACAATGGTAAAACAACAATATCAAAGGGTTAAAAATGTGTAGGAAAGATCTTTGAGTTAGGGTAGACAACTCCTAGTTACTTGATCAATTTGCAAACATCCTTGCTAATTTCAAAACGCACAATTTCAAAACATTTTCCTAAAACAAACTTTCAAACATTGAAACATCTTTTCAAAAGACAAACACCTTTGTATATATTCAAACAAGAATCATTACAAAGGTTGCCTAGACAAAGGCCTCTTTTCAAAATATTTTCAAAACCACACACGAAAGCACCATTTCAAACAATTGAAAAGCAAAAGCAAGTGATCTAAACAAGTAACTAAGAGCCCATGGAAAACCATGGATGAAAAGGGTGCTAGAACCTTCCCTTTTCATAATCTACCCCCCGAACCCAAGAAAACATCTCAAAGGTCTTTCCTGTGCTTTTTGACCTTTCCTTTGGGTAAAATAAAAAGTCAGTGGCGACTCTTGCTAAACTGAAACATTTGCAAACACAAACGCAAAACCTCAAGTCAGTTCTCCCACTGTATCATAGAACTGGCGACTCTGCTGGGGAATAATCTAAAAGTGGGGTTACCTTAGGGTTTAGATCACCTTTACATGCTTATCTTGTTTTCCTTGTTTGCTTTACATTTGGTTCTATTGTTTGGGTTTGAAATCCTCTACCCGGTTTTGGGAAACATTCATAGGTAAATAACAATATGTTGTGGAAATTGTGCAGGGTATACTGACATGGTTAAAGCAATAGCTATATTAGTGCGACATATTTGTGGGTACCGGTAGCCTTTGAGTCAATCAAAGAGAATACGGGGCCGCTGAGTGATGTCATGAAGCACTAATGTACTTTTAGAACCTTTACTTGACCATCTTGGCCTTTTTAGGGGTAGTGAGATGACTGGCTTTGGTGCAGTCTGAAGTTGGTAGATACTCGATACTACACTCATTGAGGGTTATTTTCTTGGAATATTTCAATCGCCAGTAAAGTGGCTAAACTGAAACAATGAACACAGAAAATAATCCAGTGATATTGAACTCCTTCGAACCCGGTTACTATTTATAGGACAGGTTGAGCCAGCTAAACTTCAAGAGGGTACTTACCTATGAAACCCCATGCAAGCCTGAAACTAGGAACTTGTGTGACTTTCTTATACATATACTTGTGCATACATCATGAGCATCATGAAGCATCATATGCATCCACTAACCATTTCAAGGATTTGGATTTTCATCTTTGTTCCTGTTTTATAGGTAATGGATTCACTCCGCCAGAAAACTATTCAGGTCAACCTTGTGAGAATCCCTCATCAACTCAAGGAGCTTGCTTCCAAGATTCCAGAGAATTCTCCATTCACTGAAAGACATGGTAGACTTCTCAACTTGGTCAACTCCAACATAGAGGAAGACATGGTGAAAGTTCTCTTACAATTCTTTGACCCCCTACACCACTGCTTCACATTTCCTGATTACCAGTTAGTGCCTACTTTGGAGGAATTTTCTCAACTCCTGAGGATTCCTATTCTCCATCAACTACCCTACAACGGTACAAAAAGAGATCCAAAGCCTAAAGATGTTGCTCAAGCCCTACACTTGCAACCATCTGATATCATAGGTCATTGGGAAACCAGAAATGGTGTCAAGGGTTTCTTGGCAAAGTTTCTATTTGAGAAGGCACAAGACTGCTGGAATTCTCTAGATCTGTAAGCTTTTGAGGAGATTGTGGCTTTTCTCATCTATGGGTTGGTCTTGTTCCCAAACCCTGATCAACTTATAGATGTGAATGCTGTCAAGATTTTCATATCTCGGAATCTTGTGCCTACATTGCTTAGGGACATCCTACACTCATTTCACACACGAACAATAAGGAAAAGAGGTGTTCTCATTTGTTGTACTCCTCTTCTAGCAAGGTGGTTTATTTCTCACCTTCCACAATCAGTCTTGAAGAATGAGCAAGGCTTGAGGTGGTCACAACGATTGATGACTCTTACACATTCAGATGTTCATTGGTGTTCTCGGTCCAGAGAAAATGTCATCATCATTGATCATTGTGGGGAATTCCCTAATGTCCCACTACTTGGCATTAGGGGGGGGATTACCTACAACCCCTGCTTGGCTCTGAGACAGTTTGGGTATGCCCAAAGGGATGGCCCTCATGACATGCTGATTCCAGACTTGGTTTTTGACTTCGACAACAACGCTCAAGGACTTCGACAAAGGTTTACCCGAGCTTGGAGGATGTCTAACAAAGTGGACAGTAAGACCTTGGGACACAAGAATTCCATCCCCCTTGAGCCTTACCTCAAGTGGGTACGAACCCGCGCCCAGAGTCTTATGATGCCTTCCCCCTACATTCTCCCTGTGATCAAAGAGCATGTTTTGGAAGGAGAGGTTCTATATACCCTCTTACACCCTGACATGCCAACATCATTGGAAGATTTACAAAAGAGTTGGATACAGCTCAAGGGAGAACACAATACTTTTGAAGCCCAATTCTACGCCAGTGAGAAGAAGGTTTTAGAACTTACTCGTCGACTCCATGAAGAGCAGACTCTTAACACCTACATTGCACCAAGAAGGATGCGCAACGTCTTTTTACCTTAGAATTTTGTATTATTTTTCCCATTGGGCATTGATGTACTAATAAATTCTATCTTATTAATATGACGTGTGTTCCTTTTTGTTTACAACAAATTTGAATTTATGAATCCTTGAATGCATTACATGAATACATATCATTAATCATATGCATAAACAGGTCTTCACACCAGGTTTCCTTATCTCTCTGTTGTTTATTTCAGCAAGATGGATATAGAGCAAACGGTCAAAGATTTGCAAGCGCATAATTCATAGTTCTAACAACTACTCATGACCTTGGCAAAGGGTCAGGAGGATCTTAAAGCTCTGTTAGAGAAGGAAAAAGAGAAAAAGAAAAAGAAAATAGTTGGTGTGGCTACTTTGGGTAGAAGATTTGAAGGTCAAAATAGAAGGGTCCTGGACTTCCCCTCAACATCTGATGAAGGGGTAGGAAAAGGAAAGGGAGATGCAGTACCATCTGAGTCTGAGGAAGAATAGGAGGAGGAGGAGGATGAAGACTATTCTGAACAGCAGTACCCTCCTGCAGATGACAAGTACAAGAATTTGGAAGAGCGTCTGGCAGCCATGGAGGTACAGAGGGTGCCTGGGCTGGATTTTGAAGAGTTAGTTTGGTTTCCAGGATTGTCATTCCCCCCAAGTTTAAAGTGCCTCTTTTTGCTAAGTACGACGGGTTGTCTTGCCCAAAGATGCACCTACGGTCTTACGTCAAAAAAATTCAACCTCATTCTTCTGACAAGTACCTGTGGGTCCACTTTTTTCAGGATAGTTTGTCGGGGACGCAATTGGATTGGTTCTACCAGCTTGAGAAGTCTGATGTGCACAATTGGGAGGATTTGGCCGCTACCTTCTACAGACAATATCAATATAATGCGGACTTAGGACCTACTCGTACTCAATTACAGAGTATGGGTATGGTCTCCAATGAAGGCTTTAAGGAGTATGCCCAGAAATGGAGAGACTTGGCGGGACGAGTTCAACCACCTCTATCTGAGAGAGATCTTGTAGATATGTTTTGAGGGACTCTGTCAGGTCCATTCTTTAATCACCTGATAGGAAGTTCATCTGCGGGGTTCACCGAGTTAATTCTAATTGGTGAGAGAGTTGAAGCTGGAATCAAGAGTGGTAAAATTCAAAAAGATGCATCTGCTTCCGCTGCCATCAAGAAGACTTTTCCAGCAAAGAGAGAAGTCTCAGCTGTCTACTCTCAGAGAGGTCAGGGAAGAGTTGAGCGCCAGCCAGCGGTGGGGGCCGTAATGATTCAGAAGTCTGTAGTTGATCAGCCTAGAAACAATCAACCCAGAGCTAACCAAGCAAGGGTGGAAAGACCACAACGGCGGTATACCCAGATAAATATGACTCCTGCTCAGGTTCTACCCCATCTCTTGAAGTTAAATCTTGCAACCTTGAAAGAGGCACCGAAGAATCTAAATACAACTTCACCACACTACCATCCCAACGCCAAGTGTGCTTATCATTCGGACAGCCTGGGGCACGACACCAACAATTGTTGGGCCCTCAAGAATAAGATTCAAGATTTAATAGACGCTAAGGAAATGGAATTCGACGCCCCTGAAAAGCTGAATGTGATCTCTGCTCCAATGCCAAAGCTTGGCCATAATGCCCATGTTGTTGAAGAGGATCTGTATGTTCCTACTGTTGATGATCTGATGACTCCGTTACCGATAATCAAACTGAATCTGTTGAAGGCTGGGATTTTCCCAAGTTATGAAAAAGATTGCTGCCTTTGTTCATCCTTACCATCCGACTGTCTGTTGTTGAAGTTAGGCATCCAACGCCTAATGGATAATCAAGAAATCCTTTTTGAAAAGACTCCTGTTACTCCGACTCCTGTCAATGATGTTGCCATAATTACCATATCCGCCAATCTTTCCAAGGTCTCCAAAAGACCTGTTAAGATTACATCTGATCCAAAGATTACACCTCTGAAGATAACTATGTCGGGGCCTATCCCGTACAAGTCCAACAAATCAATACCGTGGAACTATGGGGGAGATATCTTCTACCACGATATTAAACAGATTGAATCTGCTGAAGAAAGTTCTGATGAAGAGACTCCTAACGTTGGAAATATTGCTGGAACGAGTAAAATCACTCGCAGCGGAAGAATTTTCTCTCTGGAGATTGCTCCTCCAAGGGCAGTCTTCGAACCCTCAAATGCTCCTATGGTTAATCCTGTACCGGTCAACATATCTGTGAGAACTCCAGTTATTGAAGAAATTGTTACTCCTGTAGTTGTACCCTATGCTAGTGCTGATGATAGAGGGAAAGGGATCCAAGAAGCGCCCATCAGGACGAGGGCTCAGCCTTTGGTCATCCCTGAGACCAGTCAAAAGGAAATGGAAGAGATTTTGAAAATAATTAAGAAAAGCAATTATAATGTTGTGGAGCAACTGGGGCAAACCCCCTCAAAAATCTCTATGTTGGCCTTGTTGCTCTGTTCCGAAGCTCATGCCAAAACTTTGATCATATTTTTGAAGACGGCCCACGTTCCTCAAGAAACCTCCTCGGACCATTTCTAGGAATGTGTAGCTAGCCTAACTGCAGACAATGGTCTAGGGTTCTCCGATGCCGATTTAACATCTAAAGGGAGAAAGCATAATGATGCTCTGCATGTCTCGGTGGAATGCAGAGGGACTACTCTAGTTCACGTTCTGGTTGATACTGGGTCGTCTTTAAATGTCTTGCCGAAGAAAGCATTGGACAGATTGGACTGTGAAGGTTTAACCCTAAAGCCCAACAATATCATTGTCAGAGCCTTTGATGGTTCTAAAAGGATGTTCCACGGGGAGGTGGACATCCCGATTAAAGTGGGAAGTGAAACCTTCAACTTCACATTTTATGTGATGGATATCCGTCCCTCCTATTCTTGCTTGTTGGGAAGACCCTGGATCCACAATGTTGGGGCCGTCACTTCTTCTTTGCACCAAATTCTCAAGTACCCAGTCCAGGGGAAAATTATAATAGTTCATGGAGAAGAGGAGTACATGATAAGCCATCTAAATTCTTTTCGCTATGTGGAATTGGATGGTGAATTCATCGAGACCCCTTTCCAACACTTTGAGGAGGTAGCTCAGGAGATTGCAGCAACCAAGACGGTGTCTTCTGTACCCATGATTACCAAACTTGTGCCTCGGATGTCATCCCTCAAAGATGCGAAGGTTGTGATTGAAGAAGGAGGAAGCACACTGTGGGGTCAGCTACCAGACTTTCCTTTCAAATCTGATAAATTCGCCTTGGGTTTCACTGCTTCTGCTCAAAAGGTTGTGCATCGCTCCCGGGCTGGAGGACCACCCGTGAAGATCACTCATCATGGAGTCAATGCTTTGGAGGATGGTGAAGAGGAGAGCAATCTGGAAGACTGGATTTTCCCTACTGTTGACGGAGGACTAAACAATTGGGAGGCGAAAGACTTTGTTCCCATTACTTTCATAAATCAGTAATTTATCTTTCAAACATTTTTGTTGGTCTGTAATAATTCTTAAACAATTCGTACACTTTTAACCTATGTGCCTTACCCGAGGTACATAGGTCCATTCGTAAGGGTTTGATTTTTTCATCTTCATATGCCATTTTAATGAATCATGGATGTTTTCACATATAAAATTTTGTGTTCATTTTATTTCTTTTTACATTTTATTTGTTTAAAGGTGGCTATCCCTTACACACACCCACACTCACCAATGCAGGTACCCTTCCATTCCGGATTTCATGGGTAACAATTTTGCTATGGCCTTCAGTGACTCTGAAGATCTGGTCAATCATACCGAATACGAAGGTGATGAAGACTGTGAAGTGCCTGGAGAATTGGCTAGACTGCTACAATAGGAAGAAAGGGCTATTCTGCCCCATGAGGAGCTGTTAGAGACAATCAACTTGGGTACTGATGAAGACAGAAAAGAAGTCAGAGTGGGTGCCAACCTAGAGCCAAGTGTCAAAGAGCGCTTAGTTCAGCTGTTGAATGAATATGTTGAGATCTTCGCCTGGTCTTACAAAGACATGCCGGGACTTGATACAGATATTGTGGTTCACTGTCTCCCTACAAGAGAAGACTGTCCACCAATTACAGAAAGTCCGCTGAATGAGGCCCGATATGTCCGAAAAGATCAAAGCTGAAGTGATGAAGCGGTTCAATGTTGGGTTTCTTACTGTTACTTCCTATCCATAATGGGTTGCTAACATTGTGCCCGTGCCTAAAAAGGATGGCAAAGTCAGAATGTGTGTGGATTACAGAGACTTAAACAGGGCTAGCCCTAAAGATGACTTTCCACTACCGCACATTGACATCTTGGTTGACAATACAGCTCAGCACAAGGTATTTTCTTTCATGGATGGATTTTCAGGTTACAACCAGATCAAAATGGCACCTGAAGACATGGAGAAAACTACTTTTGTTACACAGTGGGGTACCTTCTGCTATAAAGTGATGCCATTCGGACTGAAGAATGCAGGGGAAACCTATCAGCGCGCCATGGTAGCTTTGTTTCATAACATGATACATCATGAAATTGAAGTCTATGTAGACGACATGATAGCCCGTTCACAAACAGAAGAAGAACACCTCGGCCATTTGCAAAAGCTGTTTGTCAGGTTGAAGGAGTACAAGCTCAGACTGAACCCTAACAAGTGCACTTTCGGAGTCAGGTCCGATAAACTCTTGGGTTTTATTGTCAGCAACAAAGGCATCGAGGTTGATCCTGCCAAAGTCAAAGCCATACAAGAAATGCCTGCCCCTCGCACTGAGAAAGAGGTCAGAGGTTTCTTGGGACGCCTAAACTACATTGCTAGGTTCATCTCTCACCTAACATCTACCTGTGAGCCAATCTTCAAGCTTTTGAAGAAATATCAGGTGGTTAAATGGAATGATGACTGTCAAGTTGCTTTCAATAAAATCAAGGAGTATTTGCTAGAACCTCCTATCTTGATGCCTCCCGTCGAAGGAAGACCGCTAATCATGTATCTGACTGTTTTGGATAATTCAATGGGGTGCGTACTGGGCCAACATGACGAGTCTGGCCGAAAAGAGCATGCCATTTATTACCTTAGCAAAAAGTTTACCAACTGTGAGACCCGATACTCACTGCCTGAGAAAACTTGTTGCGCTTTGGTATGGGCTGCTCGCCAGCTAAGGCAGTATATGTTGACTCATACCACTTTGCTGATATCTAAGATGGATCCGATCAAGTACATCTTTGAAAAGCCAGCTTTATCTGGAAGAATATCTAGGTGGCAGATGATCCTGACCGAATACGATATATAGTACACGACCCAAAAAGCTATAAAGGGGAGTGTGCTAGCTGACCATCTGGCTCATCAAGCTGTCTAAGATTACCAATCCATGAAGTTAGACTTCCCCGACGAGGACATTATGACATTGGACAACATTGAAGATAATGGACCGTATGACGGACCTGAACAAGGATCTCGATGGACCCTGTACTTTGATGGTGCTTCTAATGCACTTGGCAATGGTATCGGCGCAGTACTCATCTCACCACAAGGTTGCCATACACCTTTCACCTCCAGACTCTGCTTCAGCTGCACCAACAACATGGCCGAGTATGAAGCTTGTATCTTTGGTCTCAAGGCTGAAATTGACTTGGGAATCAAATCTTTGGTTATATTTGGGGACTCAGCTTTGGTTATCAGTCAAATCAAAGGAGAGTGAGACACTAAGCATCCCAACCTCATCCCTTACAAAGAACATGTCCTGACATTGTCACCTCATTTCGAGCAGATTACCTTTGAGCACTTCCCGCGAGAGAGAAATCAGCTAGCAGACGCTCTAGCTACAATGTCATCCATGTTTAAACTTAACGGGGATAATGAGGCTCCCCAAATCACCATTGAATGGATAGACAAACCTGCACATTGTCACGAGATTAATACGGAAGAAGTAGTGGACCGACCTTGGTTTCACGAAGTCAAAAGGTATCTCGAGACGCAAGAATACCCTGAAGGAGCTTCAGTCAACGACAAAAAGTTCTTGAGGAGATTCTCCGCCAAGTTCTTCTTGAGAAATGGTATCCTGTACAAGCGCAATCATGATTGCATTCTGCTCCGTTGTATGGACAAAGTTGAAGCTGAAAAGATCATGGTTGAACTGCATAATGGTACCTTTGGCACCCACTCAAGCAGGCATACGATGGCTAAGAAGATTCTACGGGCAGGCTATTACTGGTCTACCGTGGAAGATGACTGTCATCAACATTCCCGTACTTGTCACAAATGCCAAATCTATGCAGACAAGGTACATATACCTCCAATTTCTCTCAATGTCTTAATAGCTCCTTGGCCGTTCACTATGTGGGGAATCGACATGATTAGAGAGATCAATCCTACAGCATCCAATGGACACCGCTTTATTCTGGTGGCCATTGATTACTTTACCAAGTGGGTCGAAGCAGCTTCCTTTGCCTCCGTTAAAAAGAATGTGGTTGCCCGGTTCATCAAACAGGACCTCATTTGTCGGTACGGCATTCCCGACAGGATCATCACTGGCAACGGTACAAACCTGAACAATACTATGATCATCGCCTTGTGCGAGCAGTTCCAGATTCAACATCACAATTCATCTCCCTATCGGCCAAAGATGAACGGTGTTGTCGAAGCTGCGAAGAAAAATATCAAGAAGATCATTTAAAAGATGACAGTCACCTACAAGGACTGGAATGAGATGTTATCGTTTGCTCTCCATGGGTACCGTACCACGGCGCACACATCAACTGGGGCAACACCCTATTCTTTGGTATATGGCATGGAAGTTGTTTTACCTATTGAGGTTCAGATTCCCTCCTTGATAATCATGAAGGATGCTGGTTTGAGTGAAGACGATTGGATTAAGACCCGGTTTGATCAACTTAACTTGATTGACGAAAAGCGACTTACTACTGTTTGCCATGGTCAGACATATCAAAAACGGATGATCAAGGCTTTCAACAAGAAAGTCAGACGATAAGTGTATCAAGTCGGAGATCTTGTAATCAAGCGGATCATCTTGCCGCAAAGTGATCTCAGGGGAAATGGACTCCTACCTACGAAGGACCATTTGTGATAAAAAACATCTTTTCTGGTGGGGCGATGATCTTAACCACCATGGACGGCGATGACCTGCCGCACCCTGCGAACGCAGACATAGTCAAAAGATATTACGCATAAATGACCCGGCAAGTTGAAAACCCGAAAGGGCGACTTGGGCAAAAAAGGGCATCCCGGTGAATCAAAAACCCGAAAGGGCGGTTCAGGCAAAAATTAGGGATAAATAAAAAATCTATACACCCGACAAGTTGAAAACCCGAAAGGGCGACTTGGACAAAAAAGGGTTTCCCGGTGGATCGGAAACCCAAAAGGACGGTCCATGAAAAAGTTAGGGAATTAAAGTGTATGACTATGTCTCTTCGGATCACCTTAAGGACAATCTCTTCACAGACAAGCTCCAGGCTTCTGATCGATTCAACCATCTTCGGACGAAGCAACGAATGGACAAGATATTCAGAGTTACGAAGGATATAGTAGAATGGGAACCCCATGGAATTTTTTTACACATAGATATCTTTCTTTGTATAAATTTTTCTCATCTTTACGACAACATTCTCTTACTAGGATGTCTGTCTCCTTTGTACAAAATACTTACACAAAGTTAATACAAAGATACTTCAAAGTGCAGAAAACTATTTGCTTTTTCTTTTTACACTTGTGTTTTACTTGAAAACGTCCAATGATTTATTAAATGAGCATATGCATTTGAATATAATTACATGTTTACAAATGAACGAAATGGGAAAGGATAATTACTGATAGGTTGAAAGTATAGGAAGACGTTTTAGGCTATTCCAGGAGAAATCCCCTGCAGCATATCATCTGGATCCCCCATTAGAGCTAAAACCTTGAAATACATATCCCCAGCGGAGTCAAATTTCAAAATCCACACCAGAGCTAAGTTTTCAAACTCCCAATCCCCAGTGGAGCCAAAAACTTTGAGTCACAGACCTTCAGCGAAGAGGAAACCTTCTTCCCCAACGGAGTCAAATTTCCAACTATCAATCTACAGCGGAAACCATTCAGTTTCTCCAGATTCCCCAGCAAGTTATCTTAAAGTTTGAGAATCAACCAGATAACAATTAATTGTTCTCTTATCCCCAACCTAGGATAATTCTCCAGTAGATTGGCATACAACCCAAACTCCTGAATTTTTTCCAAACACGAATAAGCTTTACCCTCCAGCAGGATAGCTTACTCTCCAGCAGTATTAGCTACTCCCCCGCAGAGTTTTTCACTCTCCAACAGATTGCAGATTCTTATCCTTGATTCCCCAGTGAAGTTGCCAGAGCCTTATTTACTCCCCACCATGAATTTGTCAGAATTTTTAATCCCCTAGCAGATCGAAGATTCTCATTCTCAGTCCCCCGCAGAAGCCCTCAGAGTCTTCCTTATTCTCCAGCAGATCAAGGTTTTCCTTTGTTTGATCCCTGGTAGAGATCGCCAGAGTTTTCCCTATTCCCCAGCCGAGTAAGGATTCCCATTGTGTAATCTCCAACCATAGTCATCAAAGTCCTCTGGATTCCCCAAGCAGGTTTCTCGAACAACACTTGGCATTTTTCTTACAACAGATTTTGTCAAAGACTTGAAGGATCCCTATATCCCCAGGAAAGTCGTGAAGGATTCTCACATCCCCACAAAAGTTGTCAAAGTTTTGATAATTCCCACGAGTTACCAAGGATTCTCTATCCCCCAACAATGGTCCAAGGATTTCTCATCCTCAGTAATCAAAGATTTTGAATCTCCAGCAGCGGTCAAGGATTTATTTTCCCCGGCAACAGTCAAAGATTTTATTATCTCCAGCTATCAAGGATTTATTTTCCTCAGCAAGACAGCTAATCAGCTTACATGCGCATACATTACATTCATATATCATAAACATGGATAAAACATATATATTGCATCATATATTTCATGCAACATAACTTTGTGTTTCAGCTAACATTTTACCCTTTTCAGGATAAGATTAACAAGCTACCAATATACAATCATGAAAACAGCTTAGAGATGCTCCAGACACGGATGTTATTCTATTTGCTTATTCAAAAACAGATTTCACAAAACAGCTTAGAGTGCTCCAGACACGGATGCTATTCTATTGTTTATTCAAATTTAAAGCTCAGAAAACAGCTTAGAGATGCTCCATACACGGATGTTGTTCTATTGCTTATTCAGATTCAAAGCTCAGAAAATAGCTTAGAGATGCTCCAGACACGGATGATATTCTATTGCTTATTCAAATTCAGAATTCATAAAACAACCTAGAGATGCTCCAGACGCGGATGCTATTCTATTTGCTTATTCAGATTCAAAGTTCAGAAAACAGCTTAGAGATGCTCCAGACACGGATGCTAATCTATTGCTTATTCAGACCCCCAGCTCAGAGATGCTCCAGACACGGATACCATTCTGGCGCTCATTCCCCTGATTTTCAACAAACATTCTTGGATGGCATCTTTAAGCCCATCTCCAACAAGATTCACACTTCCAAATGGCATCTTTAAGCCCATTCTCTCAACTATATTTTGACGAGTGCAAATTTACGGGCACTCTAGTGTCCAATCCTCTTTTACCTTCGAGTCACGAAAGGCAAACTCACTAATCTAACTCTTCAGGTTCAAGAAGATTGAACAGGGGCAGCTGTTGTACCCCAAAATTTTCCCTCTCATTTTATCAAGATTTCCCCTCACAAGACTCTTTGAACTCAAGACCAAGCTAGCGTTTGCTCTGCTCAAGACATCTTCTTACACTAATGACCTGAAATTAAGGTTTGAGTTTTCACAAGGTCTTTTGGACTTTCAATGCTCAATGTGACTTACATGCTTCATGTTGGATCTCTAAGATTGCTCATACCATCTTTCAAGCCTTGAATCAAATTTTTGCCCAGTCAATTGGACAGTTGACCTAGAAATCAACTGTATTGGGGAAAAAGTCAATTGTGGCCAGTTTACAGTCAAACCTCATAATTTTTTATCCACATCAACAATATAGACTCATATGAACCATTTGATCAAGTTTGGACCACAACTCCTCAAGAAATTTGATCAGATCATCAAAAGGGCAAAATGGTCATTTTTAAGGTTTTGACTACAGAAGGGCAATTTCTGATTTTTAACCTAGCCAATGGCAAATTGGGTTCAAGCATGGATTCAAGGACTGAATTGCATCATATTGACCTAATCACAAGGTTCAAAAGATCTCAATTGCATTGGATTGACAGATGAATTTTCCAGTCAACTGATCAAAAATCAACTGTATACTGAAAAGTCAAACTTTGACTTTTTGGTCAAAATCAAGTGCCAAGGGTCATTTTTCATCAAGATGTGTAAAAACATGAAACTTGTTCACCAAGAAACCTAATTTTGAAAATTAGGGTTTAAAATGGAAAATTTTCATAACTTAGAAATTTTCTAAGTTATGAAAATTTCTTATTTTTTCCCAACTTTTTCACCATGATGCAATTGGATTCAAACAAAACTTCTAACATGAAATTTGTAGTCCTCCACAAAATATACAACTTTGATTCACAAAGTTTTCCAAAAAGATGCTTGGATCTCAAGTTGTGATTTTTGGAATAAGGGTCCATGAAACTTTTAACTTTGTAAAATTTTGCCCTAGTTTAGGCAGGATTTTGACCTATCTTCATGGCAATATTTCACATAGTTCCAAGTGTAATCTCAAAATTAATTTCAAAGATGGTTTGTAGATCATGTTACAAGCTTTCCAAAATGTCCAAGAACTATACAAAATCATTTGTGGTTAGGGAGAATCGAAGGATTGAAAATGGAAAAATATCACTTTTGGCCAAGGCATTTTGCACATTGATACAAGTTGCAAATTATGTCCAACCTTGCTTGTACTTGCTTACAGGTCCTTAAACCTTTCCACACTCATAAATTAAATGCAAACACATTGGTTTAAGGCTTTATTCTGAGATTTAGGGCATTCCACAAGGAATTAATCTAAAAATGGCAAAAAGGCAACATTGCCATTTTGATAAAGCTTGCTTTATGTCAAGTTGTTTCTCTTGAGCTGTGAACCCAATATTTTGCAGAAAACAACATCCAAAAACTTAGGGCAAGGTACACCAACTTTGTGCAGCTAAGAAGGAGGCCTGTACAGGCTCTTGAGCATTGTCATTTCACTTTTGCTTCAAAAGCAAGAAAGTGTGCAAAAGGTCAACAACTCTTCAATCTGATATAACCAACTCTTGTAAACATTTCAAACAAGTTTTGAACATTGCCAAAAGCCAGAAACACGATTCCATAAGCTCTCAAACACTCTCTAACATCAAAACACCAAGTTCTTGTAAAACAGGGCAGGCCCTGCAGAATCACTTCCATCTTCACATTGCCTCGTGCGTTTTGTCTCAAACCAGTTCTAACACACTCCATGCAACATACCTAAACTATCCCAATCATTCCCAAGCCACTGTAACTTCATTTACACACTTCACCATTTTCAAATTATGACTTTGCAGGTTGAGTTCTACAAGCATATTCAAGCTATTTCAAAGCAGGCTAAGCATTGGGAAAGCTCAAAGGAACTTCAAGCAAGCTCACAAGTATCTCAGGCCTCACTCACAACCCCTACATTGCCATACTTGAGCTTGACTGAAATAGGTATTTCTCAAACTTCTATCTCTCTATTTAGGAATCATTAGGCTTAGGTTTATGAATAAAAAATGTAGTCCTCATTGCCCTTGAGCTATACATATGCATAGAATTCATTTATGTTAATTGATCTAGGAGTATTTGATGTCTGAACTTTTTGAAAAAAGCTAGGTCAAGATTTAGGGCCAGAGAAATTCTCTCTGGTCTTTGAGAGTTAGATTAAGTTTTTTATATGGTTAGAATCGTATGATCAAGAGCTATAACTTTCATGTTGCAAGTTTTTGTTTTTAAGCACAAATGCAGGAGATACGAATTTGAGCAAAGGTGCGTGTTTTTCTGTTTCTCAAGGACAGGGATGAAGTGGAAATGGGCTGGGCATGGCCTTGTCCTGCTTTTTGCACCCACATGCTTGCTTTCTGCACCCCCTTGGCCCATTTCATTATTTTTCTTATATTTTTCATTTCTATTTTCATTTCTGACTTTTATTATTTTTTTCTAAATATAAAAAATCACCAAAAATATTTTCTTAAATTTCCACATTTTATTTTATTATTATTATTATTTATTTTTTGGACATAGAAATAGTTATTAAATAATACATACTTTTATCTTCTTAAAATAAATTCATAAATAATACAAAAATATTATTTATTTTTATTTTTATTATTTATATACTTAAATAATATTTTTCTCACACATTTAATTTTTTAACACTCTTGTATATATTTTTATTTTATATTCTTGTACATAAATAAATAATATAATATACATTTTTTTCTTAAACAAAAATTAGGGTTTCTACCCTTTCAAAAATAATCATTAATATTTTCCTTATTTTTAGGACATTAAATAATTTATTTTACATACATAAAATAAAATACAAAAACATTTTTACATATTTATAATATATTGCATATTTAAATATTTGCCCATTTATTTATTTGTATAAATAAATTCAATATGGTTGTAATAGTTGAATTAGGGTTTTATTTTCTTGCAAATACCCCCTATTCAAACTTGTATCCCCCTCCCTATATCAATGTTGTAATAGTTGTAGATTTAATTTTACGCATTTTATTGCTTTTTAAATATGCATGATAGTAAGATTGGGGTTTGTATGATACCAAAAAAAATCAAAACAAATAGCATGACTAATACAACACAAAAATGCATGAAAATGACAACACAATGCACACAAGCACCCCTAGGGTTTCATCCACTTGTTGCCTTAAAAATGGCCATGATATGCATGCTAGGTGTTGTACCCCAAAATTTTCCCTCCCATATTTCTCAAGACTTGTCAAGAATAACCTTCAAATGGCTCAAGTTAGCTCAAGAGTTGGACAGTCAAATCACCTCCTAAGGCAGTCAATTCAAAATTAGGGTTTTGTGTTGCATCAAGGTCCTTACATCCAAATGGCCTAAAATTCTCCCCAATGTTCTAATATGTTCTCAAGTTCATCCATGTCAAATTTCAAGCCTTGCAGAGGAAGTTTGGTCAGTCAATTGCTCAAGAGGCCCAAAAATCGATTGTGTTAGGGCAAAAGTCAACTGTGACCTGCAAATAGTCAAACCTCAAGATTTTTTGCCAACATTCTCATTTTGAAGTATAATTCATCATTTTATCAAGGTTTGATCATGATTCATCAAGGATTGCTCAAGATTCATCAAGATTCAAAAGTTCCTAAATTAGGGTTTTGCAAGAAAAGTCAACTCAACTTTGACCAAGCATAACTTTCTCATACTTTATGATAAATGACCCATCCAAATCTCATTTTGAAGTGGATTCAATTTCCTACAATCCATATTCACACCCCAAGATCAATAAATGCTCTCACAAGAAGTTACAAATTTGGACATTATAGGTCATTTTTGAAAGTCAACAAAAACACCTTTTTTTCCAAAGCTTATAACTTGAGCATGGAATATCAAAATGAGATGATACCAAAAGGGTTGGTCATATGACATCTCAAGGTTTCTAAAAAGTCCAAGAAAACTTCCAAAAGTTCAAAATTGAAGAAGTTATGCATTGTTGAAGTTGGGAATTTTTCCAAAAGTGCCAAAAGTCAACTATCCTCAAAACTCCAATTTTTGACAAAAGGGCCCACTTTTTTCCACTTGATTTGATTTTGTCACACAACACACGTGTCCTATCTTCTGTTTCATGTCCATTCATTTATTTTTCTATTTTATTTAATTTCTATTGAATTAATTCATTTTAAATCAATATTAATTCAATTAAAATCCAAAAATTGATGGAATAAGATTTGTTTTGATCATTACAGGTCTTAAATATCATGATACACCCAATCAAATTCGTGCCATGCCATATTGTAAACAAAATCTTGGATTTGGCATAATTTTGGAAGCTTTGTTAATGGAGATCAAATCAAATCTCAAATCTTCAATGCACATGGATTCAAGCCCAAAGATTTAACCTAATGCAATCCCTTATACATGTACAAGCTAGACACATCAAAAACATGACCTGAAAGTGACAGAAACGGCCAAACCAAAATTGAAAAAAGCTTGGAAAAAGTGGAAACTGAAATCATACTTAGAGCTCAATTCAAGGCAAAATCTCAACGTAGCTTCCTTGCCTGACGTTCACTGAAGCCAAAGCAATCAAAACCAAGCCTTGAGACCTCCTAAATCACACTGTAAGTACTCAAGAACATAGCCCTGTATATGGAATCGTGAATCCATTTTCTTGCATCCTTTTGCCAATTTTTTTGTATAATCATGCTTGCCATTCAATTTCCAAGCATTCTGCAATATTTGATTTTGTTTTCAAGGCCTCTAACGTGATACCCGAACCTAGGGTTTCCATTCCTTATTTTTAGGCATTTTTGATAAAGGAAAAATCAAGGCAAACCATGGACATGGTTGTACTCAGGAAGGAGAGACGAAGCGAACCATGGCTTTGGATTGCATTTCTATAGCCTAGGGTTAATTTTAGAATGAACCTAGGGATTTTGCTGCGGATAAAAATCCGCAGGAAAAAGAACAGGGTTTGTTGAAGAAGACGAAGATGTGGCTTGTCTTCATTGGCCCGTTCAAATAAATTTAGCGCTTTTTTTTATTTCCAGTATATTATGCGTTTTTCCCTTATAATATTATTCATCTATTCTAATAACAAATAAACAGGTTAGTTGGATTGGTAAGCGCGCTAGTGAATTGTCTCATGGGACCTGGGTTCGAATCCCAGGTCCCCCAATACATTTTTTTCCTTTTTATTCAGGTATTCCCACGCAATGCTCAAAGTATGGTCTACCGTATGCATCCAATTTCCAAGCGCCAGATGGCCTGCAAATCAAATCCAATGGCCAAAGTTGAATATCCACCATACTCTTCAGTCAACGCACACGCATGGAATGGCCAAAGTCAAAGCAGGCTGGAACGTTTTGGGCCTCAAATTGCAAATCAAACCTCCCAGTCTGGGCCCAAACCCTCCCCAATGGGTTATTTCTTTTCCCTTTATATTTCTTTTTATTCAATTATTTTATTTATTTATTATTATTATTATTTAAATTAACCAATTAACATTTTTTTTAATAAAATCAAAACCACAAAAATATTATTTTTATTAGTTTCATTATTTTATTTTGGTAAATAAATATTAATTAATTAACTTAGTTTTAAATAGGTGTAAAATTTAATACTTTTTGCAATAAGTTAAAATTAATTTAGAATATTAGGTTTTTAATAATTTTAATCAATCTTATTTTATTTCCTTAAATATAAAAACAAAAAAATATTTTTAATTTATTAATTTAATTATTAACTTAGATTTAATTTCCATAAATTCAAAAAATAACAAAAAATCTATTTCTTTCAAAAAGGGTCAAAACCCTAAAAAATGCGTCGTTTTAATTTCTTGCACGCGAGCCATATTTCCAATATTGTAATTGCTTCCGGTATGTAATAGCTTTTAATTAGGACTTTAATTATTTATCGCTTTATTTTATTTTCCGCAATTTAAATTTCAAGGGGTTTTTTTGGCGATGTAAATACCTGACGCCTTGTAATAGTTTAGATTTAATTTCCGCAAATTTAATTTCCGCAACTATATAATGTTAGATGTTTGATAATAGGGAATGCATGATAAGATCCAATGTATGAACTTAAAATCAACATAGCTCACCCATGACATGTACAAAGATAAATTAACTGAAATAACACACTTACACATGCCACTCTTAGGGTACACCTCACTTGGTTGCCTTCGAACGTGGTCATTGAGTATAGGGAGTTTTAGAGGTCGTCCTCTTGTCCAAAGATCATAGTCGCCTTGAAACGGTTGCCTCGAATAAAATGATCTAAGACATTAGGGTTACCTCTAAGGCGTCCTAACATTGCTTTAGTGACCACACGTCCCTTAATCGAATTGACCCGAAAACTCCAACGACGATGCTACCTACTCATCAATAGTGGGCTAGCATTGTCTAAAGGAAATTTGCACAGTTTAATTCCCTTTTCGAGTAGGTAGATGGTTCTTAAGTACTTGCTCCTTTTTAAAACAAAACAAAACTTTTCGCACTTACACTCCTTTCAAACAAAAACTTTTTTCAAACCCACAAACACAAAGAAAAGCAAATTTTGAAAACACAATGAGCAAGTACCTAAGAGCCCGTGGATAACCACAGATAGAAAGGGTGCTAACACCTTCCCTTTCTATAATCTACCTCCCGAACCCGAGAAACATCTCGAAAAAGGAATTTTTCTGTGCTTTTTTCCTTTCCTTGTTGGATAAAATAAAAGACGGTGGCGACTCTTGCTCACCGCGACATTTTGCAAAAACAAATGCAAAACGCAAACCAGCATTCCAAAAACAGTCAGTTCTCTTTCCCACCGATCACAGAACTGGCGACTCTACTGGGGATTCTTATAAAGTGAGGTGTACCTTAGGATTAGATCATTGTGTTTTCAATTGTATATTTTGTATGCTTTAATTTTGTGGGCTTGTAATGGAGTTCTATAGATCCTAACCCGGATCTGGGGGCACCCTTTAGGTAAGTAGCAATAAACTGTGAGGGAACTGTCCGACATAGACCAACACGGTTGAAGCAGTAGCTACGTTGGTGTGGCACTTTAGTCTGTACCGATATCCCTTGTGTTGGAACGAGGAGAATATAGGTCTTCTAAGGGGTCATTAAGCACCAACTGACCTTAGAACCTTAAATGGATCAACTTGGCCATAGAACAGTAGCAGTATGCTACACTCATTGAGACTAAACTCTCGCGATGATTCCGGCCGCAAGAAAAGGTTGCTAAACTGGAATTATGACCGATTGAGGGTAGTCAGTGATATTGAGATCCTCTAGAACCCGATTACTATTTTTAGGACAGGTTTAAACCAACTGAACTGAAAGAGGGTAGTACCTAAGCTCCATGCCAGCCTGAAATCTAAGGGCTCTCAGTGTGACTTGTGTGCCTTTACCGTGTTTGCTATTTGTGGATACTTGTGGTGTGCTTACTATCATGACATCATGACATCATAACATTGCATACATCTTGCATTGGACTAACCTATTTCAAAGACAGGAGGGTTTCATCTTTGCTCTATTTTGTAGGTCATCATGATGCCCATGCGTAAGAATACTATCCGGATCAACTTTGTCCAAGTCCCTACCTTGCTTAAAGAGTTGGTTGCCAAGATGCCTGACACTACTTCCTTCATTAGTAGGCATGGTTCTCTTCTCAGTTTGGTCACCTCCAAATTGGACGAGTAGATGATGAGTGTCCTGGTCCAATTCTATGATCCGTTGTACCATTGTTTTACTTTCCAGGACTTCCAGCTGGTTCCTACCCTAGAAGAGTTCTCTGAGCTGCTCGGTATCTCTGTTCTGGAGCAGACCCCGTTTACTGGTTGGGAGAAGACCCTTAGGCCCGGAGAAATTGCTGCAGCCCTTCATTTGACTAAAGAGGAGGTAATGGCTAATTGGGAGACTAGGGGTGGAGCAAAAGGATTTCTGACTAAGTTCTTGGTTGGCAAGGCTAACTACTTCTGGGATAGCCTAGACTTTAAGGCGTTCGAGGATATTCTGGCTCTTCTGATTTATGGCTTGGTATTGTTTTCGAATCCTGACACTTTTGTTGATGTGAATGTGATAAAGATCTTCATCTCTCAGAACCCTGTACCCACTCTCTTGGGTGACATTCTTCATCAGCTCTATGCTCGTACTACCCGAAAGCGGGGAACCTTGATGTGCTGTGCTCCTTTATTGGCAAGGTGGTTTATTTCACACCTTCCCAAGTCAGTGCTGAAGAACAAAGAAGGAATGGGTTGGGCTTATAGGGTGATGTCTCTTTCTCATAATGACATTATCTGGACTCTCAAAGGTATGGATGAGGTGACTATCATTGATCGTTGTGGAGAGTATCCTAATGTTCCATTGATAGGAAGCTACGGAGGAATTTCTTACAACCCATGCTTAGCTCTCTGTCAATTTGGAAGAGCCAGAAGAGAAGGACCTCATGAGATGTTAATGCCTCATATCATCTTTGATTTTCAAGGGGATAGCGACGAGCAGCGTCACAGATTCATAAGGGCTTGGGATAGAGTTCACCAATCTGATCCACATGAGCTGGGCCTAAAGACTTTTCTGCCAATGGAGCCATATCTTAGATGGGTCCGCATATGTGCCCAGAAGCTAGGTATGCCATATGAATTTGTCCGGCCTGTCACTCTTGAAGTTGCTAATGAAGAAGGGGTTCTTCCAACCATTCTCCATCCTTATATGCCCACTGACATTGGGGCACTGAAGAGATCTTGGATGCAACTGCGGGAAGAACGGGATTCTTATCAGGAGAAGTTCAACGAGCAGGAGCAGAAGATCCAGAGGTTGACTAGGCAGTTGGAGAACGAGAGGATTCTCAATGACTATGTCCGCACTGATAAGAAGAGACCATGGGAGCATTGATGGACCTTTGATGATTTCCTTTCCAGTTTTTTGTTTACTTTTCAGTATTTCCATTCTTGTAACGCCTTAAGGGCAATTTGTTGAACAATTTAATTTTGAAGTTTAAATCTAATAAAGTGTGTTTCCTTTCTTGTTTACAAATTTGAATCCTGGTTGTCTTTAAAATCATAAATCATATGCATTTCATCTCATGCACTTCATAAACAGGTACCCTTTACAGGTCTCTTATCTTCTTCGTTATTTATTTCAGCGATCATCATGTCTACTGAACCTTCAACTGAGCAAGCTATCAAGGCCCTCCAGGCCTAGAATGCCCAATTTCAAGAGCTGTTCATGAATCTAGCTAAGGGTCAGCAAGACCTGAAGACCTTGATTCTGAAAGAGAAGAAGAAGAAGAAGAATAAGAGGACCATCATGTTTAACACAGGACACCGGTTTAGGAACAGGCTACAGAATGAAGTTGATCTGACCACCTCATCTGGAGGGAAAGATAGTCCACAAGAAAGGAGGGCTCCTAGCCCTGTGGTCTCCGACAACGAGACAGACTATGATGAAGAACAGTATCCTTCTGCTGAGGATAGATACAAGCAACTGGAGGACCGGCTGAGCGCCATGGAAATTTAGAAGGTGCCTGGTTTGGACTTCGGAGATCTAGGTCTATCATCTGGGGTGGTGATTCCCCACAAATTCAAGGCACCAGCCTTTGCTAAGTATGACGGAGTTTCTTGTCCGAAGTTGCACCTCCGGTCATATGTGAGGAAGATCCAGCCTTACACTGCTGATAAGAACCTATGGATCCACTTCTTCCAAGATAGTCTCTCAGGGACTCAGCTTGAGTGTTTCTATCAGTTGGACGGAGCCGATATCCGCAGTTGGGAAGATTTAGCTACTGCATTCTACAGGCAGTATCAGTACAACTCCGACCTCGCTTCTACGCGTACCCAACTCCAAGGTATGTCAATGGGAACGGGTGAAGGATTTAAATATTATGCTCAGAAGTGGAGGGACCTCACCGGAAGTGTACAACCACCCTTAGCTGATCAGGAACTTGTTGATATGTTTCTGGGGACCCTGTCTGGTCCATTTTTCAACCACTTGATTAGAAGCTCTTCATCTGGGTTTACAGATCTTATTTTGACTGGTGAGAGGATTGAGGCTGGTATTAAGGCTGGGAAGATACAGAAGGGTGCCTCATCAAGCACCGAGAATAAGCCGTTTAAGAAAGAGTCCAATGTTGTCTACAGTTCGAGAAGACAGAATAGACCTGAACACCGCCAAGCGGTCAATGCGGTTGTTATTTCAAAACCTGTTGGTTCTCCTCAGCACAATAATCAACAAAAGGACGAGAGGCCTCGAAGGCAATTCACTCATCTCAACATGACTTTGTCTCAGATTCTGCCACAGTTGCTGAAGACTAATCTGGTGGTTCTAAAGGAAGCCCCGAAGAGTCCAAATACCACATCACCAAGGTATAACCCTAATGCCCGCTGTGCTTTTCACTCTGATAGCCCGGAGCATAATACGGACGATTGTTGGGTTTTGAAGAACAGGGTACAAGACTTAATTGATGCGAAGGAGATTGAGTTTGAGGCGCCCGAGAGGCCTAATGTTGTAACTGCTCCTATGCCCAAGCATGGAGTAAATGCTCTAGAAGAAGACTTGTTTGTGGTTTCTGTGGATGATATTGTTACCCCTTTGATGACTGTAAAGAAGAACCTTTTGCTAGCCGGTTTATTTCCGGGCTGTGACGAAGGTTGCCATATGTGTTCTGTTTCATCTACCGGTTGCCCATTCCTGAAGTCAAGTATCCAAAACCTGATGGATAGTAAAGAGATCCTGTTTGAGAAGACTGTTGTTCCCTTAGTTCATTCTGAAGAAGTTGCCATCATTACCATTTTCGACAATTCTTCCAAGGCTCTCTCGAGGAAGCCTGTTAGAATTACATTTGTTCCGAGAACCGCACCTGTGATCATCACTGTTCCAGGGCCCATCCCCTACACCTCTGACAAAGCTGTCCCTTGGCACTATGGGGCTGATGTTTATTTTCATGGAGTTAAGCAAGAGTTGGATGCTGGTACTGACATCGGCAACATTACTGGACCTGCTAAAGTCACCCGCAGCGGAAGACTTTTCTCACCTGATATTGCTCAACCAACTGTCAGAAGACCTGTTGTCATTACACCTGCAAGTTCACCTGCCACTATTCCTGATCAAGTTCCTATTCTTACCCCTGTCGCCGAGTCATCTGACACTCGGGGCAAAGGGATCACCATTGATGTGCCTGCCCAGACGGAGGCACCGAAGACAATTACTGTTGAAGCTTCTAAGCAAGAGATGGAAGAGATCCCGAAGATCATTAAAAAGAGTGACTACAATGTAGTTGAACAGCTGGGGCAAACCCCGTCTAAGATTTCTATGTTGTCACTATTGTTGTGCTCAGAGGCCCATGTCAAGGCTCTGATTACCTTTTTGAAAACTGACCACGTGCCACAGGAGACATCAGTTGATCAGTTTACAGACTGTGTGGCTAATTTGACTGTTGATAATGGGTTGGGTTTCTCGGACGCCGACTTGACTGCTAAAGGGAAGAATCAAAACGATGCCATGCATGTCTCCATTGAATGCAGGGGCACTACTCTTGCCCATGTATTGGTAGATACTGGTTCCCCGTTGAATGTTTTGCCGAAAAAAACTCTAGACCGGTTGGATTTTGAAGGGTTAGAGCTAAAACCAAGTAACATTGTTGTCAGGGCCTTTGATGGGTCTAAAAGGATGGTGCATGGAGAGGTTAATATCTCGATCAAGGTTGGTTCTCAGGTCTTCAACTCTACGTTCTATGTGATGGACATTCGGCCATCTTATTCTTGTTTGCTGGGTCTTCCATGGATCTACAAAGCTGGGGCCGTAACCTCAACGCTCCACCAGAAGTTGAAGTACCCGGTCAAAAGGAAGATTGTGACAGTACAAGGGGAGGAAGAGTACATGGTCAGCCACCTCAACTCGTTCAGATATGTAGAAATGGATGGGGAGTTCATTGAGACCCCATTTCAGCACTTTGAAGAGGTTCCCCAGACACTCGCATCAGCTGAGACTGTGGTTGAAGATTCTCCTATGAAGATGGCTTCTTTAAAAGATGCCTGGGCTGTTATTGAGAAGGGTGAGTGTGCAAATTGGGGCCGACTCCCTGATTTTACACAGAAGACTAACAAGTTTGGTTTGGGTTTCACTGCAGAAGATCAAAGGGCTGTTCAAAGTGCAAGGATCGGAAGACCTCCCGTGTTCATCAGCAACTCGGGAGTGAATGCCATTGAAGATGACGTGGAAGAGTCTGAATTCGACAGCTGGATCTATCCTACGACCGACGGTGGACCAAGCAATTGGACAGCAAAGGACTTCATCCCTATTACTTTTGTTACCCAGTAATGAAGCTTTTTGTTTTGAATATGTAACAGACAATGTTTAAAACTTTACGGCCCGGTGTCTTACCCGGGGCACTGTGGCTTCATTTGTGAGGGCTTTATGTGTGTCACTTTCATATATCATTAATAAAAGCATTGGACGTTCTTGCATTTCAAATTTTACGCTCCTTGTTTTTCTTTATTATATATTGCAAACAGCTATTTACACACACTCACATATACAGGTCCATATCCACTCTGGATCTCACTGGTAACGACTCTGCTACTGCCAGTTATGACTTCGAAAAATCGATCAACTTAGCCGAAGACGAAGGTGAAGATGATTGCGAAGTGCCTGGTGAACTTGCAAGACTGTTACTCCAGGAAGAGAGAACCATTCAGCCACACGAAGAGCCAGTGGAATCAGTGAATCTGGGTACTGAGACAGACAAGAAGGAAGTCAAGATCGGTGCAAATCTGGAGCTTAGTGTGAAACAACGGTTGGTTCAAATGCTGCGTGACTATGTTGAGATCTTTGCCTGGTCTTACAAAGATATGCCTGGTTTGGATACTGATATTGTGGTTCATCGTCTGCCTACCAAGGAAGACTGTCCTCCAGTAAAACAGAAGGTTCGCCGTATGCGCCCAGAGATGTCTGAGAAAATCAAGGCTGAAGTTATGAAACAATTTGACACCGATTTTCTAGCAGTTACTTCTTACCCTCAGTGGGTGGCCAATGTGGTTCCAGTACCGAAGAAAGATGGTAAGGTCCGAATGTGTATTGACTACAGGGATTTGAACAGGGCAAGCCCCAAGGATGATTTCCCTCTACCTCATATCGACGTTCTGGTTGACAACACCGCTCAGCACAAGGTATTATCCTTCATGGATGGCTTCTCCAGTTATAATCAGATTAAAATGGCTCCCGAAGACATGGAGAAGACGACCTTTGTTACTCAGTGGGGTACCTTTTGCTACAAGGTCATGCCTTTTGGATTGAAAAATGTTGGGGCAACATATCAGCGTGCCATGGTTGCTTTGTTTCATGACATGATCCATCATGAGATTGAAGTATACGTCGACGATATGATTGCAAGGTCCCAAACTAAGGAAGAACACCTGGACCATCTACAGAAACTGTTTGACAGGTTGAAGTTGTACAAGCTGAGGTTAAACCCGAATAAGTGCACCTTCGGGGTGAGATCTGGTAAGCTACTAGGCTTCATCATGAGCGACAAAGGTATTCAAGTTGACCCTGCAAAAGTGAAATCCATACAAGAGATGCCAGCTCCCATAACAGAGAAAGAAGTCAGAGGCTTTCCGGGACGACTGAACTACATTGCCCGATTCATCTAGCACCTTACTGCTACTTGTGAGCCAATCTTCAAGCTACTGAAGAAAGATCAAGTAGTACTATGGAACGATGAATGCCAGGCTGCTTTCGAAAGGATCAAAGAGTATCTCCAAGAGCCACCCATCCTGATGCCACCAGTTGAAGGGAGACATTTGATCTTATACTTGACAGTGCTCGATAACTCAATGGGGTGTGTGCTGGGGCAGCATGACGAGTCTGGACGAAAAGAGCATGCAATTTACTACCTTAGCAAAAAGTTTACCGACTTTAAAACCGGTTACTCACTGCTCGAGAAAACTTGATGCGCTTTGGCATGGGCTGCTCGCCAGCTGAGACAGTATATGCTGACTCACACTACTCTATTGATTTCAAAGATGGATCCAATCAAGTATATTTTCGAAAATCCCACCTTGCCTGGAAGAATAGCAAGATGGCAGATGATCTTGACTGAGTAAGACATCTAATACACGACTCAAAAGGCAATTAAGGGAAGTGTATTGGCAGACCATTTGGCACATCAGGAAGTGGATGATTACTAGTCTATTAACTTTGAATTTCCGGATGAGAATATCATGTTGATAACTGATTGTGAGACACCTGGACCGGATGAAGGACCTTAGGAAGGATCCCGATGGTCTATGTACTTTGATGGAGCTTCAAATGCTTTGGGTAATGGCATTGGAGTCGTGATCATATCTCCTAAAGGCTCTCATACCCCGTTCACCGCCCGACTATGTTTCAACTGCACCAACAATATGGCAGAGTATGAAGCGTGTGTTGTACCCCAAAATTTACCCTCCCATTTCATCAACATTTTCTCATCACAAGACTCTTGGAACTGAAGATCAAGCTAGGGTTTGCTCTGCTCAAGACACTTCCTTGCACTGTTGACCTAAATTAAGGTTTGAATTTGCACAAGGATATTTTGACCTACAATACTCAAAATTGACTTTCACGCTCCATTTTGGCTTCACAAGTTTACCCATACCAAGTTTCAAGCCTTGATTCAAATCTTTGCCCAGTCAATTGGACAGTTGACCTAGAAATCAGCTGTATTGGGGAAAAAGTCAATTGTGGCCAATTGACAGTCAAACCTCATGAAATTTGACCCACATCAACATTATGAACTCATATGAACCATTTGATCAAGTTTGGATCACAATTCCACAAGAAATTTGATCAGATCACCAAAAGGGCAAAATGGTCATTTTTAGGGTTTTGACTGCACAAAGGCAATTTTTGACTGTTTGACCTAACCAATGGCAAACCAAGCTCACATATGGACTCAAGGACTCAATGACATTGTCTTGACCCATTCAACAAGTTCAAAAGATCTCAAATGCATAGGATTGACAGATGAATTTTTCAGTCAACTGACCAAAATTTGACTGTATACTGAAAAGTCAAACTTTGACTTTTTGGTCAAAATCAAGTGCCAAGGATAATTTTTCATCAAGACATGTCAAATTATGAAACTTGTTCATCAAGAAACCCAAAAATGCAAATTATGGTTTAAAATGGAAAAATTTCATAACTTAGAATTTTTTCTAAGTTATGAAATTTTCTTATTTATTCCTAACTGTGTCCCATTTTTTCACCAAGATGCAAATGGATTCAAACAAAACTTGAAACATGAAAGTTGTAGTCCATCACAAATTCTACAACTTTTATTCACAAAGTTTTCTCAAAAGAAGCTTTTATCTCAAGTTATGATTTTTAGAACAAGGGTACCTAAAACTTTTAACTTAGAGAAAATTTGCCCTAATCTAGGCAGGATTTTGACCCATCTTCTTGGCCATTTTTCACATAGTTCCACTTGGAGTTTCAAGTTGCATTACAAAGATTTATTTTAGTACATGTTCGAAGCTTTCCAAATTGTCCAAGAACTCCTCAAACACCCTTGTGGTTAGAGAGAATCGAATTCTTGAAGTTGGCAAAAACTCACTTTTGTCCATGGCCAATACATGTCCAGAACAACTTGCAATTCTGATCTAGCTAGCTTGGTTTGACATTACAGGCCTCAAAACCAATTTGAACTCCATAATTTAATGCCAATCCATCAGTCTAAGCCTTTGTTTTGTTCATTTGGTCATTATACACAAGATTAAGCCTTAAGTAGAAAAAGGCAAGTTTCCATTTTTGCTTAAGTATGCTTTATGTCAAACCAACAATCCTTGAGCATTGGTCCAAGATCTCTTGCAGCAAAACAAATCCAAAAATCAGAGGGGCCAAGAGCAATGTATGCAAACAAAATTCCATCGTGCGTTTTGTCCCAAGATAGTTCCAACACCTTCTAATCAACTCACATGAACTATCCCAGGCCCCCATTGCAAGCTGTAACACCTCTAACACACTTTGCCATTTTCATTTTAAATCTCTGCAGGTTGAGTTCTACAGCATGATTCAAGTTGTACCAAAGCAAGCCAAGCATTGGATAAGCTTCCTTGGACCTCAGGCAAGCTCAAAAGAAGCTCAAACACCATTGAAGGTTGTGCATTGTCCAGCTCGAAGTCAACTGAAACAGGTATTTCATGGACTTCTATATCTCTATTTAGGAATAGTTAGGCTTAGGTTTGTGAATTAAATATGTTGTATTCATAGCCCTGAAGCCATACATATACTTAGTTTTCATTTACATTAACCATGCTAAGAGAATTTCACTCATGAACTTTCTGAAAAAACTAGGTTAGAAATTAGGGCCAGAGAAATTCTCTCTGGTCTTTGAGAGCTAATCCAAGTTTTTTATATGGTTAGATTCGTTATTTGATGCTCTACAAGTTTCATGTTTTGAGTTTTGTCAAAAGATCAAAGAATCAGGAGATACAGGTTGGGGTAGCTAGCGCGCGTTTTTTTCAAAGTTCTGTTGGACAGAGGAAGAAGATGAAGTAGCTGGGCTGGGCCTGGCTACTTCCTACTTTTGGCACCCCCCCATTTTCTGTTTACACCCCCTGGCCCATTTATTTAAATATTTATCATTTTGACATTTTTATTTTTTATTCTGACTTTATTATTTTTTGTCTAAATATAAAAAATGCCAAAAATAATTTTCTATTTTTTTTTCATATTTATTTGATATTTATTTTATTTTACTAAGTACATATATGTAAATAAACTATTTTCTCTTTTTTAATAAAACTCAAAAATAATACAAAAAATATACTTATTTCCATTTATTATTTTTATTCATGTTTGAAAATATTTTCTTGAAAATACCCATTTTTTGTAAATAATTAAATTTTAATATATATATATATATATATATATATATATATATATATATATATATATATATATATATATATATATATATATATATATATATATATATATATATATATATATATATATATATATATATATATATATATATATATATATATATATATATATATATATATATATATATATATATATATATATATATATATATATATATATATATATATATATATATATATATATATTTGTTTTATCAAATAATTAGGTCAAAAAATACAAAAATACAACATTGTCATTTTTATTGATATCTTACACTAAATACGTCATTTTTTACAATATACTTTTATTTTTTTAATATATAATTGTATAAAATTAATAAATCATATTATTTATTAAGAATTAGGGTTTCTTGCCCTAAATAGAAAAATAATGAAAATTGATCTTTTTTTTTTATTTTACATTTCACATTGAAAAAATACTTTTTACATACTAAAAACATTTTGGCATATTACATTTTATTTACATTTATTTATTGTATTTATTTCAATTATTATACATTTAAATATTGTATCTTATACATTCAATTTGGTTGTAATAGTAATCTAGGGTTTTATTTCTTGTCAAATATCCCTAATTCAAATTTGTATCCCCCTCCCTATATCATGTTGTAATAGTGTAGCATTTAAATCCTCGCACATTTAAAAGCTTTCAATTATGCCATGCTTAGACCTAGGGTTTGTATGCAAATAAAATCAACAATTAGTTTGACCTAATCCAAGATAAATATTCATGAAAAAACAAACACAATGCACACTTGCACCCCTAGGGTTTCATCCACTTTGGTTCCTTCAAAAATGGGCCATGGTTGCATGTTGAGTACTTTGGCAAAATAAAAACAATCAAAAAGATCATAGTCCATCGATGACGCTATCTGAGTTGCCTAAACAAAATGATCAAGTCCCTCAAGAAAATTGTCAAAAATACTTGACACTATTGCTATCATGGTCTATACAATGACTCGTGCCTGTCCCGTTTCACATCCTAACACAAGGTTGTTCACCAAATACAATGGTGAAGCAACACTGTTAAAAGGGTTAAAAACATAAGAAATATCTTTGAGTAAAATAGGGTAGACAACTCTTAGTTACTTGATCAAAACTTGAAAAAACATCCTTGTTATCTTCAAAACACACTTCACAACACAAATTTCAAAACCCTACTTTCAAACAATAAAAACTGTTCAAAAGACAAAAACACCTTTGTATACATTCAAACAAGAATCATTACAAAGGTTGCCACAACGATGGCCTCTTTTCAAAACATCTTTCAAAACCACACAAAAAGTACCATTTCAAACAATTGAAGAGCACCATTTCAAACAATTTAAAAGCAAAGCAAGTGATCTAAGCAAGTAACTAAGAGCCCATGGATAACCATGGATATAAAGGGTGCTAATACCTTCCCTTTCTATAATCTACTCCCCGAACCCAAGAAAACATCTCAAAGGTCTTTCCTGTGCTTTTTTACCTTTCCTTAGGATAAAATAAAAAGTTGGTGGCGACTCTTGCTAAACCGAAACATTTGCGAACACAAACGCAAAATCCCAAGTCAGTTCTCCCACCGTATCACAGAACTGGCGACTCTGCTGGGGAAATCTTTAAAAGTGGAGTAACCTTAGGGCTTAGATCACCCTTGGCATGACTATTGTTTGCTTTGATTGCTTTACATCTTTGTTCTCTTGTTTGGGCTTGAAATCCTCCACCCGGATTTGGGGAAACATTCATAGATATCAATACGTTGTGGAAACTGTGCGGGGTATACCGGCACGGTTGAAGCAATAGCTATATTAGTGCGACATATTTGTGAGTACCGGTAGCCTTTGAGTCAATCAAAGAGAATACGGGGCCGCTGAGTGATGTCATTAAGCACTAATGAACTAGAACCTTACTTGACCATCTTGGCCTTTTCATTAGGGGTAGTGAGATGACCGGCTTTGGTGCGGTCCGAAGTTGGTAGATACTCGATACTACACTCATTGAGGGTTGTTTTCTTGGAATATTTTGGTCGCTAGTTAAGTGGCTAAACCAAGACAATGAACATAGAAAACAATCCAATGATATTGAGCTCTTTAGAACCCGGTTACTATTTATAGGACAGGTTTTGAACCAACTAAACTCAAGAGGGTACTTACCTATGAAACCTCATGCAAGCCTGAAACTAGGGTTTTGTGTGACTTGTTTGTACATGTGTCTGTGCATACATCATGAACATCATAAAGCATCATATGCATCCACTAACCATTTCAAGGGTTTGGATCTTCATCTTTGTTCTTGTTTTGTAGGTCATGGAATCTCTTCGCAGGAAAACAATTCAAGTCAATCTTGTGAGAATACCTCCTCAACTCAAGGAGCTCACTTCTAGGATTCCATAGAATTCTCTCTTCAATGAAAGACATGGTAAACTCCTCAACTTAGTCAACACCAGTATTGAAGAAGACATGGTGAAAGTACTTTTCTAGTTCTTTGACCCCCTACACCACTGTTTTACATTCCCTGATTACCAACTGGTACCAACCTTGGAGCAATTTTCTCAACTCCTGAGAATTCCTATTCTTCATCAACTACCCTACAACGGTACGGAAAAAGAACCAAAGCCTGAAGATGTTGCTCAAACATTACACTTGCAACCATCTGACATCAAGGAGCATTGGGAAACCAGAAGTGGTGTCAAGGGCTTCTTGGCAAAGTTTCTGTTCGAGAAGGCACAAGACTGCTGGAATTCTCTTGATCTACAAGCCTTTGAAGAGATTGTGGCTCTCCTCATCTATGGGTTGGTTTTGTTCCCAAACCCTGATCAGCTTATAGATGTGAATGTTGTCAAGATTTTCATATCCAGGAATCCTATACCTACATTGCTTGGGGACATCCTACACTCATTTTACACACGAACAATGAGGAAAAGAGGTGTTCTCATGTGATGTACTCCTCTCCTAGCAAGGTGGTTTATTTCTCACCTTCCACAATCAGTTCTGAAGAATGAGCAGGGTTTAAGGTGGTCACAACCATTGATGACCCTCACACATTCTGATGTACATTGGTGTTCTCGGTCCAGAGAAAATGTCATCATCATTGATCGTTGTGGGGAATTCCCTAATGTCCCACTACTTGGTATTAGGGGAGGCATTACCTACAACCCATGTCTAGCTTTGAGACAATTTGGATATGCTCGGAGGGATGGTCCTCATGACATGCTGATTCCTGACCTAGTTTTTGACTTCGACAACGATGCGCAAGAACTCCGACAAAGGTTCATCAGAGCTTGGAGGATGCCTAAACAAAGTGGATAGTAAGACACTGGGGCATAAGAATTCCATCCCTTTTGAGCCTTACCTCAAGTGGGTACGTACCTGCTCCCAGAATCTTATGATGCCATATCCACACATTCTCCCCTTGATCAAAGAACCTGTTATGGAAGGAGAGGTTCCATACACCATCCTACATCCTGACATGCCAACATCATGGGAGGAAATCCAAAAGAGTTAGATCCAACTCAAAGAAGAACGGGATACTTTTGAAGCCAGCTTCTATGCCTGTGAGAAGAAGGTTTTAGAGCTCACCCGTCGACTTCACGAGGAGGAAACTCTCAACACCTACATTGCACAAAAGAGGATGCGCAATGTCTTTTTACATTAAGAATTTTGTAATATTTCGCCCATGGGGCATTTATGTACTAACAAATATTTTCTTAATATGACGTGCATTCTTTTTGTTTGCAACAAATTTGAAATTTTTGAACCCTTGAAAGCATTACATGAATAACATACCATTCATCATATGCATAAACAGGTCTTCAAGCCAGGTTTCCTTATCTTTCTGCTGTTTATTTCAGCAAGATGGATTTGGAGCAAACAGTAAAGGACCTACAGGCACAAAATTCACAATTTCAGCAACTCCTCATGACCTTGGCAAAGGGTCAAGAGGATCTCAAAGTTCTGCTAGAGAAGAATAAAGAGAAGAAAAAGAAAAAGAGACCGGGGGTAGCCACTTTTGGAAGAAGGTTTGAGAGCGATGCTAGGAGGACTCTGGAGTTCCCTTCGACGTCTGACGAAGGGGCTGGCAAGGGGAAAGGAGTTACTGTACCTTCTGAGTCTGAGGTAGAAGAGGAGGAAGAGGAAGAATACGAGGACTATTTCGAACAACAGTATCCACCAGCGGATGACAAATATAAGAACCTTGAAGACAGATTGGCAGTTATGGAGTTGCAGAGGGTGCCCGGATTGGATTTTGAGGAACTGGGGTTGGTAGCTGGGATTGTTATCCATCCCAAGTTCAAGGTGCCAACATTTTCCAAGTACGATGGTCTGTCTTGCCCTAAGATGCACCTGAGGTCGTATGTTAGAAATATCCAACCTCATTCATCCGATAAAGATCTCTGGGTACACTTTTTCCAAGACAGCTTGTCTAGCACTCAGTTAGATTGGTTTTATCAGCTCGAGAGATCAGAAGTTCACAATTGGGAAGGCTTGGCCGCTGCTTTTTATCGTCAGTATCAGTACAACTCTGATTTGGCGCCCACTCGTACTCAGTTACAAAGTATGGGGATGGCTTCAAATGAAGGGTTTAAGGAGTACGCGCAGAAGTGGCGTGATCTGGCGGGAAGAGTGCATCCACCGCTATCAGACAGAGAATTAGTTGACATGTTTTTGGGGACCCTATCTGGTCCTTTCTTCAATCATCTAATTGGGAGCTCCTCCGCGGGATTTACTGAACTGATTCTGACCGGCGAAAGGGTGGAGGCCGGTATTAAAAATGGAAAGATTCAAAAGGATGCTTCCGCATCCACAACTATTAAAAAACCTTTTCACAGCCAAGAAAGAAGCATTTGCTGTGTATTCTCAGAAGGGGTTGGGAAGAACTGAGCACCGTCCGACTATAGGGGCCGTGATGATTCAAAATTCGTCAAATGATCATCCTCGTAACAATCAGTCGAGACCTAATCACCAACGGGTAGAACGGCCATAACGGCAGTTCACCCGCATCAACATGATGCCCGCTCAGGTCCTTCCCCATTTGTTGAAACTGAATCTGACCAGTTTGAAGGAGGCGCCGAAAAACCCTAACACCTCCTCTCCGTACTACCACTCTAATGCTAAGTTTGCTTACCATTCCGACAGTGTTGGGCACGATACCAATAATTGTTGGGCACTTAAGAACAAAATTCAGGATCTAATTGACGCCAAAGAGGTTGAATTTGACGCTCCTGAGAAGCCCAATGTTATATCCGCTCTAATGCCCAAGCACGGCCACAATGTGCATGCTGTTTTGGAAAATCTCCATGTTGCTGATTGTGATACGGTGGGAGAAATAACTTGAGTTTTGCGTTTGTATTCGCACTTGTTCGGTTTAGCAAGAGTCGCCACCGACTTTTTATTTTATCCTAAGGAAAGGTTAAAAAGCACAGGAAAAACCTTTTGAGATGTTTCGTGGGTTCGGGGGGTAGGTTATGAAAAGGGAAGGTATTAGCACCCTTTTCATCCATGGTTATCCATGGGCTCTTAGTTACTTGGTTTTAGATCACTTTCCTTTGATTTTCAATTGCTTGAAATTGTGGTGTGTGTGTGTGTTTTGAAAATGTTTTTGAAGAAGATGTCTTGTCTTAGGCAACCATTGTAATGACTCGTGTTTGAGTGTTTTACAAAAGTGTGTATCTTTTTGAAAAGAAAAAAAAAATGTTTTGTTTTGAAAGTGTTTGTGGAGTGTGGTTTTGAAAAGTAGGCAAGTGTGTTTTGCAAGTTGGATCAAGTAACTAAGAGTTGTCTACCCCTATATTTACTCAAAGGTTTTTTCTCATGTCTTAACCCTTTTTAACAATTTTGTTCCACCATTGTATTTGGTGGACAATCTTGCATTTAGGATGTTTAACGGGACAGGCGCGGGTCATCGTATGGACCATGAATGCAATGGTGCCAAGTGTCTTTGGAAATTTTGCTTGAAGGGACTATAATCATTTTGATTAGGCAACTTTCGAAAGCGTCATCGAGGGACTTATGATCATTTGAATTGTTTTGCCAAAGAAACTCGACGTGCAAGTATGGCCCATTTTGGAAGGCAACAAGCGGGATTACCCTAGGGGTGCAAGTGTGGTTGTGTATTGATTTCATGTATTTGTCTTTGTATTAGGTTATCTAGCATTTGATTTTATGTACATACAAACCCTAGGTCTAACCATGGTATATTTGAAAGCGGTAAATTGCGGGAATTTAAAGTCTACGCTATTACAAATAAGTATCCGGAAGTGGGGGTACAAATTTACAAATGGGGATGAGACTTTAAGGAGAGTAGTGTCCAAATAATTACAACCAAATCGAATTGCAATCTCAAATGTAATATGTATCATACGTACAAGATAAGCAAATGTAAATGTATCAATGTATTTGTGTATTGTAAATGTGTAAGTGTATGTGTAAATGTATTAAGATAATCAAATATGTATTGAAAATGTGTATGTGATTTATTTACAGGTGTGGAAAATGTTAACTTGATGAAAAATTAAGTATCGCTTATTTATTTGTATTTTCGTATTTTTGTTAATATGTACAAAACAAAATATTTTAAGAAGAGAAATGAATGTTTTAAGAAAATTAATATTTCATGTATGAAGAAAAGATTTATCAAAAGAGTTTTCAGGATAAAATCTATTAACCTAATTATATTCGAATATTCATGTATTATAAAAAGGGTTAAGATATTATTTAATTTATAAACAAAGTTAAATTATGCTATAAAAAGAAAATCAAAGAGTTAATAAAAATTTGATGTAAAAAATTATATGTTAATTTATTAAAAAAAAGAGATATGATATGGTAATAAAAAGGGTATTAGTTAGAAAGAATGAAAATGGGCTTTAGTGTTTTAGGCCCAAGCTAAATAATCAGAATAATAGGAAAAAGGGGGGTGCATCCAGAAAAAACAAAATGGGCTTAGGCGCGTTGGACAGGGTAAGGCCCAAGTGATTGAGACAAACTTGTAAGGGTTTCAGGGTTTGCTTTCATTTGGGAATTCTAGGGTTAGGCATAACAACGGCGCCGTTCTTCATCTTTGTTCCTCTTCGTCCTCTCAAACCAAAGCTTGTCTGAGCAAAACTCCTTCGCCCATGGCCACCAGGCTTCGTCCTTTCGTCCCCTCTTCCCTCCTTGGTCCAGCGAAACGAGATCGTAAGGTGACTGTTTCTGTTATTTAACGCATTTAGAGTTTCACATTTTTATATATTGTTGATTTCTCTTCCTTGCATGTTTAGTTTCGTTTCTGATTCTTGATTATTCGCATTTTTGTTTGAGATGCATGAATGGAGAGAAATGAAAATATACCTTTGGGGGATGGAGACGGAGGAGGACGGAACGGAGATGCTTCAGGCGGCCAAGGGCGAGGGCTTGGTAATGATGCGCGCTTTGCTTGGAAACCCTGGTATTCTGTATTTTTTTCCTTTTTGTGTGTTGGTTCAATGATGATGTTTGAGAACCTTAGTTTGATATCACTTCTTTTCTTCTTCTTATGTTGGCTTCGCTTATGCTTATTCTGAGTTTCCTCTGAATATTTGTTTATTGTTGATATGCTTTCATCTGAGATGCTTCTTTATCTTCTTCTTCTTGTTGGCCTCTGTAGCTGGTATGCTTCGTATGCTTTGTATGCTTATTGGTATGTTGTGCCCTGTGATGAGGCTACCTCTGAGGGCCTGGTTGGTTCGAAGGTTTTTGCATATTTGATGCTTGCCTCTGTGTATTATGGTGTTGAGATATTGATGATGATATGTTTGCCCTGAATATGCTTGTTGGTATTGAGTATTGAATGCTATTGTGTTTGATTTGTGTGCTTGCCCAATGATGAAATCTTTCTGAGGGCTTGTGTTGGTTTGGAAGCTTGTTTTGGAAAGGGCTTGATGTTTAGAGGATGGTTAGGCTTTTGACAGGTTGGGGCTTGAACAGTTCAGGCAGGTTTGACAGGTTTAGGTTTACAAGTTTGGGTGTTTACCAGCTTGTGGTTTGTTTTGATTGTTTGAAGTTGGGTTGAAACAGGTTTGGCCTCTTTGGCTTTTAGGCTTGCTTGGAGCAAGTTTAAGGCCTGGAAGTTTGGCTATTTGTTTCAGGTTGATGGCTTTTTGGGTTGTTTGGTATAGCTTTGATGCAGTCTAAAGCTTATGCAGGTTAGGCTTGTATGGACCTGTTTGTGAGTTTCAGCAGGTTGAGTGTTTAAGGCATATGCAGGTTTAAGGTTTGTTGTGAGGTTTCTATACTTCTGAGTTATGCAGGTGAAGGCCTTTTGAGGTTTGGAGCTTAGGCTTCAAGCTTGTTGAGGCAGTTTGTGTTTTTTGTTACAGTTTTGTTTGTGTTCTGATTTTCTTTCTGTTGTTTCTGCCTCCTTTTTTACTGTGTTGATAACAGTTTGTTTTTATATATTTCTTCTTCAAGCCTAAGCCTGTAAACCTCCTTTCTTTTTTTCTCTTCTCTCTCTCTCTCTCTCTTGACAGTTTTTAAGCATTTTTTATTGCTTAGATTTGTCCTTATTCTGAAAAGGTAGCTGGCCATAGGAAAATGATGTGATTTGACATGCTTGCTTGCAATAGTTGTTTTACTCTGCATACTTTTATCTCTTTCTCCAGCTTTCCTGCATCTTTGACAGCTTTTGGGTAACCTTTTGTACTTGTTGATGTTTTGATATCCTTTTGGCAGCTTGGACAGTTTCATTCAGTTTGCTCTTTTGACTTGGTTTAGGCCATTCAGTTTGGTTTGCCTTTGGACTTTGTTTGGCATTGGTTTTGAAACTTTGAAATATGCAGTTTGCAACTTTTGTGCATTTCATACTTTATTTTTGCAAGCATTTTTCATCCCTCTTTGTGAACCGGGAGAAATCTCGTGATTTGCAGAGAGGGCAAACTGATTCCGACCAGTTGCCTTTAATGATGAATTTTAACTGTCTGCCTTTTATTATTTCATCTGCTTTTGACCTTTTTTTTCTTTTTCTTTGTTTTGCAGATAAAAATCAATGGAGAGGAGTAGCAGTAGAATAATGAAGATGAAGACTTAGAAATTTTTTAGGATAGTTTTATTTCAAATTTAATCATTTGTAAAATTATTATTGTAAACAAAAATGTAAATAAATTTACCGTTGTTCAAATAATAATTTCTAACAAAACAATTAAAGATGAATAAATAAAAATCCTTTTGATCAGTTAATTCTTCTTTCAATTCAATGTTCATTTAATTATTTGAATTTCTTAAATTAAAATATATGGAAGTATCCAATTATTCTGACTTAGAAAAATAATTAATAAACACTGTGGTCTTATCATTGAATCAATAATAAACCTGGCGCTCCAATTAAACAATGCACAGTTAATCAAACCAACATCCAGATACTTATCTTTTTACTGATTAAATCAACACTGTAGATTCTTAATTTAAGCACCTCAGCTTTAATCTCATCTCAAATCAAATGCCTTAGCCTTTACTGATTAAACAAAACATTGCAAGTTCTTGATTCAAATGCTTCAGTCCAAATCTCAAAGTAAACTGAAAAGAACTGTAAAATTAATTCTTTCTGAGAATGCGCGCACAAAAACCCTAGTTTTGTTTTAATTGTCAGAGAAGCGTCCGCCTAATCAAAACCTGAGCCAACTCAACCAAACTTTAGCAATCTGCCCGAACCGCTTTAAAAATCAATGAAAACCCTAATTTTGTCTGACTGATAAGAAAAGTCTGTTTGACTGATTCTTACGCCAATCTGAAAAATCAGGAAATGCCCGAGGCTGTGATTTCTTGGTGGAAAAATATCAGGGCAAATTTTGGGGTACAACACTGATGTTGCCGATCTGTTGACTCCATTGATTGTGATTAAAGAAAATTTGTTGAGAGCCAGGATCTTTCCTGGTTGTGGCAAAGACTGTTATTTCTGTTTGAACATTCAAGATGATTGTCCAATGTTGAAGTCAGGTGTCCAACGCCTGATGGATACTCAAGAGATACTTTTCCAGAAAACCCCTATTAACACTTTCAATCCGATTACTCCTGATACTTGTGATACTTCAACCAACGATATTGCTATCATAACCATTTCTGACAATCCTCCCAAGGCTTGCAAAAGGCCTGTCAGGATTACACCCAACTCTGAATGTGTACCTTTAAAGATCACCATGCCGGGACCTGTCCCGTACCAATCAAGCAAAATGATACCGTGGAACTATGGGGGAGAAATCTTCTACCACGGCATCAAACAAATCGAAACAGTCCAAGAGATTTCTGAAGAAGACCCTGATATAGGGAACATCGCGGGTACCAGCAAAATAACCCGTAGTGGCCGAATCTTTTCTCTGGAGATTGCTCCCCCTTGAGCAGTTTTCGGACCCTTAAAAGCTTCTACACCTGTTGGGCCCTCTGTGCAAGGCCCAATGATTGAAGAATTGGATACTCCCAAGGTTAGACCATCTGCTGATATTACCGACAAGGGTAAGGGGATACTGGAAATGCCTGTTAGGACGAAGGATCATGTTGTGGTTATCCCTGAAACCACTCAGAAGGAAATGGATGAAATCCTAAAAATAATCAGAAAAAGTGACTACGACGTTGTGGAACAATTAGGGCAAACCCCTTCTAAAATTTCAATGTTAGCTCTTCTGCTCTGTTCTGAGGTTCATGCCAAGGCCCTAATCAAATTCTTGAAGGCGGCACATGTTCCCCCAGAGACCTCGGCTGACCAGTTTCAGGATTGTGTGGCCAGTCTTACTGCTGATAATTGCTTGGGCTTTTCCGATGCTGACTTAACTCCCAAAGGAAGAAAACATAATGATGCATTACATGTTTCAGTTGAATGTCGGGGAACTACTCTCGCCCATGTCTTGGTCGATATTGGTTCTTCCCTAAATGTGCTGCCAAAGAAAGCCTTAGACCGTTTGGATTGCGAAGGTTTGACCCTCAAACCTAGTAACATCGTTGTTAGGGATTTCGATGGTTCCAAAAGAATGGTTCATGGAGAGGTTGATATTCCTATCAAGGTAGGCACCAAAGTGTTCAATTCCACCTTCTACGTGATGGACATCCTCCCGTCATACTCATGTTTGCTAGGAAGACCGTGGATCCATTATGTCGGGGCAGTTACATCCTCTTTGCACCAAACGCTAAAATATCTTGTTAAGCGTAAAATCATAATTGTGCACGGCGAGGAAGAATACATGATCAGTCATCTCAATTCCTTTCGATATGTGGAGTTAGATGGCGAGTTCATCGAAACGCCTTTTCAACATTTTGAGGAAGTTTCTCCCGAGGTAGCAGTTGCGAAGACAGTGGTTTAGGAACCTATCATTCCCAAGCTTGTGCCTAGGATGGCATCTCTCAAGGACGCAGAGGCTGTGATTAAAGAGGGGAAGAGCACAGCATGGGGGAAATTTCCTAATTTTCCCCATAAGACGGACAAATCGGGACTAGGGTTTACAGCTGCAGGACAAAAGGCTATGTGTCGTTCCAAGGCTGGAAGGCCACCCGTCAAGATCTCACACCATGGAATCAATGCTGTAGAAGATGAAGATGGGGAGAGCCACTTTGAAGATTGGATCTTTCCGACTGTCAAAGGGGGTTTGAGCAATTGGGAAGCAAAGGATTTTGTTCATATCACCTTTATCAACCAGTAATTTTATCTTTGAACAATATCCCATTTTTTATGGTCTGTAATAACTAAAACAATTCGCACACTATTTTCACCTCATGCCTTGCCCGGGGCATGTAGGTCCATCTGTAAGGGCTTGATTTTCTTCATAATCATATGCCATGTTTTAGTGAATCATTGGACGTTTTTTATCTATAAACTGCTGTGTTCATTTTCTTTCCTTTTGCATTTTTGTTTTGTTTAAGGATGGCTATCCCTTACACATACCCACACTCACAAATGCATGTACCCATCCATTCCGGATTCCATGGGCAACTATTCTGTTTCAACCTTCGATAACTCTAAAGATTTGGTCAATCATGTTGAGTACGAAGTTGACGAAGATTGTGAGGTGCCGGGAGAGTTAGCCAGACTTCTCCAACAAGAAGAGAGGGCCATTCTGCCCCATGAAGAGTTGCTAGAAACCATCAACTTGGGGACAGAGGAGGACAGGAAAGAAGTAAAAGTGGGTGCCAACCTGGAACCGAGTGTCAAGGAGCGCTTAGTGCAGTTGTTGAATGAATACGTTGAAATCTTTGCTTGGTCTTATGAAGACATGCCAGGGCTAGACACCGATATTGTGGTTCACCGTCTCCCTATAAGAGAAGATTGTCCACCGATCAAGGAAAAGGTTCGCCGAATGAGGCCTCACATGTCTGAGAAGATTAAGGCTGAAGTAATGAAGCAATTCAACGTTGGTTTTCTGGCTGTTACAACCTATCCATAATGGGTTGCTAACATTGTGCTCGTACCCAAAAAGGACGGCAAGGTCAGAATGTGTGTAGACTATCAGGATTTGAACAGGGCCAGTCCCAAAGACGATTTTCCATTACCGCATATCGACATCTTGGTTGACAACACAGCTCAGCACAAGGTGTTTTCCTTCTAGGATGGGTTCTCGGGATACAACCAGATCAAAATGGCCCCCGAAGACATGGAGAAAACTACCTTTGTCACGCAATGGGGTACCTTCTGCTACAAAGTGATGTCGTTCGGACTGAAGAACGCAGGGGCAACTTACCAACGCGCCATGGTAGCTTTGTTTCATGATATGATACATCATGAGATCGAAGTTTACGTGGACAACATGATAGCTCGATCACAGACAGAAGAAGAACACCTTGAACATTTGCAAAAGCTATTTGCCAGGTTGAAAGAGTATAAGTTCATACTGAATCCAAGTAAGTGCACTTTTGGAGTTAGGTCTGGTAAACTTCTGGGATTTACTGTCAGTAACAAGGGCATTGAGGTTGATCCAGCTAAAGTAAAAGCTATACAATAAATACCTGCCCCCCGTACTGAAAAGGAGGTTAGAGGATTCTTGGGACGCTTGAACTATATTGTGAGGTTCATCTCTCACCTGACATCTACCTGCGAGCCAATTTTCAAACTGTTGAAGAAAGATCAGGTCGTTGAATGGAACGATGATTGTCAAGTTGCCTTTGATAAGATCAAGGAGTATTTATTGGAACCTCCTATTCTGATGCCACCCGTCGAAGGAAGGCCGTTAATCATGTAGCTGACTGTGTTGGATAACTCAATGGGGTGCGTATTGGGCCAACATGACGAGTCTGGCCGAAAAGAGCATGTCATTTATTACCTTAGCAAAAAGCTTACCGACTGTGAGACTCGCTACTCATTGCTCGAGAAAACTTGTTGCGCTTTGGTATGGGCTGCTCGCCGGCTAAGGCAGTATATGTTGACTCATACCACTTTGCTGATTTCCAAGATGGATCCGATCAAGTATATCTTCGAGAAGCCTGCTTTATCTGGAAGAACCGCTAGATGGAAGATGATCCTGACTGAGTATGACATCCAGTATTCTACCCAAAAAGCTATAAAAGGGAGTATACTAGCTAACCATCTAGCTCATCAAGCCGTCGAAGATTATCAATCGATGAGGTTCGACTTCCCTGACGAGGACATCATGACTTTGGACAAAATCGAAGGTAACGGACCATATGACGAACCTGAACAAGGATCCCGATGGACCCAGTACTTTGATGGTGCTTCAAATGTACTTGGCAACGGTATCGGTGCGGTACTCATCTCTCCAGAAGGTTGCCATACACCCTTCACTTCCCGACTTTGTTTCAGCTGTACCAACAACATGGCCGAATATGAAGCTTGCATCTTTGGTCTCAAGGCTGCTATAGACCTGGGGATCAAATCTTGGTCGTATTTGGGGACTCGGCTTTGGTTATCAGTCAAGTCAAAGGAGAGTGGGACACCAAACATCCTAATCTTATCCCATACAAAGAACATGTCCTGACATTGTTGCCTCATTTTGAGCAGATTACTTTCGAGCACTTCCCGCGAGAAGAAATTCAACTAGCAGATGCTCTGGCTACAATGTCTTCCATGTTTAAACTCAACTGGGATAACGAGGCTCCCCAAATTACCATCGAGCGAATAGACGAACCTGCGCACTTTCATGAGATTAATACCGAAGAAGTAGTGGAACAACCCTGGTTTCATGAAATCAAAAGATATCTCCAAACTAGAGAATACCCTGAAGGAGCTTCCGTCAATGACAAAAAGTTCTTAAGAAGATTTGCTGCCAAGTTCTTCCTAAGCAATGGCATCCTTTATAAGTGCAGCCATGATTGTGTTTTACTCCGATGCATGGACAAAGCCGAAGCAGAGTTGGTCATGATTGAGGTACACAGTGGCACATTTCGCACCCACTTGAGCGGACATACAATGGCAAAGAAGATTCTAAGGGCAGGCTACTACTGGTCTACCATGGAAGCTGATTGTCATCAACATTCTTGTACTTGCCACAAATGCCAAGTCTACGCCGACAAGGTACATATTCCTCCTGTTACTCTCAACGTTCTGACAGTTCCTTGGCCATTCGCAATGTGGGGCATTGACATGATTGGAGAGATCAAGCCCACGGCATCCAATGGACATCGCTTCATCCTGGTGGTTATTGATTACTTCACCAAATGGGTCTAAGCAGCTTCCTATGCCTCAGTTACAAAGAATGTGGTTGCCCGCTTCATCAAGCAGAATCTCATATGCCGGTATGGTATCCCCGACAGGATCATCACAGACAACGGTACAAATTTGAACAATACTATGATCACCTCTCTATGCGAACAGTTCAAGATTTATCATCACAATTCATCTCCCTATCGGCCGAAGATGAACGGTGTTGTTGAAGCCGCGAACAAAAATATCAAGAAGATCATTTAAAAGATGACAGTCACCTACAAAGACTGGCATGAGATGTTATTGTTTGCTCTGCATGGATATCGTACCACAGCACGTACTTCGACAGGGGCAACCCCATTTTCTTTAGTATATGGCATGGAGGCTGTTTTGCCTATGGAAGTACAGATTCCTTCTTTAAGGATTATGAAGGACGACGGTTTGAGTGAAGACGATTGGATTCAGACCCGGCTTGATCAACTCAATTTGATCGACGAGAAGCGACTTACTGCTGTTTGTCATGGTCAGGCGTATCAAAAACGCATGATCAAGGCTTTCAACAAGAAAGTCAGGCGTCAAGTATATCAAGTCGGAAATCTTGTAATCAAGCGGATCATCTTACTGCAAAGTGATCCCAGGGGCAAGTGGACTCCTACTTACGAAGGACCATTTGTGATCAAGAGCATCTTCTCCGGTGGGGCAATGATTTTGACCACCATGGACAGTGACGACTTGCCACACCCTGTGAACGCAGACATAGTCAAAAGATACTACGCATAAAACGACCCGGCAAGTTGAAAACTCGAAAGGGTGACTTGGGAAAAAATGGGCATCCCGGTGAACCGAAAACCCGAAAGGGAAGTTCAGGCAAAAATTAGGGATAAAACAAAAAAAATATGTACACCCATCGAGTTGAAAACCCGAAAGGGCGACTTGGGCAAAAAAGGGTTTCCCGGTGGATCGAAAACCCGAAAGGGCAGTCCAGGAAAAAGTTAGGGAATTAAAGTGTATGACTATGTCTCGTCGGATCACTTTAAGGACAATCTCTTCACCAGACAAGCTCCAGGCCTCTGATCAATCCAGTCGTCAATGGACGAAGCAGCGAATGGACAAGATATTCAGATTTGTGAAGGCTATATCAGAATGGGAATCCCATGGAATTGTTACACATAGCCATCTTTCTTTTGTATAAAAAAAATTTTTAATTTTTACGACAACATTCTCTTACTAGGGTGTCTGTCTCCTTTGTACAAAGATACTCACAAAAGTTAAATACAAAGATACTTCAAAGTGCAGAAATTTGCTTGCCTTTCTTTTCTTTTTACACTTATGTTTTATTTGAAAACGTCCAATGTTTCGTTAAAATAGGCATATGCCTTCTAATATAATCACTGCTTACAAATAGAACGAAATTGAAAAAGGGTAATTACTGATAGGTTGAAGGTGTAGGAAGATATCTTTGTGCCATTCCAGAAGGAATCCACTACGATATATCATTCAGATCCTCAACAAAGCTGAAATCTTGGAGTATTTCCTCAGCGGAGTTAAAATTCAAGATCCCCAGTGAAGCCAGTTTAATCTAAACCTTATTCCTCAGTGGAGCCAGAGTATCTCCCCCACAGATTCATCTCCCAGCAAGATCGAAGATTCTTGGTCCCATTTCTCCAAGGCTTCAATTCCCCATAAGAGATTTTCAGAGTTTCCCCAATATCCCAGGAAAGTCAACAAGGATTTCTCATCTTCGACAATCAAAATTTTTGGAATCCCCAGCTTCGGTCGAAGATTTATATTCCCTGGCAGCAGTCAAAGATGTCGTTATCTCCAGCTATCTAGGATTTATCTTCCTCAGCAGGACAGTTATTCAGCTTACATGCATAACCATTACATCCATATATCATAAACATGGATTACAATTCATTGCATCATACATATCATGCAATTTAACTTCGTGTTTTAGCTAACATTTTACCCTTTTTAGGATAAGATTAAACAGCTATTGTTAACAATTATTCAGATACAGTATGGATACACCCCAGACACGGCGGTCATTCTATTACCCATTCAGAACTTCAAGTCAAAATACAGTATGGATACATCCCAGACGCGGCAGTCATTCTACTACTCATTCAGACTTCAGTAATCAGATACAGACTAGATACGCTCCAGACACGGCAGCCATTCTATCTCTCATTCAGATTCAACTATCAACTACAGGTTCAGATATGCTCCAGACACGGATGCCATTCTGTCTCTTACATCAGCAGTTTGACTCTCCCCAATGCAGTCTCCACGGAAATCATTTTGTCACTTATTCAGATCCCAGATACAATACGGATACACCCCAGACACGGAGGTCATTTTGTCACTCATTCAGAGTTTAACCCCCAGCACACAGTTGCTCCATACACAAATGTTTTCCTGTTACCCAGATACAATACAGATACACTCCAGACACGACAGTCATTCTGATGTTCATTCAAGATTCAAATACAGTTATAGCTCGGATACGCTCCAGACACGGATGTTATTCTTTTGCTCATACAAACCCAGTCTCCAGATACAGTTCAAATGCATTCAAGACGCGGATACAATTTTGATGCTCATTCTCCTGACCTACAACATTTCAGTTCAACAAACACTCTTGGATGGCATCTTTAAGCCCATTTCCAGCAAGATTCTACCATCTCCAAATGGAATCTTTAAGCCCATTCCCTCAACAATATTTTGGCGAGTGCAAATTTACGGGCACTCTAGTGTCCAATCTTCCTTTACCTTCGAGTCGCGACAGGAAAAACTTGCCAATCTAACTCTTCAGGTTCAAGAAGATTGAACAGGGGCAACTGTTGTACCCCAAAATTTGCCCTCCCATTTCATCAATATTTTCTCATCACAAGACTCTTGGAATTCAAGATCAAGCTAGGGTTTGCTCTGCTCAAGACACTTCCTTGCGTTGTTGACCTAAATTAGGGTTTGAATTTGCACAAGGATATTTTGACCTACAATACCCAAAATTGACTTTCATGCTCCATGTTGGGTTCACAAGTTTTCCCATACCAAGTTTCAAGCCTTGATTCAAATCTTTGCCTAGTCAATTGGACAGTTGACCTAGAAATCAGCTGTATTGGGGGAAAAGTCAATTGTGGCCAATTGACAGTCAAACCTCATGAAATTTGACCCACGTCAACATTATGAACTCATATGAACCATTTTATCAAGTTTGGATCACAATTCCACAAGAAATTTGATCAGATCACCAAAAGGGCAAAATGGTCATTTTTAGGGTTTTGACTGCACAAAGGCAATTTTTGACTGTTTGACCTAACCAATGGCAAACCAAGCTCACATATGGACTCAAGGACTCAATGACATTGTCTTGACCCATTCTACAAGTTCAAAAGATCTCAAATGCATAGGATTGGCAGATGAATTTTTCAGTCAACTGACCAAAATTTGATTGTATACTGAAAAGTCAAACTTTGACTTTTTGGTCAAAATCAAGTGCCAACGGTCATTTTTCATCAAGACATGTCAAATTATGAAACTTGTTCATCACGAAACCCAAAAATGCAAATTAGGGTTTAAAATGGAAAATTTTCATAACTTAGAATTTTTCCTAAGTTATGAAATTTTCTTAATTTTTCCTAACTTTGTCCCATTTTTTCACCAAGATGAAAATGGATTCAAACAAAACTTGAAACATGAAAGTTGTATTCCATCACAAAGTCTACAACTTTTATTCACAAAGTTTTCTCAAAAGAATCTTGTATCTCAAGGTATGATTTTTGGAACAAGGGTACCTAAAACTTTTAACTTAGAGAAAATTTGCCCTAATCTAGGCAGGATTTTGACCCATCTTCTTGGCCATTTTTCACATAGTTCCACTTGTAGTTTCAAGTTGCATTACAAAGATGAATTGTATTACATGTTCCAAGCTTTCCAAATTGTCCAAGAACTCCTCAAACACCCTTGTGGTTAGAGAGAATCGAATTCTTGAAGTTGGCAAAAACTCACTTTTGTCCATGGCCAATACATGTTCATAACAACTTGCAATTCTGATCTAGCTAGGTTGGTTTGACATTACAGGCCTCAAACTAATTTGCACTCCATAATTTAATGCCAATCCATCAGTCTAAGCCTTTGTTTTGTTCATTTGGTCATTATACACAAGATTAAGCCTTAAGTAGAAAAAGGCAAGTTTCCATTTTTGCTTAAGTATGATTTATGTCAAACCAACAATCCTTAAGTATGATTTATGTCAAATATCCCCAATTCAAATTTGTATCTCCCTCCCTATATCATGTTGCAATAGTGTAGCATTTAAATCCTCGCACATTTAAAAGCTTTCAATTATGCCATGCTTAGACCTAGGGTTTGTATGCAAATAAAATCAACAATTAGTTTGACCTAATCCAAGATAAATATGCATGAAAAAACAAACACAATGCACACTTGCACCCCTAGGGTTTCATCCACTTGTTGCCTTCAAAAATGGGCCATGGTTGCATGTTGAGTACTTTGGCAAAATAAAAATAATCAAAAAGATCATAGTCCCTCGATGACGCTATCTGAGTTGCCTAAACAAAATGATCAAGTCCCTCAAGAAAATTGCCAAAAATACTTGACATTATTGCTATCATGGTCTATACGATGACCCGTGCCTGTCCCATTTCACATCCTAACACAAGGTTGTTCACCAAATACAATGGTGAAGCAACACTGTTAAAAGGGTTAAAAACATAAGAAAGATCTTTGAGTAAAATAGGGTAGACAACTCTTAGTTAGTTGATCAAAACTTGCAAAAACATCCTTGCTATCTTCAAAACACACTTCACAACACTCAAAACCCTACTTTCAAACAATGAAAACTGTTCAAAATACAAAAACACCTTTGTATACATTCAAACAAGAATCATTACAAAGGTTGCCACAACGATGACCTCTTTTCAAAACATCTTTCAAAACCACACACAAAGCACCATTTCAAACAATTTAAGAGCACCATTTCAAACAATTGAAAAGCAAATCAAGTGATCTAAGCAAGTAATTAAGAGCCCATGGATAACCATGGATAGAAAGGGTGCTAATACCTTCCCTTTCTATAATCTACTCCCCGAACCCAAGAAAACATCTCAAAGGTCTTTCCTGTGCTTTTTGACCTTTCCTTAGGATAAAATAAAAAGTCAGTGGCGACTCTTGCTAAACCGAAACATTTGCAAACACAAACGCAAAATCCCAAGTCAGTTCGCCCACCCTATCACAGCGTGCATAATGGGTCTTCGAGCAGCAATTGACCTAAGGATTAAGTTTCTAAGTGTCTTCGGAGATTCCGCTCTCTTGATCAGTCAGATCAAAGGCGAGTGGGATACGAAACACCCAAATCTTATTCCCTACAAGGAGTATTTGTTGACATTGCTTCCCCACTTTGAGGAGATAACCTTTGAACACTTCCCCAGAGAGGAGAATCAGTTGGCGGACGCGTTGGCTACGATGTCTTCTATGTTCAAAGTCAATTGGGACAACGAAGCTCCCCGGATCATTATTGAAAGATTAGATGAACCTGCACATTGCTGTGATCTTGAGACTAAAGAGGTAACAGAAAAGCCCTGGTATCATGAAGTGAGGAGGTATCTTGAAGCTCAGGAGTACCCCGAGGGTGCATCTGTTAATGACGAGAAATTTCTGAGAAGGTTCGCAGCGAAGTTCTTCATCAGCAATGGCATTCTTTACAAGCGAAATCATGATTCAACCTTACTGCGTTGTATGGATAAGAATGAAGCAGAAAGGATCATGATAGAATTACATGAAGGTACTTTCGGAACTCATTCTAGTGGACATACCATGGCAAAGAAAATCCTACGGGCAGGATACTATTGGTCCACAATGGAAGCTGACTGTTATCAGTATTCTCGGACATGTTACAAGTTCCAGGTATATGCTGATAAGGTGCACATACCTCCAGTTACTTTGAATGTCTTGACGGCACCTTGGCCTTTTGCAATGTGGGGCATTGATATGATCGGCAAGATCAGACCTACAGCATCTAACGGGCATCATTTCATACTGGTGGCTATTGATTACTTTACGAAGTGGGTTGAAGCAGCTTCCTTTTCTACTGTAACCAAGAACGTCGTGGCACGGTTCATTCGACACAATCTGATCTGTCGATACAGTGTACCTGAGAGGATCATTACGGACAATGGTACCAATCTTAACAACAAGATGATCACTGAGCTCTGCGAGCAATTCAAGATACAGCATCACAACTCTTCTCCCTACCGGCCGAAGCTGAATGGGGCTGTAGAAGCGGCTAATAAGAACATTAAGAAGATCGTGCAGAAGATGACAGTGACTTACAAAGAGTGGCATGAGATGTTACCGTTTGGTCTCCATGGATACCTTACCTCAGCTCGGACGTCAACAGGGGCAACACCCTATTCCTTGGTTTATGGCATGGAGGCAGTCTTGCCTATTGAAGTTCAGATACCCTCTCTTCGGATCATGAATGATGCAGGTTTGAGTGAAGATGACTGGATTCAGACCCGGCTTGATCAACTAAACCTAATCGACGAAAAGAGACTTACTGCTATTTGTCATGGTCAGACATACCAAAAACGGATGATCAAGGCATTTAACAAGAAAGTTAAACGACAAGAGTATCAAGTTGGGGACCTGGTAATCAAGCGTATTATTCTACCTCAAGGTGATCCCAGGGGCAAATGAACTCCTACTTACAAAGGGCCATTTGTGGTTAAGAACATTTTCTCAGGAAGAGCTATGATTCTAACCACCATGGATGGTGACGACCTTCCTCACCCCGTCAATGCAGACATAGTAAAACGATACTACGCGTAATCAAAGACCCGCTAGGTCGACTGGCCTAGGCAAAAATAAGGGCTTCCCAGCGAACCAAAAGGGTTCGGGCAAAAATAAGGGATGAAAATGAAAAATCTGTACACCCGGCAAGTCGAAAACCTGAAAAGGCGGCTTGGGCAAAAAAGGGTATCCCGGTGGACTGAAAACCCGAAAGGGCGGTCCAGGCAAAAGTTAGGGATCAAAGTGTAACACTATGTCTCATTGGATCACCTTGTATCCAGACTTCGGTATCGACTATCAAGCTCGGACGGCATTGATCAATCAGATTCATCTTCAACCAAGCAGCAAAGTGATGAGATGCTCGAGGATATAAAGGCAATAGCAAAGTTGGAACCCATTGGGATTATTCACATAGCTATTTTGTTTTCTTTTCATAATTTGTGTAAATTCTATTATTCGGCGGCGTTCTCTTACTAGGACGTCAGCCTCTTGTACAAAAATGCCTATTTACAGGCCCAACTTCAAAATCAATACAGTTCATTTTCAAAAAAATTCAAACTGTTTTTTCTTTATCTATTTTGTTTTGCAAAGAACGTCCAAGGTTCATTTTTGATATATGCATTTGACATTAATTGTTACTCATAAATATTTACATGCGAAACGAAAGATGAATTACTGGTAATATCAGAAGCAGGGGCAATAAGAATTGTCCGAACTGTGTAGTTGCTTTGTCCACCAGGTACAAGGTAAATTCAGCTGAAGAATATGGCTAAAATACTTTCACTCCCCGAAAAATAAGGCAGTAATGGTAGCTCTCTCTCAGTTAAGAATTGCAACTATGTACGAATCAACAATACTCTCCCCAAGCAGAATTGGTCTACCATCAGCCCTAAAAAGGCTTGGTATCCCCAGAAGATCCTAATATTCCCCAGCGGAGTATAAGAATATTCTCCAGCAAGTATTAGAGTATCCTCGGCAGTCTTAATATTCCTTCACGGAGTATAAGAATGTTCCTCGGCAGCACACAAGATACCCCCAGTGGAGTCAATTTTTTCCAGCACAGTCTAAAAAGCGTCCCCAACGGAGTTGAGGTATCATCCCCAGTAGAATTTTGGTAGATTATCCCCCGGAGAGCACAAATAAGTCTCCTCGGCCAAATTCAGAGGTTATCCCCCACAAGAGTCTAACAGGGTTATCCCTAGCAAGTCGCAACTGAAAGATCATCCCCAGCGAAGTTCTTTCTTTCCCTGAATAGGAATTCAATCCTCAACAGATTATGTATCACCAGCAACGGTAATCCCTCCCCACCGGAGTCTGTCATTGAAATCCACAACAGAGTTTATCAGCGGAATTCCAAGCAGAGTTTATCGTTAAAATATTTAGCAACGCATCAATTCCCCACAAAGTAATTCCCCTCGGAGTAATCTCTTAATCAAGTTTATTCCCCAACGGAGTTCTTTTCTCCTGCAGGTTTATTCTCACAACCATCTTCGTTCATCATCCTCAGCGGAAACGAAGAACTTAACTCTATTCTCCTGCAGCTCCGGGATTTATTTTCCCCAGCTAGAAACATTACATTTTCATACATCATGATACATGCATATACGCATCATACCATACAATCTCATTTATGTTGAGAACATCATTGCTTAATCCATCTCATGCATTGCATATGACTGACCTTTACCTTTCAGGAAAGATGCAGTTAAGTTCTCAGCTTAGTCGAAGACCTGACCAGTTCTTAAATCTCAATTGAATTATCCTCGGTTGACTTTCAGATAAGGTTCTCAATCTCGACAGTTTCCCTACGTCATAGTGTGGACGATTGCTATAACCTCAACGGTATACTACGTTGAGCACTAGTCAGTTCCTAGATCTTGATGTTTTCCTCCGTCATAGTGTGGACGAGTTCTCTAACCTCAACGGTATACTACGTTGAGCACCAGACAGTTCCTAGATCTTGATGAAGATGTTTCCCTACGTCATAGTGTGGACGAGTGTTATAACCTCCACGGTATACTACGTTGAGCACTAGTCAGTTCCTAGATCTTGATGTTTTCCTCCGTCAAAGCATGGACAAGTTCTCTAACCTCAACGGTATACTATGTTGAGCACCAGAAAGTTCCTAGATCTTGATGAAGATGTTTCCCCATGTCATAGTGTGGACGAGTGCTATAACCTCAATGGTATACTACGTTGAGCACTAGTCAGTTCCTAGATCTTGATGTTTTCCTCCGTCAAAGTGTGGACAAGTTCTCTAACCTCAACGGTATACTATGTTGAGCACCAGACAGTTCCTAGATCTTGATGAATATGTTTCCCTACGTCATAGTTTGGACAAGTTCTATAACCTCAACGGTATACTACGTTGAGCACTAGTCAGTTCCTAGATCTTGATGTTTTCCTCCGTCAAAGTGTGGACAAGTTCTCTAACCTCAACGGTATACTACGTTGAGCACCAGACAGTTCCTAGATCTTGATGAAGATGTTTCCCCACGTCATAATGTGGACGAGTGCTATAACCTCAACGGTATACTACGTTGAGCACTAGTCAGTTCCTAGATCTTGATGTTTTCCTCCGTCAAAGCGTGGACAAGTTCTCTAACCTCAACGGTATACTACGTTGAGCACCAGACAGTTCCAAGATATTGATGAAGATGTTTCCCCCCAATTGAATTATGGAAAGGTTCTTAGGACTCAGCCGAGGCGTTCTCTCAGTTGAAGTACAGGCAAGTTCCTAAATCTCAACAAAAGTTAGGCTTCCCCAGCGGAATCTTCTACAACAACAGGTATGCAAGTTCTCTCTATGGAATCTCTTATGCGATCTACACTCCTGCAGATGGCATCTGTAAGCCTATTCTCCTACCAACAATCTCCAAATGGCATTTGTAAGCCCATTCCCGACATCACAATGTTGATACTACACCATGCGAGTGCAAATTTCTGGGCACTCTAGTGTTCAATTATCTTCCACCTTCGGATCACGAAAGGCTCAAAAGCCAATTTATATCCTCAGGTTTAAGAAAATTGAACAGGGGCAACTGTTGTACCCCAAAATTTTCCCTCCCATATTTCTCAAGACTTGTCAAGAATAACCTCCAAATGGCTCAAGTTAGCTCAAGAGTTGGACAGTCAAATCACCTCTTAAGGCAATCAATTCAAAATTAGGGTTTTGTGTTGCATCAAGGTCCTTACATCCAACTGGACTCAAATTCTCCCCAATGTCCTAATATGTTCTCAAGTTCATCCATGTCAAATTTCAAGCCTTGCAGAGGAAGTTTGGTCAGTCAATTACTCAAGAGGCCCAAAAATCGTTTGTGCTATGGCAAAAGTCAACTGTGACCTGCAAATAGTCAAACCTCAAGATTTTTTGCAAACATTCTCATTTTGAAGGATAATTCATCATTTTATCAAGGGTTGATCATGATTCATCAAGGATTGCTCAATATTCATCAAGATTCAAAAGTTGCTAAATTAGGGTTTTGTAGGAAAAGTCAACTCAACTTTGACCAAGCATAACTTTCTCATACTTTATGATAAATGACCCATACAAAGATAATTTTGAAGAGGATGCAATTTCCTACAATCCATCTTCACACCCCAAGATCAAGAAATGCTCTCACCAGAAGTTACAAATTTGGACATTATAGGTCATTGTTGAAAGTCAACAAAAACACCTTTTTTGCCAAAGCTTATAACTTGAGCATGGAATATCAAAATGAGATGAGACCAAAATGGTTGGTTAGAGGACATCTCAAGGTTTCTAAAAAGTCAAAGAAAACTTACAAAAGTTCAAAATTTAAGAAGTTATGCATTGTTGAAGTTGGGCATTTTTCTAAAAGTGCCAAAAGTCAACTATCCTCAAAACTCCAATTTTTGACAATAGGGCCCACTTTTTTCCACTTGATTTGATTTTGTCACACCACACACGTGTCCTATCTTCAGTTTCATGTCCATTCATTTATTTTTCTATTTTATTTAATTTTTATTGAATTAATTCATTTTAAATCAATATTAATTCAAATAAAATCCAAAAATTGATGGAATGAGAGTTTTTTGATCATTACAGGTCTTAAATATCATGATACACCCAATCAAATTCGTGCCATGCCATATTGTGAACAAAATCTTGGATTTGGCATAATTTTGGAAGCTTTGTTCATGGAGATCAAATCAAATCTCAAATCTTCAATGCACATGGATTCAAGCCCAAAGATTTAACCTAATGCAATCCCTTATACATGTACAAGGTAGACACATCAAAAACACGACCTGAAAGTGACAAAAACGGCCAAACCAAAATTGAAAAAAGCTTGGAAAAAGTGGAAACTGAAAACATACTTAGAGCTCAATTCAAGGCAAAATCTCAACGTAGCTTCCTTGCCTGACGTTCACTGAAGCCAAAGCGATCAAAACCAAGCCTTGAGACCTCCTAAATCACGCTGTAAGTACTCAAGAACATAGCCCTGTACATGGAATCGTGAATCCATTTTCTTGCATCCTTTTGCCAATTTTTTTATATAATCATGCTTGCCATTCAATTTCCAAGCATTCTGCAATATTTGTTTTCGTTTTCATGGCCTCTAACGTGATACCCGAACCTAGGGTTTCCATTCCTTGTTTTTAGGCATTTTTTATACAGGCAAAATCAAGGCAAACCATGGACATGGTTATACTCAGGAAGGAGAGACGAAGTGAACCATGGCTATGGATTGCATTTCTATAGCCTAGGGTTAATTTTAGAACGAACCTAGGGATTTTGCTGCGGATAAAAATCTGCAGGAAAAAGAATAGGGTTTGTTGAAGAAGACGAAGACGTGGCTTATCTTCATTGGCCCGTTCAAATAAATTTAGCGCTTTTTTTTATTTCCAGTATATTATGCGTTTTTCCCTTATAATATTATTCATCTATTCTAATAACAAATAAACAGGTTAGTTGGATTGGTAAGCATGCTAGTGAATTGTCTCATGGGACCTGGGTTCGAATCCCAGGTCCCCCAATACATTTGTTTCCTTTTTCTTCCGGTATTCCCACGCAATGCTCAAAGTATGGTCTACCGTGTGCATCCAATTTCCAAGCGTCAGATGGCCTGCAAATCAAATCCAATGGCCAAAGTTGAATATCCACCATATTCTTCAGTCAACGCACACGCATGGAATGGCCAAAGTCAAAGCAGGCTGGAACGTTTTGGGCCTCAAATTGCAAATCAAACCTCCCAGTCTGGGCCCAAACCCTCCCCAATGGGTTATTTCTTTTCCCTTTATATTTCTTTTTATTCAATTTTTTTTATTTATTTATTATTATTATTTAAATTAACCAATTAACATTTTTTTTAATGAAATCAAAACCACAAAAATATTATTTTTATTAGTTTCATTATTTTATTTTGGTAAATAAATATTAATTAATTAACTTAGTTTTAAATAGGTGTAACATTTAATATTTTTTGCAATAAATTAAAATTAATTTAGAATATTAGATTTTTATTAATTTTAATCAATATTATTTTATTTCCTTAAATATAAAAACAAAAAAATATTTTTAATTGATTAATTTAATTATTAACTTAGATTTAATTTCCATAAATTCAAAAAATAACAAAAAATCTCTTTCTTTCAAAAAGGGTCAAAACCCTAAAAAATGCGCCGTTTTAATTTATCACACGCGAGCCATATTTCCAATATTGTAATTGCTTCCGGTATGTAATAGCTTTTAATTAGGACTTTAATTATTTATCGCTTTATTTTATTTTCCACAATTTAAATTTCAAGGGTTATTTTTGGCGATGTAAATACCCGACGCCTTGTAATAGTTTAGATTTAATTTCCGCAAATTTAATTTCCGCAACTATACAATGTTAGATGTTTGATAATAGGGAATGCATGATAAGATCCAATGTATGAACTTAAAATCAACATAGCTCACCCATGACATGTACAAAGATAAATTAACTGAAATAACACACTTGCACATGCCACTCTTAGGGTACACCTCACTTGGTTGCCTTTGAACGTGGTCATTGAGTATAGGAAATTTTAGAGGTCGTCCTCTTGTCCAAAGATCATAGTCGCCTCGAAACAGTTGCCTCGGATAAAATGATCTAAGACATTAGGGTTACCGCTAAGGCGTCCTAACATTGCTTTAGTGACCATACGTCCCTTAATCGAATTGACCCGAAAACTCCAACGACGATGCTACCTACTCATCAATAGTGGGCTAGCATTGTCTAAAGGAAATTTTCATAGTTTGATTCCCTTTTCGAGTAGGTAGATGGTTCTTAAGTACTTGCTCCTTTTTAAAACAAAACAAAACTTTTCGCACTTACACTCCTTTCAAACAAAAACTCCTTTCAAACCCACAAACACAAAGAAAAGCAAATTTTGAAAAGACAATGAGCAAGTACCTAAGAGCCTGTGGATAACCACTGATAGAAAGGGTGCTAACACCTTCCCTTTCTATAATCTACCTCCCGAACCCGAGAAACATCTCGAAAAGGGAAATTTTCTGTGCTTTTTTCCTTTCCTTGTTGGATAAAATAAAAGACGGTGGCGACTCTTGCTCACCGCGACATTTTGCGAAAACAAACGCAAAACGCAAACCAGCATTCCAAAAACAGTCAGTTCTCTTTCCCACCGATCACAGAACTGGCGACTCTGTTGGGGATTCTTATAAAGTGAGGTGTACCTTAGGATTAGATCATTGTGTTTTCAATTGTATGTTTTGTATGCTTTAATTTTGTAGGCTTGTATCAGATTTCTATAGATCCTAACCCGGATCTGGGGGCACCCTTTAGGTAAGTAGCAATAAACTGTGAGGGAACTGTCCGGCGTAGACCGACACGGTTGAAGCAGTAGCTACGTTGGTGTGGCACTTTAGTCTGTACCGATATCCCTTGTATTGGAACGAGGAGAATATGGGTCTTCTAAGGGGTCATTAAGCACCAACTGACCTTAGAACCTTAAATTGACCAACTTGGCCATAAAACAGTAGCAGTATGCTACACTCATTGAGACTAAACTCTCGCGATGATTCCGGCTGCAAGAAAAGGTTGCTAAACTGGAATTATGACCGATTGAGGGTAGTTAGTGATATTGAGATCCTCTAGAACTCGGTTACTATTTTTAGGACAGGTTTAAACCAATTGAACTGAAAGAGGGTAGTACCTAAGCTCCATGCCAGCCTGAAATCTAAGGGCTCTCAGTGTGAATTGTGTGCCTTTACCATGTTTGTTATT